>LR738709.1:72568164-72611568 GCA_902687465.1 Secale cereale
GGGGGGGGGGGGGTTTCACATGCTTAGAGCATCTCCAGCCCCGCCCCCAACAGCCCCCCCGGCCACTTTTTCGGCACCGGCGTCGAAAAAACGGCTCAGCCGCATCCCTAGGACTCAGTTTTTCGCCGGATTGGGCCGAAACTGGCGTCGGCAGACCCATGGCGAATTCGGCGCGTTGGGGGGGCGCTTGGGAACGCCGGACGAAGTGAAAAGGCGCGTGGGTCCTGCTTGTCGGCGAGAGCCTTCCTTTTCCCGCCGTTTCCCCCACCACTTCCCTCCATTTCTCCCGCCAATCTACACGCCTTACTCTCCTCTCGCCTCGTCGCTTCGTCGTCCTCATTGCCTCGGTTCCCGCAGGGGGACTCAATGCCAAAGCTGTAGCGCGCTGCCGCGCCGGTCAGCATCCATTGATGCCTCACGGGCGGCGCCACGCGTACGCCCGGCGGCCACACGGACGCCGCCCTTCCCGCGGCTATAAAATGCCTACACCCCGCTGGTGGACGCACACTTCCCTTGTCCTCTCCTCTCCTCTCCGCTGCCTCCTCTCTTTCTCGCCTCCATGTCGATGCGCCGCCTAGGCGCGGCTGATTTTCGCGGAGTCCGCGAGCACCGCTCCGGCGTCTTCTCCTCAGAAATCATGTTCAGCGAGAAACGGCTCAGTCTCGGCACCTTCGACACCGCAGAGGAGGCCGCCCGCGCGTACGACGCGGCGGTGTGGTGCCTCCGGCGGCCTCGGTAGGATATGAATTTGCCCAACGTGTCGACTAGCCAGTGCGCGCAGGATCTCGCGCATCTCCCGCGGCTTTTCACCGACGAGGATCGTCGTCACAACCGGAGGCGGCAGCGTCGCCTAGCCATCGCGGAGATGGACAGGGAAGCCATGGAGGAGTGGCGCGAACTCTTCCCGCATGACATCGTCGACGAGCGCCAGTTTTACAAGCAACGGAGGACGGAGAGGGAGGCGACGAGGAAGGAGCGAGCCGCCTATCGGGAGAACAAGCGTGCGCGGAAGCAGGCCACTCAACTGAACATGAAGCTAGGAGAAGCATCGTCCTGGGACTCCGAGGACGAGCGGTATGCTGACGCCTACTTGCAGACGTCGGAGGAGGACATTACCGAGTCGGAGCCGGAAAACGACGAGTAGTTGATCTTTTATTTTACCAAGATTTGCTATGAAGAACGATTTATGTATCATTATCAAGTATCTATGTATCATTTTCAAGTTGCCGGCGGCGTCGCCGAGGAAGGAGGCGAGCGAGGGGTTGATACGTCCAAAACGTATCTATAATTTCTGCTTGCTCCATGCCTCTTTTGTGTGATATTGCTATGATATTTATGCACTTCCATACACTTTTGATCATATTTGGACTAACCTATTAACTCAGTGCACCCCAGTGCCAGTTTCTGTTTTCTGCTATTTTTGTATTTCAGGTTTTCCCATTACGAGAACTGCCATAAAAAATCCAGAAAAAATATATAAAAAATCAGCGTTCCGGAAGCTTCTATGCGGCCAAAGTAGGGAAGGAGGGGACCCACAGGGGCTCCGGGCGGCCTGCCCAGGCGGCCCACCCCTAGGTCGCGCCGGGGGGGCGCCTGGGCCCCCCTGACCTCTTCTGGCGACCCCCTTTGGCATATATTTAAGGTCCGTCGAGGAAACCCTGATTCCGGAACCCTTTTCTCCAGAAGCGATTCCGATCCCCGCTGCCATCGCCATCAAGCTTCGGGGGACTAGAATTCCTGCGCCGGCACCCTGCCGGGACGGGGAAGTGCCCCCGGATTCATCTCCATCGACGTTGCTTCCTCCCTCCATGGTGCGGGAGTAGTTCCTCCTCGGGGCTGAGGTTCTTACCAGTAGCTATGTGGTCAATTCTCTCTCCCATGATGTGATCTTCATTGTGATCATAGGCTATGTTAATCTAGGGTGATCCTATGATATTTCCCCTTCCTATATGTATTGGATTGATGTACTCACTTGTCTTTATCTAGTATAATCCCCGAGACCAAGGTGACAGCGGTCTATTGGACATGGATTAGAACAATATTTTCATGAGTGATTTCCTCTCTTGTGTGTTGATTGAAGATTGAGAGTCTCTTGGTGCTTGTCTTTGACTATCCTTTAGATATGTTGTGGTGATTGTGGGACTCTCTTTGGATGGCCGCAGTGACATTGGGAAATCCTTAGACTGAGAACTACGAACTTTGAGGTGTGCTTTTGCAGCCCTACATAATTCTCGTCCTCTCTTGACCACGAAGTAATGACCTCCGAGTGTGTCCCCTGTGCATGTTTTATGGGAAATATCATGTGATTCGATTATGTTAATGTTGTTGGGAGTTGCCACTAGTGAAAGTATGAACCCTAGGCCTCGTTTCCACCATTACAATACCGTTTGTGCTCACGTTTACTACTTGTTTGCTTGCTGCACTTTTTATTACATATTTATATTACCTTGTTTTGCCATCCATATCACTTGCCATTTAACCTCTCTTCGCCGAACTAGTGCACCTATACATCTAACAAGTGTATTAGGTGTGTTGGGGACACAAGAGACTTCTTGTATCTTAGTTGCAGGGTTGCTTGAGAGAGACCATCTTCAACCTCTACTTCCCTGAGTTCGATAAACCTTAGGTCATCCACTTGAGGGAAATTGCTGCTGTCCTACAAACCTCTGCGCTTGGAGGCCCAACATAGTCTACAAGAGTAGAAGCGTGTGTAGACATCAAGCTATTTCTGGCGCCGTTGCCGGGGAGGTGAGCGCTTGAAGGTATATCTTTAGATCTTGCAATTAAATCTTTTTGTTTCTTGTTTTTTTATTATTTCACTAGTTATGCTTATGGAAAACCTTGTTATTGGATCGTTGCTTGCGGGAGGACACCCCACACCTGTGGTGGTTGCTCCTCCTCCTACTGAAATTGTGCCCTATAAAATACCGGCTGGTATTATCAATTATGTTTTGGCTAATCGTTATGCAGGAGACAAACATCCCAGTGAACACTTGCTATATCTGTCACAACTATGTTCATTATTTAAGCTTGCAGGTGTATCGAGGGAGTTTGTCATGAGGAAATTATTTGCCTTGTCACTGAAAGGAAAAGCATTGGAATGGTATAGGCTACTAAATGACTCTCACCTGCTCGAGTGGGAAGAGATCCAGTCTCTCTTTTACTCCAAGTTTTATCCTCTTCATGAAGTCCATAAGAATAGGAATTATGTTTATAATTTTTATCCTCATGACGGAGAGAGCATAGCTCAAGCTTGGGGGAGACTGAAAACGTTAATGATAAAATGTCCTAACCATGGGCTCCCCAAAGATATTATTATTACTAACTTCTATGCGAGGCTCTCTCGACAGGATAAAGATTTGCTCGATGCTTCCTCTATGGGTTCTTTCACAAACAAAAAGATTGATGCTAAATGGGAACTCCTTGAAAGAATTCAACGCAACACTGAAGATTGGGAGATCGACAAAGGTAAAGAGTCAGGTATAATTTATGAGTATGATTGCATTAAGTCCTTTGTTGAAACTACAAGTTTTAATAAGTTTAGTGCTAAGTTTGGGCTTGATTCTCAACTCCTTGTTGATTTCCTCAAATCTTTTGCTTCACATCTTAATATGCCTAAGGAGGATTGGATCGAGTATCATAAACCTTTTAAAGAGACTTGCAAAGAAAATGAAATTGTTCATGATGATTTCAACATGCATGATCCAATTCCTAAAAATTAAGTTTTATATAAGCATGTTAATTTTTGTGGAGTGGATAGACCTTGTGAAAGGCCTATGATTGAAGAAGAGAAGTATTGTAAGCAACATAAGCATGAAAGAACAATCACTTGGGTCAGAGATTTAAATGAGATTGCTAGAGAATTGTGTGACCTTTATCCTTTTACTTGTGAACTTTGCCATATAGAGGGTCACTTTAATTTTCAATGCATGAACGTTCAAAACATAATTGTTAACCGGTTGTGTGATAACATGATCACCTCTGATCTTTATGATGAGCTTATGTTATTTTTGATGTGTGAAGAGTTATCAGAAAAGACTTCATGGATAGATGTTAATGCCATAGGAATAAAAAACACTTTGCAAAATTGCCATCTCTATTGTCTTGTAAATTGCCATGAAAATGATTACATAGGTAAGATTATAAAGGAGGGAACTTTACCAAAGTATAAAAATGTCTCTTATATTTCTGCTAATAAAAAGGAGAGTTTCTCCCAAGTTTCCCCTATTGTTTCTAATGATAAACCAGGATATGTGGAGAAGCTTCATCTCCAACCACTCCCTCCTAAGGTTAAGAAGAAGAAAAAGAAGAGGAGGAGGAAGAGGAGCAAGAAAGAAGAAGAAGGGGTATCAACCTGGCCTGAGCATATTCCTCCCATCAACTTTTATCCTTACGGTTGTAAGTTTAAAGAAGAAGGTGAAGTTTATTGCCTTAATTATCATCTTGATGATACGTCCGTAGGTACTATTGAAGATGATTTTGATTATGATATGCATGTTACTTATTGTGATTGGGAAAATGATGATAATGCTACTTATGATCTTGAAAATCTTTTTGTTACCAACTCTGAAAGTGAAGATATGGGAAGCTCTAAGCTTGGGGATGGTAGGATTGCAAATCCTATCCCCACTAGTGATGTGATAATTGATTCTCTTGCTAGTAAGAATAAAGACAACATGTTTACAAATATAGTTGCTAGCAATGATAATGCTCTTCTCTACCATGATGATGTTATAACTCCAATCTATAGTGATTATAAAGGTACCTATGAAATAAGGAGAAATTATCCTTATGAAACTTGTCATAATCATGAAGGGAATTACTCCCTTGTTGAACACCACCCTCCTGATATACAACTCATCTATAGTGTTCAAGTTGTTTATGATAGTCCTACTCCCACTATTACCAATGAGAAAAATTATGCTTATGTGGGGAATGAGAGTACCTTTTTGCATGTGGATCATGGTAACAATGCTTTATGTGATGCTTATATTGTTGAGTTCATCCATGATGCCACTGAAATTTATAATGAGAGAGGGAGGCTTGGTTCTAAATATCTTAATAATAAGAAGTTCCCTCTCTTTATGTTGAAGGTTTTGAAGCTGCACTTGTTTTGTCTTCCTATGCTTATTGCTTTGTGCTTCAATGAATTATTCTATTGCAATATTCCTATGCATAGGAAGCATGTTAGGCTTAAATGTGTTTAGTATTTGCTTCTTGATGCTCTCTTTTGTTCTTCAATTCTTATTCCTACAAGACAATCGTTAAAGTCTTATGCCTAGCTTAAAGGCATAAAAGAAAGCGCTTTTGGGAGGCAGCCCACATGAATAAATTTTTATATTTTGCTTTTGTTGTGTCTTGATGTATTTTACTATAGTAGCATCATCATTGTATCTTTGCTTTTCATATTTGTGCCAAGTATAGCCTCCGATTGCTAGAAAGTTCAAAAGTTGTGAGGTGCTGTCTAGGAAACAGATTATGTTCTTGGATAGAAAAATTCGTATAAAATCACCAGATCATCTTTTTGGTCTGAATTGTTTCGACAGCGTTCTCTATATAATTGTCTTTCGTGCGTCAGTTCTGAGTTTTTTTATTTGAGTTGCAGAAGTATCCCGAACAGATCAATTACTGCCTGCTGTTCTGTTTTTCACAAATTCTGTCCTGTTTTGCCTTACCTTCACTTTGCAAATCAAGAACTTGCTTTTTATTTGCAAAAACCTTTTGGCAATCTTGAGAAACAGTAGAACTTCAAGAATATCCTTATTTCCAGCAAGGTATAATTATTTTATTAAGGGTACTAACCTCGCCAATCAGATTATGATGAGTTATGTATGAAGGGAGTTTTCAAGTGTGCGAGGGAAGATGATAAAAAGATTCAGGAGTGTCAAGCGCTCAAGCTTGGGGATGCCCCCGTGCACCCCAAGAAATATTGAAGGAAACTCAAGCGTCTAAGCTTGGGGATGCCCCCGTGCATCCCCTTCTCCATCAACACTATCAGTTCGTCTTTCGTTTCGCTATATTTTTATCACTTCATGTGTTATGTGCTATGCTTGGAGCGTCTTGCTTTTAGTTTTCTTTTTAGTTTTTCATAACGGGTCGGAACCCAGCATTCCTTTATGTGGGAGAGAAACACGCTCCACCTCTACCTAGAACATAACATAGAATTTTCATGTCTATCTATGATGTGTGTGTTCTTTGTCTTTTAATAGCTACTATCGTGCTCTGCTATTAGTATTCATGCTTATCTTTTCAAGAGCTTTTATTTAGTTGGTTGCTTGAACTCTCTTTAATTACCATGCTCACCTTATTAAGAGAGTTTGCTTCTGTTGCATTGGTTAATGTGTCTATGATAAAGATGCTACTTTCATGATGGTGCTTAGTAGTTCAGGTTTTCTTTTGGTTAATCTCAAATAGCTGGGGGGTTCCCAATGTGTTATTGGAGTACCAACTTGGTTTGTTTGCCTATGATATGGTATGGTTTAGTAATATCTTCCTTCGAGAATTTATTTTGATTGACTTGGCGTATGCTCACGCATATTCAAGACTGTAAAGAAAGTCTGTCAAGCCTTGATGATCTTTTATTTCTAAGTAGCGATATAACTACCATGCCTGATTCAATATTGCTTTGTCGCTCTGCATGATTATGACCGTCATTGCTCTCTTAGTTGGTCGCTCCCAATCTTTTGCTAACCTCCACCTGTACTAAACAAACTAACCATGCAATACATAGCTCATGGGAAAGTAGCCTAAAAACTATTGTGGTAAAGAATATGTTGCTTATGTATCTTATTTCTTATAAGTTGCTTGCTGAGCGGTAACCATGTTTCTGGGGACGCCATCAACTGTCACACTTTTGTTGAATATCATGTGAGTTGCTATGCATGTTCGTCTTGTCTGAAGTAAGGGTGATTTACCGTGGGTTGAATTAATATGCATATTGTTAGAGAAGAACACTGGGCCGCCAACCAAAGCCATGCATCATGGTGGAAGTTTTAGCTTGGACCTTAATCCTCAATCTCTTATGAGAATATGCTTATGCATTAAAGAGGAGTCCATCATCTATTTTCTATGTTGTCCCGGTATGGATGTCCTCAAGTTGAGATCTATCAAAAACGAGAAATCAAATGCGATTTATCTCCTTGGACCTTTGTACAGGTGGCATAGAGGTACCCCTTTGTGACACTTGGTTAAAACATATGCAATGCAATGATAACCCATGGGGATCCGAGCTAATTAGGACAAGGAGCGAGCACTATTAGTATTCGATGCATGAGGCTTGCAACTTATAGGATGTTTTATACATGACACATATGAAGTACTACTACCGTTGACACAATTGCTTCCATGTTTTCAAAATAAAAAGCTTTAGCACTTAACCTTTCTTTTACCTTTATGTTGAAGCACCAACTACTAAGAGCATGATTATCGTTCTGAGTGTAATGTGCATTGTCCCAAAGTAGCATTGTCTTTTGCATGATTGTGATATCGTTTATTCTGGAATGATTGTATCTAGTCATCATTTAAACCTTGAAGGTGCCCCTGCATTTATGTTTTGCATCACTAAAGGGGGCAAGCTAGATATCACTTTATCATATTTGCACATCATGTTCATTGCAAATCTTTTTGATGTTTCAGTTTCATGTTGTAAAACTTTCAGTTCTTTGTGATTTTCTCATGAGGCAACTTAATTACTACAGACTCATTATCTCAGTAAGCTTTTGTCACGTGACTCTGAAAATTCCTTATATGGTTAATAGCATGTCACCACAGAAATTATACTTGTTATCATTTACCTACTTGAGGACGAGTAGGAATTAAGCTTGGGGATGTTGATACGTCCAAAACGTATCTATAATTTCTGCTTGCTCCATGCCTCTTTTGTGTGATATTGCTATGATATTTATGCACTTCCATACACTTTTGATCATATTTGGACTAACCTATTAACTCAGTGCACCCCAGTGCCAGTTTATGTTTTCTGCTGTTTTTGTATTTCAGGTTTTCCCATTACGAGAACTGCCAGAAAAAATCCAGAAAACATATATAAATAATCAGCATTCCGGAAGCTTCTATGCTGCCAAAGTAGGGCAGGAGGGGACCCACAGGGGCTCCAGGCGGCCTGCCCAAGCGGCCCACCCCTAGGCCGCGCCGGGGGGGGGCGCCTGGGCCCCCCTGACCTCTTCTGGCGACCCCCTTTGGCATATATTTAAGGTCCGTCGAGGAAACCCTGATTCCGGAACCCTTTTCTCCAGACGCGATTCCGATCTCCGCCGCCATCGCCATCAAGCTTCGGGGGACCAGAATTCCTACGCCGGCACCCTGCCGGGACGGGGAAGTGCCCCCGGATTCATCGCCATCGACGTTGCTTCCTCCCTCCATGGTGCGGGAGTAGTTCCTCCTCGGGGCTGAGGTTCTTACCAGTAGCTATGTGGTCAATTCTCTCTCCCATGATGTGATCTTCATTGTGATCATAGGCTATGTTAATCTAGGGTGATCCCATGATATTTCCCCTTCCTCTATGTATTGGATTGATGTACTCACTTGTCTTTATCTAGTAATATCCCCGAGACCAAGGTGACAGCGGTCTATTGGACATGGATTAGAACAATATTTTCATGAGTGATTTCCTCTCTTGTGTGTTGATTGAAGATTGAGAGTCTCTTGGTGCTTGTCTTTGACTATCCTTTAGATATGTTGTGGTGATTGTGGGACTCTCTTTGGATGGCCGCGGTGACATTGGGAAATCCTTAGATTGAGAACTACGAATTTTGAGGTGTGCTTTTGTAGCCCTACATAATTCTCGTCCTCTCTTGACCACGAAGGAATGACCTCCGAGTGTGTCCCCTTTGCATGTTTTATGGGAAATATCATGTGATTCGATTATGTTAATGTTGTTGGGAGTTGCCACTAGTGAAAGTATGAACCCTAGGCCTCGTTTCCACCATTACAATACCGTTTGTGCTCACGTTTACTACTTGTTTTCTTGCTGCACTTTTTATTACATATTTATATTACCTTGTTTTGCCATCCATATCACTTGCCATTTAACCTCTCTTCGCCGAACTAGTGCACCTATACATCTAACAAGTGTATTAGGTGTGTTGGGGACACAAGAGACTTCTTGTATCTTAGTTGCAGGGTTGCTTGAGAGAGACCATCTTCAACCTCTACTTCCCTGAGTTCGATAAACCTTAGGTCATCCACTTGAGGGAAATTGCTGCTGTCCTACAAACCTCTGCGCTTGGAGGCCCAACATAGTCTACAAGAGTAGAAGCGTGTGTAGACATCAGGGGTGTGCTAGGGGCAATGGGACGCCGACCAGCGGCCCGAGGCGCTGTTTTCGCTGGGTCACCCCATGGGGGGTCGGCGACTGGGGGGAAACGACCCCAAGGCGCGGTTTTCGCCGGGTCACCTCCAGACGACGCTATTTGGGCGTCCCTGGGGGGCCGAACAGCTGGAGATGCTCTTATCTGTAGCTGTGGGAGGGTTCCGGGCCGATTACATTCCTCGGCTAGTGGAGGAGTTCAGCCATGGGGTGGAGCGTCCTAGGTGTGAGTGGGTTTTCATCATGTTTCCCTCAAAGTAGTGCTTCAACTCCGTTATTGTTATATTGCAATGGTGGAACTCTTCCCTCTTGTTGTTCTTGAACACAACAACCTACTATCCATTGATTCTAGAACTCCTAAGTCTCCTTCCAAAGAAGCCAATAGGTAAGAGACACTACTTGTCGTGGAATTGGCACGGCAGATGTCCGGTTTAGCGGACTTGATGATGGAACCATCGCACAGATTAGCTTGAAGGGGTTAAAAGCACACAAAGGACACAGAGGGTTTATACTAGTTCGGCCCCTTCGATGAAGGTAAAAGCCTACGTCTAGTTTGGTTTGGTATTGCTTGAGCGTCGATGAACAGGGAGCGATTTGCTTGCCTGTCTCGATGGGTTGTTCCTTGCTTGTCCCTGAACCGTCGCCGGGTCGTCCCTTTATATAGAGGCGACGTCCGGTCCGGTTTCCAGAGTCCCGAGGCCGGCTCATACTTGTGTCCGCCTCGGTCTCTGCTCTTTCTTCCTTATCCCTCAAGTTACATCATCGGGCGGTTTACAAACCATAACTCTATACATGGGCCCTAAGATCTCATGGGCCGTAGCCTTTACTAAATAACCATACAAACATATTATAATAAGCCGGTTTACACTAGCCGGTTCATACCTGCTAGTAATATCCCTGACATTAGGCCCCAGAATGATTTGAACTTGTTCACATCAATCTTCTCAGTCTTGCATAATTTTCTTCCTTGTGTCTTCTCATTTTTGTAAACCGTCCCTGACGTCATCCTCGAGAATCACTTAATGTGACCGTGACATCACTCCCGCATTTAACACCGTGAGCTGTCCATCGGCTTTGTTTAAGGGTTGTTCCGAAAATCGAGGCGATAGAGGATCTTTATCCAATCCTTTGCCTCCTCGAATCCCGCGCCTGTCGCTTCAGCTCTGCTTTTCTTCTATAAATACCGCTGCCCTCATTCATTATCTTCTTCCGCTCCTTCTTCCTCCTCCGTCGCCCGAGCTCAAGCCTCCATTGTCGCCCGAGCTCGAACCGCCGCCGTCGACCGCCGAATCCAAGTCCTCGCCGGCCGCTGCATCGACCTGAGCTTGACCAGAAAAGACTCCTCTGCCGCTTCTCAGGTACTCCATCTTCTTCCTCTTTGTAGATCTGTAACCTCTAGGGTTCTCTTTCGCATCTCCGCCATTAGAACCTCAACGAAAGTTTTACCTTGTTCATCTTAGACACCAAATTCACAGAAGTTTTGACCTTTACATCTTGCCCTTAGATCTTGCCTTTACTCTGCTGCTATATGCTTTAAATCTCGTCATTTATATACAACCTGTAGATTCATCCGCTCTGTATATCACCCTTGTAGTTCTTTCCGTAATATCCTTGTATTTGTTTTCTTTTCCTTGTGTACTCAGATCTGTTCCACTTTAGTTGTCTGCAAAAAACCTGTTTCTTCTCCTTTGTAGATCTGTTAAATATACTCCGGTTTGAACTGTCATGTACATGCTCCGTAAAAAAAATTAAAGACATACGCGACGGTTTAGCTCTTTCTCTATTGCTGTCATGAACCGGTAGTAACATAGCTCCCTGTTATTGCCGGGTTATCCGTGTCATTAGTCCCTTGCTTAAACCGTAGCGTGACCCTTGCATGTATCTTCCGGTTTATGCTGCTGTACTCGAATAATCCGGTTTTACACTTTATCTTTTCAGCACTCGTTTCATCTATTGCTATGGCAAAACAATTTGTCTCTTGCAATTGGGTTCCCTCCACTGTAACAGAAGAAATTGTAGCTAATGCTGTTGAAAACGGTACCTTAGGCCCTCGGGCCGTTTTAAAATGGAGGGCTCCAAGAGAAGAATGCCCTCCTACTCCCAAAGAGGGGGAAATTATTGTCTTCTTTGACCACATCGCTCGAGGCTTCACTCCTCCCGGTTCAAAGTTTTTCCGGGATGTACTTGCTGCCTTCCAACTCCATCCTCAGGACATAGGTCCCAACTCTATTTCCAACGTCTGTGACTTCCAAGTGTTCTCTGAAGTGTATTTGCAGGAAGAACCGTCAGTCGACTTATTCCAGGATTTTTTCCACCTGAACCGGCGGACTAAGTTCACTAGTGGACCTCATCAAGAGTTAGGAGGGGTCAGTATTCAGAAGAGAAAAGATGCAGTCTTTCCTCATGCCGCTCTCCACACACACCCCAAAGACTGGAATAAATCTTGGTTTTACTGTATCGACACTTCACCTGAGGGGGAAAACCCATTGCCGGGTTACCGCGAGCACCGTCTTCCGGAGGATCACCCCTTGCCACAGCGCCTTAGTTCCGTGGAGCGACCCCGGTTTGCCTCGCAACTTGCCAGGCTAAAAGCTTTTATGGTCAATGGTTTAACCGGAGTAGAGTTTACAAGATGCTGGCTTTCTTGGAGGATCCTTCCTTTGAGCCGGCGTCCAAGCTTGATGTGTAAGTATTCTGGAAAACCGGATGACCCTCAACGGTTTACCAAGGAAAAACTTTCCGAGTCAGAAGTTATCGAATCAGCCAAGAAAATGCTCAATGTCCCTATAGACGAATGCAGCCAAACCGGGTTGGCTCCGTACTACAAGAAAAACAGACTGCCTGCAGTAAGTCTTATTCTCTGTCATGTATTTGTAATCTGTTCCTTTAAACCGTTCTTTCAATTATCTTTCTTCTTTTGAACAGGCTGAGGATCCCTTTTGGAAGAGGAAACCTCAGGAGAAAACCGGAAAACAGGCACGCCGGAAAACCTTTGCTAGCAAGAAGAGAAAAGCGGCTGGTGGCTCCAGTTCTCACGCTGAGGATGACGATCCGGACTCTGAGGTATGAATTAATCTGGCTTTAACTTGCTTGCTTTTACTCATATCTGTATCTAATGATAACTTTTCACAGGAGTTGGCTGAAGGAGATAAACCGGCCGAAGTTGAGGTAACTATCCTTTCTTCCGATTCAGAACCACTTCCACAAAAAAGTCGTCGGACAGTCCGGAAATATCAGTTTTCTCACCCATATGCTCAATTGGGTCCTAATTTTCTTTTGAAGAAACAACAACATGAAGCTCTTCGCCGGACCACTCGCCACAGCGGCCTTGCTGTGGAATCATCTGGAATATCTCTTACTCTGGCCCGGAAGCGCCGCTCTGAGGTTATACTCTCTCCAACCCTTCTTCATCCCAAGGCCAGGCTCATACGCAAACCTCTTAAACCGTTTGACCCTGATTATCAGGAGACTCTGTTATCTTCTTCCGGTGAATCAACTGCCACACAGCTTCCACCCCTGAAAACCGTCCCAGGGTCAGTCTTTAAATTTATCCGGTTTATGATTGCACTTTGTCTTATAGCTCTAACTTGTTTTTCCAACTTCCTTCAGCAAGCCAAAGCCTAGCAAAAAACAAAAGGTCAACCAACCAACTGCTGAGACTGTTGTTGATGATCCGGCGGCTGATCCGGACTCAACTGTCCCTCCGGAAGGCGAACGTACAATTCCCCTTGAGGATCCTGCTCCTGCCGATCACACTACTATGCCTGAGAATCCCAATGCTGAAGATGTTCGTGAACCGGCAAGTCCTGCCCGGGCCAATCCTCCTCAAACCAATCCGGCTCCTCCCAGTCCGGTTCGCACTGCAACCTCACCACCAACTATTGCTTCTCCGGATGTGGAAATAACTCATACGGCTTATACCGCTCCCGCTGAGCCCACCGTCTTAGCCAAACATACGGCTAAAGTGAAGAAGGTTTATAAAGAAAAGGGTAAATGGAGTACCGAACTGTCCAGCTTTGCTGACATGAGTGCCCAGGAGCTCTATTTCGGGTACTTGAACCGGCTCCACACAGGTCGAGACTATGAAGCAGGCCTGATTAATATGATGAAGGACAAGTATGAGGTAATCCCTTGCATCTTCTTTTAACTTTCAATGCACTTCTGTCTATACCGTATCAGCCCCCAAGTTCCGGTTTAGCTTATATTGAGAAGGTGAACCGGTACTTCCTGATGAATCGAATGATCTTACATTAGTCCCCAAGTGCCAGGGGCATAACTCAGTTTATGAGACTGGGACTTGCCTGACTTTTCTCTCGATACTTCAATTATCCATTAGTCCCCAAGTGTCAAGTAGACAACTTGTTTTGTCTGCTTGAGACTTAATCTTTGAATTACTTCTGCTTTTTACTTCAACTGCCCATTAGCCCCCAAGTGTCAAGTAGACAACTTGTTTTGTGTGCTTGAGACTTGTTCTGAATTTTGCTTCTTACTACTTGATTTTCCTTGCAGGCTGACTTAAACCGGCGGGACAAAGAAATCAGTGAACTCCGGAGCAGACTTGCTGAAACGGAGGCTGCTGCTTCTAAGGCCAAGAAAGATTTGAAGCTAAGTTTAAAGACTTCTGAACAACTGAAGAAATTCTTTGAAGAAGAGCGGACCGCCTTCGAGGTTCAGAAGAAAGATCTGGAGAAAAGGGCCAAGGATGCTGAAGAAGCTCTTAATCCGGTGACTGAAGAGTTAACCGGTTTAAAGCGGCAAATAGAGTTGATGACTTCTGCAATCTTCGGTAAATATTTAATCTGTATTTCTGCTCTCATCCTTGTAATCTTCCATCCGTGCCGGTTTAACTGTGATAATCATATGCAAGGCGCCGTGTCACCCATCTTGGGGATGACTTACGAAAAAAACTTAAGGCATGTTACACTTTGGTCAAGCAGCTGTATTCCGGCGCTCAAAGGATCATAAGTGCAACATCATTCAGTAAACCGGCGCCCACTACCATCCAAGGCACGTTAGAAAAGCTGTCTGTTCTACCAGTGCGTTTGGAAGAAGTTAAGAAATCTTCTGCTCGAGCCGGTGCCCTCGTGGCGCTTACCAGAGTGAAGGCATGGGTTCCGGACTTTGATCCGGAAGAAGCTTTAAATGGGTATCCAAATACCAAGGACGACGGATCATTGTTTACTGTAAAAGATCTCCATGCCTTGACGAAGGAGATGCGTCCTCTCGCCAGCAAACTTGCAACCGAATCCGATTTATCCAGGTATCATCCGGGGTATGACTTGCAGAACGAGCGGGTGGAGCGGCCGGTTTATGATACCGTCAATCTAATCCCACCAGTACGCCCTCATACATTCGCTCTAGATATCGATCCGTCTGAACTCATCAATGAAGAGATGTACTGCCGTGCCTTAACGAAAGTCGACTGGTGCGTCCCGGATTTCCAGCCGCTTCAAGAAGAAGAGGAGACTCCGGATCAAGTTGATGTCCAGCCGTCTCAGCAGGAAGGAGCATAACTCATAGCATATCTTTGTAGTTGCAGCCTCATTTTGCCGAACAATTTTTAATCCGTCAGGCTTGCTATGCCTTGTAATAGGATAGCTAAAAAACATTTGTCTGCGTTGATCCGGATATTCCGACTTTTGTTTTGATATCGCCAACTTTGTCTGATATGGATTATCTTATATACCATATGTTCCTGCATAGATAATGAAGATATGTCCTAACGGTTTTACCGTTGGACCCATTAAATTGTTCTCACAACATATCAAACAAGTGTTTACTTATATCAAAAATAACTTTATACCTGGGATCAAGTATGCTTGATACTCTTAACCTGGCGAATTTTGCCTTTTGAAGGGAGTCTTTGAATAGACCCTTTAATAATCCCTGGTCTTATAGAAGCTCATGATTGTTCCGGGTTATGATGAACACCGGATTAACTCTTGCTGGTGTTTTATAACCCAGACTTTTTACTCATGCTGGTGCTCATGACCCAGATCTTTAACTTTTTAAATGTGTGGTCAATCTCTTGAATTGTCCCACTCCGGATTAAAGAACCATAACACATAAGATCAGAAATGCAAATTTGCAAATAAAACCGTGTAGTCGAAGCTTTTTACGAGCTGCCAGGCTCAAAGCAAGGTTCAGCCAATCAATGGAATGGGCTTGCCATCCAGAGGGCCGGTCGATGGATGTGGCCGAATCATCCATAGGAACCATAAGAAAATCTTTAGCCAATCACTGGGTGGCCGTCGCCTGTCCAGAGGGCCTCCATGGTTCCATGAAACCATGGGTAAACATAAGCCAATCACTGGATGGCTGTCGCCTGTCCAGAGGGCCTCCATGGCTCCATGAAGCCATGGGTAAACATAAGCCAATCACTGGATGGTTGTCGCCTGTCCAGAGGGCCTCCATGGCTCCATGAAGCCATGGGTAAACATAAGCCAATCACTGGATGGCTATCGCCTGTCCAGAGGGCCTCCATGGCTCCATGAAGCCATGGGTAAACATAAGACAATCACTGGATGGCTGTCGCCTGTCCAGAGGGCCTCCATGGCTCCATGAAGCCATGGGTAAACATAAGCCAATCACTGGATGGCTGTCGCCTGTCCAGAGGGCCTCCATGGCTCCATGAAGCCATGGGTAAACATAAGCCAATCACTGGATGGCTATCGCCTGTCCAGAGGGCCTCCATGGCTCCATGAAGCCATGGGTAAACATAAGCCAATCACTGGATGGTTGTCGCCTGTCCAGAGGGCCTCCATGGGTGAATCTTGAACCAATCACTGGATGGATTACCATCCACAGGGTTTTCATGAAGCGTCCTCCTTGAGCCGGATGTGACCTTATGCTCTTTAGGGAGTTTTATTACTTCTAAGTATATACTCTGCAAAATCAGCTTTAAACCGATCGATATGTTTGAAATATGACATATGATACTATATGTATTGTTGTCCTCATGAGACATTTGTATTGGAAAAAAGGCTGAGCCCCCGGTTTACTGAGGGTGCCGGTTTATTCATTAATCATAATATATACATAGGATACAGTGGAGCTCGTGGCTTAGGTATAGTAGGGCCGTAAGAGGGCGATGTTCCACGGCCTCTTTGTCTCCTCTTCCGATGTCCGTGAATCCTTGTGTTCTCGAACGTCCACCAGGTAGTATGAACCGTTGTGCAGATTCTTGCTGACCACAAAGGGCCCTTCCCAAGGCGGGGATAGCTTGTGCATATCTGTTTGGTCCTGGATGAGCCGGAGTACTAAGTCTCCCTCCTGGAATGTTCTGCTTTTAATCCGGCGGCTGTGATATCTGCACAAGTCTTGTTGATAAATCGCGGACCGTGCGGCTGCTATATCACGCTCTTCATCCAGCCTGTCCAAACTGTCTTGTCTTGCCTGTTCGTTAGCCGCTTCAACATATGCTGTCACCCTTGGTGAATCATGACGGATATCACTTGGAAGAACCGCTTCAGCACCATACACTATAAAGAAAGGCGTATAACCTGTGGACCGGTTGGGCGTAGTGTTGATGCTCCAAAGGACAGATGGTAACTCCTCAACCCAACATCCCGGGGTTCTTTGCAAGGGAGTCATAAGCCGGGGCTTGATACCTCGCAAAATCTCCTGGTTTGCTCTTTCAGCTTGACCATTGGTTTGAGGGTGGGACACAGAAGATACATCTAGGCGAATATGTTCTCGTTGACAAAACTCTTCCATCTCACCCTTAGATAAATTGGTGTCGTTGTCTGTGATGATGCTGTGTGGAAAGCCAAACCGGAAAATTACCTTTTTGATGAATTTGACCGTTGTGGCTGCATCACACTTGCTCACAGGTTCTGCTTCAATCCACTTTGTAAACTTATCCACCGCTACAAGTAGATGAGTTTTCTGATCTTGGGATCGCTTAAAAGGTCCAACTATATCAAGCCCCCAAGTCGCAAACGACCAGGTTATTGGTATCATCCGGAGCTCCTGTGCCGGAAGAAGAGCACGTCGCGAAAACTTCTGACAAGCATCACACTTCCGGACTAGATCCGCCGCATCAGCATGAGCTGTTAACCAATAGAAACCATGTCGAAAAGCTTTAGCCACCAATGATTTTGAACCGGCATGATGACCACAATCCCCTTCATGCATCTCGCGAAGAATCTCGCAACCTTCCTCAGCTGACACACACCGCTGAAACGCTCCAAAAACGCTGCGATGATGAAGTTCTCCGTTTGCAATTGTCATGGACTTAGAACGCCGGATTATCTGCCGTGCTTCTATTTCATCATCCGGTAGCTCTCCTCGGCTCAGATATGCTAAATAAGGCAGCGTCCAATCCGTAATAACATGAAGTGCTGCAACTAACTGTGCCTTCGAATCAGGAACAGCTAGGTCTTCCTCCGATGGTACTTGTACTGATGGACTGTGCAACTCATCCAAAAAAGTATTTGGTGGCACCGGTTTACGTTGAGAACCCAACCGGCTTAAAGTGTTAGCCGCTTCGTTCCTTCGCCGGTCTTTGTGGTCCACTTGATACCCTTTGAAATATCCAGCAACTGCTTCCACTTCTCGTCTGTAAGCCGCCATGAGGGGATCTCTCGAATCCCACTTGCCTGAAACTTGCTGTGCCACCAAATCTGAATCGCCGAAGCATTTAACCCGGCTTAAGTTCATCTCCTTTGCCATCCACAAACCATGAAGTAATGCTTCATACTCTGCTGCATTATTAGTACAAGGAAACAATAAACGGAGGACGTAACAAAACTTATCACCTCGCGGGGAAGTCAAAACAACTCCAGCCCCCGAGCCTTATAACTGCCTTGAACCGTCAAAGTGAATCGTCCAGTATGTAAGATCCGGCTTTTCCTCACGTGTTTGTAATTCTGTCCAATAATTGATGAAATCCACCAATGCCTGAGACTTTATAGCGGTGTGTGGCACATATTTCAACTCATGTGGGCTGAGCTCAATGGCCCACTTCGCCACTCTACCTGTTGCTTCTCTGTTTTGGATGATATCCCCCAATGGTGCTGAGCTAACCACAGTTATTGGATGACCCTGGAAATAATGCTTCAATTTCCGGTTCGCCATGAACACACCATACACCAGCTTCTGCCGATGTGGGTACCTCTGCTTAGACTCAATGAGTACTTCACTCACGTAATAAACCGGACGCTGAACCGGGTATTCCTTTCCTGCTTCTTTGCGTTCAACCACAATTGCCACACTAACTGCCCGTGCGTTGGCGGCAACATATAACAATAAAGGCTCATTATCAACAGGGGAAGCTAGGACTGGGGGCCTCGCCAGCTGTCGCTTCAAATCCTCAAACGCAGTATTTGCCTCATCACTCCATATAAACCGATCCGTCTTTCTCAGCATCTGATAAAGCAGAATCGCCTTCTCCCCCAAACGGCTAATAAACCGGCTCAATGCTGTGATCCGGCCAGCGATACGTTGTACATCATTAATGCAAACCGGCTTTGTTAAAGATGTGATTGCCTTGATTTTCTCCGGATTAGCTTCGATTCCTATGTTTGACACCAAAATCCCAAGGAGCTTGCCTGCCGGAACACCAAAAGCACACTTCTCTGGATTAAGCATCATCTTATAGGCCCGAAGATTGTCGAAGGTCTCCTTGAGGTCCTCTATCAGTGTCTCTTCCTTCCTCGACTTCACCACAATATCATCCACATAAGCATGAACAGTTCTTCCTATCTGCCCCTTAAGACAGTTCTGAACGCAATGCTGATAAGTTGCTTGGGCACTCTTGAGCCCAAAAGGCATAGATACATAGCAAAAAGCACCAAAAGGAGTTATGAAAGCTGTCTTCTCCTGTCTTTAACTGCCATCTTGATCTGGTGATATCCTGAGTGTGCATCCAAAACACTTAGCCGCTCACATCCCGCTGTAGCATCGATAATTTGATCAATGCGAGGGAGAGCAAAAGGATCGGTTGGACAAGCTTTGTTGAGGTCTGTGTAGTCCACACACATTCTCCACTTTCCATTCTTCTTTAGCACCAGTACCGGATTAGCCAACCACTCTGGGTGAAAAACTTCAACTATGAACCCTACAGCCAAAAGTCTGGCCACTTCCTCTCCCATAGCCTTGCGCCTCTCTTCGTTGAAGTGGCGCAGGTACTGTTTGACCGGTTTAAACTTCGGATCAATATTAAGACTGTGCTCAGCGAGTTCCCTCGGTATACCTGGCATGTCAGAAGGTTTCCATGCAAAGATATCCCGGTTCTCACGGATGAACTCGATGAGCGTGCTTTCCTATTTGGGATCAAGGTTAGCGCTGATCGTGAACTGCTTAGATGAATCGCCTGGCACAAAATCAACTTGCTTGGTCTCCTCTGCCGATTTAAATTTCAACGCCGGATCATGCTCTGTAGTTGGCTTCTTCAACGGGGTCATATCTGCCGGATCAACATTATCTTTATAAAACTTCAATTCTTCAGTGGCACATACTACTTCCGCGTAAGCAGCATCTCCCTCTTCACATTCTACTGCTATCTTGCGACTTCCGTGAACCGTGATCGTGCCTTTGTGACCCGGCATCTTGAGCTGCAGATAAACATAACATGGCCTAGCCATAAACTTGGCATAAACCGTCCTCCCGAACAGAGCATGATAAGGGCTCCGGATCTTGACGACTTCAAAGGTTATCATCTCTAACTTGGAACCATTCTCATCTCCAAAGGTAACTTCTAAGTCAATTTTCCCAACTGGATAAGCTGACTTACCTAGAACCAACCCATGGAACACCGTGTTTGACTGCCTCAGCTTCTTATCCGTCAAGCCCATTCGACGGAAAGTCTCATAATACAAGATATTGATGTTGTTGCCGCCGTCCATAAGAACCTTAGTGAATTTATAACCTCCCACCTGTGGTGCCACCACCAAGGCCAAATGGCCCGGGTTATCTACCCGCATCGGGTGATCCTCCCTGCTCCATACAATGGGCTGCTCTGACCAGCGCAGAAATTGCGGTGTCGCGCGTGGTCTGCCCGCTTCAGAACCTTCTGATCTCGTTTACACAGACTCGTGGTGAACACATGATATTGCCCACTGCTCAACTCCTTCGGATTACTCTGATATCCGGATTGCGGCTGCTGTTGCTGGCGCTGCTGATTACCCTGGTTATTGTGATTACCTTGGCCCTGTTGTTGGCTGCCTTGGTTATTGTAACCACCCTGACCATGCGGCGGATTACCCTGGTTATTATAACCACCTTGACCATATTGATTATTGGCCCGGCCATGATAACCATTGCCATTGCCCCGATATCCCGATCCGGAGCTGTTTCCCTGATGACCCAGACCATAGAACCCTGAGCCTGAACCACCATTCGGAGGCTTGTCATTAGAATTGAAGCGGCCCGCTATGGCTTCCATCAAGGGCCTGCATTCTCCTATAGTGTGTTTCGCTGGTCGTCCTCTTGTGCTATGTTTCGGACAAGGCTGATTTAACTCCTGGTCCCAACTAACATTTCCTCCGCCGGTTTGTGGGGGTGGTTTTCCCCTATTGCGTTGAAAGCCCTCTTGAACTTGGGTATTGGCCACGAAATCAGAGCCACCCTCCGCCTTTCGCTTGCCCAAGAAGCTTGTTGTAGCCGGATTACCCTGCGCCGGTTTACCGGGTTTGTTAACTTTCCCTGCTTTATCTCCCTCTGCTTCTGGGTACCTAGTGTTGTCCGAGTCCCCATACTTCACCAGAGCACTCATTAGAGTTCCCATATCGTTACAATCTCGTTTAAGCCGTCCCAGTTTTAGCTTTAGAGACTCAAACCGGCAATTGTTCTCTAAAGTCACTATTGCCGTACTGGGATTGATACTATTTGAAGAATGCAAGATCTCCGATACTCGCTGCACCCATGCACTTGTAGATTCCTGCTCTCCTTGCACACATGCTGCTAGATCCACCACTGACATCGGCTGCTTGCATGTATCCTTGAAATTTTTGATAAACTGGCGACGTAGCTCTCCCCATGACCCGATGGAATTTGGGGGTAAACCATTTAGCCAGGTCCGGGCTGTACCTTCAAGCATCATAGTAAAGTACTTTGCACAAGCTGCTTCATCTACATCCAGCATCTCCATGGCCATCTTGTAACTCTCCACCCAAGCTTCAGGAGCCAAATCTGCGGTGTAATTAGGCACCTTACGTGGCCCTTTGAAATCCTTGGGCAGCTTCACGCTCCGTAAAGCGGGGATAAGACACTGTAGCCCAAAGGAACTCGTTGTGACTCCTGTCTCCGCTGTGGTCGTGTGAACCGGCGTCGTCTGACGGATTTCCTCCTGGGCTACCGACCTAACCCGGTTTATATCCTGAGCTTGTGCAGCTGCGCCTGCCGGATTATCCTGTCTGTGCCGATGCCGCCTGCGTTCACTGCTAGACATTTCTGGTTCCTCCCAATGCCTAGTGTAACTCCGGCTGGGACGTGGTGTTGAATGTAACCTCTCCCTGCTATGAGAATATGTTTGTTGTTGTATCAACACCGTGTCGAGTAGATCCTTGACCCTGCATGCTTCCAATGCCACCGGAGACATCCACTCAATGGGTAAAGCGGCCAAACGTGAAGCAGCTGCAACGATATTGTCCAAAGGATTCGAGTAATGACCCGGAGGGGGTAGGAACGTGAGGTGTAGATGTGATCCGTCGATCTTGCTCTGCAGTAGGCTGCTGAACCGGCTCGTCCCTCGCCGGGGGTGCCCTCCGGTTTAAAGCCGGATTATTGCTAGTTCCTGCCCCCCTGTGTAGAGGCCTGCTCCATCCTTAGGTGAAAAGTCTGATCATTCAATTCCGCCTGCCTCATCGCTATCATAGCCTTTTCTGCTTTTAGATCATCCCTTGCTTGTTCAACCCGGCCTTTCAACTGAAGGAGCTCTGCATCATGTTGCACCTTGTCTGCTGGAGCTACCTCTGCCATGGCTTTGGCCGTGAACTCCTCGACTAAGGTGGATAGAACGTCAGTAGGTGAGAGGGCCGGGCCGCTCCCCCCTACACAAGCTTCTGCTGTTGCCCCATTCATCGTGGGCTGCGGCGTAAATTGTGAACCGGCCATAAAGACAGCCACCCGGTTTGGCGGGTCAAAGGGGTCCGGAATACTGTCTCCGTCGGACTCACCCTCAGACCGGCCGTCCCGTAACTGATACAAAGATTCAGTCTCTCCGGATGAGGATCCGTCATCGGAATAAACAACTGTTTCACCGCCGGATTCCGATCCGTCCTCGGTTTGGACTCCGTGAACTGCTCCAACGAAAACGTGCTTCATGGCTGGCTGAATCCGGGCCGATCTCGCACGTTGAGCCGGCTCGATGATGTTGGAGAAGATGTCCGGCTCAGGTCCCGGTTCGCCGATCTTGCCGATGAAGACATGGATGCCACCGAAGGGAACCCGGTACCCGTATTCGATTGAACGGCCTCCGGTCCCCAACCGGCGTCGTCGATGTAGATCCGTCCGCGGCGACTCTTGGTCATCCGGCCGACCGCGTAGCCCTTGAGCCCTTCGAAGCTGCCCTTCAAGAACTCGAAACCATCGTGCGGAGGCCCCACGGTGGGCGCCAACTGTCGTGGAATTGGCACGGCAGATGTCCGGTTTAGCGGACTTGATGATGGAACCATCGCACAGATTAGCTTGAAGGGGCTAAAAGCACACAAAGGACACAGAGGGTTTATACTAGTTCGGCCCCTTCGATGAAGGTAAAAGCCTACGTCTAGTTTGGTTTGGTATTGCTTGAGCGTCGATGAACAGGGAGCGATTTGCTTGCCTGTCTCGACGGGTTGTTTCTTGCTTGTCCCTGAACCGTCGCCGGGTCGTCCCTTTATATAGAGGCGACGCCCGGTCCGGTTTCCAGAGTCCCGAGGCCGGCTCATACTTGTGTCCGCCTCGGTCTCTGCTCTTTCTTCCTTATCCCTCAAGTTACATCATCGGGCGGTTTACAAACCATAACTCTATACATGGGCCCTAAGATCTCATGGGCCGTAGCCTTTACTAAATATTACAACCATACAAACATATTATAATAAGTCGGTTTACACTAGCCGGTACATACCTGCTAGTAATATCCCTGACACTACTCAAACAGAGGTCTTCCAACAACTGGCTATAGGCACATCTAGCTAGCTAGCCTTCTAAAAATATGTAATTAATGAGGAAATCTTCTAGCTAGGCTTCTAAAAAAAAGTCGCATGAAATCTGCAACTGATTCGATGGTGCTGATTATTGATTTGGGGTGGGGAGGCGAAAAGATTAGGGTGAACCATTGCGACCATAGGCACATAAATTTTCCCTCGTGATCCACTCACTTGTCCGTACTCTATTGTTTACCAACTTATCACACATAAATTACGATGCGTTTGGCCTCATCTTCTTATTTTGCTACTTTCACGTCAATGTTGGGAGGGAAATTCCCATGGACTTTTAAGCTCCGTTCAATGGCAACTCATGACATGTATTATCTAATAAGTACTGAAGATATATGACGGGTTAACCATAAAAAAATAGAAAGATGAAGCATCTGTAATAACAATTCCATTTTACAATTGTAAAAATAATTGCTCATAGTATCAATATTTATCTAATGAAAATACAAATGTATAGATTTACAGTTGCTTTGGATCCAACATGGGATGTGATCCAGATTTTTTGTGTGTGGGTGGCGGTAAGTCATGGGTGCGAAGGAATAAATACAATTCTTTTATTGCGTGAGAAAAAAAATAAAAATAGTAAATAGAGGAACAATAAAGCTATTCATGTCTTGCTGATCTAAGAAGATAGAATCATCATTTAGTGAATAACTCATCAGAACTTCAGAACCTTTCACAACCTCACAGGCAACCACTTATGGTGAAAATGTAACAGTTGCACAACGCAAGCACACATGTTAGTGGTGACAGCTCAATTACATTAAGAATACTGAGCATACCAGGTTGATTTTATTTTTTTGGAACGAAGACGCTAGATGCGTCCGGCTTTAAATTAATAAAGCCACCAGGGCAACGTCATCACACACACATAAGTCGTTATTACAGACCATAACAAGTTTGTGAATAAGTATCTCCGTGCCCTTCCGACAAGAATACAACAAAGAAGCACAGGAAGGGCAGATATCCAAAAACCACAGCACCTAAGTAGCAGGAGGATGAGATCCGTCATGTTGTCGTGTCAGCCTTGTCACCGTCTTGATCTTCTCCATCACTGCTTGCATGTACTGCTCATCACGCGCTTTCCCCAACGGCATCCACACCTGAAGAAAAAGATGGCATTTGAAGAAGATGTCAGATGGATGGTTTGGGAACTTGTGTTCGATGGTTATCTTGTTCCTAACCGTCCAGAGAGACCACAACAGCGCCCTAGCGCAACGCCACAGAATCCGAGCGTTCGACCCTTTCTGTGCGTTAAGAATAGCTAAGAGGTCCGAAGAAGATTGGGGGTTCCAATTTTTGGAAAAGGTCTCCCTGACCGCACTCCATGCAAACCTGGCCAGCACGCATTGAAAGAAAACATGATTTGCGCTTTCGCCCGATCCCCAAATTGTGCAAGAACCATCAGCGGGCCCGTTGCGTTTAGCCACATTATCGGAAGTTGGCAGCTGATTCCGCACCATTTGCCACATGAAGATCTTGATCTTCAGCGGCAGGCCCGCCTTCCATAGTCCCCTAGCCATGGTTAACACAGGGCCTTCGGACATCTTGGAGTATATGGACTTCACCGTAAATTGCTTTGAGGCCGTAAGTTTCCAATATATGAGGTCTGGCTCATTAGATAGGTTAATATCCCTCCAAGCCGTGACGAGGCTATCCCAACTAAAGGCCTCGTCCTGTCCCAAGGTGCGAATAAAAGAGATCGCCGGAGGATGGACTCTAAGGGCGTCGGCAACCATAATGTTAGTGTCAGTGGCAAGGTGGTATAGATCAGGGTGAGATTGCCACAGCGGGGCATTCTCCCATCAGTGATCTAGCCAGAATCGAGTAGATTCGCCGTTCTTAATTCCAAAATGGGCCCCCAAAGAGAAAGGCGGCCTAACGTCTTGGATCCCTTTCCAAAACGACGAACCGGAGGGCTGAGCCTTGAAGACGTTTCCGTCCGGGAAGTACTTAGCCCGGAGAATTTTGGCCCAGAGTCCCGACTCGTTGTGTGCCAATCTCCACCACCATTTGGTTAAAAGGGCCACATTCATTAATTTGGAGTTTGTTACCCCAAGGCCCCCCAAATTTTTTGGACGGCAGATTGCCGCCCATTTGACCAGATGGTATTTCCGTTTGGTCCTAGTTCCTTCCCAAAAGAAACGAGACCGCGGGGTGTCCAGTTTGGCATGTACGCCATCGGCCAAGAGATACATACCCATAGTGAAAATGGGAAGAGAGGATAGACTCGAATTGGTCAGAATGAGTCGAGCTCCCGATGACATAAATCTACCTCTCCAAGGACTAACCCTGTTGAACACTTTACCGTAAAGTTGTTCCCATTCCGCGATGGTAAGGCTCTGGTAGAGATAGGCAGCCCCAGATATTTGATCGGGAAAGAGCCACGCTTACAGTTCAGTGAGTTCGCCACCCTAGTACTCGAAAGATCGTCCATCCCTATGGTGATCACTTCGCTCTTAAGGAAATTGATCTTGAGTCCCGACAAAAGCTCGAAGGCGAGGAGAAGTAGTTTGACGGATGCCACACTACTATCATTGGGTTCAAAGAGTAACATCGTGTCATCTGCGTATTGTAAGTGGGAAACTCCTCCCGGGATGAGGTGAGGCACTAAGCCGGAAATGTGTCCCGCAACCCTAGCTCGGTTAATTAACGCTGCAAGTGCGTCTGCCACAAAATTGAAGATCAGGGGGGGAGCTCGGATCCCCTTGTTTGAGTCCCCTTTTATTGCGGAACAATTTACCCAACACACCGTTGATACGTCCAAAACGTATCTATAATTTCTGCTTGCTCCATGCCTCTTTTGGGTGATATTGCTATGATATTTATACACTTCCATACACTTTTGATCATATTTGGACTAACCTATTAACTCAGTGCACCCCAGTGCCAGTTTCTGTTTTCGGCTGTTTTTGTATTTCAGGTTTTCACGTTACGAGAACTGCCAGGAAAAATCCAGAAAAATTGTATAAAAAATCAGCGTTCCAGAACCTACCGTGCGCCCGAAGGACAGCCGGGGGGGCCACCAGGGCTCCAGGCGCCCTGGCGGCGCCCCCCCCCCTGGGCCGCGCCGGGGGGGCGCCTGGGCCCCCCGAGGCTCCTCCAATGCCCCCCCTTTGGCATATATTTAAAGCGTCTCCCGAAACCCTCGAGGGAGGAACTCTTTCCGCGATCCATCTCTGTTCCGCCGCCGCCGCCGCTTCCAAGATCGGGAGCACCAGGAGAACTCTTCCCGGCACCCTGCCGGAGGGGAGGATCACCACCGGGAGCCTCTCCACCACCATGGACGCCTCCCGGATGAGTTGTGAGTAGTCTCCCGTGGACCATGAGTCCATGACCAGTAGCTATGTGATGTTCTCCTCCCGTTCTTGTGCTTCACTAATTAGTCCTCGTGAGCTGCCCTACATGATGGAGGCACATATGTAATCCTTATGTTGTTGCTATGATGAGTTTGCTGGGATCCGATGGATTATGAGATTATGTTCAGATTTTGCTTGAGTAATATATTTGATCTACCTCTTTTATATTTATGTTCGTAAGTAATTCTTGCATGTTCTCCGTTGTTATTTATTGCTTTGGCCAAGTAATAGGTAGTGACTCCAAGAGGGAACGTTATGCTTGATTGTGGGTTCATGCCCCTCGATGACTAGTTTGAGTGACAGAAACATGAGTCTAGGGGATGTGTTGTTGCCACAAGGGGGAAAACAACGGTGCTTGTGCCCGCGGGTGCAAGGATGGTTTACTTTACGCAAAGTTCTTTTAATGCAGTTGTCTGTTGCATTGAGTTTACACTATGGGTGGGACTCGCAACTTAATACCAGCGAGATGTTCTGGATAGATATCTCAAGGTGGATGATTAGTAGTAGATATTGATGGATTTCGGTCTACTTACTTTGACGTACCGCCCATGCTTTGAACCTCAACCTTTCTTGCAATGTAGTCAGCATTGGTTTGCGCACATGGTCCTGTCAATTGCCCAGCTGTAATTCGTTTACCTCACATAGCTGTTTTATCGTCTTTTGGGAGAGAGACATCACTAGTGAACATCATGAGACTCCGGTACATATTACCATCATTGATCACATCCGCTATTTACTTTTCGCTATTATTTACTATTGCAATTATATCTATCACTATTATCACTTGCGTTTAATCCTTTGTGAACTACAAGGCCGGAGGGATTGACAACCTCTCTGTACTCGTTGGGAGCAAAGTTATTTGTATCTATGTGCAGGTCCACGTTGATTGCTAATATCTGGCGCCGTAGCAGTTAACACCTTCTTGTTGAACCTAGGAGTCTCTGGGGATTCGATCCTTGGTATCTTTGCCAAGGGAAAAACTTCCGCAACACTACATCTCACACCTTCCACTTGGGGTAACCAACGAGGGGCGAGAAGCCTAGCAAGAGTTTTTCTGGCGCCGTTGCCGGGGACTCCACTCTTCAAGATTGGGGAGTTGCACGCTATCTTTTACCTTTGCTTTTTGTCTTGTTAGTTTACCTTTCAGTTTTTGCTTTAGTACCTTTTTATTGAAAATCACAAAAATAGTTATCTTGCTTGCTTGCTACTATGGGTTCCACCGAGAACACCAAGTTGTGTGACTTCACTAGTCACAACAACGATGACTTTATCAGCACACCTATCACTACACCTGCCACTTCAGCACCTTCATATGAAATTAAACCTGCTTTACTGAATCTAGTTATGAAAGATCAATTCTCCGGTGCTAGAGATGATGCTGCTTTACACTTGAACAACTTTGTTGAACTTTGTGATATGCAAAATTACCAAGAAATAGATGGTAATATTGTTAAGCTTAAGCTTTTTCCTTTCTCCTTGAGAGGAGGAGCTAAAATTTGGTTCCAGTCTTTGCCTAGAAATAGCATAGATTCATGGGACAAGTGCAAAGATGCTTTTATTGGAAAATACTATCCACCTGCTAAAATTATCCAACTGAGAAGTAACATAATGAATTTTAAACAATTGGATAATGAACGTGTTGCCCAAGCTTGGGAACGTATGAAATCTCTTATCAAGAACTGCCCTACTCATGGTTTGACTACTTGGATGGTTATCCAAACTTTTTATGCAGGCTTGAACTTTACCTCGCGGAACTTGTTAGATTCGGCCGCGGGAGGAACCTTTTTGTCAACTACACTTGGTGCTGCCACGAAGCTTCTCGATGAGATGATGACCAACTATTCCCAATGGCACACCGAACGCGCTCCAACAGGTAGGAAGGTAAACTCTGTCGAGGAAATTTCCTCCCTTAATGAAAAAGTTGACTTGATCATGTCTCTACTTTCGAAGCAATCCTCTGTTGATCCTCGTGATGTTCCTTTAAATTCTTTGATTGCTCAAGAACAAGTAGATGTGAACTTTATCTCTAGAAACAATTTTAACAACAATGCTTATAGGAGTAGTTTTGGTAGCAATCCTAGACCGTTCCCCTCTAATTCTTATGGGAACAACAATGCTTATCCTAGCACCAAGAACTCCAATACTGAACTAGAGATTATGCTTAAAGATTTCATCACTACCCAAAAATCCTTTAATAAGAGTGTAGAAGAAAAACTACATAAACTAGATGATCTCTCTTTGAGGGTAGACCATTTAGCCAATGAGATAGAATTGCTTAAAATTAACACTTCTCCTCTTGAGGAGAGGAAGGTCACTCCTATTAATGCTACCCAAGTGCAAATTAATGAAAATATTAGGATGATGGCTAAACTTAAAGAAAGATGGGCTAGAGAAAGGGAGGAAGAGGATAGAATTAAGAGCCTTCCAACCCACCACACTGTTGCTACTATCCAAGTTGTTGAGGATATCCAAACTCTTAGCACCCAATGTACTCCTGGTCCCATTGGACCTATTGATGGTGATGCTATGACTATAGAAACTACCAAAGATGTGAACCTAAAGGACACCACTACCACTTTACTTGATGCTAGTGACCTTGATTTTGATAATTGCACTCTTACCAAAGTTATTGATTTCCTTCACAAGATGTCTAGAGATCCCCGCACTAGCACGCTTAACCTTGCCTTCACAGAGCATATCACTAATGCTCTCATCAAAGCTAGGGAGGAGAAACTTAGAGTAGAAGCCTCCATACCTAGAAAGCTAGAAGATGGTTGGGATCCTAAGATAAAAATTAAATTGAATGACTTCTCTTGCTATGCATTATGTGATGTTGGAGCTAGTACCTCTGTTATGCCCAAAAGAATATATGATATGCTTAAATTGAAACCTTATGATTCTTGTTCTTTTGGTGTTCGTCTCGTTGATTCTTCCATAAAGAAACCTTTGGGGAGGATCGACGATGTTCTTATCGTTGTCAATGATAATTATGTTCCCGTTGATTTTACTATTATGGATATTGAATGTGAGCCTTCTTGTCCAATTATTTTGGGACGTCCTTTTTTACGCACCGTTGGTGCTATCATTGACATGAAAGAGGGTAATATAAAATTTCAGTTTCCTCTCAAGAAAGGGATGGAACACTTCCCTCGAAAGAAGATCAAGTTACCTTTTGAGTCCGTTGTACGGGCTAGCTATTCTTTTACTCTTGATAAAACTTGATCTATATGCATTATGCCTAGCTTAAAGGCATAAAAGAAAGCGCTTTTGGGAGGCAGCCCACATGAATAAATTTATTTTGCTTTTGTTGTGTCTTGATGTTGTTACTACTGTAGCATCATCATTGTATCTTTGTTTTTCAATTTTGTGCCAAGTGTAGCCTCTGATTGCTAGGAAGTTCAAAAGTTGTGAGGTGCTGTCCAGGAAACAGATTCTGTCCTTGGATAGAAAAATTCGTATAAAATCACCAGATCATCTTTTTGGTATGAATTTTTTCGACAGCGTGCTCTATATAATTGTCTTTCGTGCATCTGTTCTGAGTTTTTTTATTAGAGTTGCAGAAGTGCCCCGAACAAATCAATTACTACCTGCTGTTCTGTTTTTCACAGATTCTGTCCTGTTTTGCTTTTCCTTCATTTTGCAAACCAAGAGCTTGCTTTTTCTTTGCAAAAACCTTTTGGAAATCTTGAGAAACAGTAGACCTTCAAGAATATCTTTATTTCCAGCAAGGTATAATTATTTTATTATGGGTACTAACCTCGCTAATCAGATTATGATGAGTTATGTATGAAGGGAGTTTTCAAGTGTGCGAGGGAAGATGATAAAAAGATTCAGGAGTGTCAAGCGCTCAAGCTTGGGGATGCCCCCATGCACCCCCAAGAAATATTCAAGGAGACTCAAGCGTCTAAGCTTGGGGATGCCCCCGTGCATCCCCTTCTCCATCAACATTATCAGTTCGTCTTTCGTTCCACTATATTTTAATCATTTCATGTGTTATGTGCTATGCTTGGAGCGTCTTGCTTTTAGTTTTCTTTAGTTTTTCATAACGAGTCGGAACTCAGCTTTCTTTATGTGGGAGAGAAACACGCTCCACTTCTACCTAGAACATAACATAGAATTTTCATGTCTATCCTTGTTGTGTGTGTTCTTTGTCTTTTAATAGCTACTATCATGTTCAGCTCTTAGCTTTCATGCTTATCTTTTCAAGAGCTTTTGTTTAGTTGGTTGCTTGAACTCTCTTTAATTACCATGCTCACCTTATTAAGAGAGTTTGCTTCCGTTGCATTGGTTGATATGTCTATGATAAAGATGCTACATGCATGATGGCGCTTAGTAGTTCATGTTTTGTTATGGTTAGTCTCAAATAGCTGGGGGGGTTCCCAATGTGTTATTGGAATACCAACATGATTTGTTTGCCTATGATGTGGTATGGTTTAGTAATATCTTCCTTCGAGAATTTATTTTGATTGACTTGGCGTATGCTCACGCATATTTAAGACCACTGTTCAAGAATTCACCCAATTAATCAGTTAACGGCCCAGTTAATCGCTACTCATGGCATGGCCGAATCGCTACTCCGGTGGGGGGATCCCCGGACCGGCCAGCAGCGACCTCGCCTCCGACGAGGCCCGGCAAGAGCCAGCCACCTCAGCCTTTCCCCCGAAGCCAACGGACGTCGACGGCCTCCAGATCCGCCTCGCCGTGGCACGGGAACCTTTGCCACCAGGGGCAAAACGGCGGTCCGGCACCCGCGCCGTCCTGGACGCCGCCGCAGCGAACGCCACGAAATCTCCCATCGTCGGCCCTGCCGGGATCTTGCGCGGATTGATCCCCGCCGGCGAGAGCTCCACAACCTCAGGCGTACCATCCTCCTCGTCTGAGTCCTCCTCAGCAAGGGCCCAGAATCGATTTGAGCGGGGGCCCGCGGAGCGCGCAGCCAGCTCCGGCGCTCCAACCACCGCCCGAGGAAAGCCGACGCGGGGGGAGCCACCGCCGTGGCGCACCACCGACCAACCCCCCGGCCCGAACAGCGACCGCTCTGACCGCGGCACCCCAGCGCTAACACCCCCTGCCACGTGCGGGAGGGGGCCGGTCGAGGCCCAGCTCGCCGGCGCGACGCCGTCCCGAGGCCTGCGCGGCGCGTCCGCCACGTCCACACCAACGCCAGCGAGGGGGAAGTCGCCGCCGTCGCCAGCGGGCAGCACCAACGGCTCGTTTTCAAACTCCATCCTCCCCCGCAATGGTTAGTTATTCTACAAAGCATATTCTAACCTGATGAGGCTCAACTACATAAGTGAGATGTGCGCTACCAGTTATCCATTTACATTAGACTCCATCAGAGACTGAGTTAAAACAAGGTTAGTGCCTAAAAATTTAGAGTATCCCAAACACAAAATATATGAAGCGCGCATTCCTTCACCAAATTGCCACATTATGAAAAATGTTTTCTGGTAAAAAAAATAGCAGTGCCATGCGGACGAAAAAAATCTGGAGGACTCGTGTATGACGATTAAATGGCATTGCTTTGACATCGATCACATGGCTGACAAGCTATCTCCAGCCTCAAACAATCGTTAGTTGTGAAATATATTAATCATTGCAGTTATAAATATAGGACATTTTTGGAAGATTCAGACTAACATCCTTAAGTTTCCCATAAGTATGAAACAATATAATAATATCACACAAATATGCATGTGAAATGACCCGTCTGGAGAAAAAATATTAAGAATTGCGGTTCACGGTTGGAAAAGAAGAAGTGGAGTCATCCGGTCCAAAGGTGCCAATCGAAATTAAAAATTCCCCTCCAGCCAGCGGCGAGATGGTTCTCTCGGTTCCGATGGGCGAACCGTGGCAGACATGCGGCGTGGCGTGTGGGCTACGGTTGAATTACACCATCATGACCCAGGCATGACATGGTCGACTTCGATCAGTAACTAATAAGTATAAGCAATGGAAGATTGAGATGCATTGTTATTTTATTATTATTATTATTACTAAGAAAGAAAAAAATAGATAGATAGCTAGCTAGCGTCACGGGTGAGTGCACGTACGTACGTGGAACGTGGATCGGTGGATGCATGCATCATGTGCATGTGCATGAATTTGCGGTGGATGAAACACTTAACGTGCCATCGTTGTTTTGTGGTTGGCTGACGTACCTGTCGTCCTTGTCGAAGAATAAGAACAAGCACGGCCACGGCGGCAGCAGCTGGTCGATGCCGTCCTTGTCGTCGTCGTCATCGTCGGGTAGATCGGCAGCGACACCGAGGACGAGGTGCTGCCGTCCGTCACGTTCGCCAATCTGTAGGCGGAGATCAACGGGTTCGAGTGGCGAGCTGTTCTTCTCGGCGGAGAGGAAGGAGACGTCATGATCTCGTGCCAATGGTTTGGTTTCCGCTGAGTCACGTACGCCATGGCCGGGCCCCAAGTTTCTTCCTTGTTTTTTTGTTCCTCTTATAATAATAATAATTAAGGAAAGGAGAGATTGTCGCTCGCAAAGAAAGGAAACAAATAATCGATCGATGGGTATACATGGAAACTGAGAAACATGCACTTGGTCGACAATAGCGATCGAGGTACCACAAGGAAACAATCGATCGGAAAGGAAGATGCGATTGCGCCCCCTCCTTCCATCCATCCAAATTGATTCTCTCCTTCGTTACATTACACGGAGAGGGACACGAAGTTTGTGGCGCCAAAATGCTTCTCTTGTTCCCGCCACTACATTTGGAGGCAAATTTTATCTATCTATATATACACACACACGATCGATCCAACACATTCAACTCCAACACAACCACCCACCTGTGTCACATGGCGCCTATTCTCGTCTCTTCCTCCGAGGTTATCTTACTCGACGACAGCAGCGACGACGAGCAGCTGCTTGGCATCGACATCGCTGCCATGACATCGCTCGATGACCTTGACTTCTCCGACGACGGCCCGGCCAACAACTCATCCACTGTACGTATCTTGATAAACCTTGTACCAAATTTATTCAAGCACGCCTCGCTTTAAAATTAGGCCTAAACTACAAATGATGCCACAACCAAGATTTTGATTATTTGATGTAATGTTGTTTGCATTAAATGTATCATGCAAAAACGCAATCTGAGATAAATCTGATATACGTAAAATTGGTAACGTTTATAATGTACACATGTCATATCTTCATAATCATCCCATCCATGTAGAGAAAGACTTTGGTTATATAATTAGAGCATACCCTCTTTTATGACATTATCTCAAAGATATAACATGATTTTTTTTCCTTCAGAATATATCCCATTACATGAGAATGAAAATATATGTGCGTAAGGTCATCTTTTTTCCACCTGTATCACTTACCTAATAAATAAACTGTACAAAAATAAACTAACATATGTTTTCAGTTATTTAGTACATCCATTTTAACAAGGAATGGCACTAAACTCAGCAAGTAGCAAGAATATAAGAAGTACGAAGGTTAACTTGAGCATCATTTTACGATCTCCCTTGTTGGTTATTGCTTCAGATAAATGCTGCAAGGTACCACCTTCTTTGCCTCCTGAATGCACATGGAGAAGTTCCAAGTCTGCCAACAACTCTATGAAAAAAATTCCATCAGAAGAAAGCATCATTTGTTCTTGTAAGATGCACACATTAAATTGGATAGAGCCTAAAATTTAAAGAAAAGATAAAAGTAAAAAAAAAACACATAGTTTCCGCTTGTGAGAAACAGAGAGAAGTAGCTACAGTGAACAAACCATGTAATGCTCCAAAACGAGTTATCCACGTTCAAACAGATTTAGAAGAAGTGCTCCAGTTCACTTGAATTCCTTAATTGGATTTTACAGCACCTACAAATCTTACACATCCTAGTAATTTATATCTTTTTTTGTGGTAAAATACATATCTAGAGTTCTAGACAGGTCTGAAACTAAAGAACGCATGTCATTAAAATCTCACAAAACGAAATTCTAGACCATACATGCTGATTACAGACCGTGTCTCAAATTGCACGACGCACAACATAAAAATGCCCATAGAAAAATTTACTCCATTCTTCCTCTTTGCATACCTTATATTGTGGATTGGTGCAAGCACGGCTAGCCATGGAAATTGAGGCCTACTTACTTCCTATCCAGCCACTGATTTGTCCAAGCTATGGGCAACCCATGGCTAAATGCCTAATACGCGCGCGTCCACCTGGGAGAGACTGATGAGGTAGCAGTGATCGAGTCTGAATCGCATATGATGAAGGGGGGAACTGTGCCATGTGTAAGAGAAAATCTCAATAAAATGCAAATTAAAATGTTGTATATGTGAAATAACCAAATACCTGTATCAGGAAGCTAGATGACAGAAATGATTATTATTTTTTGAAATAGAAGTGTTTACCAATATCAGATATACAAAGTTAAATGTCAATGAGCTTCGGTGCGAAGCATATTAAGGATAGGAAAAGCTCTTGGTTACTGCAAAGCACTAAAGAACCAAATGATGTCCTTAAAAGAAACTTGAACCGGAGAATAATATATGCTGATAACTATATATGTTGGTTACACGTATGTTTGAAAAATCATGAGAATTAATTAGTAGTGTTTGATTTGGTTTCCTTTTTCTACAAGGTCGACGACGTTGTTGTTATCTCCAGCTCCAACAATGAGTCTGCTGCCGATAACAGCACCACGCACTCCAACAGTGGCAAAAGTAAGGCGAAGCGGAGGCCGAGGAGGCCGTACAACTACTGGCACTCCAGCGATGAGTGCTGGCTTATTGAAGCCGATGGCATCCTCCGAAAGAAGAAGAAATACAAAGGAAGGGATGTACCGGTGCAAGCGCTCATAAAGAAGTTAAAAAAGGGCCTGTCACCCATCATCTACCGTGGCGAACTTACTGTGGAAATTGTTCGTGGGAAGCGGAGGCATTTGATGGACAAATTTCGCCAGGCGGTAAAGATGGGCGACAAGTACAAACCGCTCGACACGCATGATAAAAACCTCTACAACTGTTCCATAGCGGCGTGGCCACATATCATTGAAGAAGAAGCTACTACCATACACCATCACGAATAATACAGACATACTTTATATATGTATGCCATGGATGTCTTTTCAGCTTTAGGGACGGACGGTCTTGTGGTGTCACCTTGTTAGTTTGAGTTTTGTTACTATAATTGCCATAATAAAAATTACACATTTACGCCTCTAGTGATGTTTTTTTTTTTTTGTTAAGTTAGGACGTCAATTGTATTATCAACTAGACGATGCCCCCCGCATTGTAGCGCGATGTTAGCATGCCAATCAGCTTGAGTGGGGGGTTGCACATTAAATAAGAAAAGAAAAGGAAGAGGAATAGAGGAAATATTAGCAATGTTGTGGTACAATGTTTTCTCTCCTGCATGAAAGGATTAACTGAAAAGTGATTCAGTAAATATCTGCTCAAATTAAATTGCTTGGTCTCGGATACACATATATAAGATTAACTTTGAGAACATCCCATATCTATAAGTAAATAGATTTCAAGAATTATTAATGTTATTATAAAGAAATATGGTGTTGGAGGGGTACGAAATTGTTATTATTGGAAATCAATGATGACTACCAGAAGAATCAAATTGAGAACCCTCAACCCTATACTATATTTGCAACACGGTTGAAAGTAGAAGTGCTAGAATAAAAAGGAGCCGTAGCTCCAAACCTGAATTGATTGATGTCTATTAGAATGGCCACGCATGTTTAACAAATCAAAGCTGAAGCTAAATTAATGTCTAATGGGAACAATAGTGTGAAAGAATCATCAAAAGAGAGAACCACATCAAACTGGACCAATTGTTTAATTCCAATACATAACAACTTTTTTTTGAGACAACCGAAACATACCAGCTAGTTGTGCCAGCAAGGGAACGTAACCAATCAGGAAAATGGAATCCAATTTAGTTAATCTAATAAAACTGGTTAAGTATTAAAAAAATACCATCCAGCAGTCAACTGATTCTTCGGATTGTGGCATGGACATGTAGCTCAAAGAACACAACCTCAGGAAGAAAAGTCGCCAATGATGACCTATTCAATCCCGCAGCACCAAACCCAGCATTGGGTAATTACCCCAACTCCATAAGATGACTGTCTCAAGCGCACGCCAGGTCGTCAGTGCAATCGTATCTGGCATGGGGTAATCAGCTTCTCCATGTGCCCGGCTCTGTAAAATCTAATGCGAAGCTGTGTTGGGGTCGCAGACCACCACAACCCACAGGCCATCAAGCGTTGTGCTTGGGGAAGTCGGCGTTGACACCTCATCCAAATTATCCTCGTCCAGCATGTTGGCGGTAAACCCATGGGGCGGCAGCTTCTTTCTGCGGTGGAGAAGATGAAGAGGGAATCAGAAATCCATTGGTATGTTTTACAGAATAAATAGGGAGGGAGATGAAGAGGATGGTGATATGGTGAATAAGATGAATAGAGATGTGGAAATCAATTGATGGGGATTAATTGAGGGGACGTTGCAATGGGAATTGTCTGGGGAGGGGAAAAAGGAGGCCAGCGAGTGGCGTGGTGGGAAATAACGAAACGATGCGATAGAAAAAATCTTTCCATGGGGAAAATAAAAGCTGACATCAACAAATGACGTGGCATCACCAAATCTCAGAAAAATTTGGTAGTGGATGGTAGATATTTAGTAATAGAGGATTAAATCCAAAAAAAATCATAAATCAGCTATTCTATTGAAGTAACTCTACAATCACAAGGATATTTTATTCATATAAGAAAATGCCATGGAATTTGGAGCGTTATGCTTGGGGAAGTCAATGCTTGGGGAAGTCGGCGTTGACGCCTCGGAGGAGGATGGGCGGGTGGAGGTCTTGGTCCTCCTGGCGCCACCGGCATACGGTGATTTCCTTGCCATGGCCACGGGCCTATGGCGCCCTGTGCTCGTGGTGGACGACAGGGTGGTTCGCGCCGAGGGAGCACTCGAGTGCCACTCATAGGACTTCAAATGCGGTGCCCTATCGCCCACCGCCCGCGGGAGGGATCGACGGGGATCCATGCTGCGGGATGCGATGATGGATGTGGCCCGCGCCTGCCACTGCCTAGTTCGACAAGGGCGCGCCAAGGCCCCCGCGCTCGACCTGTCGTGGTTCTAAGTCTGACAGTAAGGGTAGGGGGTACGAATGGAGAGGCAAGGCCCTAGCTATGGTGATGTTGTACACAAGGTGTTTGCGAGTTCAGGCCCTTCTCGGAGGAAGTAACAGCCCTACGTCTCGGTGCCCGGAGGCTTGGTCGACTGGTATGTGTATATGTGTGTTTACAGAGGTGCGAACCCTTGTTCTGGAGGAGGGGGGTGGCTTATATAGTACGCCAGGACCCCAGCCATGCCCCACGTTACCAAGGGTTCAATGTATATTAAGGCAGGCGTTACTGATAACGCCTGCAGTAAAGGATAATTAAGGTGTTTACTACGGCGAGTAAATACAGGACCGTTGCTGTCTTCAAGTGATGCTTGACCTTCGGAGGTCGAGTGCCTTGGATTAGTCGAGTAGGGTTGAGTCGTCTTGCGGACGGGGCTCGGTCGAGTGGAGTGTCTCCTTGGACCGTCTCAGTCGACTGCCGCCACTGCCATAAGTTTTGTCTTTTGATCTTCTAGGGTAGTGACCTTGGGTGGGGTACCTTGATCGGGCCCGTGACCCTACCCTAGGTCTATAACCTCGTCAGTAGCCCCCGAATGGATTGAGACTCGAGCAAGGGGGTGCTGAGGGAAGCTCTGGTTCTGGCTCGACGTCTCTGGGGTAGATTGTTTCGGAGCTTATAACTTGGGCAGACTTCCTCAGTCGTGTCTTGGTCGCCTTGATCGATTCTGGATCCGCCGAGCGAATTAGTCGCTTCTTGTGTCGACTGGACTTCTTGCGTCGACTGGACATTGTGCTAAGCGTCGGGCGCCGTTAACGCGTGCTGTTTTCGACGGGATTGGTTGCCCCTCGATCGCCGGATTCGGCGGGGTTTTCGAAATTTGGGGAAGCGTGCGGGACGGGACGTGCCGCAGCAATCGGAGGGATGCGCTTGAGACGCCTCGATCCTCGCGCCACCTTTTTCGCCACGTATCGCGCCAGCGTCTGTTACGGGATTTGATAAGATTATTCGGGGCCACCGGTCAGCCACTCGACCGGGCTGTTATAAGAGTGCGCCGAGCCCGTAGCGGCGGGCACTATGCGCCCAATCTTTCTCCTTCCGCCTCCGCTTCTTCGCTGCGCCCTTGCTTCTTCTCGCCTCTCTCCACAGCGACCGCCGGCGTGCGAGCCATAGGCAAAGACAAGACCGCGGCTATGGAGCGCTCGAAGAAGGCGGCGTCGGGGAAGGGGAGGCGATCCGGCCGGAGTGGATCGTCGTCAAGGTCCGAACTCCCCGCTGGTTGGATCCAGGGAGATTGGATCCGGTCCTCTGTCGTGGCGGAGGATCTGGAGGAGCTGGAGGAGGAAGGGTTGATCGCCCGCGGCTCCTGGCGGGCGCCGGGGGGAGAACTCGAGCCCCGGCCGCGGGAGGGCGAGTGCGTCCTCCACGCTACCCACGTCGACCGAGGTTTTTCTATGCCCCCGCATCTTTTCTTCCGCGCGTTCTTGATTTTCTTTGGTGCCCAATTGCACTACTTCACGCCCAACTCCATCGTCTTCCTCTCTGCCTTTGTTTCCATGTGCGAGAACTTCCTCGGTTGCCGACCGCACTGGGTTTTGTTCAAGCACATTTTCACCTGCCGCTCGCAAACCGTTAAGAGGGCGAACCCGAGTGACGGCAAGACGCACGTCCTCCAGGCGTGTGGCGGGCTCGGGATCCAGCTTAGGAATAGGGGCGCCTTACCCCCCATGATCTTTCCGGAGTCGATTCGGGGCTAGCAGTCGACCTGGTTTTACTACAAGGACAGTCCGACTCCGGGTCAGTCGACTGGTCTTCCTCCATTCACTCTAGGTCGAGCCAGCCCACCTCCTTCGATGATAGTGGGTAAGGCCGAGAGGGCCAAAGTGGACATGCTGGTGGAGCGGGTCGTCCAGTTAGTCCGCGAGGGGGTCACGAGGATGGATCTGTTTGAGGCGTATCTCACGCGGAGGATCCAGCCGCTCCAAGCTCGGGACCACCCGATGTGGTTGTATTCTGGCACCGACGACTCGTCGCGAGTCCACGCGGAGGCGGCCGACCCGAAGTACGTGGTGCAGTGCTTGAAGTGCATCATTGGGAATAAAGACAACCCCTGGGGATCTGGGAGGGTCATCCCGTTCGATGCTGACCATCTTCCTGACAAGGTTAGTCTTCTGCTTCCGAGTGACGTTTCTGTCATCTGGCTTGCGATTTGTATTGATGGATCTGACTGATATTTGGTCAAACTTCTCTCTTTGCAGATCTACACAGAGATGTATTCGCTGCCCAACGGGGATTTGGTCCAGAAGGGCGAAGAGGGCATGGGCGACGCCGCCGAGTGGAAGTCGGAGGAGGAGACCGAGGAGAGCGAGGACTACAGCAGCGGGGAGGAGGTCGAGTCACCTTCCCTTGATGAGCGTCGATCCAAGGAGAATCACGACCCAGGGGCCGCACGTCTTCGGGCGGGTCCCTCGGGCTCTCGGACGCCCAAGCGCACTCGAACGGCCACTCCTGACCCCGCCGAGAAGATGCCCAAGCAGCCCAAGGTCACCACCACCAAGCCCCGGAAGGCCTTGCTCAGGATCAAGGTGGATGTACCCATCGCCTCCACGTAAGTGCCGCTTGGTCTTGTTCCTTTCTGTTTCTTGGAGGTCGACTGTAACTTCTGTCGACTCATCTCCTGAGCGAACTTTTCAGAGCCGCCGCTTCCACGACATCGACAGGGGTCGAGACAGACGAGGAGACCGCGGACGCCGCGACATCCCGCGCAGGTGTGGGTTTTATAAAATTTGTCTTATTCTTATTTTCTTTCGCGGGCGACGGTCGACTGAACTTTGCTCGCTGCTTGACTCGAAGTGTCGCGCCTCGTCATAGAGCTTCCGGATGTCGACGAAGACGAGGAACGGTTGGGAGAGGACCGACGGCGCACAGGGAAAAAGGGCCGAAGGCGCCTTCTGGCTCGGAGGCCCAGCGACAGGAGGATGCGGCCCGAGCCACGGTCTCCTTCGCCGTCCCTGCGTCGACCGTGCGTTTGGCGTCGACAGCGGTCGACCCATCGCATGCGTCGGTCGTCGACCCAGCACCCGCTCCAGCCGTCGACCCAGCGCCAGTTCGTGCCGTAGACTCGGCGCCCGTACCTGCTGTCGACCCTGCGCCCACCGCTTCGTCAGTTCTCTTCTCTTCCTACCGCCTCCCGGAGGATCCTGTGGGGGCGGCTCAAGAAGCCGTTCGCCAGGCGGGGGTGATGATGGAGAAGACGAAGGCGGCGTATGAGGCCAGCATGGCGGCTTATGATGCCAGTTCTGCTCTTCGGGCCAACGTCCAGGTACGTTGTCTTCACTGAAGTAGTCTTTGGTTTCGAGAGAATCTGCTTGTTTTGTTTCGTGAGATACCACACCCACTGGGTGTTCCCCCTTTTTTTGAGATCGAGCCAGAATGATCTCGGCCGAGTGAAACCGGTGGGGGCACGCTTAGTGCACCCACTTGGTGTAGTCCCCGAGACCGTGGTCGACTACTGGCGGTCGGCCATGGTCTTACTACCGAACTTTTCTTCCTTGCTGTTGTTTTTTTTAACTCGAGCCGGAATGTTCTCGGCCGAGTGAAACCAGTGGGGGCACGCTCAGTGCACCCACTGGGTGTAGTCCCCGAGACTGCGGTTGAGTATTTTGACTCGACTGTAGTCTTATAATCTTGCTTTGTCGTGTTGATGCCGAAATCTTGCGAGTTTGGGGCCAAGTTTGCAGATCTTGAGAAGAAGCAAATCCAGCTTAACCTTGACTTGCAGTTGGCTCGGGACCACCTGAAGAAGACGCAGGACGATGCGGCTGGTAACTGACCCCCGACCTTTTGTCGACTGACTTTTTGGTAAATATGCCTTGTGTTCCTTCATGTTCATCTGTCCAGTGGCGGCTTTGGTAGGTCAACTGAAGGCGGCCTTGGAGCAGAAGGATCTCGACCTGGCGGCGGCGCAGCAGGCGGCTCAAGAGAAGGCGGAACTGGCGGCGCAGAAGTTGGCTTCCGTGGGTGCGCTCGAGGCGGAGATCATCAGACTGAGAGGCTCGCTCGACGCAGCCAATAAAGAGGTGACTCAGCTGAAGAACTCCAAGGCTGTCCTGAACGACAAGTACGAGGCTTTTTTTCGAAAGAGGGTTGATCTTGAGGCGTATCTGGGCGACATCACCAAGAAATGGTACCTCGTGCTCGAAGGTATGCCTCCTTCGGCTTGGTTAAAGTTGGATCGGTCGACCCATATCTTGTCTGTTGACTCGACTTGCTGTTTTCGGTGCAGAGTTTTGTCGTAACTTTGAAGAGGAGACTGGACGGGTCGAGCCTGGCTTGGACCCAACCAACTCCATCGTGAAGGACGAGGTATCCATGAACATACTGAGGCTGGAGTCCCGTCTCACTGCGGCCACGGATTATCTGGGACGACTGAAGGCAGTGATGGCCCGAATCGACACCGCGCTCTGGAGGGGGATCGTGCAGGAGAACGACCTCGAGTCCCTGATGACTCGACTCAACGAGATCCCCAACCGAGTGCAGGAGTGGAAGAAGTCGGCAGCCCGGGGAGGAGCCGACGTGGCGCTGTCCTTGGTCCGTGTGCACTGCAAGGAGGTGAAGGAGAGGAGGCTTGCGGCGCTGAAGGTTGCAAACACGAAGGAGCTCCAATTTCAGTCGTTCATGGAGACTTTCCTGGAAGCCGCCACTCGCATCGCCGATGGGATCGACCTGGACGAGTTCGTCGCACCTGCGAACCCGCCTCCTCCCGAGGAATGACTTTGATACTTTAATCTCATTTGCCGCGGAATGCCGCGTGGACTTGTAATCGTTTAAACTCTGGTGGGCTTGTGGCCCGAGTACTCTTGCCCGAATCTTGCGGGGCTTTTATCTGATTTTGATCTTTCGGTTTGCCGCTTTTCTTTGATTGCCTGAATCTTTGAGTCGACGTCTGCAGCCAAGACCCCGAGTGAGAGGGTTGCTCTTCACTCGGAGTGGATGTTTGTAACTTAGGCGATTCCAAGCTACGTTGTATTTGTGACGGAGCTCGGAATGCAGAGCCACTTTACACTTGTGGCGTAGCTCGGAGGACCGCAGCTAAGCCCCCGAGTGAGAGGGTTGCTCTTCACTCGGAGTAGGTGTTTATAACTTAGGCGATTCCAAGCTACGTTGTATTTGTGACGGAGCTCGGAAGGCAGAGCCACTTTATTCTTGTAGCGTAGCTTGGAGGACCGCAGCTAAGCCCCCGAGTGAGAGGGTTGCTCTTCACTCGGAGTAGGTGTTTGTAACTTAGACGATTCCAAGCTATGTTGTATTTGTGGCGGAGCTCGGAAGGCAGAGCCACTTTATACTCGTAGCTCGGAGGACCGCAGCTAAGCCCCTGAGTGAGAGGGTTGCTCTTCACTCGGAGTAGATATTTGTAACTTAGGCGAGTCACGGGGTCGCAGCTAAGCCTCCGAGTGAGAGGGTTGCTCTTC
>LR738709.1:72611969-72637574 GCA_902687465.1 Secale cereale
ACTTAGACGATTCCAAGCTACGTTGTATTTGTGGCGGAGCTTCGAAGACAAAGCCACTTTATACTTGGAGCGTAGCTCGGAGGACCGCAGCTAAGCCCCCGAGTGAGAGGGTTGGTCTTCACTCGGAGTAGATGTTTATAACTTAGGCGAGTCACGGGGTCGCAGCTAAGCCCCCGAGTGAGAGGGTTGCTCTTCACTCGGAGTGGATGTTTGTAACTTAGGCGATTCCAAGCTACGTTGTATTTGTGGCAGAGCTCAAAAGACAGAGCCACTTTATACTTGTAGCGTAGCTCGGAGGACCGCAGCTAAGCCCCCGAGTGAGAGGGTTGTTCTTCACTCGGAGTAGATGTTTGTAACTTAGGCGAGTCACGGGGTCGCAGCTAAGCCCCCGAGTGAGAGGGTTGCTCTTCACTCGGAGTGGATGTTTATAACTTAGGCGATTCCATGCTATGTTGTATTTGTGGCGGAGCTCGAAAGACAGAGCCACTTTATACTTGTAACGTAGCTCGGAGGACAGCAGCTAAGCACCCATTGGGGGATTTTGAAGACCAACGTTTTCAAAGAACATCATCGTTAAAGGATCATTGCTAACTTGTCTTTGAAACAAACTGGGAAATCTTTATTACAACTCGACCGTCGAGTGTCTCAACTGTAAAAGCGGCGGAGCAGGTCCGCGTTCCACGAACGAGGTTCGTCTTTCTTCTTGGCTACGTTGTAGAGGTGGTATGCTCCGTTGTGCAGCACCTTGGTGATGATGAACGGGCCTTCCCAGGCCGGTGCGAGCTTGTGTGGACGTTTCTAATGCACTCGAAGGACCAGGTCTCCTTCCTGGAATGCTCGGCTTCTTACGTTGCGAGCATGGAATCGACGCAGGCCCTGTTGATAGATGGTCGACCGGATCAGGGCCATCTCTCTTTTCTCTTCTAAAAGGTCGACTACATCCTGACGAGCCTGCTCTGCCTCGGCTTCGGAGAAGATTTCTACTCTGGGGGCGTTGTGTAACAAGTCGCTCGGCAACACAGCTTCGGCTCCATAGACCATGAAGAAAGGGGTACGGCCAGTCGAGTGGTTTAGAGTTGTCCTCAGACCCCATAGGACTGATGGCAGTTCAGTTACCCAAGCCTCGGCGGCATGCTTAAGATCGCGCATGAGCCGCGGCTTTAGGCCTTGGAGAATCAAACCATTTGCTCTTTCTGCCTGTCCATTTGACTGCGGATGTGCCACGGAGGCATAGTCGACTCGTGTTCCTTGGGAAACGCAGAAAGCTCTGAATTCATCCGAGTCAAAGTTGGAGCCGTTGTCTGTGATGATGCTGTGGGGGACTCCATATCTGAATATCAATTCCCTGATGAAGCTGATGGCGGTGATTGACTCGAGGTTCTTGATGGGCTTAGCCTCAATCCACTTGGTGAACTTGTCGACAGCCACCAGAAGGTGGGTGAATCCGCTTCTGCCTGTCCTGAAGGGGCCGACCATGTCCAAGCCCCAAACAGCAAAGGGCCAGACTAGCGGAATGGTCTTCAGGGCGGACGCCGGTTTGTGGGACATGTTGGAGTAGAACTGGCAACCTGCACATTTGTCCATGATATCTTTGGCCATCTCGTTGGCGCGGGGCCAGTAAAACCCGGCTCGGTATGCCTTAGCCACTATGGTCCGAGAGGAGGCGTGGTGGCCGCAAGTTCCCGAGTGGATTTCATATAAGATCAGTCGACCTTCCTCTGGATCGACGCAGCGTTGGGCGACTCCGGTGACGCTTTCTCTGTAGAGCTGACCCTGGATGACTGTGAACGCCTTGGATCGTCGGACGATCTGGCGCGCTTCTTTTCATCTTCTAGGAGTTCTTGCCTGAGCAGATATGATATGTATGGCACAGTCCAGTCTGGCGTAATCACTAGGACCTCCATGACCAAGTAGACCACAGCAGGTACTTCGACTTCAGTCGGATCTGATGCGCCGACTGGCTGCGGGGACTCTTCCATGAAGGGGTCTTCTTTGACAGAGGGGGTGTGCAGATGCTCTAGGAACACATTCTTGGGTATAGGCCTCCGAGTCGACCCAATTTTTGCGAGGTCATCGGCTAGCTGATTCTTGGCTCTGGGCACATGATGGAGCTCTAAGCCTTCGAACTTCTTTTCAAGCTTCCGCACCGCACTGCAATAACTGGTCATTGCCGGGCTCCTGACGTCCCATTCTTTCATCACTTGATTCACCACCAGGTCGGAGTCACCGTAGACCATCAGGCGACGGACGCCGAGTGAGATGGCCATACGCAACCCGTCCAAAAGTTCTTCGTATTCGGCCTCGTTGTTTGATGAATCGAAATGGATCTGAAGGACGTAGCTGAGCTTGTCGCCCCTGGGAGAGACTAGGACCATGCCTGCGCCGGATCCGTTCAGCATCTTGGATCCATCGAAGAACATAGTCCAATGGTTAGACTGGACTTGAGTCGGCAGTTCTTGTTCTATCCACTCGGCCACAAAATCCGCTATGGTCTGAGACTTGATGGCTTTCTTCGCTTCAAACTTGATATCTAATGGAAGAAGTTCAATCGCCCATTTTGCCACTCGACCGGTTGCGTCTCGGTTGTTTAGGATCTCTGACAGCGGGGCGTCGCTGATGACTGAGATCGAATGGTCCGAAAAGTAATGGGCAACCTTTTTTGCAGTCAAGTAAATCCCGTACACAAGCTTTTGGTAATGTAGATACCATTGCTTGAAGGGAGTCAAAACTCCGGATATGTAATAGACTGGGAGTTGGACCTTATATGCCTTGCCCTCTTCTTCCCGCTCGACCATGAGTACAGTACTGACGACTTGTCCGGTGGCAGCAATATACAGGAGAAGAGGCTCTCCGCTGACTGGGGCAGCGAGCACCGGCTGGGTGGACAGCAGGGCTTTGAGCTCTGCAAACGCTGCTTCAGCTTCGGGATTCCACTCGAACTTGTCGGATTTCTTCATGAGTCGGTAGAGAGGCAGTGCCTTCTCACCAAGACGAGAAATGAATCGACTCAATGCGGCCAAGCAACCAGTAAGCTTCTGGACGTCGTGTATATGCTCGGGGCGTTTCATTCGGAGGATGGTGCTGACCTTCTCTGGGTTGGCGTCGATTCCCCGTTCGGAAACGAGAAAACCGAGCAACTTGCCGCCAGGAACTCCAAATATACACTTTGACGGGTTGAGCTTGATATCATAGCTTCTTAGGCTTGCGAATGTCTCAGCGAGGTCAGTCAGTAGGTCGGAATCTTTTCGTGACTTGACCACAATGTCATCCATGTATGCCTCGACGTTCCGACTGATTTGCTTTATCAAGCACTTCTGGATCATGCGCATGAAGGTAGCGCCAGCATTTTTGAGGCCGAAAGGCATGGTGACATAACAAAAACACCCGAAGGGGGTGATGAAAGCTGTCTTGATCTCGTCGGGCCTGAACAGACGGATCTGATGGTACCCGGAATACGCGTCCAGAAAGGACAAACGTTCACATCTCGCAGTTGAGTCGACTATCTGATCGATGCGGGGATGAGGAAAATGATCTTTCGGGCAGGCCCGATTGATGTGCTTGAAATCGATGCACATGCGGAGAGACTTGTCCTTCTTGGGGACCATGACGACGTTGGCGAGCCACTCGGAGTGGTATATCTCGCGGATAAACTCTGCTGCCAGGAGTCGAGCCACTTCTTCGCCAATTGCCTTTCGCTTCTCCGCAGCGGATCGACGGAGATGTTCCTTCACAGGTTTCACTTTAGGGTCGACTCGCAAATGGTGCTCAGCCAGTCTCCTGGGTACACCCGGCATGTCTGATGGTTTCCATGCAAAGATGTCCCAGTTCTCACGGAGGAACTGGACAAGTGCTTCTTCCTATTTGCTGTCGAGTGTAGTCAAGATGTGGGTCGATGCTGCGTTGGGGTCGGTGGGGTGGATGTGCACAGGTTTCGTGTCTCCGGTCGACTGGAAAGCTGACTCGGAAGCCGGCTTCTTCGCCCTTAGCAGATCGCTCGGATCCACTCTCTTTTGGTACTCCTCCATCTCTACCGCTGCCATTTGCTCGTCGGCGATCTTCGAGCCTTTCTGAAAGCATTCTTCCGCTTTCTGACGGTTCCCAGTGACGGTTATAACGCCATTGGGTCCCGGCATCTTCAGCTTGAGGTAGACGTAACATGGTCGAGCCATGAACCTAGCGTAGGCGGGCCTACCCAGAATGGCGTGATAGGCGCTGTTGAAGTCCACCACTTCGAACGTCAGCTTCTCTTTGCGGTAGTTCTTCGACTCACCAAAGACTACGTCGAGTGAGATCTGGCCAAGTGAATCGGCTTTCTTCTCGGGGATTACCCCGTGGAACCTCATGTTACTTTCTCTCAGCTTGGACATCGGAATGCCCATATCCCGGAGGGTTGCTGCATACAAGATATTCAAGCCACTGCCCCCATCCATCAGAACTCTGGTCAGGCGTGTGCCTTCGATAACTGGGTCGACCACTAGTGCCAGCCGTCCGGGGGTGGCAATGTGCGCTAGGTGATCGGACTGGTCGAATGTGATGGGGATCTTTGACCATTTTAAGAACGTGGGGGTCGCCGGGGCAACCATGTTTACTTCTTTGTTGATGATTTTCAGTCGACTTTTGCTCTCGACGTCCGCGAAAATCACCAAAGTGGAGTTGATCCGGGGGTATCCTCCGTCCCCTTCCTTGTCTTCGGACTCTTCTGATTCCTTTTCTTTCTCAATCGACTGATCTTTCTGGAAACTCTGGATCAAGAGCCGACACTGTCGAGTGGTGTGCTTGGGATACACCAAGTTTCCCTCTTCATCTTTCTTCGTGTGTATGGGGCACGGCTGGTCGAGCATGTCATCTCCAGCCTGACCCTTTCCTTTCTTGGGGGCCCAAGAGCCTTTTGGCTTCCCTTTGCCCTTTCCTTGATTGACCACCGCAGCCTCTCCCTGAGCGGCTGGCTCGGCCTTGCGCTTGTTCTTCCGACTGGGATTCTGGTCGCCCTGCCCGGCTGGTTTCTTGCCGCTGCGGAGCCGATCGGCCTCCTTACCGTTGGCATACCGACTGGCAATCTCCATCATCCGTGACAGGGACATGTCGCCCGTTCGGCCAAACTTCAGATTCAACTCTCGGTTACGCACGCCTTCCTTGAAAGCGCACACCGACTGGTGCTCAGATACGTTCTCCACCGTGTGATGCAAAGTGGTCCATCGCTGAATGTAGTCCCTCAAAGTTTCACTCGGCTTTTGCGCGTAGTGTTGAAGTTCTGCGAGTCCAGCGGGTCGCTTGCAGGTGCCTTCGAAGGTCCGAACGAAAACCCGAGCGAGCTCTTCCCAACTGTAAATACTCCTGGGGGCCAACTGATTGAGCCACGCCCGAGCGGAGCCTCCTAGCATCAAGGGAAGGTGCTTTATGGCTACGTCGTCGTTGCCGCCTCTGATCTGTACGGCCACTCGATAGTCTTCCAGCCAAGTGTCCGGCTTCAACTCACCGGTGAACTTACTTACTCCCGCCGCCAGCCTGAAGTTCGGGGGGATCTCCGCGGCTCTGATGGCACTACAGAAACATTCAGGCCCAGAGGCTGGCGCTCGGCTGCCACTCGGTTGGTCTCTGCCTCGCTCTTCTCTGGATGCCCGGTTGCGGTCGACCCGACCTTGCACAAGGATAGACCTCGCATCGAAACCTGGCCGTCGGGGATCTGAGGGAATCCTCCGCTCGTCATCACGCAGGCGCCTGCCCTCATGCCGCTGGGGCGAGTGCGACCCACTTCCCGGAGGAGGGATAGGCACTCGACGACGGTCGTGGCGTCCGTGCCGGCGATCGAGTGGATCGTCGTTCCGACCCAGATGCCGGTCTTGCCGCGGACCACGTTCCTCACGCCCCGGGGGCGATCTCGGACTGTGGGCCGACCATACGGTGTCTGCAACCACCGATCTGCTGTGAATCCTGTTGCGCGACTGAGAAACAACCGCGTTTTGTTCTTCAGTCGTTCGGAGCAAAGCTCGGATCTGTTGAAGACTTCTCCCAGCTTCCGACTGGGAGGGTTGGATTGACTCCGCGATGCGAGTCGCGGCTTCGAGGTTTTGGACTGGCGTGCGGAACACCTGAGTCTCGCGCTGACGCGACTGCCGCGGTGGTCGACTGGACTCGGGGACCAGTCGGCGGGCCTGCTCGTCGAGTGAGCGTTGGATGTTTCCCAAGCGCGCGCGCTCGGCCACGGTGGCCAAGCGCGTGGCTTCGAGGGCCAGAGCCTCCGGGGAATCTCCCACGATGGGAGTGAAAAGTGCACCTTCGTTGCGGCGGCAAAGCTCAGCCCTTTGCTCGGAGGTGAGGGGCTGAGGAATGTAACCGTCATTGTCGTGCGATCGATCGCCGCCGCTGCAGCCGTTCCCACCGCGAGGAAAACCTGGCGGGCTACGGCGTGAATCGACCATAAGGATTTCCGCCGCGGGGTCGCTGCTCCCGCACTCGGAAACGGAATCTTCGAGCTCGGACGACGGCCGACCCGTAGAGGTATCCGTCGGGCTCAATGGCCGCGACTTGAGGGGTGGCCGTTTGACGAGCCACCGCGTGTTTCACCCACCGCTGGAGCCGCGAGCGACCGGATCGTTTGCGGCAGCGGCCGGCGGGGATGGGGGATGATGAGTACCGAGTCGATGGCTGCCGCAGGAGAACGCCGTCGGCGCCGGCGCGAAAGTGCACAGTTCCCCGGACGGGCAGAGCCTCGACGTCGAGAGGGGCTTCCTGGAGCCATGCGGAGTCGTCGGCGATGAAGACTAGTGCGCCGAGCCGGATCTCATGGCCCAACGCCAAACCACCGCCTGACACCATGATGAAAGCGGTCGGAGGAGGAGTTGCAACTTCACCAGATGTCGCTAAGACGCCTTGCCCCACGGTGGGCGCCAACTGTCGTGGTTCTAAGTCTGACAGTAAGGGTAGGGGGTACGAATGGAGAGGCAAGGCCCTAGCTATGGTGATGTTGTACACAAGGTGTTTGCGAGTTCAGGCCCTTCTCGGAGAAAGTAACAACCCTACGTCTCGGTGCCCGAAGGCTTGGTCGACTGGTATGTGTATATGTGTGTTTACAGAGGTGCGAACCCTTGTTCTGGAGGAGGGGGGTGGCTTATATAGTACGCCAGGACCCCAGCCATGCCCCACGTTACCAAGGGTTCAATGTATATTAAGGCAGGCGTTACTGGTAACGCCTGCAGTAAAGGATAATTAAGGTGTTTATTGTGGCGAGTAAATACAGGACCGTTGCTGTCTTCAAGTGATGCTTGACCTTCGGAGGTCGAGTGCCTTGGATTAGTCGAGTGGGGTTGAGTCGTCTTGCGGACGGGGCTCGGTCGAGTGGAGTGTCTCCTTGGACCGTCTCAGTCGACTGTCACCACTGCCATAAGTTTTGTCTTTTGATCTTCTAGGGTAGTGACCTTGGGTGGGGTACCTTGATCGGGCCCGTGACCCTACCCTAGGTCTGTAACCTCGTCACGACCGACAGCTCAAGGATGAGCTGCGAGAAGAGTTGAACCGGCGTCCTCCATCTCCATCTGATGCGCGTCGTGAGGAATGGAGCTTCAGGAGTGAGTTGGGCCACTCGTCCTCGTCGGACTCGCGACGCAAGTGCATGTCCATGGACCGTGGCCAGTATGGGGAGGCGCCGCTGTCCCATACTGATGCTGGAGTTTGGCGTCGCTCGGCCTCGTGTTCGTCGCTGTCTCGTACATATGGTGTTGCGGCTCCTCAAACGAAGCGAAAGAAGAAGAACAAGAAGAGGTCGGGCATGCACTGTGCCCAACCGTTGGGGAGGGGTCGACGACGATGATGGGTGCCCCGATTGTCGGGGATCCGACGCAGGATGCGCCGGCTCCCCCGCCCCTCCCACTCCCAGCAAGGAGTGGCCGCCCGAGGACCCGCCAGGAGACGATGTGCATCAACTGCGGGTGCGCAGCCACTTTCGGCCGGAATGCCTTGCACCACCCCATGCCCCGCCACACTCGCATACCTAGGGTACGCGGTGCCCGACGGGAGCTTCTTCTACGTGGACGCGACCATGGAGGATCCACTTGTCCGGCCGCACATGGCGACGATCTCTGTCATGCCTGATCATATGCCACTACAGGTGGTCGAGGTGACCACAGTGGTCATCCGGGATGAGCTATTGGCTTACGTCGGCAACTACAAGGACAACCCCTTTTCGTGGGAGGTTACGAAGTTGGCCCCGTCGGTCTTCTCTGTGCCCATCCCTTCCGCAGAGATGCTCAATGTGTGTACCAGAAACAACGTCAAGTGCCCGCTTAACAAGTTCATGATCTCCATCCAGAAAGCCGACGTCGAGCCCGTTGTGATTCCATCGTCGGCTCAGGTGTGGTTGTTCGTCTATGGGCTCCCAAAGGGGGGCAAGTGTGACCACATCCTGAAGGCCATCTCGAAGCCGATGGGTAAGCTCTTGACAGTGGACATGGACTACATGGAGGGAGATGGCTTGGCTCACACTGAGGTCCTATGCTAGACGCCTGACTACATCGACGGCCTGTCCCTGGTCTTCTACTTCGGTAAGACTAGGGGGGCGCGCACCACCTAAGAGCTGGACCTTGAGGGCCGGAGGGGAAGGCGAGAGCCATACCACTGCCCCCATCGCCTGCGGTTGGACAGGACATGGCGATGATCCGTCTGACGACAGCTCTACACAGTACACACTCGGGTGGTAGACGTGACTCTTCAGCTGTGAGCCTGAATAAGCTCAAGCCCACGTACGCTAGGTTGTTTATTTCGTTTTAAAATAAGGTGCAGCTGGGCTGATGTGACCCACGCATGCACATAGATTAGGGAGGCGTACGTAACAGGCGCTCTCCAGTTTCCTTTCTGTTATTCTCTCCTCGTCGCTTGGCTTTCGCTATGGACGTGATCACGGGATGGCGCTATCTACGCGGATCATTGCGGCCAGACCGAGAGGGTAGACTAGCTCTTGTAATTCAGATAAAAGGAATGAGAAAAACGGAAAAGGTTGCACAGTTACGGCAGCACCAAAACTACTCGTCTCTCTCGTGTTCGTCTACCTCGTTCGATCTCTCTCTCTCGCTGGTCCGGTAACGACAATTGGCATCAGAGCCTCGGTGTTTGATCCCTCGCGACCGGCGGTGTGTGATCCGCGGAGCTCATGTCAGACGACGAGAAGGAGGCGGCAGCGGCGGCGACGGCAGCGGGGCAGTCACCATCGGCTGGAGCGCCGCCTGCGCTCCTCACCGGCGGTGGCAGCGGCGAGATCCGCATCATCGAGCGGATCATGCGTGAGACGGAGGGCTCGTCAGCGTCCATGATGCCGACGAAGACAAACTACATGGAGTGGTCTCTCGTGATGCAGGTTAAGCTGCAGGCCGCGGGTCTCTGGACCGTGGTCGCCAATGGCGCCAACGACGAGCGCGACGATAGGCGCGCCCTCTCCGTCATCCTCACGGGCGTGCCGCCAGATATGCTTCCCGTCCTGGCGGCCAAGGACACGGCCAAGACGACCTGGGAAACCATGAAGACGCTCCGCATGGGGAGCGAACGGGTCCGGGAGGCCAAGGCGCAGGTGCGCCGCCGCGAGTTCGAGGAGCTGCCGTTCAAGGACGCGGAGACCGTGGAGGACTTCGCTCTACGGCTCACCGAGGTCATCGCCGATCTGGACCTGCAGATCTGGACCTCTACGACGATCCCGTCATAGAACATAAGGCGGTCCAGAAATTCCTTCGTGCCGTGCCATGGAAGTACAGGCAGATGGCCATGGCGATTGAGTCGCTGATTGATCTCAAGACGCTGTCGGTCGAGGAGTTGACCGGACGTCTCTCGGCGTGTGAGGACCACTATCACCTTGACGATGCCAAGCAGTCCACCGGCCAACTCATGTACACCGCGGAGGAGTGGGTTACTCGTGAGCGTCAGTTTGCCGGCGGCAGTTCGTCACACGGCGGCAGCGACGGCAAAGGCAAGTCGTCGGGAAAGCCTAAGCCACAGAGCAACGGCAAACCTACGTCGAACAGCGGCGGCGCGAGCGGAACAGGTGGATCCAGCGGCAAGAAGGGCAAATGCCACTTTTGCGGCAAGACCGGACACTGGAAAAAAGACTGCTGGTCATGGCTAGAGAAGCAGAAGTAACAGGGGAAGAAGGAACATGCTAACCTCGTTCGTGGCGACGGCGATGAACATGATCAGGGGTTGTATATGGCTGTGGTCACCAACGCCTCCACACCCGAGTTGGTGGCGCTGCAAGCTGTGTTTCTGAACGAGGAAAAGGTGATTCTCGCGCCTTCACCCAATGGCCTTTGGTACTATGATACAGGGGCGTCCAGCCATATGACTGGGGAGAGGAACATGTTTTCTACACTTGATGAAGGTGTACACGGCACAGTGAAATCCGGAGACGGCTCTCTGGTGGCTATCAAGGGTAGGGGTGCCGTTGTGTTTCGCTGCCAGAATGGTGATCAATGTGCTCTCTTTGAAGTCTATTTCATTCCCAGCTTACGTAGCAATATCATCTCAGTAGGGCAGTTGGATGAGGGTGGATGCAAGATAAGGATTGAAGATGGGATCATGACCATCCAAGATCCAGGCCGGCGCATCCTGGCTCGCGTCAAACGGACGGCGAACAGATTGTACATGGGCGTACAAGCATTGACGCCCCGGCTTGTCTCCTCACCAAGACTGAAGATGTCACCTGGCGCTGGCATGCGAGGATGGGACACCTGCACTTCAGAGCATTGTGAGCCATGTCTTCGAAGGAAATGGTACGCGGGATGCCGAGTATTTAGCCAAAAACTACCACATTCCGTGGAACCGCGTCTACAAACTACCACTTTACAAATTTGTGCGAAAAACTACCACTTTTTCACTAATCTTTGACAAAAAACACTAGTGACTGAGTTGGACGAAATTAAACTCGATTATGACAGGGCTGGCCCACACGTAAGCATTGACTCCGCACCTCTGCCCCCTGACCCGCACCGCACCACAAGTCAGGGCTCGATCTGGCGAGCGAGGCAGCCGCCGGCGCCGCGGGATCCTGCGAGCGCCCGCTCTCCATCTCCTAGTGAGGCAGCCGCCGGCGCCGCAGGATCCGGCGAGCGCCCGCCCTGCATCTCCTAGCGAGGCAGCCACCGGCGCTGCGGGATCCGGTGAGCACCCGCCCTGGTGATGGAAGCTGTTCACCATCAGCTGGTCGCCGTCGAGCAACGACTCCACGAACCAGGCGCGCAGCGGCGTGCCGGGGAGCACGTGCACCGGCTGTCGGTGCCCGTCGTAGTTGGCGTAGTCCATGTCGACCTGGGGGTGGAGCTCGTGCCCGACGTCCTGGTAGAGCAAGCCGCCGCAGGCGACGTTGAGCACCTGCGAGCCGCGGCAGATGCTGAGGAACGGGACGTTTCGCTCGATGCAGCGGCGCGCGAGGAGGAGCTCGATGGAGTTTTTCTCATGGTCCACAGCGGCGTCGCTCGGGTGGAAGCGCCTCATGGCCTCGAGCTGCTCCGGCGAGAGCACGTGGCGTTCATCGTCGCCGTCGCCGCGGGCGTCATAGAGGGAGAGGTCGATGTCCTCCCCCTCGCAGAGGAGCACGCCGTGGATGGGCTCGTAGGAATCGAGCATGGCGTGCACTACTCAGTGTTCTCGGTGGCGCGGAGAACTCATCACTGGCGGCGACGTGGTGGTGCTCGTGAGGTGTTTGTTGAAATGCCAAATATAGAGAGGGGAGGAGGAAGAAGAAGATTGGTGCTGACATGCGGGCCCCACGGTCAAAATTGAGTTTAAACGAGTCGAATCGGGCACTTTTCATACATGGTAGTTTTTAGTCAAAGATTAGTAAAAAAGTGGTAGTTTTTCGCACAAAATCGTAGAGTGGTAGTTTTTCGTCACGTTTCCGTCAAATGTGGTAGTTTTTGGCTAAATACTCCGGGATGCCGGTCAATGATCGCGTCGAGGAGTACTGTGATGGTTGTGCATTTGGCAAACAGCACCATGCCCCTTTTCCTCAAGTGGCCGGATACAAAGCAGAGAAAGGCCTTGAGCTTGTTCATACAGACTTGTGTGGGCCAATCACACCAACCACACCGGAGGGCAGTAAGTATTTCTTGCTGATAGTTGACGATTACAGTCGATACATGTGGTTGGAGTTGCTGAAATCCAAGGACGAAGCACACCAGAAGTTCAAGAGGGTGCAGGCAATGGCTGAAGCAAAGGGGAGGTGCAAACTCCGGGCGTTTCGGTCAGACAGAGGCGGCGAGTTCAACTCCCTGGAGTTCAAAGAGTACTGTGATGAACGAGGCATCAAGCACTACACAACCGCACCCTACTCTCCTCAGCAAAACGGAGTGGTGGAGCGTCGAAACCAAACCGTCGTGGAGATGGCGCGCTGTCTCCTCAAGAGCATGGCGGTGCCATCGTTCTTCTGGGCAGAAGCGGTGAAGACAGCGGTGTATCTCCTTAACAAGGCGCCAACGCGCAGCCTGGACTGAGTGACACCGTATGAGGCGTGGCACGGCCGCAAGCCTAGCGTGCAGCACCAGCGCACATTCGGGTGTGTGGCGCATGTCAAGAAGCTCGGCCCCGGGATCACCAAGCTCTCTGATCGCTCAACCATGATGATATTCATTGGATACGAGGAAGGATCCAAGTGCTACCGAGTGTATGATCCAGTAAGCAAAAAGGTACATGTAACACGTGATGTTTTGTTTGAGGAAAACATGCCATGGAGTTGGAACAGCCAGGGCGTGGCCACCGCGCCCACGCCGGCAACGTTCTCTGTTGTCTACACCATCAAGCCGGGCGTGCATGAGCTGGATACTAGCGGGTCATCAGTGTCCGCCCCGAGCAACACAGCAGGCTCACCCTCTACATCACCAATGGGGTCGCCGTTGCACTCGGTGGACATGCCGGCCACATCGACGCCTGGCACGTCGCAGACCGAGCCTTGCACACCGGTTGCGGCGAGGGAGATGCGTTGGGCCACGCCGCCCACGCATGATGATGGGCGCGACGTTGACTCCGGACCTATACAGTACCGGCGCCTATCGTACATCTTCGACGAGACTGAAGATGAGGCCATCCGAGAAGAGCTCGAGCTCTGCCTCCTCACGGCGGAGGAGCCGCGCGACATCACTGAGGCACTGAAAGACGGCGCCTGGAAGGTGGCGATGGACAGTGAGATGGTGTCCATTGGTGAGAATAACACCCGAGAACTCGCCCACTTGCCGACAGGCCACAAGGCCATCGGTTTGAAGTGGGTGTACCGCGTCAAGCACGACCCGGACGGCAAGATCGTCAAGTATAAGGCATGCCTAGTGGCAAAAGGCTATGTGCAGCGAGAAGGCGTGGACTTCGAGGAAGTTTTCGCGCCGGTGGCACGCATGGAGACTGTGCGACTGCTTCCTGCGCTCGTTGCGCACTCCGGCTGGGAGGTGCACCACATGGATGTAAAATCCGTTTTTCTCAATGGTGACCTCGCTGAGGAAGTGCACGTGGCGCAGCCACCGGGGTACGTCACCGCCGGCAAGGAGCAGCAGGTCCTGCGACTTTGGAAGGCGCTCTACGAGCTGCGGCAAGCTCCAAGGGCCTGGTACGCGAAGCTGGACGAGACCATGAGCACGCTGGGGTTCACGCGCAGCCCACTGGAGCATGCCGTGTATCGCCGCCGGGATGCACATTCATTCCTGATAGTCGGTGTGTACGTCGACGATCTCATCATCACCAGCACCGACCAAGCATCCATCACTGAGTTCAAGAAGCAGATGCAAGAACTCTTCAAAATGAGTGACCTCGGTCTCCTAAGCTACTACTTGGGCATCGAGGTAACCCAATCCAGAGGCAGAGACTCAATTACTTTGTGTCAGAAGAGCTATGCAGAAAAGATACTTGAAGCTGCAGGGAAGACAAAGTGCAATGGGTGTCAAATGCCCATGGAGTGCCGGCTCAAACTGAGAAAAGATGATGAGGCAAAGGCTGTTGATCCCTCTAAAAAATAACTCTTGTAATTCAGATAAAAGGAATGAGAAAAACCGAAAAGGCTGCACAGTTACGGCAGCACCAAAACTACTTGTCTCTCTCGTGTTCGTCTACCTCGTTCGATCTCTCTCTCTCTCGCTGGTCCGGCAACGACATCAGCACCTGTCACACGTCGTCCCAGAATAGCGGTTGTCAAAGAGCCCTCTGCCCCCGCCGACACGTTGGATCATATGACATATTCTGGATCTGAGGAGGACACCGTGAGCGTGGGGATGGATGTGCGCCCTTCGTCCTCCCCGCGTTCGCCTAAGTCCCCCTCCTCCAGCCTTGGGGTCCCCGACGCCCGTGCTCGCGAGACCACCGACGTTGGGCCTGGGGTGGGCACGGCCAGCCTCGGCTCTCGCGTGGCCTGCCCCTCTGCTAGCTCGACTCCTTCCCCTTCGACGGCGGCCAGGCAGAGCGCGCGCCTTAGTCATACCCGGACCCTCCTGGACGGTCGGGTGCTGACGATTCCGGAGAAGGCGGCCATGCGCGCGGCGTCTCGAGACCTTTCTCCTGCTACGATACCGACACCCCCTGACACTTCCAATTATGGCTCACGTTTTACGATTCTTGGTTCGGTCCCACTTGCACACCTTGTTATGTAGCCGGAGATTGTGACATTATGTTTCGGGGAGAGAAGGGCCCCCGTCTAGAGAAGATTACGGCAATCTGCGCCAAGGAGCGGCTGGATGGGGCACTAGCATAGGACCGTACTCGAGCGGAGCATGAGCATAACATTCCTGGAAATAGAGAGCCCGGTAATGTGCCGAAACACAGCCAGCCACCGAACAGGCCTCCTACCCATGGAGGTCCTTCACTAGGAAGGACTCTGAAGGGTAGCCTCCTACATGCCTCCACCCCACTGAGCAATAGCTAGTGGCCCGTGGTGCTAGTGTCGAGTCACTCCCTAGGGAGGACATGGCCGCCGATGGCTGCTCTAAGAGGGGACGCCACAGTAGACCGGCAAAGCAGAAGTCCCGCCCCGCACCGGCCGGGCGGGCTAGCTCGACCCCGTCTGTGAGGCCTAGTACCACTACCTCAGTTCCCTTACGAAGCTTCTATGCTGGAACACTAGGGCTTCGGCAACTTGGGCCGAAGTCGACAGGAAGAGATCGACATAGTAGGTTTGCAAGAGACGATTCGACGGGATTTCTCCATCCAGGAACTATAGGAGCTGACTCGGCAACCGTTCACATGGCAATGGTTATCCACGGCTAGCCTCTCAGGGGTGTCCTCCTAGGCGTCAGGAAAGACTTCTCGGTTGAAGATATGGACTGAGGGGAATTCTTCCTTAGTATGTCCATCATTGACCGATGAGTTAACCTCATTTGGGAGGTGATCATCATCTATGGCCCGGCTGATCATAGGCGGTCGGTGGACTTCCTGGCAGAGCTTAGCGGCAAGGTGGAGCGCTGCACCACTCCGGTTGTGGTGGCAGGGGAATTCAACCTTATTAGACAAGACGCTGACAAGAGTTCTCCTAATGTTGATACGACGCGCACGCGTATGTTCAACGATTGCACCGTTGAGATGGCCCTCCATGAGATAGCCCGCATAGGGGCTAGGTTCACTTGGACTAACAAACATGCAGACCCTATCAGGAGCGTGCTTGATAGGGTCCTGGTGTCTGTGCATTGGGAGATTATGTTCCCCTTGTTGTTCGCGTCTGGCAAGGGAGACCCACCGAGGTCGCGATGGTTTCACTTCGAACCCTCCTGGCTACTTCAGCCAAGGTTCTTTTAGATGGTGCGCGACCGCTGGGTTCAGGCATATGCCAATCCGCCGCAGGCCTTTTGTGCTACTGATATCTGGCACCACTGCTCTAAGATCTCTCACTAGTTTATGCGGGGATGGGGAGCAAACCTGGGTGCTGACCTCAGGGCCCGCAAAGGGGCCCTGTTGGACCAGATTAAGGTTCTAGATACAAGGGCGGACACTATTGGTTTGTCAGCTGATGACTGGTTGCGGCGCTATTCCCTTGAGTCCTCGCTAATGGAGATCTTCAAGGGAGAGGAGCTATTTTGGCAATGCCAAGGAGGCCAAAAGTAGCTCCTCTACGGTGATGCCAACACCGCCTACTTCTAAGCGATCGCCAATGGGAGACGCCGACAGTGTTTCATCCCATGTTATTGGGAGGGAGACACCATCCTAGAGCAACCAGATGAGATTAAGTCCCACATTTACTCCTCTTATAAGGGGCTCTTTACGGCGGAACCCCGGTCCGGGGTTTCTTTGCCAGAGAACTTCTGGCTGCCTTTGGATAGGGTCTCTAACAACGAGAATGCGGGTTGACTCTCCCATTCTCGCCCACCGACGTGGGTAGGTCTATCGCCTTTATGAAGGCAGGGTCGGCACCGGGGTCGGACAGTCTGCCAGTGGCCTTCTTCCAAAAAAATTTGGAGTGTCCTAAAACCAGTGATCATGCCGATGTTCCATGAATTTTACATGGGTGCTTTTGACATGTCGCAAATTTTTTTGGTGTCATTACCCTGAGCCCCAAAGTGGTTGGGGCCATGGATATTAGACATTTCAGGCCTATCACGGTGGTCAACGTACTCAAACACATGTTCTCTAAAGTCCGCATGACTCGACTAGCCCCTGTAGCAGAGCGGCTGGATCACCCCTTCAAACGGCATTTCTTAAGGGACGTTGGATTCATGACGGGATCCTTGCCCTTCATGTTATTATTCATGAGGTCCGAGCCCGGGCAGAGGGGCATTTTCCTCAAGCTGGACTTCTAGAAAGCATATGATCGTCTGGACTGATCCTACTTGCGGTTAGTCATGCAGCATCAGGGCTTTGATGAAAGATGGTGCTCATAGATCATGCAGTTAGTTCGGTCTAAGAAGACATCGGTCGAGGAAGACAACGACCAATATTAATGGCGAGGTGGGACCATTCTTTACGTCCACGACGGGGGTGAAGCAAGGGGACCTGGTATCTCCTCTCCTCTTCAACCTTGCCGGTGACGCACTAGCCAGCATCCTGGATAAAGCTAGGTTGGCAGGTCACCTCTCGAGGGTAGTTGGGCGCCTCATCCCTGGCGGAGGGATCACCCACCTACAGCATGCAGACGACACCATGATTATGGTGGAAGGCTCTGACTTGGACATCGTGAATCAGAAGTTCCCGCTCCTCTGTTTCGAGGGGATGTCAGGACTAAAGATTAACTTTGATAAGAGCGAGGTGGTTTTCTTGCGATTCCCTCCAAAGGAACAACAACAGATTGCAGACAACCGGAATTGTAAATTGGCCTCATTCCCCATCACATACTTGGGAATGCCGATGGCTGACTCGAAGATCCTGTTGAGTGCTTTCGACCCGCTAATGGGACGAGTTGCATCTGAGGCTAAGCCTTGGCGTGGGCGGTTTACCTCCAAGAAGAGCAAATCGATCCTCATTAGTGCTAATCTAACGAGCCTCCCATGTTCATGATAGGGTTGTATATCCTACCGGAGGGCGTCCATTGCTCTTTAGATAAGGACCTCGCTCGGTTCTTTTGGCAGGCCGCAAATGGTCGCCAGAAATATCACATGGTCAAATGGGCGGACATATGTTTGCCCAAAGACTAGGGTGGCCTCGGCATTATGGCGTCCCACCAGATGAATGTTGCACTCATGCTACGGGTGGTTTGGCGGATTCTACCCAGCGAGGGTGAACTATGAATGCAGCTTTTTTTTTTTTTGGAACGTAGACGCAAGATTGCGTCCGGCTTTAAATTAATAAAGCCACCAGGGCAAGTCACACGCACAACAGTAAAATATTACAGACCAAAAGTATCTGAACCAAAAGGGAAACGCCGCACCGGCCACAGCCAAAGTTCAACACATAAGATGAAGACAAGGAAAAACACAAGTGGTAGGAGCCGGCCGGGGCTTAGGTAGTTCCGTCATCTCGTCGGGCTTGGCAAGTCATCCTTTTGATCTTCTCCATGACGACCGACATGACTTGTTCATCATGCGCTTTCCCCAACGGCATCCACACCTGGAGAAAAATGTGGCATTTGAATAATACATCAGCAGGGTGATTTGGGAACTTATGTTCGATCGTAAACTTGTTACGCATGGACCAAAGAGACCAAAGGAGCGCCCCTACGCAACGCCACAGGACTCTAGCCGATGGTCCTTTTTGGGCCGACAGTATCTCTAAGAGGTCTTTCGAAGTGAGGGGTTGCCAATTTTTGTCGAAAGTATCCCTCACCGCACTCCAGGCAAAACGAGCAAGCACACATTGGAAGAAGATATGGTTAGCGTCTTCAGCCAGCCCACACAACGTGCAATTGCCATCAGACGGCCCGTTCCGCTTGGCCACGTTATCAGCGGAAGGGAGCCGATTTCTCAGCATCTGCCACAAGAAAATTTTTATTTTCAAAGGCAAACCTGCTTTCCACAGTCCCCTAACCATGGAAAGCACCGGTCCGTCGGACATTTTGTAATACAGAGATTTGACCGTGAACACCTTTGAGGACGATAGTTTCCACGAGATTACGTCAGATTCGGAGGAGATCACTAAGTCTCTCCAAGCCACCACCAAGTTTTCCCAGTTGGCAGCCTCCATCGGCCCAAGCGCGCGGATGAAGGATATTGCCGGGGGACTAACACGAAGGGCATCGGCAACCGTAAGGTTGGGGTCGGTGGCCAGATGGTACAGCTCGGGGTGCGACTCCCACAAGGGGGTTTGCTCCCACCAATGGTCGAGCCAAAAGCGAGTAGAGGCACCGTTCTTAATAGAAAACTTTGCCCCAAGAGCGAAAGCCGGCCGAACTGCCTGGATCCCTTTCCAGAAAACAGATCCAGATGCTTTTGCTTGAAAAACCGTGCCGTTCGGAAAATATTTGGCTTTAAGGATGCGGGCCCAGAGACCGGACTCATTTTGCGCAAGACGCCACCACCACTTGGCTAAAAGCGCAACGTTCATAAGCTTGGAGTTGGTAACTCCCAGCCCTCCAAACTTTTTGGGGCGGCATATTGCCGCCCATTTGACCAAGTGGTATTTCTTTTTGTCTCCCGTTCCTTCCCAAAAGAAACGAGCTCGGGGGGTGTCGAGTTTGGCATGAACCCCATCCGCTAGGAGGTACATACCCATGATGAACATAGGGAGAGAGGACAGACTCGAATTGGTCAGAATGAGCCTTGCCGCAGACGACAGAAATCTCCCTCGCCAAGGGCTAACACGATTGGCCACCTTCCCATACAGAGGCTCCCACTCCCCGATGGTGAGTCCGCGGTAAGAGATTGGAAGGCCCAAGTATTTGATCGGAAAGGCGCCACGTCTACAGTTTAGAAGGTTAGCCACATGGGAGCTCGAGCGGTCATCCATCCCTATGGTGAAGACCTCACTCTTGAGGAAATTTATCCCTATGAATGCAGCTAATTCAAGCAAAATACCTAGGGGTGGGCGTGCTCCCGTGCGGAGGAATCACAGTTTTGGAGGTCCATCCAGAAGATTAAGGAGGACATCCGCCTAGGGATCTCGTTCTCCATAGAGTAATCGTATTGAAAAAGGAGCAGCACACACTATTGGTATTGGGGACGCATGGTATGCCAGAAAAATCATAATCGTATCCATACCTTCAAGGAGGATATGAGCTGCTGCTGGCGTTCCTGGAGGACGCGCCGCTCCCTCATCTTGTGCAGGACGCCGATGGCCAGCAGCAGCATCAGCTAAGGGAGCCTCTTCCCATTGCCTAGGCTCTTGATCAAATCGTATGCCGGACCGGTGACCACCCCTGGAGAGCAAACAGATCTTCTCCTGTTGAGCGACGAGTGGGAGGTTAAGAAGCAGAGCAGCATCGCGAGCTCGCGTGGGGAAGAGCATCATCTGGGAAGAATGGCGGAGGTGGCATAGGGAAATCCACGACGACTCACCTCGGTCGGCGTCCTCCTCGGTGTCTACGCTTACCCCCGAGCGCGGCGTCTGCGAGGGGCGCGTGTAGGGAGGTGGTCTGGTGCTCGGAGTCTGCGAGGAGTTCGCCGAGGAAACCGACATCGACGGCCGCCACGGTAGCGGAGGCTTGGTGCTCGGCGTCGGCGCGCGCGGAGGGAGAAGGCCTCCGCTGCGATGCGGGCGAGCAGTGGGAGGGAGGAGCCGACGCGGCGGCGCTGGCGATCTGGCGGAGGGACATCTCACCATCAGATCAGATGGGGATGAGAGGAAAATTGACCGGGTAAAGAGAAGAGATAATTGCATCTAATAGTCCTCGTACTCTCAAGCGACGTCCAACTTTGAAACTTGTGTATTGCTTTAATATGGTCCTGGTACATGAAATACGTAGTCAATACGGTCCCTGAGATTGAAACACCAGTCCTGGCTCTACACGTCACATACGTATCTCGTATTTCTGTAGCGGAGACCATGTTCGTATGCGGCCTATAATGTCAGTGGGCCGAAAAAATTACTTGTGTATTGCTTTAATACGGTCCTGGTACATAAAATACGTAGTCAATACGGTCCCGAGGTTGAAACACCAGTCCTGGCTCTACACGTCACATACGTATCTCGTATTTATGTAGCGGAGACCATGTTCGTATGCGGCCTATAATGTCAATGGGCCGAAAAAATTGAAAAAAAAACATACAGGGGGATTCGAACCCAGAAGCTCTGCCCAACCACTGCGCGAGCGGGCCACGAGGCCGGGTGCGTGATCTTGTTTAACATGGAGATGCGCTACATATTAAAAGTATAACAGTGTCTCTTTAAAAATATAAGTGAATTTTAAAATATTCATGAGTTCTTTAGAAAGCAAAAACGTTCATCGATTCACAAAATATAAATGATTAAAAAATACTCTCTCCGTCTCAAAATTCTTGTCTTAGATTTGTCTAAATACGAATGTATCAAGTCATGTTTTAGCATTAGGTACATCCATATCTAGACAAATCTAAGACAAGAATTTTGGGACGGAGGGAGTAAAACGTTGTGTCTACAACAAATGTCCGTGGATTTTGTAAAAATAGTCAAAACAATATTTTAAAAATGTTCACTGATTCAAAAATGTATTGATGAATACAAAAATGTTCGTCCCCAAAAAATGTTTCTGAATTTCAAAAGTGTTTCACGTATTTCAAGAAATATTTGCCTATGCAAAAAAACTTGTTGAAGAGTTGCAAAAAACATGCATGCAGTTTCAAAAAATATTCACTAACTTGGATAAGTTCATGAATTCAGAAAATGTCCGCAACTTCAAAAATATGGTGAACATTTTGGGAGTGCGTCTCCTCACATACATATAGTGACTGTAACTTAGAAAATTTCAAATAATAATGTTCGCAATTTAGATAAATTTCGCAACTTGTACAAAAGAGTAAATATATAGGGAGTGCATCTCCTCACATATCACACACACGCTCGCGCGCATACACACACACTTCGTATACATGAATTGATTTTTTTTATGTTCCTCGATTCGAAAAATGCTCATCACAAAAGGGTTTGCTCGCTCCAAATAGGAAACTGCCAAAAAACATGAACACACAAAAAAGAACACGCAGAAGACAGCTGGGCCGTAGCTATAAAACAAAAGAAACAGGCCCGTACAGCCCCCAAAAGACTGTGAATACCTAATTATATTTCTTTTCACTCAACAAAACTAAATAGATTTCTTATAAAGGACAACTGTATATATAGGATGTGCATCTAAAAAAGTATCAAGCGCTCACTCTTGGTCTGGTGGCTAGCGTGCTTTTTCCCTGCCCACATGTTGCGGGTTCGAACCACATGTTGGGGTCGCGGTCAACGGCGACCGAGGCAGAGGTCGAGCGCTCCGAGCGCTGCTTGTCCTGAAGCAGGGGCGAAGGAGGTCGCCGGGGAGCTTGCAGGTCCGGTGGCTGGACTCCGGCGAGGGTCACGGTGAGGAAGGGGCGCCGGCAGCCAGAGGCTCAACGCGGACATGAGGTTCGAGGAAGGTTTCAGATTGGAGCTCCATGAAGATGAAGTTGCTGGTGGAGCTCGTCCGCGGCGGCGGACGCAGGCCGGCGGGGCGGGGTCATGGGCACGGGAGGAGGCCTTCGGGCGTTGGGAACGAGGCAGCGGGGAAAGGGGCGCGTCATGGAGGCATGGAGAGGCGACAGCGCTGCGAGCTGGATCTGGGAAGATCCCGAGGAAGGGGATGATTGGGGTGGCGGCGGCGACGAGGAAGGATTGGACAAACTACCTAGTTTTTAGGGATTGATTTAGGGTTTCCACTATATATAGTGGTAGAGCTAGGCTAGGGGCTAGAATGACCCTCCGATTTAGATCAGACGGTCGAGATAATTAGGTTAGGAAGACCAAATAAAGCATCGATGATATTTTAATGATGTTTGGTGATGATCCGGACTCATCGGTCACGACTGCCCGGGTCGGGTTCGGGACAGTTCCGGACGTGCAGTCGAGGGGGTGAAAGTGGGCTGCTTAGCGGTTTGTGTAGAAGGCATCGGGCTGAGATGAGAGAAGAGAGAGAGAGGCCCGGCGGCAGTTTCAGAGCACTGAAACGTCCGACGAATAAACCAGCTATAATACCGCTATATGTTTAACGGTTGGGCTATCAAACGAACTTCGAATGCGACGAAATTTGACAGGCGGTCTGCCTACACTATAATAAGACCGCACGCCAAGTTTCAACCCATTCCGAGAATGTTTTTCGGCCACTCATAAAATAAATATTCGGAGGTGCCGAGGGCGCGTGCGAGTGTGTTTGGACTCAGAACGGACAGCGGAGAATATTGGGGAGCCCGAACAAATGCATGTTTTGAAAACATGCTAATGAAATGCACATGATGACATGACAAAGTGCAACACGCAAGCAAATGACATGGCAACGACGACGAATAACTGGCTGACACCTGGCGCATCGGTCTCGGGGCGTCACAACTAACCTAGAAGAAATAAAGATCGTGCTAACCAGTGTGTAGCATTGTAACGTAACAATAGTATGGAATAAGTAATAGATCATAAAGAATTCAGAAATAAAATTGCAAATTGTTAGGATATTTTACGTGCATATCATGCAGTTTACACACCCATATTTGATGGCATGTTATGTTCTATGTGGATTCTGCAGAGGAAAAACATGAATAAAATAACACCTGTCGTACATGATCCTATTTTGGAAAGGAAAGTAAAACAAATAAATTTGAGTTAACAAATAAGGATTTTTTTCGAAAAAGGGAATATATTAATATCGCGAAGATAGTTAACAAATAAGGATATGGTCAACTATATATTCTGCAAGTAATTGTTTGCATCAACCTGAATTATTTATTTTTCCCTACAGATATGACGTAACCACAACATTAGGTAATCTACATCATGCATTCATTTGCACATGTGACAAACATCAGCTAATAAATTTTTGCATCATCCTATAATATATTTTTAATCATGTCGTATAGTTAGTACAATGTGGCTAGTCACAAGCTCACAACAACAGGGAGACTATAAAAATACACACAAGTGCACTTGCCTCGGTGGTGATGAAAGAAAACGGCGACCTCAGGCAGTCACGATGATCCTCTCATAGGTGTGAGGGAAAGAAATCATCAGCGGTGGAGCATGCTGCAGCTTTGATCCTTGCAGGCCATGGATACGGAAGAAGATGCCGAGACGCCCGAAACTTGCTAACCACCATTTGCAGCAGTGGTAGTAGAATTTTATTGGGGGCTAGATATAGCTGTCTCACGTGGGTATTATAGAAGGGAAGGGGAGGTGGAAGAGGGAGGGGAGGGCAAGTGGAAAACGGGTGTACATCACTGATGGTCTTCTCTCAAAATAAATGAGGGGACGTGATTATGCGTGACATATGAAAGGAACGCAGGAATGAGAAGGGGAGAAGACAGCGCCTCCATCAGTTTGTCTTTTTTAAGATCACATCAAGTCATTTTCTTCTAATAATGGACATCCGGTTGCCAACTCATTAGCACGCACAGAATGGGAAGGGGTTGCACATTCAGAATATTTATCAAAGAAGAATATGAAGAGTATTTTGCAATTGATGATGTGGCTAGACTGCTGAGGTGGAGTGAGGTGGATGGATGCATATTGATTAGTGATGTGGATAGCTTTCATGTCAAGAAAAATAAGGTAGTGGGGATGAACTATTTAGGTATTATAGATTTCATCACTTATCTATCCATGATGTTTTGTAATGGTTTTGTACACGAAGTGCATCCAGTTTTTGTCGTAACCCTCTCTACTTTTTTGCACATGTTATGTGGGTGAAATGATGATACCATGCCAACTTTCAACCTTTTCAGAGTTCATTTGAAATGCTTTTCAATTTCAAGGTCATTTAGCTCAAAAAATCAGTAAATGCATGAAAAATAGCAAATGAGGCCAGAAATGGTTGAAAATTGATGATGTTGCTTTGAATGGTGCATTTTGAACACAGAAAAAGAATGTAGTTCAAATAAGTTCAAAAAAATGAAATCCCTTTGTAACAGACGAGTTCTCGTCTGAAATCCTGGTACCTCGAAAGAGATTGTCCGTTTTGTACACGAAGTGCATCCAGTTTTTGCTGTAACCCTCTCTACTTTTTTGCACATGTTATGTGGGTGAAATGATGATACCATGCCAACTGTCAACCTTTTCAGAGTTCATTTGAAATGCTTTTCAATTCCGGGGTCATTTAGCTAAAAAAAATCAGTAAATGCATGAAAAATAGCAAATGAGGTCAGAAATTGTTTAGAATTGATGATGTTGCTTTGAATGGTGCATTTTGAACACAGAAAAGACTGTAGTTCAAATAAGTTCAAAAAAGTGAAACCCCTTTGTAACAGACGAGTTCTCGTCTGAAATCCTCGTACCTCGAAAGAAATTGTCCGTTTTGTACACGAAGTGCATCCAGTTTTTGTTGTAACCCTCTCTACTTTTTTGCACATGTTATGTGCGTGAAATGATGATACCATGCCAACTTTCAACCTTTTCAGAGTTCATTTGAAATGCTTTTCAATTTCAGGGTCATTTACCTAAAAAAAGTAAATGCATGAAAAAATAGCAAATGAAGTCAGAAATGGTTGAAAATTGATGATGTTGCTTTGAATGGTGCATTTTGAACACTGAAAAAGACTGTAGTTCAAATAAGTTCAAAAAAATAAATAAAAAGGGAAAAAATAAAAATAAAATAAATAAGTAAAAACAAAATAAACTTTAATAAAGTAAAATAAACAAATTTTAATAAAATAAACAAAAATAGCAACAGTAAAGTAAAATAAACAAACTTTAATAAAATAAACAAAAATAGCAACAGTAAGTATTTTGTAGAAAGTAGAAACAAAAACTAAAAAAATAAAGCAGCATAGAAAAAAACGAAAAAAAACGCCACCTACTGGGCCCCCACGGCCTGAATACGACTAGAAACCCAACAGTGGGCTAGGATTCAGGCCCGCAGAAGGCCCAGTAGGCCCACAGGCATAGCAGTGTCAAATTAGGCCCGTAAGCCTGTAATGGAGAGGAGCTCAAGAGAGGTGCGGCAGTGGTGCTTATAAACCACTACGCGCCCCTCTCAACTAGCGAGGTGGGACTAAATTTTTTGGCCATCCACACGCAGCACGGGGCCATTGGTCCCGGTTGGTCGCATGAACCGGGACTAAATGGGCGCATTGGTACCGGTTTGTGGCACCAACCGGGACCAAT
>LR738709.1:72642080-72742210 GCA_902687465.1 Secale cereale
ACAAGCCCACGATCCGCGGAGTCGCAACTCCATAGTTGGGAAGACCCGAGTATTCTCGGAATCCCGTGCTCAAGTTAAACCGAACTAAGGTAAGGCTAATCCAGCAAATCCTCCCGGCGTGTCGACACCCTGATAGTAGCCGCGCGTATCTAGGTCTCAGGACACGACCGGATGGGCGATTCTACAGGACCCAAACCTCGAGTTTCCCCGTGGTGGTTCCCGCAGACTCCCCGTTTGGGACCAACACCATCGGCACTGGCCCCCCCTGCTATGTAGAAATAAAGGATCCTCGAGGGAGCGACCCTCTATGCAAATTTAATTAATTAATTAAGTTGTTATTATGAGGCAAATAGTACCAAATGTTGGGACTTGCTGGAAAAGACTTAGCACTTAGCGGTTTATCAAGGGGGTCCCATACACCCCAACCGTGTTAGGAACGCATAATCAAGGAACATAACACCGGCTTATACGGATCCTAACGGCATGAGTGGAACAAAACACCAAGCAAAAGCTTAGCCTTCCACCCTGCCAGTATATAGATGATTTCATTTAGCATTTATATAGTGTGATATAACCCAACCAAACTTCAACATGAAGCAAGCATCTTCAAACTTCACCTGCAACTAACAATGCTATAAGAAGGGCTGAGCGAAGCGTACTTAGCCAAGCAACGGTTTGCGTAGGTAGGGTGGTTAAACATGGCAATTGGTTACAAGTAGGAGGCTGACAAGAAAGACATGGGCATCGAGGCAAAAGCTACAGAGCGATACTCTAGCAAGAGGCAAAAATAGTAATGATATCCGGGTTCGGTCATCTTGCCTGGAATTCCACAAGGGAGAAGAACGGATCCAAGAAGTAGACGGAGCAACAGACGAGCGGATCCTCACAACTCCGGAACGAAACCGAAGCTAACAAGAGAAACAACCGGAAAGAAAGAAACAATACGGTAAACACGCAAACATCATAAACATGGCATACGATGCACAAACAAGCATGATGCATGTCCGGTTTAAATATGCATGGCATGGCAAAGTGCACAAACAAATACTACAAGTTAAGTGGAGATCAATATGCAACGAGTTGCATATTGACGAAACACCACAAATTAATTATTTAGTTGACTCTCATTATTTACAAGACAAGATTAAATGTTTTTAACATGGCAAGAGGTGAAGCATAATAAAACTATACTATCTAGACATTTTAAATGAGGCCGGAAATAACAACAACATATCCGGAAAATCCCCATGAGCATGTTTAATAATTATAAGCAAACAACAATTAAGCATTTAGGGTTGTTAACATGATGCGGATGATATGATCAAGTTTATGCAAGTTTTATTAAAAGGTTGACAATTAACAAGATAAGAAGCATTTGTCACCGTGGTGGAAAGAAAAGAGCCACGGCAACGATCCGAAATTGATGCAACGCATCATATCGGTTCCGGTAACTCGGTGAGGGACCGGTGCAAAAGATAGATGACGGCGGAGCAAGTTGAACGAGATGAAAGTGGGGCGATCCCGTTACCGGGTTCCCACGAGTCGGTGACGAGGCAACCGAGGAACAAGTCAAACGGACGAAACGGACACGAGCACACAAGGGAGACATTCCATACAACCACAACAAGCATCACACGGGTCACGACGGGGTCGTTTCGGTATACCTTCGAAGCGTGCGTTTCGGGGCGGTTCGAGACGTCGAGGGACGTAGCCGTAGTAGAGGGAAGTAGACGTTCCGTCCGCGGTAGTTGTACTCGGGCGACGGTAGAGGAAGTAGTGGTACTCGGCGACGGTAGACGTTCGGGCGACGGTAGTGGTACTTGGGTCTCCGAGTAGTCGTTCTCGAGCTCGTAGCCGTTCGGTCGTCGAGGTACTTGTACATGTAGTGGTACTTGTCGTAGGGGTACAAGAGGTCGTCGTGTAGAGGTACTCGTCACGGTTCGTAGACGTTCGGTTGTATACGTAGAGGTACTTGAGGGTCTCGGCGACGGTAGTCGAACTCGTTACGTAGATGTTCACTTCTTTTGTCGCCGTGTAGTCGAACTAGAAGGTCGTCGGCGACTCGAAGGGGTACACGGGTCGACGTTCTCGTACACGGTTCATCTGTCCAAAAATTACAGCACGGCACACAAAACAAAAAAAAAACAAAACACAACACCAACAAAAACAAAAACTACAGGAGCTAAACCAAAAGGGGCAGCACGGCGCTGCGGGAGCTCGACCAGGGAACGGTCCTGGCGCGGGAGGCCGGCCGCTGCGCACGGGAGGGCGGCGGCCCTGGAAACGGCGCTCAGGGCCTGCTGGGAAAACGGAGGGAAGGCGCCGGCGAGGAGCTGCGCGGGGCTCGGCCTCTGGGAAAACGGAGAGGCTCGACGCCGCGGTCGGGCGAGCTGCGAGGGGAGACGTCGGGAGGCTCCTGGCCTTGGGACGCGGTGGCGGCTCGAGGAGCTGGGAGGGCCACGGCGCTGGTGCTGCTCTTGCGGACGACGAGGCGAGGGCCAGCAGCTCCTGGCGCTGGAGAAGGGAGCCGCGACGGATCGACGGCTGCTGGGGTGCGGCGCTCGGGGCCAGGGGGCCGGCTCGAGGCGCGCGGACGGGTCGAGGCGACCGCTCGCGAGGCGACGGAGGTGCGGCACCGCGTCGCTGGAGGAGGCCCGACGAGGTTCGGGCTCGCGGGGCGACGGAGGGTGGCGAGGAACGGGAGACGGGAGCGTGCGGCGGTTGCGGGAGGCCTCGGGCCTGCGGGGGAAAAAGGCAGAGGGGCGAGGGATTTCGGGCAGAGGGATGCGAGATGGGTGGCGGCGGTGTGAGGGAAGGAGCGAGCGAGGGGGTGAGGAGAGATGCGGTCGAGCGAGGGAAGGAGAATAGAGCGGCGGCGGTCGGGAGGAAAACGGGGAGAGAGCGAGGGGCTGGGCGCTCGGGCCAGGGAGCAGCTAGGGTTAGGACTGGACGGGCCAGGCCTGGGAAGAGGAGAGTTGGGCCGCTGGGGGGGGGAAGGAGGAGGCCCAGAGGCTGGCTGCTCTCTGTTTTTAACTCTTAGACAGAAAAAAAACAAAAAGGAGAGAGCCAAAATAAAAGAAAAGAGTCAACGAACAGAATAAAATGATGGACATTTTTATAAGGCTTTACGGATTAATTCCAACCTTACAAAAATAGTTCCAACAGAAAGGGAAGGTTTAGTTGGAGAACTTGAGGTGAAAAAGGCATGAAGAAAAAAATGCAAGTGTGTTACGATGAATTCCAACGCATGGAATAATTATTAATATAGCTCCATACTTATTAGGAGGCTTTTATATGTTATAAAGAGAAGTCATCTTCCCTCGATTTAAATGGACCGAAGGTCCACACGGATTATTTAGGTTGAGATGCAAAAATAAAATATGACATGATGGCATGATGACATGATGCAATGCGAAAAATAAATAACACCAGCACAAAGAACCACACGGGCAACCCTGAACATCCGGAATCTCCTGGAAGCTTCTGGAATCTTCTGGGACGTCGGTCTCGGGCGTCACAACTCTCCCACACTAACAGAGGATCTCGACCCGAGATCCTAGAGATATCACCGGGTAAAAACGAAAAGGAGGAGGTAAAACAAAGTTGCTTCTTCGACAGACGAGTGAAACCAAAGAACCTTGAGAGGTTAAACAAGTTGAAAGAAAGAAAGCAACGGAGATGAACGAAGTTAAGAGCACTCCGGTAAAAGGAAGAACAAGGAACACAAAGAGAACCTTGTAGGTTGAAAGACATGAAACAAGAGCTTACGAACCAACAGAATATGAAACTGCAACGGTATGGCCAAGGAATAAGAATGACAGAATTCGGACAGCACTCCGTCTGAAAATGGAAGGAATTGAACAAAAACTTGGAAAGTTGAGATGATACTTGATGAAAACAACAACATATTGTCTCCGAAACAATTAAAAGAAAGGCACAAGGGTAAGAAAGATTCAGACAGCACTCCGGTTGAAAAGAGAGGCAAAACTAAATAAGATGATGGAACTTGAATGAAGAATAGAACACTCCGGTTAAAAGATAAACAAGGAAAGAACATGATCTCGATAAAAACGAGATGATGGTTAAAGAGAGTAATATCAGAAAACCTCCGGAATGACAGAATAGCAATAAATGAAAGACAGAATTGAACGGAGAAGAAAATGACAACATCTCTCAAAATTAAATTTGAAAGAGCATCTTACGAAGAAGGGTTGAATAGAGTTGTTGGAATTTCAACAACGAGAAGAATAAGCTTGATGTGGGCTTATGGCAAACATCTCAAAATTATGAGGTGACAACCAGCCGCTGACGGAAACATTTGCTTGAATTGAGATCAACAAGGAGATGAAAAACTTATTTCACCGGAATGATAAATGAAGAACTTGGGTCATTTATGAGCACCATAATTAGCAACAATCCTCAGGGAAAGCTTTTAGGTGAAATATAACCCAAGATAACTCCAACGAATAAATTGAAGGGTTGGAAAGATCTCCTGAACAAAGAAATGATGGGTTTAAATATCTCATTCTTGAAACTCGTGAATCATAAAACATGAAGGAATTGTCAAGAATGACATAACACCATCTGAAAAGATAAGGTAGGACGGATTGCAATTGGAAAGCATGAAGAAGAATGCTTGAGCTCCAACAAAAATCCTGATGAAGACTTCGAGGATGAATTAAAACATGATGAACCACCAAGAGAACTCCGGTAATGAAAGCATGAGAAGTGAAAGATGAAAAGAATAAGATTCAGGCCTGCGATGAATAGATTGAGCTTTGAAATGATATAAATGAAACAACATGGATCTCCGGAAAACAAGATGAACAACTTAGAAACGAGAATATGATATGATGAACAAGCTCCAGACAAAAGAATTAAATCACCTGGAAGGAATAAGAATAAGAATTATGTTATGCATCTCCTTCACCAATTTAAATTGATGACAACCAAAGGATTTGGCATACTACTTATTCTCGTTGGAAAGAATTAAAGAGAGATCTAGCACAAGCTGAGAATAGTCTTGAACGACTCACCGGTAGGATTATGAAAAGAACAAATGAATTGATACGATAACAACGGAAGGATAAACTTGAATGAACCACTGTAAGAATATGGAGACGAACGAAGAGACATCAAAGAAGAATATTTGGAGGACGAAGTTGAAAACTGAGAGCGAAGAAATATTCTGAAATGATGGCCTTCGGAGGAACACAAGGAAAAGAATTCAAGAAATGCTTCGAAGGGTATAAAAGAATTCCTCACAATCAAAACGATAATGAGGATGGCATGAAGCTAGAACCACGAATCTTCAAGAGAACGGGCCAAGATTTAAGAGAAACACTTCTCCGGTCTCCAAATGTTGAGAATGAAGACGAGAAATGCCATGAAGAATTGTTGAGCACTCCGGAATGAAGAATTAAAAAGGTTGAACCAATGATGACAAAGAATTTGAAAACGATCTTGGGGAAGGCATGTGACTGATGGAAATCATTCTTACGTCACACTTTGAAAAGAATTTAAGAATACTCCGGAAAAGAAGAGTCAGGTAAGATCCTGGGAAAAGACCTATGGGTTATGGCCCACTCAAGAAATCACCGTTGGAAAAGATAGCTTAAGAGATATAGCACCGGTTGAATTAAATGGCTTGAATAGATGACAACCTCAAAATAGCTTGACTGGGTTAAGAATGGAATTATGAATCTTCAGCACTCCGGATAAGAATAGCAAGAGGAGAATGATTAATTGGTGCACCGGAATAAGAAAGCATTGTGAAAAGAGGAAAAGGATAAGATCAACACCAAAATCTTGAATTACATCCACCGGCAGAATATGAGGAGAAAAGAATGATGAACTTGGAGTTCTTGAGCATCATCACGATAAAGCACCGGATAAGAACATAGAAGGAAAAGAATGAAGAAATATCGCATGAATAAAATGGATACTTCATCTGAGAAATCCATCTCCATAACGAAAAGGGAGGGAGGGTGGGGAAAAGCAAAGACAACTTGGGATGAACAAAATGGGCACCGGTTGAAAAAGAATTTAACATGACCATCTTGATGATCAAGAAGAAATAGCACTCCCATAGAAGTATGAGAACACCGATTAGGAAAGGTATGGAATCAACATTTATCATCGAAGCAACTCGAATACCAGAATTCAAAACAAGACAAAGGATAGATATGCAACATGATCTTCACAACATCATTCGAATAGAGGATTGAACGAATGAATTATGCAGGTACATCAACTCGACGAGAAGCCACTTGGAGAACAAAAGTAAATAAAAAGGAATAAGGATCAGATAGAACAAATACAAGATAGAAGTTTCGTTCGACATCTTCGTGCTGAAGCTCATGGAACGTGTTACAAAAGGGTTTTGCAATCCCCGGATCAGCATAGCCAAGGATCCTTTAAGATGCAACTCCCGATCAGAACAAGTCCATAAAACCACTTCACTCAATGTAGAACCCCAAACTTCATATCGAGCATCCGTTGGAAGAATGCCTAGAACTACTTGATGAACCCACCTATAGATTTCCGAAAGATTCCAGTTATGCAATCAGGTGTTGGGGATACACGGGAAGCACCGCGCAATCAACTCTAAACCTACATCCAGGTGTATCCATCCTTCAACACATAACCAGTCTTTGTCGGAAACTGTTTACCTCGGACCTTCGAAAACGCATCCACTATAACAAGCTATGGCAATACTCTCGAACTACCTCCCCAGTACTGGGTGATGTCGGGGTTATCTTGCCACTGGCCGTATAGGAGAGATTTTCGATGTCGGCCGTCTTAAGTATTTAGTACTGCCGCGATATGCTTGTGTCAGTGATACCCCGAAGCTCAACTCCTCGGTAACAGGAGGCATCGAGAAAAATATCCTTGTCACAAGAACATCGAAACAATCCCAGAATACTCGCGAGATCCTAAAAAAAAATTTGGTGCAATTTTTGAAAGTAGAAGAGAAAAGAGTAATCGTCAGGAGTCCTCACCAGAGAAAAAAGGGATGAGAAGCAAAGAAATCCTACTCTCCGATATAATATAGGACTCAAAAAGTTTTCAGTGTGTGCCTAGACTCAACCGTCAACGATTCGATCAATCAGTGGGGGCTTCTAGGTCGGAGAAGGCTCTGAATACCAACTTGTAATGCCCAGGATGGAGTTATACCTCCTACGTGTCGAGGCACGACTTAAAGGCATAAATCCATCCTAGAATGATCTCAAGTTTGGTATCTTTGCACGACTCATGTAAAAGAGGGATTAAAATGCAAAAGGAGATAGTTGGCTTACACTCGCCACTTCACACAATACATTACATAAGCAAACATCATACGAAACATCACAACCCGACTACGGGTGAAGAACCAAAAGAAAGATACCAAAACAACATAAAGCCACAGGTCAGGATCGAATCCTAGTAGAAACCACTACTGATCGTCAAAGCGTCACAAACAAACGGCCACAAGCTTCATCGAACTCCCGATGAAGAACTGAACCAACTTCTGCAACGAACTCGGCTGAACCTGCATCTGGTGTGGTGAAGTAACTGTGAGCCACAGAGGACTCAGCAATCCCGTTCCCGGGTAACAAGACTATTTAAGCCTTGGGTGAGGACAAGGCTGAAGAAAGAACGAGAGGTGAAGGAACAAACAAGAGTCTGCAGCAGCAACTAGCACTAACTTACGTAAAAGAGAGCGAGAAGAGAAGAGCATCGGTCGAAAGATGATCACGAAGTGATCCTAACTAAAGCCGGTCAAACATAACCCCACCGTGTTCAACTCCCGAATCCCTATTCGGAAATTGACAGTCACGGTACACACGCTGGTAGTGTATTGAAACATTGTGTCAAGTTATCTACAACCGGAATTAACAAGCTCCCATCTGCCACATAACCGCGGGCACGGCTTTCGAAAGTTCAAACCCTGCAGGGGTGTTCCAACTTGACCCATTACAAGCCCACGATCCGCGGAGTCGCAACTCCATAGTTGGGAAGACCCGAGTATTCTCGGAATCCCGTGCTCAAGTTAAACCGAACTAAGGTAAGGCTAATCCAGCAAATCCTCCCGGCGTGTCGACACCCTGATAGTAGCCGCGCGTATCTAGGTCTCAGGACACGACCGGATGGGCGAAGCTACAGGACCCAAACCTCGAGTTTCCCCGTGGTGGTTCCCGTAGGCTCCCCGTTTGGGACCAACACCATCGGCACTGGCCCCCCCTGCTATGTAGAAATAAAGGATCCTCGAGGGAGCGACCCTCTATGCAAATTTAATTAAATAATTAAGTTGTTATTATGGGCAAATAGTACCAAATGTTGGGACTTGCTGGAAAAGACTTAGCACTTAGCGGTTTATCAAGGGGGTCCCATACACCCCAACCGTGTTAGGAACGCAAAATCAAGGAACATAACACCGGCTTATACGGATCCTAACGGCATGAGTGGAACAAAACACCAAGCAAAAGGCTTAGCCTTCCACCCTGCCAGTATATAGATGATTTCATTTTTAAGCATTTGTATAGTGTGATATAACCCAACCAAACTTCAACATGAAGCAAGCATCTTCAATCTTCACCTGCAACTAACAATGCTATAAGAAGGGCTGAGCGAAGCGTACTTAGCCAAGCAACGGTTTGCGTAGGTAGGGTGGTTAAACATGGCAATTGGTTACAAGTAGGAGGCTGACAAGAAAGACATGGGCATCGAGGCAAAACTATAGATCGAGACTTCTAGCAAGAGGCAAAATAGTAATGGTATCCGGGTTCGGTCATCTTGCCTGGGATTCCACAAGGGAGAAGAACGGATCCAAGAAGAAGACGAAGCAACAGTCGAGCGGATCCTCACAACTCCGGAACGGAACCGAAGCTAACAAGAGAAGCAACCGGAAAGAAGCAAAACAACACGGTAAACACACAAGCATCAACATGGCATACAATGCACAAGCAAGCATGATGCATGTCCGGTTTAAATATGCATGGCATGGCAAAGTGCACAAACAAATACTACAAGTTAAGTGGAGATCAATATGCAACGAGTTGCATATTGACGAAACACCACAAATTAATTATTTAGTTGACTCTCATTATTTACAAGACAAGATTAAATGTTTTTAACATGGCAAGAGGTGAAGCATAATAAAACTATACTATCTAGACATTTTAAATGAGGCCGGAAATAACAACAACATATCCGGAAAATCCCCATGAGCATGTTTAATAATTATAAGCAAACAACAATTAAGCATTTAGGGTTGTTAACATGATGCGGATGATATGATCAAGTTTATGCAAGTTTTATTAAAAGGTTGACAATTAACAAGATAAGAAGCATTTGTCACCGTGGTGGAAAGAAAAGAGCCACGGCAACGATCCGAAATTGATGCAACGCATCATATCGGTTCCGGTAACTCGGTGAGGGACCGGTGCAAAAGATAGATGACGGCGGAGCAAGTTGAACGAGATGAAAGTGGGGCGATCCCGTTACCGGGTTCCCACGAGTCGGTGACGAGGCAACCGAGGAACAAGTCAAACGGACGAAACGGACACGAGCACACAAGGGAGACATTCCATACAACCACAACAAGCATCACACGGGTCACGACGGGGTCGTTTCGGTATACCTTCGAAGCGTGCGTTTCGGGGCGGTTCGAGACGTCGAGGGACGTAGCCGTAGTAGAGGGAAGTAGACGTTCCGTCCGCGGTAGTTGTACTCGGGCGACGGTAGAGGAAGTAGTGGTACTCGGCGACGGTAGACGTTCGGGCGACGGTAGTGGTACTTGGGTCTCCGAGTAGTCGTTCTCGAGCTCGTAGCCGTTCGGTCGTCGAGGTACTTGTACATGTAGTGGTACTTGTCGTAGGGGTACAAGAGGTCGTCGTGTAGAGGTACTCGTCACGGTTCGTAGACGTTCGGTTGTATACGTAGAGGTACTTGAGGGTCTCGGCGACGGTAGTCGAACTCGTTACGTAGATGTTCACTTCTTTTGTCGCCGTGTAGTCGAACTAGAAGGTCGTCGGCGACTCGAAGGGGTACACGGGTCGACGTTCTCGTACACGGTTCATCTGTCCAAAAATTACAGCACGGCACACAAAACAAAAAAAAAACAAAACACAACACCAACAAAAACAAAAACTACAGGAGCTAAACCAAAAGGGGCAGCACGGCGCTGCGGGAGCTCGACCAGGGAACGGTCCTGGCGCGGGAGGCCGGCCGCTGCGCACGGGAGGGCGGCGGCCCTGGAAACGGCGCTCAGGGCCTGCTGGGAAAACGGAGGGAAGGCGCCGGCGAGGAGCTGCGCGGGGCTCGGCCTCTGGGAAAACGGAGAGGCTCGACGCCGCGGTCGGGCGAGCTGCGAGGGGAGACGTCGGGAGGCTCCTGGCCTTGGGACGCGGTGGCGGCTCGAGGAGCTGGGAGGGCCACGGCGCTGGTGCTGCTCTTGCGGACGACGAGGCGAGGGCCAGCAGCTCCTGGCGCTGGAGAAGGGAGCCGCGACGGATCGACGGCTGCTGGGGTGCGGCGCTCGGGGCCAGGGGGCCGGCTCGAGGCGCGCGGACGGGTCGAGGCGACCGCTCGCGAGGCGACGGAGGTGCGGCACCGCGTCGCTGGAGGAGGCCCGACGAGGTTCGGGCTCGCGGGGCGACGGAGGGTGGCGAGGAACGGGAGACGGGAGCGTGCGGCGGTTGCGGGAGGCCTCGGGCCTGCGGGGGAAAAAGGCAGAGGGGCGAGGGATTTCGGGCAGAGGGATGCGAGATGGGTGGCGGCGGTGTGAGGGAAGGAGCGAGCGAGGGGGTGAGGAGAGATGCGGTCGAGCGAGGGAAGGAGAATAGAGCGGCGGCGGTCGGGAGGAAAACGGGGAGAGAGCGAGGGGCTGGGCGCTCGGGCCAGGGAGCAGCTAGGGTTAGGACTGGACGGGCCAGGCCTGGGAAGAGGAGAGTTGGGCCGCTGGGGGGGGGGAAGGAGGAGGCCCAGAGGCTGGCTGCTCTCTGTTTTTAACTCTTAGACAGAAAAAAAACAAAAAGGAGAGAGCCAAAATAAAAGAAAAGAGTCAACGAACAGAATAAAATGATGGACATTTTTATAAGGCTTTACGGATTAATTCCAACCTTACAAAAATAGTTCCAACAGAAAGGGAAGGTTTAGTTGGAGAACTTGAGGTGAAAAAGGCATGAAGAAAAAAATGCAAGTGTGTTACGATGAATTCCAACGCATGGAATAATTATTAATATAGCTCCATACTTATTAGGAGGCTTTTATATGTTATAAAGAGAAGTCATCTTCCCTCGATTTAAATGGACCGAAGGTCCACACGGATTATTTAGGTTGAGATGCAAAAATAAAATATGACATGATGGCATGATGACATGATGCAATGCGAAAAATAAATAACACCAGCACAAAGAACCACACGGGCAACCCTGAACATCCGGAATCTCCTGGAAGCTTCTGGAATCTTCTGGGACGTCGGTCTCGGGCGTCACAGCCGGGCTGGTATTGGGAGGTGCTTCCTTCCGGTGGGCGCAACTTGATGAGGAGCCAACCCGTTGTTGACCCTAACCTTCTTTGGTGGCGGGCGCGCGGGCCAGTGACGGTGCGGAGGCTTGAGGACCCCGCGGAGGTTGTACGTCACCATGTCAGCGAGGAGGACGAACACGTCTGTCGCTACATGGTTGCATTGCAGGGTAGGTTCGACAATACATGGCAGGTTCTTCAAGGATCTCACTGGAGCTATGATCCTGTGATGGTTCCTTCTCTTTGGGTGTCAACCGCCCGCGCCGATAACCGTCATTCGCTAGGGTTTTAGCTTTATTAATTAATTAGTGATGCTATATGTATGATACTATTCGAGATGTATTAGTGATAATATTCGACGATGTACGGACGCAAGAGATGATTTCGTTTTGCTTATTGAATGCTCAAACTGGAGTCCAACCAAATCTCCATGTCAATATATATAAGTCCTATAATTAAGATATTTTGATATGTTTTTGTTTATATTTTCAACCATTGAATTTTGGCATGACTTGTGCTACAATATGTAGGAAATGTCGTCGTCTGACGATGACGATAGGATCCCAGCGTGCGACTGGTGTGGCGACGACCGGGGTCAGTGCGATAGGCCACACCTGGTAGACGATCGATGCTTCAATGTTAAGCTCAATGAGGCCTTCGATTTTGAGACGGTATGCAACACGACAAGTCTTGTTTGGTAATTAAGCATGACTTAGGCTTTCTTTTCAATGTGTAATTTTCGTTTTTTACAATTCGACTAGCTTATCCCATGCCATGCAAGACGCTATGTCTTGGAGCATCTGGATTTCGAATATCATGAAAGTATGGAAACAAAGCAAATTCATCTCAGGATCCATCATGATTATGATTTTCTTGTAAAGCTATACAATTCAGAGAGTGTAACCCATTTTGGTTGCTCGAACTGGAGAGCACTGTGCAAGGCATATGATTTTCAGGAGGGTATGTATGTCACCTTTGACCTTGGTGATGATGACGATGGCATGTGGGTCCTTGTTGATACGCTTCCAGTTCTACCTCTATGTGAGTTTCTCAAACATATTTATTAAGTAATTTATGTTGCATTGTGTCTTTTAAAATAATTGACAGCTTATTTCCATTAATAGCTTATTTCCATTCTTCAAGAAATATACGAAAGATGGTAGACAGAACCCACTACACTGATGGTGCGGAATTAACTTGTCAGAAGAAAAATCATCTTGTCTCGTTACTTTCTGATTTTGAGTGTTACAATACCTATGCTAAAACTCCTTCACATTATGGTCAATACGTGCCACTAGTGCACGTGTTGAGCTACGGTAACATCCATGGAGATGTCATGGTCAGATTTGTGGCCGATCATCTTTTGCATAAATTCTTCTAAAACTAAACTACATTACTAACTACGAAGTTATTACTATGTTTTTCAACAGAAAATCCCTTCGGATTGTGTGCCTCATCTGATGTTTTAGAATGGTCACCTCAATGTTATGATCTTATTCCCGTACTCATCAGGTCATCATCCTACACATAAATGTACATACAGGATTTCTGAATCTAATGAAGACTTGACAATCAAAGATTGGAAGAAATGTATGGTCAGTCGTAGGCAGCTATATGGAAGTGACATTGTGCGAAAGCCAAGAATTGGAGACATGATAATCTGCATTCTCCATAATGGAGAGTCAGGGACTATCTTATTTTATGCTATTTCACCCTAGAGAGGGTGTACTTAATTAAGTCTGGCTACTTATGATCATGTGCTAAGAAGTTGTTAGATGACTATGATGATGATGATGAGCAGGACTTGTTATTATGACAACGAGTAGAAGTTGTGAGATGACGATGATGATGGGTACGACTTTTTTATTATGACAACGACGATGATGATTTATTATTAATTATGATGATGCATTGTTATATGAGCATGCACGGAGACAAGAGAGGACACTTCTCTCTATTAGCTAGCTAACACAATATATGAAACCCCTAAATTAACCATACAAAACCCACAAAAACACCCCCTCCTTCAGAAAAAAAACATAAACCCTAAACCCTGAAGTGCTGACGCGTGGAAGCTTATTTATCCCGATTGCTGTTACAAACCGGGACAAAAGGCCCCCTGCCAACACAAGCCGCAACTGCCACGTGGTGGGCCATTAGTACCGGTTTGTATAAGAACCGGGACTAATGGTCTAGGGCATTTGTATCAACCATTTAGTCCTGGTTACCCAATCGGGACAAATGGCCCTGACGAACCGGGACAAATGGCCCTTTTTGCACTAGTGGCATGTAGCCGGGGTCGAGCCGCATGCCACCGCCATGGGCAACATCGTGCTCCATCATGAACGAGGCCTCCTAGTTGTGGGAGTCCAACGCGTAGGCTGGAAGATGCCGCTGCTAGGGCGTAAAGAGGGAACGGCACCAGCGCACCTCCTCTGTGTGGGCCCTGACGACCGTGGCACCGCCGGCACAGGTGTCGGTGTCAAAACTGGCGGATATCGAGTAGGGGGTCCTGAGCTATGGATCTTGGATCATTGGGGAATAGGAGGCGAAGGACACGATGTTTACCGAGGTTCAGGCCCTCTCTACGAGGTAAAACTCTATGTCATGCTTGATTATATTATGGAGTATAGGTTGGTTATAGAGTGGATCTACCTCGAGATCGGATGAGCTAACCCTAGGCTAATAGGGCAATGGTTGTTGTACCCTCTACGGACTAAACTGTCCGGTTTATATAGACACCAGGGGTACTAGGGTTTACACATGGTCGGTTAAAAGGAAGGACTAAACATGCCGATTCTTCTTATCTTGACTTGGAGGACACACCAAGCTTCCGAGAGCCTCCAATCCGGCCATAAGTTCTTCTGATAGTTCGGCCCCACAGTGGTCACCCAATGGCCCATCTATCCGGCCCAGGAGAGGTAGTCCGACGGCACGAGGACCCCTAGTCCAAGTCTCCCTCAGTAGCCCTCGAACTAGCCTCGAATGCCGGGACATGCGGTCATCGGATATCTCAAAGTCTTCACCTTGCGAGATGAGTTCAACTTTTTCCTTCTTGGTCTTTGGAGCTCTAGAAGAAGCTGGCATGGAGGCAGAGGTAGAGGCATCCATTGGCATCTTTCCTTTGTCGATATCTTTCATAATCTTGAGTGTTTCACGAACTATTGGCATAAACACTTGCAGACCATATGGGCAGAAAAACTTCTCCTCTGTGAGTTGTTCGATTGCATACATGATCCATGGAGCATATGCCTTCAAGGCTTGTGGAGTATCAGCTGCGCAAGCCAAGTTGCGAACGAAAAGATCTGGGATATCGAAGCGAATACCCAGAGCAGTGGCAAGCAGTGCATTTCCTACGATGCCATTGATGGTTTCTGTCCTGTTTATTGGAGTGAAAGAGTTGGAGAGGATGTAGAACAATACTTTGTTTTCATATGCAAGATTATTTGGATTTATATCTATGCATTCATCACTCATACATCTCCAACGTATCTATAATATTTTATTGTTCCATGCTATTATATTATCTGTTTTGGATGTTTTATATGCATTAATATGTTGTTTTATATTATTTTTGGGACTAACTTATTAACATAGAGCCCAGTGCCAGTTTTTGTTTTTTCCTTGTTTTGAGTTTCCTAGAAAAGGAATATCAAACGGGGTCCAAACGAAATGAAACTTTACGATGTTTTTTCTTGGACCAAAAGACACGATGGAGTCTTGAGAACCAAGTCAGACGAGCCACGAGGTGGCGACAAGGGGGAGGGCGCGCCCTAGGGGGGTGGGCGCCCCGCCCACCCTTGTGGGCCCCTCATGACTCCACCGACCTATTTCTTCCTCCTATATATTCACATATATTCCAGAAACCCTAGAGGAGGCATCGAAACCACTTTTCCACCGTTGTAACATTCTATATCCGCGAGATCCCATCTGGAGGCCTTTTCCGGTACGCTACCAGAGGGGGATTCTACCACGGAGGGCATCTACATCAACACCATTGCCCTTCCGATGAAGTGTGAGTAGTTTACCACAGACCTACGGGTCCATGGCTAGTAGCTAGATGGCTTCTTCTCTTTCTTTGATTCTCAATACCATGTTCTCCTCGATGTTCTTGGAGATCTATCCGATGTATTCTTCTTTTGCGGTGTATTTGTCGAGCTTCGATGAATTGTGGATTTATGATCAACTTATCTATGAATATTATTTGAATCTTCTCTGAATTCTTATATGCATGATTTGATATCTTAGCATTTCACCTCGAACTGTCGGTTTGGTTTGGCCAACTAGATTGGTTTTTCTTGCAATAGGAGAAGTGATTTGCTTTGGGTTCAATCTTGTGGTGTCCTCACCCAGTGACAGAAGGGATAGCGAGTCACGTATTGTATTGTTGCCATCTGCTACCTCTTGAACTTGCATTGTATTCCCTCGAAGAGGAAAGGGAGATGCAACACAGTAGTGTAAGTATTTCCCTCAGTTTTTGAGAACCAAGGTATCAATCCAGTAGGAGACCACGTGCCAGTCCCTCGCACCTGCACAAACAAATAAGAACTTTGCGGCCAACACGATAAGGGGTTGTCAATCCCTTTACGGTCACTTACGAGAGGAAGATCTGATAGAGATGATAATTTATATTTTTGGTATTTTTGATATAGAAACAGAAAGTAAAGAAAGCAAATAAACAACAGCGACAGAAATTGGCTAGTTGATGGGAAAGTAATATCATAAAGATAGACCCGGGGGCCATAGTTTTCTCTAGTGGCTTCTCTCATGATAGCGATATTCTATGGCGGGTAAACAAATTACTGTCGAGCAATTGATAGAAAAGCGAATAATTATGAGACTATCTAGGCATGATCATTGTATATAGGCATCACGTCCAAGACAAGTAGACCGACTGCTTCCGGCATCTATTACTATTACTCCACACATCGACCGCTATCCAGCATGCATCTAGTGTATTGAGTTCATACGAACAGAGTAACGCCTTAAGCAAGATGACATGATGTAGAGGGATAAACTCAAGCAATATGATGAAAACCCCATCTTTTTATCCTTGATGGAAACAATACAATACGTGCCTTGCTGCCCCTACTGTCATTGGGAAAGGACACCGCAAGATTGAACCCAAAGCCAAGCACTTCTACCATTGCAAGAACTATAGATCTAATAGGCCAAACCAAACCAATAATTCGAAGAGACTTGCAAGGGTATTATGAGCACACATAAAAAGTTCAGAGAAGAACCAAATATCTTTCATAGATAACCTTGATCATAAACTCACAATTCATCGGATCTCGACAAACACACCGCAAAAAGAGATTACATCGAAAAGATCTCCTCGAAGACCGAGGAGAACTTTGTATTGAGATCCAGAGAGAGAGAAGAAGCCATCTAGATACTAGCTATGGACCCGAAGGTCTGAGGTAAACTACTCACAACTCATGGTGAGGGCGATGATGATGATGATGAAGGCCTCCGTGATGGATCCCCCTCCCGGAACAGGCTCCAAGATGGGATCGCCACGGGAACAGCAGCTACTGCGGTGGAATTAGGGTTTTCTCTCTGTGTATGGAGTTTGTGGGGTATGTAGGTATATATAGGAAGAAGAGGGGCACCGGGGGCCACAGGGCTGCCCTCGAGGCAGGGGGCGCGCCCCCCACCCTCGAGGGTGGCCCCTCCGTCCTCTGGCTTGGCCCCGAAGTCTTTCGTGCATGATTTCCTCCAAAAATATCTCCTGCGAAGGTTTCATTCCGTTTGGACTCCATTTGATATTCCTTTTCTACAAAACCCTGAAATAGGCAAAAAAACAGCAATCTGGACTGGGCCTTTGGGTTAGTAGGTTAGTCCCAAAAAGGATATAAAAGTGAATGATAAAGCCCATTAAACATCCAAGACTTCATAAATAATAGCATGGAACAATAAAAATTATAGATACGTTGGAGACGTATCAAGCATCCCCAAGCTTAATTCCTGCTCGTCCTCGAGTAGGTAAATGATAAAGAAAGAATTTTTGATGTGGAATCCTAACCAATATAGTTTTTCAATGTAATTCTCTTAATTGTGGCATGAATTTTCAGATCTGAAAGATTCAAGATAAAAGTCTTTATTGACATAAGAAATAACAATACTTCAAGCACTACTAAGAAAGCAATCACGTCTTCTCAAAATACTATGGCTAAAGAAAGTTATCCCTGCAAAATCATATAGTGTTGACTATGCTCCCTTGTTATCACACAAAATATTCATATCATGCACAACCCCGATTTCAGCCAAGCATTTGTTTTCATGCTCTATATTTTCAAACGTTTCAACTTTCACGCAATACATGAGCGTGAGCCATGGACATAGCACTATGGGTGGAATAGAGGTGGTTGTGGAGAAGACAAAAAGGAGGGAGATAGTCTCACATCGACTAGGCGTATCAACGGGCTATGGAGATGCCCATCAATAGATATTAATGTGAGTGAGTAGGGATTGCCATGCAACGGATGCACTAGAGCTAAATATGAATGAAAGCTCAACAAAATAAACTAGTGGGTGTGCATCCAACTTGCTTGCTCACGAAGACCTAGGGCATTTGAGGAAGCCCATCATTGGAATATACAAGCCAAGTTATAACGAGAATTCCCACTAGTATATAAAAGTGACTAAGCATGAGACTCTCTACAATGAAGAACATGGTGCTACTTTGAAGCACAAGTGTGGAAAAAGATAGTAGCAATTGTCCCTTTTTTCTTTTCCTTTTTTTTCCTTTTTTCCTTTTTGTTCTTTTTTTGGGCCCTTTTTTTCTTTGGCCTTTCTTTTTATTTATTTTTGCGGAGGGGCTTTATAGATTCAGCCTTTCCTCCCATGGGACAATGCTCTAAAAGTGATGATCATCACACTTTCATTACAACATAAGATTACAACTCGATACTACAACAACAAAGTATGACTCTATATGAATGCCTCTGGCGGTGTACCAGTATGTGCAAGAAACAAGAGTGACATGTACAAAAATTATGCATGGTGGCCTTGCCAAAAATATGATATCAACTACATGATAATGCAATGGCAATATGACAATATGATGCGTGTCATATAAACGGAACGGTGGAAAGTTGCATGGCAATATATCTCGGAATGGCTATGGAAATGCCATGATAGGTAGGTATGGTGGCTGTTTTGAGGAACAATATAGTGGCTATTTTGAGGAAGGATATATAGTGGGTTTATGGCACCGGCGAAAGTTGCGCGGTACAAGAGAGGCTAGCAATGGTGGAAGGGTGAGAGTGCGTATAATCCATGGACTCAACATTAGTCCTAAGAACTCATATAATTATTGCAAAAATCTACGAGTCATCAAAACAAAGCAATCAACGCATGCCCCTAGGGGGGAGGTTGGTAGGAGTTAACCATTGCGCGCCCCCGACCTCCACACAAAGGTTGACACTCTACAAATACCTCATGCTTTAACTTAGTCACATAACGGTTCACCATACGTGCATGCTACGGGAATCACTAACCTTAACACAAATATTTCTCAATTTCATAATTACTCCACTAGCATGACTCTAATATCACTATCCTCACGTCTCAAAACAATTATCAAGCATCCAACATCCCTTTCTATTCAATGCACTTGATGTGAATTTTTTTACTACATTGACATTGGATGTTTATCATGTGAAGACTAGTTTCTTTAGCCTAAACACTTTACCATTCTGTTTTAATAGACTCTCAAATAGATCTAAGTGAAGCATGATAGTTCAAGAATTTCTACAAAATATTACCACCACCGTGCTCTAAAAGATATAAGTGAAGCACTAGAGCAAAAACTATTCAACTCAAAATATATAAGTGAAGCACATAGAGTGTTATAATAATTTCTAGGGCATATTTAACTCTCTCAAATAGGTGTGTCCAGCAAGTATAATTGTGGCAAACTAACAAGCAAATACTCAAATTATACAAGACGCTCCAAGCAAAACACATGACATGTTGCGAATAAAAATATAGCTCCAAGTATAGTTACCGATGGATGAAGACGAAAGAGGGGATGCCCTCCCGGGGCATCCCCAAGCTTAGGCTTTTGATTATCTTGAATTTACTTGGGGTGCCATGGGCATCCCCAAGATTAGGCCTTTGCTACTCCTTGTTCCATATTACATCAAAGCAATACTCAAAACTTGAAAACTTCACAACACAAAACTTAGACAAAAATTCTTGTGAGCTCCGTTAGTAAGAGAAAGCAAACCACCACTCAAAGGTACATCAAGGAATTCATACTTTGTTTATATTGGTGTTAAACCTACTGTACTCCAAGTTTTCTATGATTCATATCCTATAATATTACTCCTAGATGCATCGGAATAAGCAAACAACACACGAAAAACAGAATCTGTCAAAAACAGAACAGTCTGTAGTACTCTGCTGGGTTCGCCTACTTCTGGAACTCCAAAAAATTCAAACTAAATTGGTAAATTTGCGCAATTTGTCTACAAATCAGCAGCAAATATAATCAACTAAAAAGCACGCTCCAGTAAAATCTTAAGACTACTTTAGCGAGTGCTAACGATTCTGTTTTTCACAGCAAGATCAAATAAACTTCACACAAGTCTTACCAAAGGTTCTACTTGGCACAAACACTAAACAAAACATGAAAACACATCTAATCAGAGGCTAGATGCAATATTTATTCCCTAACAGCAACAAAAACAAAAACATAAAATTGGGTTGCCTCCCAACAAGCGCCATCGTTTTACGCCCCTAGCTAGGCACGATACAAGATAAATCTAGGGATAGCCATAGTGGTATGATATGTCGTGAATGCTCATCTCATATTCCCTACATTCAGCAGCAAGCTTCCTTTGTGGCAAACAAAAGTAATCAAAAGGGCTAAATTTAATGGGACAAAAGTCCCCTACATCAATCTCGGGAGGAACAGGTTCCTCCTTTGGCCCTTTGTAGTGGATGACCAATTCATCGTTATAGGCATTCTTTTGGCAGAAGGCCAATAACCTTCGTTCAATGAAGGGGCCTAACCCATTACTTTGAACAGCGAGGTCATCGTTTATCTCAGAAATTCTATCAATCAAGATCTCAATAGGAACCTTTTTTCTAAGGTTTTTATTAAAAGCAACATGATCAGGAGATCGCAAACGCATAAGGTCTTCTTGATTGAACAAGATAGCCTCTATAGGAGGTCGACCGGCATCTACTCCGCAATGAGCAAAGATTTCTCTGGCCTCTTTCATGATATATCTAAATTCATGAGCCAAAAAGATAGTAGCTGCCCACTTAACGGAAGAATCCTCAATATTAGAGAACTCCAAAAATACTCTCTGAATGCAGGGATGCATATGGATAAATTGCCTTTCAATTTCTACTATGAGTATAGATACAACATCCGCAAGGCTACTAGTTCTGTGAAGAATAGAGCCAACCATAGTGGGCAAAGCACCGGCACAAGTAAAGAAGTCTTGAAGAACCCCTTTTCCGATAATATTGCCACTACCAACCCAGAACTTCTTGACATGTAAAGTGGTAGCTTCATCCAGGAGGTCAACATGAGCGTTGCCCTCGATATTGCTACCCTTCTCGATAAAATTGTCCCCCATCTCAGACATGGGGGCAAACAAGCAAGCAAGCGACACACAAGCAAACAAGTAGCAAGCGAATGAGAAACACACGGCGGAAGAAGGGCGAATAAAATGACAAAGGTGAAGTGGGGGAGAGGAAAACGAGAGGCAAATAAATGTAATGCGAAGGATAAGGGTTTGTGATAGGTACTTGGTATATGATTTTCGCGTACGGCAACGGCGCCAGAAATTCTTCTTGCTACCTCTTGAGCTTGCGTTGTCTTCCCTCGAAGAGGAAAGGGAGATGTAGCACAGTAGCGTAAGTATTTCCCTCAGTTTTTGAGAACCAAGGTATCAATCCAGTAGGAGAGCACGCGCCAGTCCCTCGCACCTGCACAAACAAATAAGAACTTCGCAGCCAACGCGATAAGGGGTTGTCAATCCCTTTACGGTCACTTACGAGAGTGAGATCTGATAGAGATGATAATTTATATTTGAAAGAAAGCAAATAAACAACGGCAACAGAAATTGGCTAGTTGATGGGAAAGTAACATGATAAAGATAGACCCGGGGGCCATAGATTTCTCTAGTGGCTTCTCTCATGATAGCGATATTCTACGGCGCGTAAACAAATTACTATCGAGCTATTGATAGAAAAGCGAATAATTATGAGACTGTCTAGGCATGATCATTGTATATAGGCATCACTTCCGAGACAAGTAGACCGACTCATGCCTGCATCTACTACTATTACTCCACACATCGACCGCTATCCAGCATGCATCTAGTGTATTGAGTTCATACGAACAGAGTAACACCTTAAGCAAGATGACATGATGTAGAGGGATAAACTCAAGCAATATGATGAAAACCCCATCTTTTTATCCTCGATGGCAACGATACAATACGTGCCTTGCTGCCCCTACTGTCACTTGGAAAGGGCACCGCAAGATTGAATCCAGAGCCAAGCACTTCTCCCATTGCAAGAACTATAGATCTAGTAGGCCAAACCAAACCAATAATTCGAAGAGACTTGCAAGGATATTATGAGCACACATAAAAAGTTCAGAGAAGAACCAAATATCTTTCATAGATAACCTTGATCATAAACGCACAATTCATTGGATATCGACAAACACACCGCAAAAAGAGATTACATCGAATAGATGTTCTCGAAGACCGAGGAAAACTTTGTATTGAGATCCAGAGAGAGAGAATAAGCCATCTAGATACTAGCTATGGACCCGAAGGTCTGAGGTAAACTACTCACAACTCATGGTGAGGGCGATGATGATGATGATGATGAAGGCCTCCGTGATGGATCCCCCTCCCGGAACAGGCTCCAAGATGGGATCTTCACGGGAACAGCAGCTACGGCGGTGGAATTAGGGTTTTCTCTGTGCGTATGGAGTTTCTGGGGTACGTAGGTATATATATAGGAAGAAGAGGGGCTGCTCTAGAGGCAGGGGGCGCGCCCTAGGAGGGGGGCACGCCCCCACCCTCGAGGGTGGCCCCTCCGTCCTCTGGCTTGGCCCCGAAGTCTTTCGTGCGTGATTTCCTCCAAAAATATCTCCTGCGAAGGTTTCATTCCGTTTGGACTTCGTTTGATATTCCTTTTCTGCAACACCCTGAAATAGGCAAAAAACAGCAATCTGGACTGGGCCTTTGGGTTAGTAGGTTAGTCCCAAAAAGGATATAAAAGTGAATGATAAAGCCCACTAAACATCCAAGACTTCATAAATAATAGCATGGAACAATAAAAAATTATAGATACGTTGGAGACGTATCACCATCGAGGATAAAAAGAAGGGGTTTTCATCATATTGCTTGATTTTATTCATCTACATCATGTCATCTTACTTAAAGCGTTACTCTATTCTTCATGAACTTAATACTCTAGATGCAGAATCATTTCGATCGATGTGTGGAGTAATAGTAGTAGATGTAGGCAGGAGTCGCTCTACTTGTCACGGACGTGGTGCATATATTGCATAATCTTTTCCTTAGATATCTTCATAACTTTGCGCTTTTCTATTAATGGCATGACAGTAATTTGTTTACCCACCGTAATATTTGCCTTCAAGAGAGAAGCCTCTAGTGAAACCTATGGCAACCGGGTCTAGTTTCCATCATATTAGTTTCCGATCTACTATTTTGCAATCTTACACTTTCAATCTATAAACTAAAAACCCAAAAATATTTTACCTTTTTTTATTTGTCTCTATCAGGTCTCACTTTTGCAAGTAACCGTGAAGGGATTGACAACCACTTTATCGCGTTGGGTGCAAGTTGTTTGATTTTTGTGCAGGTATTGGTGATTTATGCGTTGTCTCCTACTGGATTGATACCTTGATTCACAAACTAAGGGAAATCGTTATCTCTACTTTGTTGCATCACCATTTCCTCTTCAAGGGAAAAACCAACGCAAGCTCAAGAAGTAGCAGGCAGAATTTCTGGCGCCATTGCCGGGGAGATCTACGCCAAATCAAGACACACCAAGTACCCATCATAAAACTCTCATCTCTTGCATTTACATTATTTTCCATTCACCTCTCGTTTTCTTCTCCCAAATTTCTAAAATGTTTTCAGAAAAACACAAAAAGATTTGCCTTTTTTATTCGCCCTTTTTTCGTTCGTCTTTTTGTTTGTTTGCTCGCCCATTAGATTGGTTTTTGCTAGTATGTCTGAATCTGGGAAGGTTATTGTTGAAAATCTTGAGGAAAAACTTGGGTGTTCTTCGGATGACAAAACTGAAACTCCTCCTAATTACAAAACAAAAACTTTTCGCGTGGGGGATTGTAATATCATTGGAAAAAGTATCATTCAAGAATTCTTCAATTGTACGGGACCTATGCCTATTAATAAATGATCTATTCTTCTCAATACAAATTGCTATGCAGATGCCATTGTTATGCTTGTTGAGAAGTTAGAAAGAAAATCCATGCATATTCATCCTGCTTTGCAAATGGTGTTTTACGAACTTCCCAATATTAATCATCCCATAGCTAAAAAGATAACACTATCATCCTCATGCAAGAATTTGATTGTATAATACAAGAAGCTAGGGAAATTTTCGCTTTCTATAATAAAGATGTCACACATCCTCCAATTGAAGATATCCTCCATGATAAAGAAACTATGTGTAGTTTGGAATCTATGGATTATTAATCTTATAGCGAGAATCTTAGGAGGAAGAGTTCCCTATTCAAAAATTTCTCAAGCCTTGTACCTTGAGACCTACGAGGAATTTGATTGGATTGCTAGGGAATTATGTGGGATTCAATAGGTATTGGATGAATAAAATGATGAAACAACCCGTTAGGAATGAGTTACGTATTCTTTATAACGATATATATGGTGATGGTCCTGGTTATGGGTTTACGAATATTAAAATCACTAATCAAAGTCCTTTTCATGATTTAAGTTCCTCCACTAGAAGATAAATAAAAGAAAGGATAGACTTGTTAAGACGAGTTTTAGAAGATTTAATGAGAAAGGAATTGCATACCAAGGATGACAATACTTAGATCTATGTTTTATGCCTAGCTAGGGACGTTAAACAATAGCGCTTGTTTGGAGGCAACCCATTTTTTTTTTCTTTTTGGTTCTGTTTTTCAATCTATACCTAATAATAAAGGACGGAAGATTTCCTAGTTCTCCATCCGTCACCCTTTTATATCCGTTGATTTTATGTTAACTATAATGATTAACGGATGAGAATTAAAGTATGTCTATAGTTGATGAAATTTACCCACCAATGCCACCCATAATCGAGGAAAAAACAATTGGTTTTTCTTGTCGATCATAGTTTTTGTTTGCATATATCAAATTTAAGGTATGAGATAGCTAACCGGGCTTGCTGCTCGGTTCCTGTCGGTCATAGTTAACTTGCTTGTCCAGCTCAATTTTTTCTATTAGAAAATAGAACAATTTGTCAACGTTAGGCACTAGATACACTAGGCGAGTCGAAATCGCCTCTTAATCCCATCTCGAGCCCAACTAAAAATGCGACACTCGGCAAAGGGGTGTTTGTAGCGTCTCTCGCTGGCCTGGGTGGATTAGCTCGTGCATCCGGCGTGGTCAATGCACGTCCGAGACACTACGCCTCATGGTCTTGGCTAGCCGGGCCAAGGCGCTCGAGCGCGCTGTTGCTAGCAGGTCTTGGTCGCGATGACTAAGAGGGGTGCGGCGACCCGTGCTGATAGGCGTGAAGCTCGCGACAGTGCACACATTATGAAGGCTAGCGGACGAGAGTGAGTGACAGGCATCTGCTGGCATAGGGGCTCAGCACACCAGTGGCAGCCGACAACATAGTTGGTGATGTTGGAATAAGCCATGGTGGTGATGATCGGTGTGCCTATGTGTGTGTGTGGTGGTCAAGCCAGCAACTGGTTCGTGGCCATGCCGTGTCCGTAGGCATGCGTGCGTGGAGTGTGTGTCTGTATCGCATATGAGTCATGATCGCTTACGTGTCGTAGTCCCTGTGGTGGTGGCGATCAGTTGTGCCAGTCGCGCTGAACGCCCGGGCAGCCAGGGCGGGCGAGGTGACAGACCATGGAGGAGGTGGGCTATGTCGTGTGGACCAGCCCAGTATAAACACCCTCCCGTGATTTGAGTTTGTGGTTGTTACAGAGCAACTTGGTTTGTCCAGAAATAACAGAAAATTAAGCGTTCTTTGTTGCCTGGGCGTTCGTCGCCGGATAGAAACAACTAGCCTACCGCTTCGTCTATCTTGGTCCAGCAGCGAGATTAGGGTTCATTCCCAACATGCTGCCAAGGCAAGTCTGTAACACTACGACTCACGGTGGGCTGGTGGCATGCTGGCATGATGGTGCGGGTCTGCGATCCAGCGATTGCCAGCATGTGTGGCTCGCACGCTGTGATGGTGGCTCGTGGCGTGCTAAGCCGACTAGGAGTGGTGTAGCGACTCCTGTTGATAGGCGTGAAGCTTGCATCAGCGCATACATGACGAAGGTCAGCAGGTGAGAGTCGGCGATGTGCATCTGCCGGTATGGGCTCGGCAAACCAGCGGCGGCCGGCAACGCAGTGGGTGAAAGCATCAGACCACGAGGCTAATACTAGGGTGGCGCGAGTAAGCACGACAGTCTACGGAGCTAATTAAAGCACGACAACATGCTTGACCAACACTGGTGTGTGGCGGCCGGCCCTGGCTGCGTATCGTGGAGGCTATTTGGTAAACGGTTGCACGTTTACTATACAAATGTGAAACATAGGGCGGCTTACTCGAGGCAGATAGCTAGCAGCCAGTAAGCATATTTATACGAATGTTACACATGTATTTAATTTGATTTTCTTCATAAAATTATTTTTTGAACTTGATCAGACACATAGGAATGCCTGCACACTGCCTATGCATGTGATAACAATACAAGTTCCATTGCATGTTGTATATTTTATTAATATAATAAATTACATTGTTTTGAAAGTGCCCACATGCCAATAGAGCTAGCTTATAATGGATTTAATTAGTGTTGTGTTAAAGCTGCAGTGTAGAACTTTAGCACTTAACTACTCTTTGTCATGCTTCCATTGTTAGAACCCATTTTTTCTAAGCCAAAGAGCTATTTAAGAATTAGGTGCAATTTAGTCATATTTTTATTTCTTTTGTACCACTTCTTATCTAATTAAAAATTTCATAAATGTAGAACAGTGGCACTGATGTTCCTATGTGCTATGTTCTTTTAGTATAACAGTTGTGCAATCGTGCAAGAATATATTTTTCTCGCTTTGCCATGATCTGATGTAGGTCCCAATTATGTATGTTGAAGCATGGAAGCAGCAGTGCATTCATCTAATGACTCTTCTAGAGTTGTCGTGCTTCAGAGTTCAGCTGGGTCGATGGTGACGGGCTTCGAGAGGTCAACATAGAAGATCGGGGTGTGTGATGGCCGAGTCCTCCGCCTTGGAATTGACCACGGCCAGATGTCTCATTGACCAAGCATTGACGACTGTTGGAAAGGTGGATAAGAGGCGATACGGGTGAAATGATGTGTTGAAATAAAGGGCTTGTACATGTGGGAGGTCTTGAGCCATGGTTAACAGACGCTCAAGGTGTATGCTCTATTTTATCTCCCGTTGCAACGCACAGGCATTTTTGCAAGTAAATACACATTATTAGTTCTGTAGTAATTGTGTTTTGGTGTTTTAATTAGTGTTTGAGCCAAGTAAGACCTTTGGGATGGCTTACGGTGATCGTTCATTTGATTTTACTGAAAAACGGAATCTTTTGCGCCCACTACAGACAATTCAATAATTCCTTGGGACGTGAAAACCTTCAGAAATTTTTATGCAAGATTTACATACAAATTCCACACGTCTTCCTATTTTTTCAGAATTTTTAGAGTTCCGTAAGTTTGCGAAGTTTTCAGATTACTACAAACTGTTATATTTTTCACAGATTTTGTTTTCTATGTGTTCTTTGCTTATTTTGATGAATCTATGGCTACTATCGGGGGGGTATGAATGATGGAAAAGTTGGAATACAGTAGATATTACACCAATATAAAATAAGAATGAGATCACAACAGTACCTTGAGAGGTTATCTGCTCTGTTTCACTAACGAATCTCACGGGTTTTTGATGACCCACAAGTGTAGGGGATCTATCGTAGTCCTTTCGATAAGTAAGAGTGTCGAACCCAACGAGGAGCAGAATGAAATGATAGGCAGTTTTCAGTAAGGTATTCTCTAGAAGCACTGAAATTATCGGTAACAGGTAGTTTTGTGATAAGGTAGTTGGTAACAAGTAACTAATAGTAAAAGTAAATAAGGTGCAGCAAGATGGCCCAATCGTTTTTGTAGCAAAGAACAATCCTAGACAAACTCTTATATGAAGGAAAGCGCACCCGAGGACACATGAAAATTATCGTCAAGCTAGTTTTCATCACGCTCAAATGATTCACGTTCGTTACTTTGATAATTTGGTATGTGGGTGGACCGGTGGTTGGGTGCTGCCCTTACTTGGACAAGCATCCCACTTATTATTAACCTCTATTGCAAGCATCCGCAACTACAAAATAAGTATTAAGGTAAACCTAACCATAGCATGAAACATATGGATCCAAATCAGCCGCTTACGAAGCAACGCATAAACTAGGGTTTAAGCTGCGGTCACTCTAGCAACCCAGCATCTACTTATTACCTCCCAATGCCTTCCTATAGGCCCAAACAATGGTGAAGTGTCATGTAGTCGACGTTCACATAACACCACTAGAGGAAAGACAACATACATTTTATCAAAATATTGAACGAATACCAAATTCACATGGCTACTTATAGCAAGACTTCTCCCATGTCCTTAGGAACAAACGTACTACTCACAAAGCATATTCATGTTCATAATTAGAGGGGTTTTAATATGCATAATGGATCTGAACATACGATCTTCCACCAAGTAAACCAATTAGCATCAACTACAAGTAGTAATCAACACTACTAGCAACCTACAGGTACCAATATGAGGTTTTGATACAAAGATTGGATACAAGAGATGAACTAGGATTTGAGAGGAGATGGTGCTGGTGAAGATGTTGATGAAGATAACCCTCCCCAAGATGGGAGAGTTGTTGGTGATGATGATGGCGACGATTTCCCCCTCCCGGAGGGAAGTATCCCCGGCAGAACAGCTCCGCCGGAGCCCTAGATTGGTACCACCAAGGTTCCGCCTCGAGACGTCGGCGGTTCGTCCCGAAAGCCTGAAGGAAATATGCCCTAGAGGCAATAATAAAGTTGTTATTTATATTTCCTTATATCATGATAAATGTTTATTATTCATGCTAGAATTGTATTAGCCGGAAACTTAGTACATGTGTGAATACATAGACAAAACAGAGTGTCCCTAGTATGCCTCTACTAGACTAGCTCATTGATCAAAGATGGTTATGTTTCCTAACCATAGACATGAGTTGTCATTTGATCAACGGGATCACATCATTAGGAGAATGATGTGATGGACAAGACCCATCCGTTAGCTTAGCACTATGATCGTTTAGTTTTACTGCTATTGCTTTCTTCATGACTTATACATGTTCCTATGACTATGAGATTATGCAACTCCCAAATACCATAGGAACACCTTGTGTGCTATCAAACGTCACAACGTAACTGGGTGATCATAAAGATGCTCTACAGGTGTCTCCGAAAGCGTTCGTGGTGTTGGCATAGATCAAGACTAGGATTTGTCACTCCGAGTGTCGGAGAGGTATCTGTGGGCCCTCTCGGTAATGCACATCATAATAAGCCTTGCAAGAAAAAGACTAATGAGTTAGTCACGAGATGATGTATTACGGAACGAGTAAAGAGACTTCCGGTAACGAGATTGAACTAGGTATAGAGATACCGACGATCGAAACTCGGGCAAGTAACATACCGATGACAAAAGTAACAACGTATGTTGTTATGCGGTTTGACCGATAAAGATCTTCGTAGAATATGTAGGATCCAATATGAGCATCCAGGTTCCGCTATTGGTTATTGACCGGAGATGAGTCTCGGTCATGTCTACATAGTTCTCGAACCCGAGGGTCCTCACGCTTAACGTTTGATGACGATCGATATTATGAGTTTATGAGTTTTGATGTACCGAAGGAGTTCGGAGTCCCGGATGAAACCGGGGACATGACGAGGAGTCTCGAAATGGTCAAGACGTAAAGATCGATATATTGGACGACTATATTCGGACATCGGAAAGGTTCCGAGTGATTCGGGTATTTTTCGGAGTATATGGGCCTTATTGGGCCATACGGGAATAGAGGAGAAATACCAAAAGGAAGGAGGCACGCGCCCCCCCTCTAGTCCAAATTGGACAAGGGGTGCAGCCCCCTTTTCCTTCTCCCTCTCCACCTCTTTCCTTCTCTCCTACTCCGGAAAGGAAAGGGGAATCCTACTAGGACTTGGGAGTCCTAGTAGGACTCCCCACACTTGGCGCGCCCCCTCTAGGGCCGGCCTCTCCCTTGCTCCTTTATATACGGGGGCAGGGGGCACCCTAGGACACACAAGTTGAATTGTTTTAGCCATGTGCGGTGCCCCCCTCCACAGAAACATACCTCGGTCATACCGTTGCAGTGCTTAGGCGAAGCCCTGCGCCGGTAGATACATCATATCCGTCACCACGCCGTCGTGCTGACGAAACTCTCCCGTGAAGCTCAACTGGATCAAGAGCTCGTGGGACGTCATCAAGCTGAACGTGTGCTGAACACGGAGGTGTCGTACGTTCGGTGCTTGACCGGTTGGATCGCGAAGAAGTTCGACTACATCAACCACGTCACTTGACGCTTCCACTCCCGGTCTACGAGGGTATGTAGACACACTCTCCCTCTCGTTGCTATGCATCTAGTAGATAGATCTTGCGTGATCGTAGGAAAATTTTAAAATACTACGTTCCCCATCAGTGGCATCATGAGCCAGGTCTATGCGTAGATGATATGCACGAGTAGAACACAATGAGTTGTGGGCGATACTAGTCATAATGCTTACCAGCATGTCATACTTTGCTTCGGCGGTATTGTGAGATGAAGCGGCCCAGACCGACATTACGCGTACGCTTACGCGAGACTGGTTTCACCGTTATGAGCACTCGTTGCTTAAAGGTGACTGGCGGGTGTCTGTCTCTCTCACTTTAGCTGAATCAAGTGTGGCTACGCCCGGTCCTTGTGAAGGTTAAAACAGCACATACTTGACGAAACATCGTTGTGGTTTTGTATGCGTAGGTAAGAACGGTTCTTGCTAAGCCCGTAGCAGCCATGTAAAATTTGCAACAACAAAGTAGAGGACGTCTAACTTGTTTTTGCAGGGCATGTTGTGATGTGATATGGTCAAGACATGATGAGATATACGGTTTTGTATGAGATGATCATGTTTTGTAAAGTTATCGGCAACTGGCAGGAGCCATATGGTTGTCGCTTTATTGTATGAAATGCAATCGCCATGTAATTGCTTTACTTTATCACTAAGCGGTAGCGATAGTCGTAGAAGCAATAGTTGGCGAGACGACAACGATGCTACGATGGAGATCAAGGTGTCGCGCCGGTGACGAAGGTGATCATGAAGGTGCTTTAGAGATGGAGACCAAAAGCACAAGATGATGATGGCCATATCATGTCACGTATTTTGATTGCATGTGATGTTTATCTTATTATGCTTCTTATTTTGCTTAGTACGATGGTAGCATTATAAGATGATCCCTTACAAAATTTCAAGGTACAGGTGTTCTCCCTGAGTATGCACCGTTGCGAAAGTTCTTCGTGCTGAGACACCACGTGATGATCCGGTGTGATAAGCTCTACGTTCAAATACAACGGGTGTAAGCCAGTTTTGCACACGCAGAATACTCGGGTTAAACTTGACGAGCCTAGCATATGCAGATATGGCCTCGGAACACTGGAAACCGAAAGGTTGAGCGTGAATCATATAGTAGATATGATCAACATAAGATGTTCACCATTGAAACTACTCCATCTCACGTGATGATCGGACATGGTTTAGTTGATTTGGATCACGTGGTCATTTAGATGACTAGAGGGATGTCTATCTAAGTGGGAGTTCTTCAGTAATATGATTAAATTGAACTTTAATTTATCATGAATTTAGTCCTGGTAGTATTAGCATATCTATGTTGTAGATCAATAGCTCACGATGTTGCTCCCCGTTTATTTTTTATATGTTCCTAGAGAAAACTAAGTTGAAAGATGTTAGTAGCAATGATGTGGAATTGTTCCATGATCTGAGGATTATCCTCAGTGCCGCACAGAGAATTATGTCCTTGATGCACCGCTAGGTGACAGTCCTATTGCAGGAGCAGATGTAGACGTTATGAACGTTTTGACAAAAGCTCGGTATGATGACTACTTGATAGTTTAAGTGCACCATGCTTTACGGCTTAGAACCGGGACTTCAAAAACGTTTTGAACGCCACAGAGCATATAAGATGTTCCAAGAGTTGAAATTAGTATATCACACCCATGCCCATGTCGAGAGGTATAAGACTTCTGACAGTACTTTGCCTACAAGATGGAGGAGAATAGCTCAACTAGTGAGCATGTGCTCAGATTGTCTGGGTACGACAATTACTTGAATCAAGTGGGACTTAATCTTCCAGATAAGATAGTAATTGACAAAGTTCTCTAGTCACTATCACCAAGTTAGTAGAACTTCGTGATGAACTATAATATGCAAGGGATGACGAAAGGAATTCCCGAGCTCTTCGCGATGCTGAAGTCGGCGAAGGTAGAAATCATGAAAAAGCATCAAGTGTTGATGGTTAACAAGACCACTTGTTTCAAGTAAAGGGCAAAGGGATAGAAGGGGAACTTCAAGAAGAATGACAAGCAAGTTGTCACTCCCGTGAAGAAACCCAAAGCTAAAACTCAAGCCTGAAACTAAGTGCTTCTACTGCAAAGGAAATGGTCACTAGAAGTGGAACTGCCCTAGATACTTAGCGGATAAGAAGGATGGCAAAGTGAACAAAGGTATATTTTGATATACAGATTGTTGATGTGTACTTCACTAGTGTTCATAGCAACCCCTGGGTATTTGATACCGGTTCAGTTGCTAAAATTAGTAACTCGAAACGAGAATTGCAGAATGAACAGAGACTAGTTAAAGGTGAAGTGATGATGTGTGTTGGAAGTGGTTCCAAGATTGATATGATCATCATCGCACACTCCCTATACTTTCGAGATTAGTGTAAAACCTAAATAAATGTTATTTGGCATTTGCGTTGAGCATGAATATGATTTGATCATATTTGTTGCAATACGGTTATTCATTTAAAGTCATAGAATAATTGTTATTCTGTTTACATGAATAAAACCTTCAATGGTCATACACCCAATGAAAATAGTTTGTTGGATCTCGATCGTGGTGATACACATATTCATAATATTGAAGCCAAAAGATGCAAGGTTAATAATGATAGTGCAACTTATTTGTAGCACTGCCGTTTAGGTCATAATGGTGTAAAGCGCATGAAGAAACTCCATAGTGATGGACTTTTGGAATCACTTGATTATGAATCACTTGGTGCTTGTGAACCATGCCTCATGGGCAAGATGACTAAAACTCCGTTCTCCGGAACAATGAAGCGAGCAACAGATTTGTTGGAGATCATACATACAGATGTATGTGGACCAATGAGTGTTGAAGCTCGCGGCGGGTATCGTTATTTTCTGACCTTCACTGATGATTTGAGCAGATATGGGTATATCTACTTAATGAAGCACAAGTCTGAAACATTTGAAAAGTTCAAAGAATTTCAGAGTGAAGTGGAGAATCAACGTAACAAGAAAATAAGAGTTTCTACGATATGATCGTAGAGGTAAAATATTTATGTTAGTGAGTTTGGCCTTCAGTAAAAACAATGTGAAATAGTTTCACTACTCACGCCATCTGGAACACCACAATGTAATGGTGTGTCCGAACGTCATAACCGTACTTTATTAGATATGGTGTGATCGATGATGTCTCTTACCGATCTACCACTATCGCTTTTGGGGTTATGCATTAGAGACAACTACATTCACGTTAAATAGGGCACCATCTAAATCCATGGAGATGACACCGTATGAACTGTGGTTTGACGAGAAACCTAAGCTGTCATTTCTTTAAGTTTGGGACTGCGATGCTTATGTGAAAAAGTTTCAACATGATAAGCTCGAACCCAAATCGGAGAAGTAAATCTTCATAGGATACCCAAAAGAAACTGTTGGGTACACCTTCTATCACAGATCCGAAGGCAAGGTCTTTGTTGCTAAGAGTGGATCCTTTCTAGAGAAGGAGTTTCTCTCGAAAGAAGTGAGTGGGAGGAAAGTAGAACTTGATGAGGTAATTGTACCTTCTCCCGAATCGGAAAGTGGAACATCACATAAACTAGTTCCAGTGATTCCTACACCAATTAGCGAGGAAGCTAATGATGATGATCATGAAACTTCAGATCAAGTTTCTGCTGAACTTCGTAGATCAACCAGAGTTCGTTCCGCATCAGAGTGGTACGGCAACCCGGTTCTGGAAGTCATGTTACTGGACCATGATGAACCTACGAACTACGAGGAAGCGATGATGAGCCCAGATTCCACAAAATGGCTTGAGGCCATGAAATCTGAGATGGGATCCATGTATGAGAACAAAGTGTGGACTTTGGTTGACTTGCCCGATGATCGGAAGCCATCGAAAATAAATGGATCTTCAAGAGGAAGACTGACGCTGACGGTAATGTTACTGTTTACAAAGCTCGACTTGTTGCGAAAGTTTTTCAACAAGTTCAAGGAGTTGACTACGATGAGACTTTCTCACCCGTAGCGATGCTTAAGTCTGTCCGAATCATGTTAGCAATTGCCGCTATGAAATCTGGCAAAAGGATAACAAAACTGCATTCTTTAATGGATTTATTAATGAAGACTTGTATATGATGCAACCAGAAGGTTTTGTCAATCCTAAAGGTGCTAACAAAATGTGCAAGCTCCAGCGATCCATCTATGGACTGGTGCAAACATCTCGGAGTTGGAATATACGCTTTGATAAGTTGATCAAAGCATATAGATTTGTACAGACTTACGGTGAAGCCTGTATTTACAAGAAGTGAGTGGGAGCACTACAACCTTTCTGATAAGTATATGTGAATGACATATTGTCAATCGGAAATGATGTAGAATTTTCTGGAAAGCATAAAGGAGTGTTTGAAAGGAGTTTTTCAAAGAAAGACCTTGGTGAAGCTGCTTACATATTGGGCATCAAGATCTATAGAGATAGATCAAGACGCTTGATAAGACTTTCGATGAGTACATACCTTGTAAGGTGTGAAGTTGAGTAAGACTCAAAGCCAGACCACGGCAGAAAAATATAGAGAGAATGAAAGTCATTCCCTATGCCTCAGCCATAGGTTCTATAGAGTATGCCATGCTGTGTACCAAACATGTTGTGTACCTTGCCATGAGTTTGATAGGAAGGTACAATAGTGATCCAGGAGTAGATCACTGTACAACGGTCAAAATTATCCTTAGTAACTGGATGACTAAGGAAATGTTTCTCGATTATGGAGGTGATAAAGAGTTCGTCGTAAAGGGTTACGCTGATGCAAGCTTTGACACTAAATCCAGATGACTCTAAGTATCAATCTGGATGCGTATTGAAAGTGGGAGCAATTAGCTAGAGTAGCTCCATGCAGAGCATTGTAGACATAGAAATTTGCAAAATACATGCGGACCTGAATGTGACAGACCCGTTGACTAAACTTCTCTCACAAGCAAAACATGATCACACCTTATTACTCGTGGGTATTAATCACATAGCGATGTGAACTAGATTTTTGACTCTAGTAAACCCTTTGGATGTTGGTCACATGGCGATGTGAACTATGGGTGTTATTCACATAACGATGTGAACTGTCGGTATTAAATCACATGGCGATGTGAGCTAGATTATTGACTCTAGTGCAAGTGGGAGACTGAAGGAAATATGCCCTAGAGGCAATAATAAACTTGTTATTTATATTTCCTTATATCATGATAAATGTTTATTATTCATGCTAGAATTGTATTAGCCGGAAACTTAGTACATGTGTGAATACATAGACAAAACATAGTGTCCCTAGTATGCCTCTACTAGACTAGCTCATTGATCAAAGATGGTTATGTTTCCTAACCATAGACATGAGTTGTCATTTGATCAACGGGATCACATCATTAGGAGAATGATGTGATGGACAAGACCCATCCGTTAGCTTAGCACTATGATCGTTCAGTTTTACCGCTATTGCTTTCTTCATGACTTATACATGTTCCTATGACTATGAGATTATGCAACTCCCAAATACCGTAGGAACACCTTGTGTGCTATCAAACGTCACAACGTAACTGGGTAATCATAAAGATGCTCTACAGGTGTCTCCGAAAGTTTTTGTGGTGTTGGCATAGATCAAGACTAGGATTTGTCACTCCGAGTGTCGGAGAGGTATCTCTGGGCCCTCTCGGTAATGCACATCATAATAAGCCTTGCAAGAAAAAGACTAATGAGTTAGTCACGAGATGATGTATTACGGAACGAGTAAAGAGACTTGCCGGTAACGAGATTGAACTAGGTATAGAGATACCGACGATCGAATCTCGGGCAAGTAACATACCGATGACAAAAGGAACAACGTATGTTGTTATGCGGTTTGACCGATAAAGATCTTCGTAGAATATGTAGGAGCCAATATGAGCATCCAGGTTCCGCTATTGGTTATTGACCGGAGATGAGTCTCGGTCATGTCTACATAGTTCTCGAACCCATAGGGTCCGCACGCTTAACGTTTGATGACGATCGGTATTATGAGTTTATGAGTTTTGATGTACCGAAGGAGTTAGGAGTCCCGGATGAGACCGGGGACATAACGAGGAGTCTTGAAATGGTCGAGACGTAAAGATCGATATATTGGACGACTATATTCGGACATCGGAAAGGTTCCGAGTGATTCGGGTATTTTTTGGAGTATATGGGCCTTATTGGGCCATACGAGAATAGAGGAGAAAGGCCAAAAGGAAGGAGGCACGCGCCCCCCCTCTGGTCCGAATTGGACAAGGGGTGCAACCCCCTTTTCCTTCTCCCTCTCCACCTCTTTCCTTCTCTCCTACTCCGGAAAGGAAAGGGGAATCCTACTAGGACTTGCGAGTCCTAGTAGGACTCCCCACACTTGGCGCGCCCCCTCTAGGGCCGGCCTCTCCCTTGCTCCTTTATATACGGGGGCAGGGGGCACCCTAGGACACACAAGTTGAATTGTTTTAGCCGTGTGCGGTGCCTCCCTCCACAGAAACACACCTCGGTCATACCGTTGCAGTGCTTAGGCGAAGCCCTGCGCCGGTAGATACATCATATCCGTCACCACGCCGTCGTGCTGACGAAACTCTCCCGTGAAGCTCAACTGGATCAAGAGCTCGTGGGATGTCATCAAGCTGAACGTGTGCTGAACGCGGAGGTGTCGTACGTTCGGTGCTTGATCGGTTGGATCACGAAGAAGTTCGACTACATCAACCGCGTCACATGACGCTTCCGCTCCCGGTCTTTGAGGGTACGTAGACACACTCTCCCTCTCGTTGCTATGCATCTAGTAGATAGATCTTGTGTGATCGTAGGAAAATTTTAAAATACTACGTTCCCCATCAAAGCCTCCTTATGATTTTTTACAGGTCAAAACACCTCATATAGCAGAACATGGGCATCGAGGGCTGCCAGGTGGCCCACGAGGCAGGGGGCGCGCCCAGGGGGGCGCGCCCCCCACTCTCGTGGACAGTGGGTGGCCCCCCTCTGGTACCTTTTTCGGAAGATATTTTTTATATTTTCTGAAACAGAGTTTCGTGGAGTTTTATGGCTTTTTGAGTTGTGCAGAATAGGTCTCCAATGTTTGCTCCTTTTCCAGCCCAGAATTCCAGCTGTCGGCATTCTCCCTCTTCATGTAATCCTTGTAAAATAAGAGAGAAAAGGCATAAGTATTGTGACATAATTTTGTAATAACAGCCCATAGTGCAATAAATATCAACATAAAAGCATGATGCAAAATGGACGTATCAACTCCCCCAAGCTTAGACCGCGCTTGTCCTCAAGCAAAAGCCGATATCGAAAAATATGTCCACATGTTTAGAGATAGAGGTGTCGATAAAATAAAATACGGACATGAAGGCATCATGATCATTCTTATAACAACAACATAAATATATTGTCATATGATTATTATGCTAAAGTAACAATCTATTCACAATGTCAAGTATGAATCAGAAACTTCATTGAAAACTAACAAACTATGATCTCGGTCACTGAAACAATTTCAATTTATCGTAACATCGGAAAGAGTCAAAGTAAGAGCTTTTCAGCAAGTCCACATACTCAACTATCATTTAGTCTTTCACAATTGCTCACACTCACGCAATACTTATGGGTATGGAGTTTTTTAATCGGACAAAGAGAAAGATAGGGTCTTATAGTGTTGCCTCCCAACCTTTTACCTCAAGGGTAATGTCAAAAATAATAGATGATGATAGCTTAAATCCAATTGGGTATATATGTCAGGATCTTTCCAACACAATGTGCTTGCCAAAGGATAAAATGTAAAAAAGGAAAGGTGAAGATCACCATGACTCTTATAAGGTAAGAATAATAGATAAGCCCTTCGCAGAGGGAAGCAGAGGCTGTCATGTGCTTTTATGGTTGGAGGTACAAAATCTTAGCGCAAAAGAACATCACTTTATATTGCCACTTGTAATATGGACCTTTATTATGCAGTCTGTCGCCTTTATTGCTTCCATATCACAAGATCGTATAAAGTTTATTTTCTCCACACTAATATGTCATACATATTATGAGAGTTGCAACAATGACAACTTACTTGAAGGATCTTACTCAATCCATAGGTAGGTATGCTGGACTCTCATGGCAAAACTTGGTTCAAGGATGTATGGAAGCATAAGTAGTATCTCTACTTGGTGCAAGGAGTTTTGGCTAGCATGAGGGGGAAAGGCAAGCGCAACATGTTGGATGATCCATGACAATATACTTTATTCTAGATATAAGAAGACATAACCCATTACCTTGTCTTCCTTGTCCAACATCAACTCTTTAGCATGTTGCTACTTCTCGAGCTTGCGTTGTATTCCCTCGAAGAGGAAAGGGTGATGCAACATATTAGCATAAGTATTTCCCTCAGTTTTTGAGAACCAAGGTATCAATCCAGTAGGAGACCACGCGTGAGTCCCTCGCACATGCACAAACAAATAAGAACTTCGCAGCCAATGCGATAAGGGATTGTTAATCCCTTTACGATCACTTACGAAAGTGAGATCTGATAGATAGGATAGTATAATATTTTTGGTATTTTTGGTATAAGAACAGAAAGTAAATGAAGCAAAGTAAAGAAGATGGAAGATTAATATGTTGTGAATAGACCCGGGGGCCATAGGTTTCAGTAGTGGCTTCTCTCATGATAGCGGCATTCTACGGTGGGTGAACAGATTACTGTCAAGCAATTGATAGAAAAGCGCATAGTTATGAGAATATGTAGGCATGATCATTATATATAGGCATCACGTCCGTGACAAGTAGACCGAAATGATTCTGCATCTACTACTATTACTCCACACATCGACCGCTATCCAGCATGCATCTAGAGTATTAAGTTCACAAGAACAGAGTAATGCTTTAAGCAAGATGACATGATGTAGAGGGATAAACTCAAGCAATATGATATAAACCCCATCCTTTTATCCTCGATGGCAACAATACAATACGTGCCTTGCTGCCCCTGCTGTCATTGGGAAAGGACACCGCAATATTGAACCCAAAGCCAAACAATTCTCCCATTGCAAGAACTATAGATCTAGTAGGCCAAACCAAACCAATAATTCGAAGAGACTTGCAAGGATATTATAATCATACATAAAATATTTCAGAAAAAAAATCAAATATTGTTCATAGATAATCTTGATCATAAACCCACAATTCATCGGATCTCGACAAACACACCGCAAAAAGTTTACATCGAATAGATCTCCTCGAAGATCGAGGAGAACTTTGTATTGAGATCCAAAAGGAGAGAAGAAGCCATCTAGCTAATAACTATGGACCCGAAGGTCTGTGGTCAACTACTCACAACTCATTGGTGAGGCTATGGTGTTGATCTAGAAGCACCCCGTGATGGATCCCCCCTCCGGCGGAGCTCCGGAACAGGCCCCAAGATGGGATCTCATGGGAACAGAACGTTGCGGAGGTGGTATTAGGGTTTTCTCGGTTGCCTCAATGTTTTCTGGGTACATGGATATATATAGGAGGAAGGAGGGCATCATGGGAGCCAGAGGGGTCCCACGATGGTGGGGGGCGCGCCTGCCCCCTGGGCACGCCTTGGACCCTCGTGGCCACCTCTCTCGTTCCCTCGCATGTACTCCAAGTCTTCTGGGTAGATACGGTTCCAAAAATAACTCTCCCGAAGGTTTCATTCCGTTTGGACTCCGTTGATATTCCTTTTCCGCGGAACACTGAAATAGGCAAAAAACAGCAATTTGCACTGGGCCTTGGGTTAGTAGGTTAGTCCCAAAAATAATATAGAAGTGTATAATAAATCCCATTAAACATTCAAAACAGAATATATAATAGCATGGAACAATAAAAAAATTATAGATACGTTGGAGACGTATCAAGCATCCCCAAGCTTAATTCTTGCTCGTCCTCGAGTAGGTAAATGATAAAAACATAATTTTAGATGTGGAATGCTAACTAACATAATTCTCAATGTAATTTCTCTTTGTTGTGGCATGAATGTTCAGATCCGATATATTCAACGTAAAAGTCTATGTTGACATAAGAATAATAATACTTCAAGCATACTAACAAAGCAACCATGTCTTCTCAAAATAACATGGCCAAAGAAAGTTCATCCCTACAAAATCATATAGTTAGGCTATGCTCCATCTTCGTCACACAAAATAATCCAATCATGCACAACCCCGGTTTCAGCCAAGCAATTGTTTCATACTCAATTTTTTTCAAACTCTTTCAACTTTCACGCAATATATGAGCGTGAGCCATGTCATAGCACTATGTGGAATAGAGTGGTGGTTGTGGAGAAGACAAAAGAGGAAGATGGTCTCACATCAACTAGGCATATTAATGGGCTATGGAGATGCCCATCAATAGATATCAATGTGAGTGAGTAGGGATTGCCATGCAACAGATGCACTAGAGCTATAAATGTATGAAAGCTTAACAAAAGAAACTAAGTGGGTGTGCATCCAACTTGCTTGCTCACGAAGACCTAGGACATTTGAGGAAGCCCATCGTTGGAATATACAAGCCAAGTTCTATAATGAAAATTCCCACTAGTATATGAAAGTGACAAAACAAGAGACTCTCTATCATGAAGATTATGGTGCTACTTTGAAGCACAAGTGTGGAAAAAGATAGTAGCATTGTCCCTTTTTTCTTTCCCTTTTTTTTCCTTTTTTCTTTCTTTCATTTTTTCTTTTTTTGGGCCTTTTTTTCTTTGGCCTTTCCTTCTTTTTTTCTTTTTGTTTCTTTGGGACAATGCTCTAATAACGATGATCATCACACTTATATTGATTTACAACTCGATATTACAACTCGATACTAGAACAAAGTATGACTCTATACGAATGTCTCCGGCGGTGTACCGGGATGTGCAATGAATCAAGAGTGACATGTATGAAAAATTATGCATGGTGGCCTAGCCACAAATACGATGTCAACTACATGATCATGCATCGCAATATGACAATGATGAAGTGTGTCATAGCAAACGAAACGGTGAAAAGTTGCATGGCAGTGTATCTCGGAATGGTTATGGGAATGCCATGATAGGTAGGTATGGTGGCTTCTTTGAGAAAGGTATATGGTGAGTGTATGGCACCAGGGAAAGTTGCGCGGTACAAGAGAGGCTAGCAATGGTGGAAGGGTGAGAGTGCGTATAATCCATGGAGTCAACATTAGTCATAAAGAACTCACATACTTATTGCAAAAATCTACAATTCATCAAAAAAAGTACTACACGCATGCTCCTAGGGGAAGGGTGGGTAGGAGTTAACCATCGCGCGATCCCGACCTCCACACAAAGGATGACACTCAATGAAATACCTCATGCTTCAAATTTGTCACACAACGGTTACCATATGTGCATGCTATGGGACTTGCAAACCTTAACACAAGTATTTCTCAAATTCACAACTACTCTACTAGCATGACTCTAATATCACCATCCTCATATCTCAAAACAATCATCAACTATCAAACTTCTCATCATATTCAATGCACTTTATGTGAAAGTTTTTTACTATACCCATCTTGGATGCCTATCATATTAGGACTAGTTTTATACCAAAGCACATTACCATGTTGTTATAAAATACTCTCAAAAGGATGTAAGTGAAGCATGAGAGATCAAAAAATTTCTACAAAATAAAACCACCACCGTGCTCTAAAAGATATAAGTGAAGCACTAGAGCAAAATTATCTAGCTCAAAAGATATAAGTGAAGCACATAGAGTATTCTGATAAATTCTAAATCTTATTTATCTCTCTCAAAAGGTGTGTCCAGCAGATGATTGTGGAAAACTAAAAAGCAATGACTCAAATTATACATGATGCTCCAAGGAAAACACATAGCATGTGGTGAATAAAAATATAGTCCCGAGTAGTTACCGATAGATGAAGACGAAAGAGGGGATGCCTTCCCGAGGCATCCCCAAGCTTAGGCTTTTGGTTGTCCTTGAATTTTACCTTGGGGTTCCTTGGGCATTCCCAAGCTTAGGTTCTTGCCACTCTTTGTTCCATAGTCCATCAAAGGCATACTCAAAACTTGAAAACTTCACAACACAAAACTTAGCCAAAAATCTCGTGAGCTCCGTTAGCATAAGAAAGCAAACCGCCACTCAAAGGTACTGTAACGAACTCATTCTTTGTTTATATTGGTGTTAAACCTACTGTATTCCAACTTCTCCATGATTCATACCCCCCGATACTACTCATAGATTCATCAAAATAAGCAAACAACACACGAAAAATAGAATCTGTCAAAAACAGAACAGTCTGTAGTAATATGTAACTTTCGAATACTTCTGTAACTTCAAAAAATTAAAATAAATTGGTAAATGTGAGGAATTTGTCTATTAATCATCTGCAAAAAGAATCAACTAAATAGCGCACTCCAGTAAAAAATTACAGCCACTCCCGTGAGCGCTAAAGTTTCTGTTTTTTACAGCATGATCATATAAACTTCACACAAGTCTTCCCAAAGGTTCTACTTGGCACAAACACTAATTAAAACACAAAACCACATCTAAACATAACCTAGATGCAATATTTATTCCTAAACAGAAGCAAAAACAAAGAAAATAAAATTGGGTTGCCTCCCAACAAGCGCTATCGTTTAACGCCCCTAGCTAGGCACGATACAAGAATAGATCTAGGTATTACCATAATGATAAGATAGATCGCGAAAACTCATCTCATATTCCCTACGTTGAGCAGCAAGTTTTCTTTGTGGCAAGCAAAAGTAATCAAAAGGGCTAAATTTAATAGGACAAAGGTCCCCCATATCAAGCTTAGGAGGTATTGGTTCCTCCTGTGGCCCTTCATATTGCACAACCAATTCATCATTATAAGCATTCTTTTAGCAAAAGGTCATGAGCCTTCGCTCAAGGGAAAAGCCGAACACATTATTTTGAATAGAAACATCATCATTCAATTCATAAATTCTATCAACCAAGATATTGGTAGGAACCTTTTTTCTAAGGTTTTCATTAAAAGCAACATGATCTAAAGATTGCAAACGCATTATGTCCCCTTGATTGAATAAGATAGCTTCTATAGGAGGACGACTAGCATCCACTCTGTAATGAGTAAAGATTTCTTTGGCCTCTTTCATGATGATTCTGAACTCATGAGCCAAGATAATAGTAGTTGCGCGCTTAACAGAAGAATGCTTAATATTGGAAAATTCCAGAAAGATTCTCTGAATGCAAGGATGCATATGGATAAATTGCCTTTCAATTTCAACTACAATCATAGATATGGCATCCGCAAGGCTACTAGTTCTATGAAGAATAGATCCACCCATAGTGGGTAAAGCACCAGCACAAGTAAAGAAGTCTTGAAGAACTCCCTTTCAAATAATATTAGCACTACCAACCCGGAACTTCTTAGTATGTAAAGTGGTAGATTCATCTGGAGGATCAACAAAGACGTTGCCCTCAACATTACTACCATTTTCGATGATATCTTCCCCCCACCTTAGACATGAAAGCAAGCGAACGATAAACACACGAAAAAAGAAGGGCGAATAAAACGGCAAGGGTGAAGTGGGGGAGAGGAAAACGAGAGGCAAGTAATGTAGTGCGAAGGATAAGGGTTTGTGATAGGTACTTGGTATATGACTTTTGCGTAAGCCTCCCCGGCAACGGCGCCAAAAATTCTTCTTGGTACTTCTCGAGCTTGCGTTGTAATCCCTCGAAGAGGAAAGGGTGATGCAGCACAGTAGCATAAGTATTTCCCTCAGTTTTTGAGAACCAAGGTATCAATCCAGTAGGAGACCACGCCCGAGTCCCTCGCACCTGCACAAACAAATAAGAACTTCGCAGCCAATGTGATAAGGGGTTGTCAATCCCTTTACGCTCACTTACGAAAGTGAGATCTGATAGATAGGATAGTATAATATTTTTGGTATTTTTGGTATAAGAACAAAAAGTAAATAAAGCAAAGTAAAGTAGATGGAAGATTAATATGTTGAGAATAGACCCGGGGGCCATAGGTTTCACTAGTGGCTTCTCTCATGATAGCAGAATTCTACGATGGGTGAACAAATTACCGTCGAGCAATTGATAGAAAAGCGCATAGTTATGAGAATATCTAGGCATGATCATTATATGTAGGCATCACGTCTGTGACAAGTAGACCGAAACGATTCTGCATCTAGTACTATTACTCCACACATCGACCGCTATCCAGCATGCATCTAGAGTATTAAGTTCATAAGAACAGAGTAATGCTTTAAGAAAGATGACATGATGTAGAGGGATAAACTCAAGCAATATGATATAAACCCCATCTATTTATCTTTGATGGCAACAATACAATACGTGCCTTGCTGCCCCTTCTGTCACTGGGAAAGGACACCGCAAGAGTGAACCCAAAGCCAAGCACTTCTCCCATTGCAAGAACTACAGATCTAATAGGCTAAACCAAACCAATAATTTGAAGAGATTTGCAAGGATATTATAATCATACATTAAAGATTTCAGAAAAGAATCAAATATTCTTCGTAGATAATCTTGATCATAAACCCACAATTCATCGGATCTCGACAAACACACCGCAAAAAGATTACATCGAATTGATCTCCTCGAAGATCGATGAGAACTTTGTATTGAGATCCAAAAAGAGAGAAGAAGCCATCTAGCTAATAACTATGGACCCGAAGGTCTGTGGTAAACTACTCACAACTCATTGGTGAGGCTATGGTGTTGATGTAGAAGCACTCCGTGATGGATCCCCCCACCGGCGGAGCTCCGAAACAGGCCCCAAGATGGGATCTCGTGGGAACAGAAGGTTGCGGTGGTGGAATTAGGGTTTTCTCTGTTGCCTCGATGTTTTCAAGGTACACGGATATATATAGGAGGAAGGAGGGCATTGGGGGATGCTACTTCTCGAGCTTGCGTTGTATTCCCTCGAAGAGGAAAGGGAGATGCAGCACAGTAGCGTAAGTATTTCCCCTCAGTTTTTGAGAACCAAGGTATCAATCCAGTAGGAGACCACGCGCGAGTCCCTCGCACCTGCACAAACAAATAAGAACTTCGCAGCCAACGTGATAAGGGGTTGTCAATCCCTTTACGGTCACTTAGGAAAGTGAGATCTGATAGAGATGATAGTTTATATTTTTGGTATTTTTTGTTTATAAGAACAACAAATAAAATCAAGAAAAGTAAAGTAGATGTAGATTGATATGTTGAGAATAGACCCGGGGGCCATAGTTTTCTCTAGTGGCTTCTCTCATGATAGCGATATTCTACGGCGGGTAAACAAATTACTGTCGAGCAATTGATAGAAAAGCGAATAATTACGAGACTATCTAGGCATGATCATTGTATATAGGCATCACGTCCGAGACAAGTAGATAGACTCCTGCCTGCATCTAGTACTATTACTCCACACATCGAACGTCGTCCAGCATGCATTAGTGTATTGAGTTCATAAGAACAGAGCAACGCCTTAAGCAAGATGACATGATGTAGAGGGATAAACTCAAGCAATATGTTATAAACCCCATCTTTTTCTCCTCGATGGCAACAATACAATACGTGCCTTGCTGCCCCTACTGTCACTGGGAAAGGACACCACAAGATTGAACCCAAAGCCAAGCACTTCTCCCATTGCAAGAACTATAGATCTAGTAGGCCAAACCAAACCAATAATTCGAAGAGACTTGCAAGGATATCATGAGCACACATAAAAAGTTCAGAGAAGAACCAAATATCTTTCATAGATAACCTTGATCATAAACTCACAATTCATCGGATCTCGACAAACACACTGCAAAAAGAGATTACATCGAATACATCTCCTCGAAGACCGAGGAGAACTTTGTATTGAGATCCAAAGAGAGAGAAGAAGCAATCTAGATACTAGCTATGGACCCGAAGGTCTGAGGTAAACTACTCACAACTCATGGTGAGGGCGATGATGATGATGATGAAGAACTCCGTGATGGATCCCCCTCAGGTGGAGCTCCGGAACAGGCTCCAAGATGGGATCTTCACGGGAACAGAAGGTACGACGGTGGAATTAGGGTTTTCTCTCTATTCACAGAGGTTTTGGGGTACGTAGATTTTATAGGAAGAAGGAGGGCACCGGGGGACACTCGAGGGGGCCACGAGGCAGGGGGTGCACCCTGGGAAGGGGGGCGCGCCCCCACCCTCGTGGGCCAGCCCTCAATCCCCTGACGTGGTTCTCAAGCTCCGCGTGCGTGATTTTCTCCAAAAATATCTCTCGCGAAGGTTTCATTCCGTTTGGACTCCGTTTGATATTCTTTTTCTGCAAAACCCTGAAACAGGCAAAAAACAACAATCTGGAATGGGCCTTTGGGTTAGTAGGTTAGTCCCAAAAATGATTTAAAAGTGAATGATAAAGCCCATTAAACATCCAAGACTTCATAAATAATAGCATGGAACAATAAAAAATTATAGATACGTTGGGGACGTATCAGGGGAGCCAGAGGGGGCCCACGAGGGTGGGGGGCACGCCTGCCCCCCTGGGCACGCCCTGGGCCCTCGTGGCCACCTCTCTCGTTCCCTCGCCTGGACTCCAAGTCTTCTGGGTAGATACAGTTCCAAAAACAACTCTCCTGAAGGTTTCATTCCGTTTGGACTCCGTTTGGACTCCGTTTGATATTCCTTTTCTACGAAACACTGAAATAGGCAAAAAACAACAATTTGCACTGTGCCTTGGGTTGGTAGGTTAGTCCCAAAAATAATATAAAAGTGTATAATAAAGCCCATTAAACATCCAAAACAGAATATATAATAGCATGGAACAATAAAAAATTATAGATATGTTGGAGACGTATCACATGTCATATTTTAATGAGTGCTCACAATCATAAAAGATGTCCAAGATTGTATATTTGTATGTGAAAACCTCTCTTTCCTTATTACTTCCTATTAATTGCAACGATGACCAAAACTATGTTTGTTAACTCTCAACAACTTTTATTCATCATACTCTTTATATGTGAAGTCATTACCATCCATAAGATCAATATGATCTCTTGGTACTTTTTATATTTTCTTTTCTTCTCTCATGATCATAGCGAGATAATTAAGCCCTTGACCTAAAACTAAACTTTATTATATATAGCTCACGGACTCGATTACAAAGATAAGGATCATAAAGCAGAGCTCACGACTAGATCAAACTAAACTTTATTCTACTAACTCAAGATATTACCAAAAGGATCGAACTAAGAAAAAGGTAAAGATAGGAGCGTGATGGTGATACGATATCGGGGCACCTCCCCCAAGCTTGGCAGTTGCCAAGGGGAGTGCCCATACCCATGTGATTATGTCTCCTTCTTCAAAGGTGGTGATGATGGGGTTGTTGATGACGCAGGCTTGTCGTCCACCTTCCAAGCCATGGGCTCACCATCGTAGAAGGATGATCGAGTCTTCGGGATCCTCAAATCTGTAGCCAAACTCATCTTCTTGAATCTATATTCATACTCACAGCTTTGGTTTTGCAGGTCATAGATCTGGGCTTGGAGGTGCTCGATTTTCTCGTGAATCTTGAAGATGGCCTCCCCAATGGTCTTGGCGTCCAGCTTGCTGCTCCATGCCTTCGAGTCTTGTCTCCATGCTTTCGGTCCTTCTTGGTCCCTCAACATCGCGGATGTGCAGCACACCCTCACGCACCTCGATGGCTTGAGGGTGTTGCAGCGCCTCCGCAAGGTAGGGGTTGATGACCTTCTTGAAGAACTTGTCCTTGGGGGTACTTGAAGACGTCATGGTGATCTAGATCTGTCAGATACACGGCTCGAAACAAAAGCAGAGGATATTCGCGTGGTGCGGTGGTTAAAACCTTCGGGAGAATATATAATGAATTTTTACCAACCAAAAGAAGTAACGTGCAAGAAAACGGAGTCCAGGAGGCACACGAGGTGCCCACGAGGTAGGGGGCGCGCCCAGGGGGGTAGGGCGCGCCCTCCACCTTCGTGGACGCCCCGTGTCCTTTCCGGACTGCCTCTTATTTTTCTATTTTTCTAAATATTCCAACCCAGAGAAAAATTACCATTATAACTATTTTGGAGTCGGATTACTTACCGTACCACATACCTCGTCCTTTTCGGAATCTGAATCGTTTTGGAATGTGTCCCTTATGTATTCCTCCGGGGTTACGGTCTCAATAACATTGGTTTCAACATTTATAGGATTACCTGAGATATAATGTTTGATTCTTTGACTGTTCACCACCTTCGGATTTGTGCCTTCGAAGTTGTTGATTTTTATGGCACCGGAACGATAGACCTCCTCGATAACGTAAGGACCTTCCCATTTAGCAAGAAGTTTTCCTACAAAAAATCTTAAATGACAGTTGTATAGCAAGACATAATCACCTACGTTAAACTCCCGCTTTTGTATCCTTTTGTCATGCCATCTTTTAAATTTTTCTTTAAACAGTTTGGCATTCTCGTAAGCCTGGGTTCTCCATTCATCAAGCGAACTAATGTCAAATAACCTATTCTCACCGGCAAGTTTGAAATCATAATTAAGCTCTTTAATAGCCCAATATGCCTTATGTTCTAGTTCAAGAGGTAAGTGGCATGGTTTTCCATAGACCATTTCATGCGGAGACATACCATAGGATTTTTGTATGCAGTTCTATAGGCCCGTAATGCATCGTAAAGTTTCTTGGACCAATTCTTCCTAGATCTATTAACAGTCTTTTGCAAAATTAATTTTAGCTCTCTGTTACTTAGTTCTACTTGACCACTAGACTGTGGGTGGTATGGGGATGCAATTCTATGATTCACATCATACTTAGCAAGCATCTTACGGAAAGCACCATGAATAAAATGCGAACCACCATCAGTCATTAAGTATCTAGGGACTCCAAACCTCGAAAAAATTAACTTATTTAAGCATCTTAATAGAGGTGTTGTGATCAACACAGCTAGTTGGAATAGCTTCTACCCACTTAGTAACGTAATCACCAGCAACTAAAATATGTGTATACCCATTAGAGGAAGGAAATGGTCCCATATAATCAAAGCCCCAGACATCAAATGGTTCAATAACAAGTGAATAATTCATAGGCACTTCTTGACGTCTACTGATATTACCAATTCTTTGGCATTCATCACAAGATAAGACAAACTTACAGGCATCCTTGAAGAGAGTGGGCCAATAAAAACCAGAAGTACCTTATGTGCAGTTCTATCTCCAGCATGGTGTCCTCCATAAGCTTCGGAGTGACACTTGCGTAGGATCTGTTCCTGTTCATGCTCAGGTACACAACGTCTAATAATACCATCTACGCCTTCTTTATAAAGGTGTGGGTCATCCCAGAAGTAATGTCTCAAATCATAGAAGAACTTTTTCTTTTGCTGGTATGTGAAACTAGGTGGTATAAATTTAGCAACAATGTAATTAGCATAATCAGCATACCATGGATCAGTACGAGAGGCATTTATGACAGCTAATTGTTCATCGGGAAAGCTATCGTCAATAGGTAGTGGGTCATCAAGAATATTCTCTAACCTAGACAAGTTGTCTGCAATGGGGTTCTCAGCCCCCTTTTTATCAGTAATATGCAAATCAAATTCTTGTAGCAGGAGAACCCATCTAATAAGTCTAGGTTTAGCTTCTTTCTTTTCCATAAGGTATTTGATAGCAGCATGATCAGTGTGAATAGTTACTTTAGAATCAACAATATAAGGTCTAAACTTATCACAAGCAAATACGACTGCTAAAAATTATTTCTCAGTAGTAGCATAATTTCTCTGGGCATTGTCTAGAGTTTTACTAGTATATTGGATAACATTCAATTTCTTGTCAACTCTTTGTCCTAGAACAACACCTACAACATAATCACTAGCATCGCACATAATTTCAAACGGTAAATTCCAGTTAGGAGGCTGGACAATAGGTGCAGAGATCAATGCTTTCTTAAGTATTTCAAATGCTTCTAAACAATCATCATCAAAGACAAAAGGAACATCTTTTTGTAAGAGATTAGTCAGAGGCCTAGAGATTTTGGAGAAGTCCTTAATGAACCTCCTATAAAACCCGACATGACCAAGGAAACTTCTTATACCTTTGATATCCTTGGGACACGGCATCTTTTCAATAACATTAACTTTAGCTTTACCAACTTCAATACATCTTTCGGAAATTTTATGCCCCAAGACAATACCTTCATTAACCATAAAGTGGCACTTTTCCCAATTCAAGGCAAGATTAGTTTCTTCACATCTCTGCAAAACTCGATCAAGGTTGCTCAAGCAATCATCAAAAGAAGTTCCATAAACAGAAAAATCATCCATGAAAACCTCAACAATCTTTTCACAAAAATCAAAGAATATAGCCATCATGCATCTTTGAAAGGTAGCAGATGCATTACATAAACCAAAAGGCATACATCTATAAGCAGAGGTACCGAACGGACAAGTAAAAGTGGTCTTTTCTTGATCCTCTTTTGACACAGGTATTTGAGAGAAACCAGAATATCCATCTAGAAAGCAAAAATGAGTATGTTTGGATAACCTTTCTAGCATTTGATCAATAAAAGGTAAAGGGCAATGATCTTTCTTAGTAGCTTTATTTAATTTGCGGAAATCAATCACCATCCTATAACCTGTAACAATTATTTGCTGGATCAATTCATCTTTATCATTAGGAACAACAGTAATACCTCCCTTCTTAGGGACACGATGGACGTGACTTACCCACTGACTATCAGCAACTGGATAAATTATACCTGCCTCCAGAAGCTTCAATATTTCTTTTCTTACCACTTCTTTCATCATAGGATTTAACCGCCGTTGATGATCAATAACCGGTTTAGCATCCTTTTCCAATTTTATCTTGTGTTGGCAAAGAGTGGGACTAATGCCCTTAAGATCATCAAGAGTATATCCAATAGCAGCACGGTGCTTCTTCAGAGTTTAGCACTAATAATAACCCTTTAGAGTTTTCAATAATTCCTCTTCTTCCTGTTCTGAAAGGTTAGCACTAATAATAACAGGATATATCTTCTTTTCATCAAGATAAACATACTTAAGAGTATCAGGTAATGGTTTGAGTTCAAACACGGGATCACCCTTGGGTGGAGGAGGATCCCCTAGAATTTCAATAGGCAAGTTGTGTTTCAGTAAGGGTCCCTGTTTAAAGAATATTTCATCTATTTCCTTTCTCTCATTCATATTCATATCATTTTCATGGTCTAGCAGATATTGTTCTAAGGGATCATTAGGAGGTACAACAATAGAAGCAAGACCAATAATTTCATCCTGACTAGGCAATTCTGTATCATGGGGTTGTCTACGAAATTTAGCAAAGTTAAAATCATGGGACATATCCCCTAATCCAACAGTAACAATATCCTTTTCGCAGTCTATCTTAGCTTTAACAGTGTTCAAGAAGGGTCTACCAAATATAATGGGGCAAAAATCATCTTACGGGGAACCAAGAACAAGAAAATCAGCAGGGTATTTAACTTTCCCACACAAGAGTTCAACATCTCTAACAATCCCTATTGGTGAAATAATGTCTCTATTGGCAAGCTTAATAGTAACATCAATGCCTTCTAGCTCAGCAGGTGCAATATCGTGAATAATTTCTTCATATAAGGAAATGGGTATTACACTCGCACTAGCACCGACGTCACATAAACCATGATAGCAATGATCTCCTATTTTAACGAAAATAACAGGCATGCCTACAATAGGTCTATGTTTATTCCTAGTATCAGGTCTGGCGATTCTAGCATCTTCCTCTTGGAGGTAAATAACATGCCCATCTATATTATCAACCAAGAGATCCTTAACCATAGAAACACTAGGTTCAACTTTAATTTGCTCAGAGGGTGTAGGTGTTCTAGTATTACTCTTACGAACCACAATTGAAGCTTTAGCATGATCCTTTATCCTGACAGGGAAAGGTGGTTTCTCAAAATAGGCGGTAGGAACAATATGATCAACATTATAAGTGATAGTATTTTCTTCAACTTTAATAGGCTCAACTACTTTTACTTCAATGGGAGGATGGTATTTAAACCACTACTCCTTTGGGAGATCAACATGAGTAGCAAATGATTCACAGAAAAAAGGTACTATCTCAGAGTCAAGTCCATATTTAGTGCTAAATTCATGGAAAACATCGGTATCCATAAAAGATTTAACACAATCAAACTTAGGTGTTATACCTGACTCCTTACCTTCGTCGAGATCCCAATCTTCGGTGTTGCGTTTAATTCTTTCTAATAGATACCATTTGAATTCAATAGTCTTCATCATAAAAGAACCGGTACAAGAGGTATCGAGCATGGAGCGATTATTGAGAGAAAGCCGAGCATAATTTTTTTGAATAATCATTTCTCTTGAGAGCTCATGATTGGGGCATGAATATAACATTGACTTAAGCCTCCCCCAAGCTTGAGCGATACTTTCTCCTTCGCGAGGCCAAATATTATATATATATAATTACGATCACGATGAACCTAATGCATAGGGTAGAACTTCTGATGAAATTCCAACTTCAATCGTTTGTAGTTCCATGATCCAATATCATCGCATAGCCTAAACCATGTCAATGCCTCTCCCTTCAAATATAAAGAGAATACCTTCTTCTTGATCACATCCTCGGACATACCTGCAAGCTTAAATAATCCACAAACTTCATCCACATAGATTAGGTGCAAATCAGGATGCAGTGTTCCATCTCCTATAAAGGGATTAGCTAGCAGTTTCTATATCATACCCAAAGGAATTTCAAAGCAAAAAATTTCAGTAGGTTCAGTAGGTTGAGGAGCAACTCTTTGCTCTACTGGTCGGGGTGAAGATACCCCGAACAGGTCCATCAAAGGATTAAGTTCCATAGTAACAAGTGACAGTAAATTTTAGCACACTATATAAAATTTTCCTTACCAAAGGCGCTTCACTCCCCGCAACGGTGCCAGAAAAGAGTCTTGATGACCCGCAAGTGTAAGGGATCTATCATAGTCCTTTCGATAAGTAAGAGTGTCGAACCCAACGAGGAGCAGAAGGAAATGATAGGCAGTTTTCAGTAAGGTATTCTCCGCAAGCACTGAAATTATCGGTAACAGATAGTATTATGATAAGGTAGTTGTTAACAAGTAACTATTAGTAAAAGTAAATAAGGTGCAGCAAGATGGACCAATCCTTTTTGTAGCAAAGGACAAGCCTGGACAAACTCTTATATGAAGGAAAGTGCTCCCGAGGACACATGGGAATAATCGTCAAGCTTATTTTCATCATGCTCATATGATTTGCGTTCGTTACTTTGATAATTTGGTGTGTGGGTGGACCGGTGCTTGGGTGCTGCCCTTACTTGGACAAGCATCCCACTTATGATTAACCTCTATTGCAAGCATCCACAACTACAAAAGAAGTATTAAGGTATACCTAACCATAGCATGAAACATATGGATCCAAATCAGCCCCTTACGAAGCAACGCATAAACTAGGGTTTAAGCTTCTGTCACTCTAGCAACCCATCATCTACTTATTACTTCCGAATGCCTTCCTCTAGGCCCAAACAATGGTGAAGTGTCATGTATTCGACGTTCACATAACACCAATAGAGGAAAGACAACATACATCTTATCAAAATATTGAACGAATACCAAATTCACATGACTACTTATAGCAAGACTTCTCCCATGTCCTCAGGAACAAACGTACTACTCACAAAGCATATTCATGTTCATAATCAGAGGGGTTTTAATATGCATAATGGATTTGAACATATGATCTTCCACCAAGTAAACCAACTAGCATCAACTACAAGTAGTAATCAACACTACTAGCAACCTACATGTACCAATCTGAGGTTTTGATACAAAGATTGGATACAAGAGATGAACTAGGGTTTGAGAGGATATGGTGCTGGTGAAAATGTTGATGAATATAACCCTCCCCGAGATGGGAGAATTGTTGGTGATGATGATGGCGACGATTTCCCCCTCCCGGAGGGAAGTATCCCTGGAAGAACAGCTCCGCCGAAGCCCTAGATTGGTTCCGCCAAGGTTCCGCCTCGAGACGTCGGCGCTTCGTCCCGAAAGCCTCCTTATGATTTTTTCCAGGTCAAAACACCTCATATAGCAGAAGATGGGCATTGGGGGGCTACCAGGTGGCCCACGAGGCAGGGGGGCGCGCCCAGGGGGCGCCCCACCCTCGTGGACAGTGGGTGGCCACCCTCTCGTGCCTCTTTCGCCAAATATTTTTTATATTTTCTGAAATGGAGCTTCGTGAAGTTTCATGTCTTTTTGAGTTGTGCAGAATAGGTCTCCAATGTTTGCTCCTTTTCTAGCCTAGAATTCCAGCTGACGGCATTCTCCCTCTTCATGTAATCCTTGTAAAATAAGAGAGAAAAGGCATAAGTATTGTGACATAATTTGTAATAACAGCCCATAGTGCAATAAATATCAACATAAAAGCATGATGCAAAATGGACGTATCAGTTTTCTGTTGAGTTTTGTGTTTTCAAGTTTTCAAGTTTTGAATAAGGATTTGATGGACTATGGAATAAGGAGTGGCAAGAGCCTAAGCTTAGGGATGTCCAAGGCACCCGAAGGTAATATTCCAGGACAACCAAGAGCCTAAGCTTGGGGATGCCCCCAGAAGGCATCCCCTCTTTCATCTTTGTCTATCAGTAACTTTACTCGAGGCTATATTTTTATTCACCACATGATATGTGTTTTGCTTGGAGCGTCTTGTATGATATGAGTTTTTGCTTTTTAGTTTGCCACAATCATCCTTGTTGTACACACCTTTTGAGAGGGACACGCTTCACCGCAAAAAAAAAGAGAGAGGGACACGCTTGAATCATAATTTATTAGAATACTCTATGTACTTCACTTATATCTTCTGAGCTAGGCCATTTTTCTCTAGTGCTTCACTTATATCTTTTTAGAGCACAACGGTGGCTTTATTTTATAGAAATCCTTGAATTCTCTTTCTTCACTTATATTATTTTTAGAGTCTTTAAAACAACATGGTAATTTTCTTGGGTTATGAGTTTAGTCCTAATATTATAGGCATCCAAGGGAGATATAATAAAAACTTTCATATACAGAGCATTGAATACTATGAAAAGTTGGATTCCTTATAATTGTTTTGAGATGTTAAGATGCTAATATTAGAGTCATGCTAGTGGTAGTTTGTGAGTTTAAGGAAATAATTGTGTTAAGGTTTGTGATTCCCGTAGCATGCACGTATGGTCTCCTAACTATGTAACCAAATTGAAGCGCTTTGTATCTTGATTGTTTATCTTTGTGTGAGGTTGGGGGCGCGCGATGGTTAAATCCTACCAACCTCCCCCCTAGGAGCATGCATGGTAGTACTTCGATGTGGGGGCTAATAGATTTTTCTCAATAATTATCTGAGTTCTTTATGACTAACGTTGAGTCCATGGATTATATGCACTCTCACCCTTCCACCTTGCTAGCCACTCTAGTGCCGCGCAACTTTCGCTGGTGCATCAAACCACCTTATACCCTTCCTCAAAACAACCACCATACCTACCTATTATGGCATTTCCATTGGCATTCTGAGATATATTGCCATGTAACTCCAGCGTTCCGTTTGTTATGGCACGCACCATCATTGCCATATTGATTTGCATGATCATTTAGTTGGCATAGTATTATGGCAAAGCCACCGTTCATATTTTTTATACATGTCACTCTTGATCATTGCACATTCCGGTACACCGCCGGAGGCATTCATATAGAGTCATAATTTGTTCTAGTATCGAGTTGTAAGTAAATAAAAGTGTGATGATCATAATTATTAGAGCATTGTCCCATGTGATATTATAAATAAAAGAGGCCAAAGAAGCCAAAAGAAAAGAGGCAAAGAAGCCCACAAACAAAAAAGAGGCCAAAGAGCCCAAAGAAAAAAATTGAGGGAAAAAGAGAGAAGGGACAATTTTACTATCTTTTTCCACACTTGTGCTTCAGAATAGCACCATGATCTTCATGATAGAGAGTCTCCTATGTTATCACTTTCATATACTAGTGGGAATTTTTTGTTATAGAACTTGGCTTGTATATTCCAACGATGGTCTTACTCAAATGCCCTAGGTCTTCATGAGCAAGCAAGTTGGATGCACACCCACTTAGTTTTCTTTTGAGATTTCAGAAACTTATAGCTCTAGTGCATCCGTTACATGGCAATCCCTACTCACTCACATTGATATCTATTGATGGACATCTCCATATTCCCTTGATTTGCCTAGTTGATGTGAGACTTTCTCCCTACTTTTGTCTACTACCACCTTCTATTCCACCCATAGTGCTATGTCCATGGCTCACGCTCATGTATTGCATGAAGAGTTGAAAAGGCTAAACGCGTTAAAAAGTATGATACAAATGCTTGGCTGACACCGAGATGGGCATGATTTATACTTTGTGATAACAAGAGGGAGCATAAAAGACAATATGATTTTGTAGGGATAACTTTCTTTAGCCATGTTATTTTTGAAGCTTCATAGATTGCTTTTTAGTATGCTTGAAGTATTACTGTTTTGATATTGATAAACTTTTATTTTGAACATTCATGTCACAATAAAGAAGAATCGCATTGATATATATGTTAGGTAGCATTCCACATCAAAAATTATGTTTTTATTATTTACCTACTCGAGGACGAGCGGGAATTAAGCTTGGGGATGCTTGATACGTCTCCAACATATATATAATTTTTTATTGTTCCATGCTATTATATTATCTGTTTTGGATGTTTTATATGCATTAATATGCTATTTTATATTATTTTTTGGACTAACTTATTAACCTAGAGCCCAATGCCAGTTTCTGTTTTTTTTTGTTCTTGTTTTTGAATTTTGCAGAAAAGGAATATCAAACGGAGTCCAAACGGAATAACTTTACGATGATTTTTCTTGGACCAAAAGAAACCCCGGAGACTTGAGAACGAAGTCAGAAGAGCCACGAGGCGGCGACAAGGGGGAGGGCACGCTCTAGGGGGGTGGGCGCGCCCCCACCCTTGTGGGCCCCTCATGACTCCACCGATCTATTTCTTCCTCCTACATATTCACATATATTCCAGAAACCCTATAGGAGGCATCAAAACCACTTTTCCACCGTGGTAACCTTCTGTATCCATGAGATCCCTTTTGGAGGCCTTTTTCGGTACTCTGTCGGAGGGGGATTTAAACATGGAGGGCATCTACATCAACAACATTGCCCTTCTGATGAAGTGTGAGTAGTTTACCATTGACCTACGGGTCCATAGCTGGTAGCTAGACGACTTGTTATCTTTCTTTGATTCTCAATACCATGTTCTCCTCGATGTTCTTGGAGTACTATCCGATGTAATCTTCTTTTGCGGTGTGTTTGTCGAGATCTGATGAATTGTGGATTTACGATCAGCTTATCTATGAATATTATTTGAATATTCTCTGAATTCTTATATGCATGATTTGATGTCTTAGTAATTATCTTCGAACTATCGGTTTGGTTTGGCCAACTAGATTGTTTTTTTTTGCAATATGAGAAGTGATTTGCTTTGGGTTCAATCTTGCGGTGTCCTCACCCAATGACAGAAGGGGTAGCGAGGAACATATTGTATTATTGCCATCGAGGATAAAAAGAAGGGGTTTTCATCATATTCCTCTTGCTACTTCCCGAGCTTGCGTTGTATTCCCTCGAAGAGGAAAGGGAGATGGAGCACAGTATCATAAATATTTCCCTCAATTTTTGAGAACCAAGGTATCAATCCAGTAGGAGACCACGCGCGAGTCTCTCTTGTTGGGGAACGTAGTATTTTCAAATTTTCCTACGATCACGCAAGATCTATCTACCAGATGCATAGCAACGAGAGGGGAGAGTGTGTCTACGTACCCTCGTAGACCGGGAGCGGAAGCGTCAAGTGACGCGGTTGATGTAGTCGAACTTCTTCGCGATCCAACCAATCAAGCACCGAACGTACGGCACCTCCACGTTCAGCACACGTTCAGCTTGATGACGTCCCACGAGCTCTTGATCCAGTTGAGCTTCACGGGAGATTTTCGTCAGCACGACGGCGTGGTTACGGATATGATTGATACGTCCAAAACGTATCTATAATTTTTGCTTGCTCCATGCTTCTTTTGTGTGATATTGCTATGATATTTATGGACTTCCATACACTTTTGATCATATTTGGACTAACCTATTAACTCAATGCACCACAGTGCCAGTTCCTGTTTTCTGCTTTTTTTCTATTTCAGATTTCCCCCATATTAAAAGTGCTCCAAAAATTCCGGGAAAAATACAGAAAAAATCAGCGTACAGGAAGCTTCGAGAAAAACCAAAGTGGGGCCAGAGGGGAGCCAGGGGCGGCCCAGGCGGCCACCCGGGGCGGCCCCACCCCTGGCCGCCCAGGGGGGCGCCTGGGGCCCCCTCTCCGCCTCTGGTGACCCCCCTTCGCATATATATTCCTCGGGTCCCGAAACCCTCGAGGACGGAACCCTTTTTCACGATCTCGCCTCTGTTCCGCCGCCGCAGCGCTTCCAAGATCGGGAGCATCAGGAGAACTCTTCCCGGCACCCTGCCGGAGGGGAGGACCACCACCGGGAGCTTCTCCACCACCATGGACGCTTCCCGGATGAGTTGTGAGTAGTCCCCCTTGGACCATGGGTCCATGACCAGTAGCTATGTGATGTTCTCCTCCCCTCTTTGTTCTTCATGGATTAGACCTCGTGAGCTGCCCTACATGATCGAGGCACATATGTAATATTTATGTTGTTGCTCTGCTGAGTTTGCTGGGATCCGATGGATTATGAGATTGTGTGTGAGTAATATATTTGATTCACCTCTTTTATATTTTAGTTCTTGAGTAATTCTTGCATGTTCTCCGTTGCTATTTATTGCTTTGGCCAAGTAGTAGGTAGTAACTCCAAGAGGGAATGTTATGCTTGATTGTGGGTTCATGCCCCCTGATGACTAGCTTGAGTGACAGAAACATGAGTCTAGGGGATGTGATGTTGCCACAAGGGGGAAAACAACGGTGCTTGTACTTGCGGGTGCAAGGATTGTTTACTTTATGCAAAGTTCTTTTAATGCAGTTGTCTGTTGCTTTGAGTTTACACTTTGGGTGGGACTCGCAACTTAATACCAGCGAGATGTTCTGGATAGATATCTCAAGGTGGATGATTAGTAGTAGATGCAGATGGATTTAGGTCTACTTGCCTTGGCGTACCGCCCATGCTTTTGAGCCTCTACCTTTCTTTACAGCATAGTTAGCATTGGTTTGCGCACATAATCCTGTCAATTGCCCAGCTGTAATTTGTTTACCTCGCTTAGCTGTTTTATCGTCTTTTGGGAGAGAGACATCACTAGTGAACATCATGGGACCCCGGTCCATATTACCACCACTGATCACACCTTATATTTACTTCCTGTTTTTATTCCCTAGTTGCAGTCATAGCTATCATTATTACCTCTTGTGTTTGATCCTTTGTAAGCAGCAAGGCCGGAGGGATTGACAACCTCTCTGTACTCGTTGGGAGCAAAGTTATTTGTATCTGTGTGCAGGTCCTGTCATCCGCTAAGTTTCTGGCGCCGTTAGCAGTTGACACCTTCTTGTCGACCCTCGGAGTCTCACGGGATTCGATCCTTGGTATCTTTGCCAAGGGAAACTTGCCGTTACGCTACATCTCAAACCTTCCAGTTGGGGTAACCAACGAGGGGCGAGAAGCCATCAAGCAAAGTTTCTGGTGCCGTTGCCGGGGACTCCACTCTTCAAGATAGGGGAGTTGCACGCTATCTTTTATCTTTGCTTTTTAGTCTTGTTAGTTTACCTTTCAGTTTTTGCTTTAGTATCCCTTACCAAAAATCACAAAAATAGTTATCTTGCTTGCTGCTGCTATGGGTTCCACCGAGAACACCAAGTTGTGTGACTTCACTAGTCATAACAACAATGACTTTATCTGCACGTCTATTGCTACACCTGCCACTTCAGCACCTTCTTATGAGATTAAACCTGCTTTACTGAACCTAGTTATGAAAGATCAATTCTCCGGTGCTGGAGATGATGCTGCTTTGCACTTAAATAATTTTGTTGAGCTCTGTGATATGCAAAAGTACACAGAAGTAGATAGTGATATTGTTAAGCTTAAGCTTTTTCCTTTCTCCTTGAGAGGAGGAGCTAAAATCTGGTTTCAATCCTTGCCTAGGAATAGCATAGATTCTTGGGACAAGTGCAAGGATTCCTTTATTGGGAAGTACTATCCCCCTGCTAAAATTATCCAATTAAGGAGTAACATAATGAATTTTAAACAATTGGATAATGAACACGTTGCCCAAGCTTGGGGACGCATGAAATCTCTTGTCAAGAACTGCCCTACTCATGGTTTGACTACTTGGATGGTTATCCAAACTTTTTATGCAGGCTTGAACTTTACCTCGCGGAACTTGTTAGATTCAGCCGCGGGAGGAACCTTTATGTCAACTACACTTGGTGCTGCCACGAAGCTTCTCGACGAGATGATGACCAATTATTCCCAATGGCACACCGAACGCGCTCCAACAGGTAGGAAGGTAAACTATGTCGAGGAGATTTCATCCCTAAATGAAAAAGTTGACTTGATCATGTCTCTACTTTCCAAGCAATCTCCTATTGATCCTCACGATGTTCCTTTAAATTCTTTGATTGCTCAAGATCAAGTAGAGGTGAACTTTGTCTCTAGAAACAATTTCAATATCAATGCTTATAGGAGTAATTTTGGTAGCAACCCTAGACCGTTCCCCTCTAATTCCTATGGGAACAACAATGCTTATCCTAGCACCAAGAACTCCACTTCTGAACTAGAGATTATGCTTAAAGATTTCATCACTACCCAAAAAGCCTTCAATAAGAGTGTAGAAGAAAAACTAGCCAAACTAGATAGTCTCTCTTCGAAGGTAGACAATTTAGCCCATGAGGTAGAGTTGCTTAAAATTAGAACTTCTCCTCTTGAGGAGAGGAAGACCACTCCTATGAATGCTATTCAAGTGCAAATTAATGAAAACATTAGGATGATGGCTAAACTTAAAGAGAAATGGGCTAGAGAAAAGGAGGAACAAGATAGAATTAAGAGCCTTCCTACCCACCACACTGTTGCTACTATTCAAGTTGTTGAGGATATCCAAACTCTTAGCACCCAATGCACTCCTAGTCCCATTGGACCTATTAATGGTGATGCTATGACCTCAACCGTAGAAGAAACTCCCATGGCCATAGAAGCTACCAAACAAGTGAGCCTAAAGGACACCACTACCACTTTACTTGATAGTAGTGACCTTGATTTTGATAATTGCACCCTTTCTGAAGTTATTAGTTTTCTTCACAAGATGTCTAGAGATCCCCACACTAGCACACTTAACCTTGCCTTCACGGAGCATATCACTAATGCTCTTATCAAAGCTAGGGAGGAGAAGCTTAGGGTAGAAGCTTCCATACCTAGAAAGCTAGAAGATGGTTGGGATCCTATGATTAAAATTAAGTTGAATAACTTCTCTTGCTATGCTTTATGTGATGTTAGAGCTAGTACCTCCGTTATGCCCAAAAGAATGTATGATATGCTTAATTTGAAACCTTTTGATCCTTGTTATTTTGGTGTTCGTCTTGTTGATTCTTCCGTAAAGAAACCTTTGGGGAAGATCGACGATGTTCTTATCATTGTCAATGACAATTATGTTCCCGTTGATTTTACTATTATGGATATTGAATGTGAACCTTCTTGTCCAATTATTTTGGGACGTCCTTTCCTTCGCACCGTTGGTGCTATCATTGACATGAAAGAGGGGAATATAAAATTCCAATTTCCTCTCAAGAAAGGGATGGAACACTTCCCTAGAAAGAAGATTAAGTTACCTTTTGAGTCCGTTACACGGGCTAGCTATTCTCTTACTCTTGATAAACCTTGATCTTCTCTTTTTGCATCATGCCTAGCTTAAAGGCATAAAAGAAAGCGCTTTTCGGAGGCAGCCCACAATGAATTAGGTTTTATTTTGCTTTTGTTGTGTCTTGATGTTTGTTACTCCAGTAGCATCATCATTGTATCTTTTCTTTTCAGCTTTGTGCCAAGTTTAGCCTCTGATTGCAAGAAAGTGCAAAAGTTGTGACGTGCTGTCCAGAAAACAGATTCTGTCCTTGGACAGAAAAATTCGTATAAAATCACCAGATCATCTTTTTGGTCTGAATTTTTTTGACAGCGTGCGCTATACAATTGGCTTTCGAGCGTCTGTTCTGAGTTTTTTTATTTGAGTTGCAGAAGTGCACCGAAAAAATTATTTACTACCTGCCGGTCTGTTTTTCACAGATTCTGTCCTGTTTTGCCTTTTCTTCGTTTTGCAAACCTTGAGCTTTCTTTTTCTTTGCAAAAATCTTTTGGCAATCTTGAGAAACAGTAGCTCTTCAAGATTATCCTAATTTCCAGTAGGGAAAAATTATTTTATTATGGGTACTAACCTCGCTAATCAGATTATGATGAGTTATGTATGAAGGGAGTTTTCAAGTGTGCGAGGGAAGATGATAAAAGAAGATTCAGGAGGGTCAAACGCTCAAGCTTGGGGATGCCCCCGTGCACCCCCAAGAAATATTCAAGAAGACTCAAGCGTCTAAGCTTGGGGATGCCCCCATGCATCCCCTTCTCCATCAACAATTATCAGTTCGTCTTTCGTTCCACTATATTTTAATCACTTCATGCGTTATGTGCTATGCTTGGAGCGTCTTGCTCTTAGTTTCCTTTTTAGTTTTCTTTAGCTTTGCTTGCTGTTCATAACAATTTAGAACCCAGCTTTCTTTGTGTGGGAGAGAAACACGCTCCACTTCAACCTAGAACACAACATAGGATTTTCATGCTTATCTTTGCTGTGTGTGTCCTTTGTCTTTCCATAGCTGCTGTCATGTTTAGCTCTTAGTTTTCATACTTTTCTTTTTAAAGAGCTTTTGTTTAATTGGTTGCTGAACTCTCTTGAGTTTTCATGATTATCTTGTTAAGAGAGTTTGCCTGTTGCACTGAGTTGTGTGTCTTAACTTAAAGTAGGTAATTGAGGTTGCTATTTAATTTTAGTAGTAACTTGCAATAGTTTTGAGGTATTGCCATGAGTAATGTCTGAACTTTTGGTGTCAAGAGCTTTAGCCTATTAGTGATAGATGTCGTATTTTGGGCAATCCGTGTTTATTTTCGAAAACCTACAAAATAGTTGAGAACTTTAGCTACTAAATGGATCACTAATATTTGGAGGCATCGAATATTAGAGTACACTCACGTACCATGAGCCGAGGATGCGCAAGGATAACCAAACCCCCATACTCTCCTCCTCGGGGTACTTGTCCCTTTGTGAACCTCCTAATTAGATTGAGAGTTACCGATAATAAGTGCATGAGTTCTTTGGACTAATGTGAGTATTCGAAAGTTGACACTTCCACCTAACCATATTTTTCTAGCCTCTTCGGTACCGTGCAATGCCCTTTCTCACCTCGAGAGTTGGCGCATACTTCACCGGTGCATCCAAATCCTTGGCACGATACGCTCTGTCATCATAAGCCTCATTATATCCTTCCTCAAAACAGCCACCATACCTACCTATTAAGGCATTTCCATAGCCTTTCCGAGATACATTGCCATGCAACATCCATCTTCTCATGACTTGATCTTCATGTCATACATGCTTTTTGCTTGATCGATGAGCCGCATGCTAGTTGGGTGTCGGTGTACTAAGATAGGGGTACCTTAGTACCCCAACTTGTGCACGGGCAGTAGCAGCTTCCCGCGGCAGGGCTCACCACGTGCTCGCTGGAGACCTTTCTGATCCTTATAAAACCATTCAAAAACAAAGTATACAAGACAGAAGATCAAGGCCCCGGCAAGTGAAGCTTGCCGGGAAGGCCGTCCCAGGCTCAAGACTATCACATTTAGCACGAGACCCTGGCAAGAGGAGCTTGCCAGGAAGACCAGAAGATTGCATCTTAGAAGACGTGCCTTGGCGCAGCATGCGCCCCGGCAAGGGGCCCGGGGAGCGACAAGCTCCACGGCCCGGCAAGATCAAGACCCCGGCAAGGTGCTTGCCGGGGGAAGCTCACGCTGTGTGCCCGCGCTCCAGCTCATCGGCCCATGCGTCGCCCTGGGGCCCTTCCAGGGACGCGTGGCGGATGGCTGTGCAGCCTGGGGGACACGGTGGCACTCCACGGTGACAAGGCTATCGCCGTGGCGAACGGAGACGCAAGGGCGGGTGCTTTTGGGGTCTACGGCGACGGGCATTAAATGCTCTTGTCCCCCACTATCAAAGTAGGTGATGACCACTGTTCATCCACTGTTCACGCACTGTTCCCGCACTGTTACAACTACCACCAAAGTTACATTTTTGCCCTTCTTCTACGTTGACACCTGTCGGTGACCCCTTGGGCTATAAAAGGAGGCCCATGCACAACGTAGAAAGGGTTCGGAACCTAGATAGCTCTCTCGCTCGGTGTAGCTAGTTCTTCAAGCTCCCGAGCTCCCAAACTCAATACAAACCAAGCAGGAGTAGGGTTTTACGCGTCCACGCGGCCCGAACCTGGGTAAACTGCCCGCGTGCTCTCCTCGATCTGCTCTTTGTGCTCCCTCCGCTCCCTTACCGCAACGACAAGGGGCTCCGGTCCCATAGGTGCTCGTGGTGGACAGTTTCCCCCGACATCTTGCGAGCAGGAGTTCCAGAAGGCCACAGAAGTGCTGTGCGTCGACGGGGGCGCCTCTCTGCATACTTCCCACCGCCAACTCAAGCAGTGGGTGCGGGAAGTAAACGCAGCAGAGCCGCCCGTTGAGTCGCGCAGGCTACTGAAGTGGTCCAGCACGCCCATCATTTTTGATCTTGAGGATCACCCTGACCGCACCACAGCGGTCGGGTGCTTGCCGATGTTGGTTTCACCAACCATCCGCAACCTCAAGGTCACCAAAATGTTGGTTGACGGCGGGGCCGGCCTGAACTTGATCTCCTCGGCTGTGTTCAAGAAACTCCAGATCCCAGATGGCGAGCTCGAAGAAACCGGTTCGTTCCAAGGAATAAACCCGGGAAGGAGCAAGCCGAAGGGCAAGATTACTCTGCCAGTGACCTTTGGCGGGGAACTCAACTTCAGGACGGAGAGGATAACCTTTGACGTGGCCGATATCCCATTGCCATATAATGGGATACTTGGACGTCCTGCCCTCGCCAAGTTCATGGCAGCTTCCCACTATGCCTACAACGTACTCAAGATGCCGGGGCCGATAAGCGTCATCTCTGTCCATGGCGACAAGAAGGACGCGCTTATTTGCGCCGACAAGATATACCGGGATGCAGCAGCCGCGGCGGAGAGCAACACACTTGCCGCTGAAGCTCCCGGGGGGAAGAAGACCAAGACCACCAAGACCAAGTCCGGCAAGTGCTCTGGGGCCCACTCCGGCAAACGCACCTCTTCGGAGTGCTGCGCTGCCGCCGAGGACGTTCCATCGAGCTCCACCGGCAAGTGCAAGAAAGGGATGGCCGCTCCACCGGCAACCAAGAAGGTGTCCGCCAAGGAGGACGGCACTGGTGGTACCTTCACCATCAGTGCTACACTTGATAGCAAATAGGAAAGCGCGCTCGTTGCCTTTCTGCGGGCGAATGTCGATGTGTTTGCGTGGCAACCATCTGACATCCCCGGCGTTCCCAGGAAGGTGATTGAGCACAAGCTTGCTGTTTGCCCTCATGCGCGGCCCGTCAAGCAGAAGGTCAGGAAGCAAGCCGTGGAACGCCAAGAATTCATTGCCGAAGAAATCAAGAAGCTAGAAGCAGCGGGCCTGGTTAGAGGCGTGATCCATCCGACGTGGTTAGCAAATCCAGTTGTCGTGCGTAAGGATAACGGGAAGTGGAGGTTGTGTATAGACTTCACTGATGTGAATAAAGCATGTCCCAAGGATCCATTTCCTTTGCCGCGCATTGACCAGATTGTTGACTCCACTGCTGGATGTGAGCTGCTCTCCTTCCTTGATGCATACTCAGGTTACCACCAGATTTTTATGGCCAAGGAAGATGAAGAGAAGACTGCATTCATTACTCCATGTGGCACATATTGCTTCATTCGCATGCCTTTCAGATTGAAGAATGCAGGCTCAACATTTGCAAGGGTGGTGCACACTGCTTTTGAGCCACAGATTCACAGAAATGTAGAAGCTTATATGGATGATATAGTGGTCAAGAGCAAGAGCAAAGATACCCTGATCCAAGATTTGGAAGAAACTTTTGCAAATCTGCGCAAGATACAGCTCAAGTTGAACCCCGAGAAGTGCGTCTTTGGAGTCCCCTCCGGCAAGCTTCTCGGGTTCTTTGTGTCACAGAGGGGGATTGAAGCCAATCCCGACAAGATAAAAGCCATCGAGCAGATCGAAGCCCTGAAGCGCGCCAAGGACGTAAGGAGGCTTGCAGGTTGTGTAGCTGCTCTCAGTAGGTTCATTTCAAAGTCTGCAGAACGCGCCCTGCCTTTCTTCAAGATCTTGAAGAAGGCAGGTCCTATGAAATGGACTCCGGAAGCGGAGGCAGCGCTGCAAGACTTGAAAGGATACCTATCCTCCACTCCAATACTTGTCGCACCTAGACCACAAGAGAAGTTGCTGCTGTACTTGGCGGCAACCAATCAAGTGGTTAGTGTTGCGTTAGTAGCGGAGAGGGAGGCCGATGAGGAGTCTACACCACCGACAAGCGAATCCAGCGACAAGCAGGGGGCTGCTCCGACAAGCTCTGGCCCCGACAAGGACAACTCTGCGCAGGAACAAGGAGAAGTGCGGAAGAAGATGGTGCAGCGCCCGGTGTATTTTGTGAGTTCCCTCTTGCAGGGGGCTAGATCAAGATACTCCGGGGTGCAGAAGTTGCTTTTCGGCCTCCTCATGGCCTCGAGAAAGCTGCGCCATTACTTCCAAGCACATGAGATAACAGTGGTCACTCGCTTTCCGTTGAAGAGGATACTGCAAAATCCAGAAGCAACAGGCAGGATCGTCGAGTGGGCACTGGAACTGTCGAGCTTTGGTCTAAAGTTTGAAAGTACTTCAACTATACAGAGCAGAGCTTTGGCAGAATTCATAACTGAATGGACCCCAACGCCAGATGAAGAAGTCCCAGAGACAAGCGCCCCCGTACAAGAAGCGACAAGCGAATGGGTAATGTACTTTGATGGTGCTTTCTCGCTGCAAGGCGCCGGTGCCGGCGTGGTACTCATAGCGCCCACCGGAGAACACCTCAAGTATGTTATCCAGATGCACTTTCCCAGGGAACAAGTGACGAACAATACTGCTGAGTATGAAGGTCTGCTTGCCGGCCTCAGGGTTTCAGCTGAACTTGGGATTAGGAAACTGATTATGCGGGGAGATTCTCAGTTGGTGGTCCGACAAGTCAACAAGAGTTACCAGAGCCCTTTGATGGAAGCTTATGTAGATGAAGTGAGGAAGCTTGAAGAGCACTTTGAAGGTCTGCAAATGGAGCACGTCCCGAGAGCTCAGAACGATATAGCAGATAGCCTTTCAAAGTGTGCTACAATGAAGTTACCTGTGGAACCAGGGACCTTCCTGCTCAAGCTGACTCAACCATCCGTTACACCATCAATTGGGCAGCCCAAGAAGAGAAAGTTGGTCTCCCGTGACTACTTGCCGGCGGATCTTCCCGAAGCCGCCGCCAAGGTCCCCAAGATCAACAACCAGAACTCTGAGGAACAGTTTGCTCCTGCGGACCCAAGGGTCTGTACAGTTGAAGCAAGCGTTCCCGACAAGCCTTGCCCCGGCAGGCTTGCCGGGGGATCATCAGCTCCGGCAGAATCAGAGGTTCTTGCCGTAGACGCTGGGGTTCCCGCAGCGGCCCTCATGCCTTTAGTCCTTGCCGTTGAGCCTCGGGCTCCGGCGTGGGCGCAGCAGATCGTCCGTTTTCTGCAAACTGGAGAACTTCCCGACGACCCAGCAGAGATAGAGAAAATAACCAGACAGTCAAGTATGTACCAGTTCGTTGACAATGAACTGTACAGAAGAAGGCTCAATGGTGTCAGGTTGAAGTGCATTTCCAGAGAAGATGGACAGAAGCTGTTGGCAGAAATACATGGAGGCATATGTGGCCACCACATTGGCGCAAGGGCGCTTGCCGGGAAGGCATTCCGGCAAGGGTTCTTTTGGCAAGAAGCCCTCCAAGATGCAACTGCACAAGTAACCAAGTGTGAAGCGTGCCAGTTCCATGCCAAGAAAATTCATCAGCCAGCTCAAGCTCTCCAGACGATCCCTTTGTCCTGGCCCTTCTCGGTCTGGGGGCTCGATATCCTCGGCCCTTTCCCCCGTGCCGTCGGGGGCTTTGAGTACTTGTACGTAGCAATCGACAAGTTCACAAAGTGGCCAGAAGTGGAACCAGTGAGAAAGGTGACAGCACAGTCAGCAGTCAGGTTCTTCAGGTCAATTGTTTGCCGTTTCGGAATCCCTAACATGATCATCACCGACAACGGTACACAATTCACTAGTCGCACCTTCATGCAGTACGTCCAAGACCTTGGCGCCAAGGTCTGCTTCGCTTCTGTTGCTCACCCGAGGAGCAATGGTCAAGCGGAGAGGGCCAATGCTGAAGTGCTGCGCGGACTCAAGACAAGAACCTTCGACAGGCTGCGCAAGTGCGGAAAAAACTGGATAGAGGAGTTACCGGCGGCTCTTTGGTCAATCAGAACGACACCAAGTCGAGCCACCGGGCAGAAACCCTTTGCTCTTGTCTATGGAGCAGAGGCAGTTCTCCCCACGGAACTCGTATACGGATCTCCTCGAGTGCTCGCTTATGATGAGCTCGAGCAAGAGCAACTGCGACAAGATGATGCATTGCTCCTCGAGGAGGAACGTCTCCAGGCTGCTGTATGAGCTGCTCGATACCAGCAGGCCTTGCGTCGCTACCATAGCCGCAAGGTTAAGGCCAGGGGTCTCGAGGAAGGCGACCTTGTTCTTCGGCGTGTTCAGTCCGCCAAGAATTCCAACAAGTTGACGCCGAAGTGGGAAGGCCCTTATCGGGTGAGACAAGTCACAAGGCCCGGCGCTGTCTGCCCTGAGACCGAAGAAGGCTTACCGGTGAGCAACTCCTGGAACATAGAGCATCTTCGCAAGTTTCACCCATAAGGCGCGGTTGCCGTGATCCGCTCCGGCAACCACCTTTTGTACGAGTCTTGCCGCTGTCGCATGTAAACCTTTGTACAAAGCCGGGCGCAGATCCCGTGCATCAGTAAAGCTTTGTGTTTTCGCACTATTTGCCGTTTTCATGCTTTTCTTTGTTATTTGCATGCATTATTTGGCATTCTGTGCAACACACATGTCCGGTAAGCGATACCGTGCCGAGAAACCCTATGCTTGTTTCCTCTTCTCCTTTTTTCTTTCCCTCTTAAGCAGAAGAGACATTCCTCGCGCACAAGTTTGCCGGGGGGGAAGGAGGTGGAAGACGAACCAAGTGCTGTTCAAGAAAGGGAAGCTTGCCGGAGAATGAACGGATTATGAAAGCTAAGTTACCAGAATTTGAGCAGTTCAAATTTTTAAAATTTTAAGTTATCTTCCTTGAACAACCACACTTTGTATGGAAAACCTGTGCGCGGAGGAACCTACCCGTGGCTAGCCGCACCCTTATCTTGTTTTCGAGTACGCTCAACGGCTTAAGTGAGCTGCGACAAGTGTCGCGCCCTTACTTCGTTTTCGAGTTCGCTCAGCAAGCTAAGTGCGTTGCGACTAGCTGCGGCAAGGTTGCTTGCCGAGAAGGCCTTTGCCAGCAGGCTGCTCAGAGTCCAGCACTCAGCGCTCGCGGCAAGGGTCCCTTGTCGGCAAGTTCCCTAAAAGCGTAGGGTAAAAAGCATACAAAGTAAAGGACCAAAACAAGGGAGATAACACTGCATCAATTGCTCGGAAATAAGATAATATATTACAGAGATAACTTGTCGCAATGACTAATAAGTTCATGTTCGTGGCACACTTTGTAGCAGCAAAAGAAATAAGAAGAAAGAGGCCTAATCTACGCGATCGCCCTCACGCCTGGAGATCTTGTTCACCTTGGCGATGATGTGGGCGACCTGCGCCTTCAGTGCCTCCTGATCTGCGTCGGCCAGCAAGCTGCGGAGGACGTTGACAAGATTAATACCGGGGTTGCGGTAGACAATCTTGGTCAAGACGCGCTCCAAGGTCCCCGCGCAGAGCTGGCGCGACTCCTCGGCCAGCTGCGCGGGGAGCTTCTCCTGCAGACGTGCGAGCGCCGGCGCGATCCCCTTGAAGAAAAGACTGAGCTTGGCGCTGTGGGGGAGATTCGGGTCCGGAGAGTACACCAAGTGTTCAACCCTCAGCGCCATTAGCTCCTTGTCGATGTTGGCGGCGGAAGTGACCAATTCCTCCGTCCATTGCTCCACCGCCTGTCTGAAGATGTTCGTGGAGGTGGCGGCGCTCTCCACCAGCTCCCGCTCCTTGCGGACCTCCTCCTTCAGCTTGGTCTCGCGATCCCGAGCAGCGTCAAGTGAATCCCTCAAAGTGGAGACCTTCAACTCCAGATCAGCAATCGAGTCCTTGGCGGCTTTGAGTTCATCGCCCTGCTTGGAGAGGCGTACCTGGAGGTCCGAGTTGGTATGGGCGTCCTTCTCGCGCTCTATGTTGAGCGCGGTGACCCTTTCCGTGCTCGCCTTCAGGTACTCCTCCAGCTGCGACACCTTGGCTTCAAGGTCCTTCTTGGCGGTTTCCGCGGCGACAGCGGCTTCCTTTGCCTCCTTCAGGGCCCCGCCAAGAGCCTGCTCCCGGGCGGTGAGCTCGTCGTCATGGGCATCGAGCTCAACCTTCCGCTGGTTGAGCGCTCCTTCTCGCCGGGACAGCTCTACACCAACAAGTCGTTGATGCTCTTCGTCCTCAGCTTTCTCCAGAAGAAACTCCTGCTGCTCTCCGGCGAGCCTCTCGCGCTCCTCCGCCAAGTCGCATAGAGCTGCCTGGTTGGCAAGGCGGAGCTCTGCAGCGCGTTTCTCCAAGTCTGCTCCGGCCTTGGCGGTGAGGGCTTCTCGCGACTCCAGCTTCGCCTGCCTGGCCCGGTAGAGGGCCAGGAGCTGACGGAGAAGTTTCTCCTCTTCGGGCTCATCGCTCCCGCCAGGCGCTTCGACGATTTTCAACCCCGCGGAGGCGAGGACCTCTCCATCAAAGGTCTCTCCCTCCACGGGGGCTCGCGACAAAGACCCCCACGACACTTGAATGAAGACGCCGTTGGGGGCCTCAAGATAGATGCCGGGCTGCTCCTTATCGGCGGAGGGGTCGGCGGCCGGTGCAGCGCTCGACGCTCCTGCTGCCTTCGGGCTGGCAGTGTGGTCGCCGTCCCCCTCCCCGGCCACGGCGTCTGCGGTTGGAGCAGTCTCCTCAACGGCAGGCTCGTCGGCTCCTGCCATGTCTTCGACGACAGGGGCGTTGCCGCCGTCGCGTTGCGCGCCCTCCTCGCCGATGACCTCGGTCTCTATCCGGTCCGGCGCGGGAGGATCTAGAAGAAGAAGAAAAGAAAAGAAAAAGTTCAAGCAAATATCCAAAAAGGACAAGTCCAAGAAGACAAAGTTAGAAGACTCACCTTCGCGGACTTCGTCGACCACATGCTCCCTCGCCGGGGAGCCCTCCCTTGGCGGGGTGGCCACCCTCGCCGGGCTGCTCGCCCTTGGCGGGGTACTCGCCCTTGGCGGAGTACCCGCCCTTGGCGGAGCGCTCTCCCTCGCCGGAGAGCTCGTCCTTGGCGGGGATGGCGGGACCTGCGGCTCCTCGGGAGTAGTCTCCAGGCGCTCCTGCAGCTGCGGCTTCGTTTCTGCACAAGACAAGCAAGACAACAAAACGTTAGTACCAAGCTGGAACCTCAAGCGCGCCCGACAAGTAGGAAGTTCAAAACCCAGACTTACGCTGGGGGCTGTGCTGGGGGCTGCTCCTCGGAGCAGCGGTTGGGTCCGGCAAGTCCGTTGCCGGCGCGTCCCCTGTCGCCGCGACGGGCGAGTCGTCGTCGACCTCGACCACATGGATCTTGGCCCGCTTCGCCATCCGCTGGGCCAGAGACCTGAAATCAAAACAAGAACAAGATTAGAATCTTCAACGAAAGAATCAAGATCGTATCGAAGAAGATACAAAGTACAAGTGCTTACTCCTCTTCCTCGTCGTCGTCGTCGCTCAGGGCGGAGAAGTCGAACTCCACCTGAGTTGCTCCGGCGCGAGGAGCGGGAGGAGAAGGCTCCCTCGGGCGCTTGGCGGTCCCCGGGGCTGGGGGCTGCGACGACCCAGCCTCCGCCGATGCCGAGGCCCGAGGAGTAGGCGGAGCGGCCGCTCCGCTCTGAGAAGATCCCTCTCCGCTCGGCGCCGGGAGCGCCGGCCTCTACTCTAGGCATGAAAAAGTGGCGAAACAGCGCTACATTTGGATAGATCCCTATATAGTTTTCGCACAGATGTGCGAAAACCGCCATCGTAAGGATGGCGTTGGGGGTGAAGTCTAGAAGATGGAGGCCCTACGTGTTCATGATGTTGCAGAAAAACTCCGAGAATGGAGGACACAAGCCGCAGTGGAAGAAGACAGCGAAGAAGAAATACCCGCCGGGAAGCAGATCTTTGGCGCTGGCGGGGTAGACTCTAGTCCGGGGATGCGCCTTGGTCTCCTTGGCCCAGAAGAGGTAATATTTGTTCCAGAGTTCCCTCGCGCTGAGCCTCGGCGCGAAGACTACATTCCTCTTCCACAGGGCTGCGAGCTTCGCGGCCTGCTCGGATTTCTCCCTCTTGGCCTTCTCCGCTTTCGCCTTCTCGGCCTTCGGAGCCATGGCGGAGGCGGCGGGGGAAGGGGCGAGGAGTTCGACGGTGCCGCGGGTGCGGAAGAGGGCAGAGGAGGTGTGGAGGCGGAGCGCAGAGGGGGGTTTCTGGAGGTTGAAGACGAAGTGAATGCGGGGGAAGGAAACTGCCCCTGTTCCCTCTGCTTTTAAGGGGGGAGTGGGGGACGTTTCGCTTTTTCCATTAAAGAACGTGGCCACGATCTCTCCCACGACGCCGCAATCGACGCGTGCCGTTAGGGAGGGGCGCGGCGGATGCGGAAGGGGATTCGGTGTGCCGTGGGCCGCGTGTGCCCGTGCACTGTTTTGGGCCTGGCCCAACAGCGCTCGGCACCGTGTGTGGCCCAGGCCCGGGGGCTCTTGTCGGTGTACTAAGATAGGGGTACCTTAGTACCCCAACTTGTGCACGGGCAGTAGCAGCTTCCCGCGGCAGGGCTCACCACGTGCTCGCCGGAGACCTTTCTGATCCTTATAAAACCATTCAAAAACAAAGTATACAAGACAGAAGATCAAGGCCCCGGCAAGTGAAGCTTGCCGGGAAGGCCGTCCCAGGCTCAAGACTATCACATTTAGCACGAGACCCTGGCAAGAGGAGCTTGCCAGGAAGACCAGAAGATTGCATCTTAGAAGACGTGCCTTGGCGCAGCATGCGCCCCAGCAAGGGGCCTGGGGAGCGACAAGCTCCACGGCCTGGCAAGATCAAGACCCCGGCAAGGTGCTTGCCGGGGGGAAGCTCACGCTGTGTGCCCGCGCTCCAGCTCATCGGCCCACGCGTCGCCCTGGGGCCCTTCCAGGGACGCGTGGCGGATGGCTGTGCAGCCTGGGGGACACGGTGGCACTCCACGGTGACAAGGCTATCGCCGTGGCGAACGGAGACGCAAGGGCGGGTGCTTTTGGGGTCGACGGCGACGGGCATTAAATGCTCTTGTCCCCCACTGTCAAAGTAGGTGATGACCACTGTTCATCCACTGTTCACGCACTGTTCCCGCACTGTTACAACTACCACCAAAGTTACATTTTTGCCCTTCTTCTACGTTGACACCTGTCGGTGACCCCTTGGGCTATAAAAGGAGGCCCATGCACAACGTAGAAAGGGTTCGGAACCTAGATAGCTCTCTCGCTCGGTGTAGCTAGTTCTTCAAGCTCCCGAGCTCCCAAACTCAATACAAACCAAGCAGGAGTAGGGTTTTACGCGTCCACGCGGCCCGAACCTGGGTAAACTGCCCGCGTGCTCTCCTCGATCTGCTCTTTGTGCTCCCTCCGCTCCCTTACCGCAACGACAAGGGGCTCCGATCCCATAGGTGCTCGTGGTGGAAAGTTTCCCCCGACATTGGGCCTTGCCCTAATCATTGCTACATGATGCGCTAGTATCATTGCATTTCCTGCTACACTGGCAGAGGCATACATTTGCATACATCATGATAGTTTCATTTTCTTTATGTTGAGTACTTTTGTAAAGTGTGAAAAATCTTCTATACTTCTTGAAATATATAGAGTGTTGCCCCTAAAGTGAGGGAAAGATCCCAAAGAGGACAAATCAAAAGATCCCAAAGAGGACAAAATCAAAAGATCCCAAAGAGGACAAATGAGAGTTAAATAGAAAGAGCCATTGAGGCCACAAAAAAATAAAAAAAAAGAAGAAAAAAAGAAAAAGAAATAAAAAGAGAGAAGGGGGAACACTACTATTCTTTTTGAGAGATCCACACTCGTACTCCATCGTACACCTTGTACTCCATAGAGATTATCATTCATGCATATAGCTATGTGGGGACCTTCACACTATAGAACTTGGCTTGTATATTCCAATGATGAGCCTCCTCAAAAGAGCTCTAGGTCTTCTTGAGCAAGCAAGTTGGATGCACCCCCACTAGTTCCATTGGAGAGCTTACCTTAGCTCATATGTGCATCCGTTGCATGGCAATCCCTACTCCTCACATCATATCTATCATTTGGCTTTCTCTCGCCGATGATTGTCCTCACTGATGTGAGCCTTTCACACCTTTTTTGTCTTCCCCCTTCATCATTTTTCTCTCTTTGCCATCCTAAGTGTCAACTTTCTTGCTTACGCTCATCCATTGCATGAGTGCTCAAAATATCGAAAGGGAGTGGATCATTTTGACTTGTACCTGGCTGTTGGTCTGGGGATGAGTCAAGACAAGATTCCAAAGAAGACCAAGTGTGAAACTTTAGTAGATTAAGTTCTCAACAATACAAAAACTATGTTTTACTCTGTCGTATATCCCTATCCCCTTTCTTGCACGCAAACACCATTTGGAGACATTCGAGTCACGGACAGCGAGAGCTCTTGCACCTTTATGTTCTGATGTTGCTTGTTACAATGCTAATATAGACTCTTGCTTGTTATGACTTGAATTGAATTACATGCCTTGATTGCTTTACTTAAAAAGTTCTTATATGGTTGGTAGCATGTCACCACAGAAATTATGCTTGTTATCATTTACCTACTCGAGGACGAGCAGGAATTAAGCTTGGGGATGTTGATACGTCCAAAACGTATCTATAATTTCTGCTTGCTCCATGCTTCTTTTGTGTGATATTGCTATGATATTTATGCACTTCCATACACTTTTGATCATATTTGGACTAACCTATTAACTCAGTGCACCACAGTGCCAGTTCCTGTTTTCTGCTGTTTTTCTATTTCAGATTTCCCCCATATTAAAAGTGCTCCAAAAATTCCGGGAAAAATACAGAAAAAATCAGCGTACAGGAAGCTTCGAGAAAAACCAAAGTGGGGCCAGAGGGGAGCCAGGGGCGGTCCAGGCGGCCACCCGGGGCGTCCCCACCCCTGGCCACCCAAGGGGGGCGCCTGGGGCCCCCGCTCCGCCTCTGGTGACCCCCCTTCGCATATATATTCCTCGGGTCCCGAAACCCTCGAGGACGGAACCCTTTTTCACGATCTCGCCTCTGTTCCGCCGCCGCAGCGCTTCCAAGATCGGGAGCATCAGGAGAACTCTTCCCGGCACCCTGCCGGAGGGGAGGACCACCACCGGGAGCTTCTCCACCACCATGGACGCTTTCCGGATGAGTTGTGAGTAGTCCCCCTTGGACCATGGGTCCATGACCAGTAGCTATGTGATGTTCTCCTCCCCTCTTTGTTCTTCATGGATTAGACCTCGTGAGCTGCCCTACATGATCGAGGCACATATGTAATCTTTATGTTGTTGCTCTGCTGAGTTTGATGGGATCCGATGGATTAGGAGATTATGTTCAGATTGTGTGTGAGTAATATATTTGACTCACCTCTTTTATATTTTAGTTCTTGAGTAATTCTTGCATGTTCTCCGTTGCTGTTTATTGCTTTGGCCAAGTAGTAGGTAGTAACTCCAAGAGGGAACGTTATGCTTGATTGTGGGTTCATGCCCCCTGATGACTAGCTTGAGTGACAGAAACATGAGTCTAGGGGATGTGCTGTTGCCACAAGGGGGAAAACAATGGTGCTTGTACTTGCGGGTGCAAGGATTGTTTACTTTACGCAAAGTTCTTTTAATGCAGTTGTCTGTTGCTTTGAGTTTACACTTTGGGTGGGACTCGCAACTTAATACCAGCGAGATGTTCTGGATAGATATCTCAAGGTGGATGATTAGTAGTAGATGCAGATGGATTTCGGTCTACTTGCCTTGGCGTACCGCCCATGCTTTTGAGCCTCTACCTTTCTTTACAACATAGTTAGCATTGGTTTGCGCACATAATCCTGTCAATTGCCCAGCTGTAATTTGTTTACCTCGCTTAGCTATTTTATCGTCTTTTGGGAGAGAGACATCACTAGTGAACATCATGGGACCCCGGTCCATATTACCACCACTGATCACACCTTATGTTTACTTCCTGTTTTTATTCCCTAGTTGCAGTCATAGCTATCATTATTACCTCTTGTGTTTGATCCTTTGTAAGCAGCAAGGCCGGACGGATTGACAACCTCTCTGTACTCGTTGGGAGCAAAGTTACTTGTATCTGCGTGCAGGTCCTGTCAACCGCTAAGTTTCTGGCGCCGTTAGCAGTTGACACCTTCTTGTCGACCCTCGGAGTCTCACGGGATTCGATCCTTGGTATCTTTGCCAAGGGAAACTTGCCGTTACGCTACATCTCAAACCTTCCACTTGGGGTAACCAATGAGGGGCGAGAAGCCATCAATGATGTATCTACCGGCGCAGGGCTTTGCCTAAGCACTGCAACGGTATGACTGAGGTGTGTTTCTGTGGAGGGGGCCACTGCACACGGCTAAAACAATTCAACTTCTATGTATTTGGGTGCCCCCCTGCCCCCATATATAAAGGAACAAGGGGGGAGGCCGGCCAGCCCCTTGTGGCGTGCCTAGGAGGTGCAATCCTACTAGGAATAGGATTGCAATCCTATTCTTAGTAGGAACTACCAAAAGGGAGAAGGGGGAAAGGAAGGAGAGGGAGAAGGAGAAGGAAAGGGGCGCCGCCCCCCCTCCTTCCTTGTCCAATTCGGACCAAGGGGTGGGGGGCGCGCGGCCCAGCCCTGGACTCCTTCCCTCTTTCTCCTACGGCCCATTAAGGCCCATAGCTTCCCCACAGGTTCCGGTAACCCCCCCCCCGGTACTCCGGTAAATTCTGAAACTTTACGGAACACTTCCGTTGTCCGAATATAGTCGTCCAATATATCAATCTTTACGTCTCGGACATTCCGAGACTCCTCGTCATGTCCGTTATCTCATCCGGGACTCCGAACTATCATCGGTACATCAAAACTCATAATACCGATCGTCATCAAACGTTAAGCGTGCGGACCCTACGGGTTCGAGAACTATGTAGACATGACCGAGACTCGTCTCCGGTCAATAACCAATAGCGGAACCTGGATGCTCATATTGGCTCCTACATATTCTACGGAGATCTTTATCGGTCAAACCGCATAACAACATACATTGTTCCTTTTGTCATCGGTATGTTACTTGCCCGAGATTCGATCGTCGGTATCTCTATACCTAGTTCAATCTCGTTACCGGCAAGTCTATTTACTCGTTCCGTAATACATCATCTTGTGACTAACTCATTAGTCTTTTGCTTGCAAGGCTTATTATGATGTGCATTACCGAGAGGGCCCAGAGATACCTCTCCGACACTCGGAGTGACAAATCCTAGTCTTGATCTATGCCAACACCACGAACACTTTCGGAGACACCTGTAGAGCATCTTTATGATCACCCAGTTACGTTGTGACGTTTGATAGCACACAAGGTGTTCCTACGGTATTCAGAAGTTGCATAATCTCATAGTCATAGGAACATGTATAAGTCATGAAGAAAGCAATAGCAATAAAACTAAACGATCATAGTGCTAAGCTAACGGATGGGTCTAGTCCATCACATCATTCTCCTAATGATGTGATCCCGTTGATCAAATGACAACTCATGTCTATGGCTAGGAAACATAGCCATCTTTGATCAATGAGCTAGTCTAGTAGAGGCATACTAGGGACATACTATTTTGTCTATGTATTCACACAAGTTTCCGGTTAATACAATTCTAGCATGAATAAAAGACATTTATCATGATATAAGGAAATATAAATAACAACTTTATTATTGCCTCTAGGGCATATTTCCTTCAGTCTCCCACTTGCACTAGTGTCAATAATCTAGCTCACATCGCCATGTGATTTAATACCGATAGTTCACATCGTTATGTGAATAACACCCATAGTTCACATCGCCATGTGACCAACACCCAAAGGGTTTACTAGAGTCAATAATCTAGTTCACATCGCTATGTGATTAATACCCAAGAGTAATAAGGTGTGATCATGTTTTGCTTGTGAGAGAAGTTTAGTCAACGGATCTGTCACATTCATATCCGTATGTATTTCGCAAATTTCTATGTCTACAATGCTCTGCATGGAGCTACTCTAGCTAATTGCTCCCACTTTCAATACGCATTCAGATTGATACTTAGAATCATCTGGATTTAGTGTCAAAGCTTGCATCGGCGTAACCCTATACGAAGAACTCTTTATCACCTCCATAATCGAGAAACATTTCCTTAGTCATCCAGTTACTAAGGATAATTTTGACCGCTGTACAGTGATCTACTCCTGGATCACTATTGTACCTCCCTGTCAAACTCATGGCAAGGTACACAACATGTTTGGTACACAGCATGGCATACTTTATAGAACCTATGGCTGAGGCATAGGGAATGACTTTCATTCTCTCTATATTTTTCTGCCGTGGTCTGGCTTTGAGTCTTACTCAACTTCACACCTTACAAGTCAGGCAGGAACTCCTTCTTTGACTGATCCATTTTGAACTACTTCAAAATCTTATCAAGGTATGTACTCATCGAAAGTCTTATCAAGCGTCTTGATCTATCTCTATAGATCTTGATGCCCAATATGTAAGCAGCTTCACCAAGGTCTTTCTTTGAAAAACTCCTTTCAAACACTCCTTTATGCTTTCCAGAAAATTCTACATCATTTCCGATCGACGATATGTCATTCACATATACTTATCAGAAAGGTTGTAGTGCTCCCACTCACTTTCTTGTAAATACAGGCTTCTCCAAAAGTCTGTATAAAACCATATGCTTTGATCACCTCATCAAAGCGTATATTCGAACTCCGAGATGCTTGCACCAGTCCATAGATGGATCGCTGAAGCTTGCACATTTTGTTAGCACCTTTAGGATTGACAAAACCTTCTGGTTGCATCATATACAATTCTTCTTTAATAAATCCATTAAAGAATGCAGTTTTGTTATCCATTTGCCAAATTTCATAAAATGCGGCAATTGCTAACATGATTCGGACAGACTTAAGCATCGATACGAATGAGAAAGTCTCATCGTAGTCAACTCCTTGAACTTGTCGAAAACTTTTCGCAACAAGTCGAGCTTCGTAAACAGTAACATTACCGTCAGCGTCAGTCTTCCTCTTGAAGATCCATTTATTTTCGATGGCTTGCCGATCATCGGGCAAGTCAACCAAAGTCCACACTTTGTTCTCATACATGGATCCCATCTCTGATTTCATGGCCTCAGGCCATTTTGCGGAATCTGGGCTCATCATCGCTTCCTCATAGTTCGTAGGTTCATCATGGTCTAGTAACATGACTTCTAGAACTGGGTTGCCGTACCACTCTGGTGCAGAACGTACTCTGGTTGATCTACGACGATCAGCAGAAACTTGATATGAAGTTTCATGATCATCATCATTAGCTTCTTCACTAATTGGTGTAGGAATCACTGGAACAATTTTCTGTGATGTACTACTTTCCAATGCAGGAGAAGGTACAATTACCTCATCAAGTTCTACTTTCCTCCCACTCACTTCTTTCGAGAGAAACTCCTTCTCTAGAATGGATCCATTCTTAGCAACGAATATCTTGCCTTCGGATCTGTGATAGAAGGTGTACCCAACAGTCTCTTTTGGGTATCCTATGAAGACACATTTCTCCGACTTGGGTTCGAGCTTATCAGGTTGAAGCTTTTTCACATAAGCATCGCAGCCCCAAACTTTAAGAAACGACAACTTTGGTTTCTTGCCAAACCATAGTTCATAAGGTGTCGTCTCAACGGATTTAGATGGTGCCCTATTTAACGTGAATGCAGCTGTCTCTAAAGCATAACCCCAAAACGATAGTGGTAAATCGGTAAGAGACATCATAGATCGCACCATATCCAATAAAGTACGGTTACGACGTTCGGACACACCATTGCGCTGTGGTGTTCCGGGTGGCGTGAGTCGTGAAACTATTCCACATTGTTTCAAATGAAGACCAAACTCGTAACTCAAATATTCTCCTCCACGATCAGATCGTAAAACTTTATTTTCTTGTTACGATGATTCTCTACTTCACTCTGAAATTCTTTGAACTTTTCAAATGTTTCAGACTTGTGTTTCATTAAGTAGATATACCCATATCTGCTCAAATCATCAGTGAAGGTCAGAAAATAACGATACCCGCCGCGAGCTTCAACACTCATTGGCCCACATACATCAGTATGTATGATTTCCAACAAATCTGTTGCTTGCTCCATAGTTCCGGAGAACGGAGTTTTAGTCATCTTGCCCATGAGGCATGGTTCGCAAGCACCAAGTGATTCATAATCAAGTGATTCCAAAAGTCCATCACTATGGAGTTTCTTCATGCGCTTTACACCAATATGACCTAAACGGCAGTGCCACAAATAAGTTGCACTATCATTATTAACCTTGCATCTTTTGGCTTCAATATTATGAATATGTATATCACTACAATCGAGATCCAATAAGAATAGACCACTCTTCAAGGGTGCATGGCCATAAAAGATATTATTCATAAAAATAGAACAACCATTATTCTATGATTTAAATGAATAACCGTCTCGCAATAAACAAGATCCAGATATAATATTCATGCTCAACGCTGGCACCAAATAACAATTATTTAGGTCTAAAACTAATCCCGAAGGAAGATGTAGAGGTAGCGTGCCGACGGCGATCACATCAACTTTGGAACCATTTCCCACACGCATCGTCACCTCGTCCTTAGCTAATCTTCGTTTAATCCGTAGTCCCTGTTTCGAGTTACAAATATTAGCAACCGAACCGGTATCAAATACCCAGGTACTACTACGAGCATTAGTAAGGTACACCTCAATAACATGTATATCACATATACCTTTGTTCACCTTGCCATCCTTCTTATCCGCCAAATACTTGGGGCAGTTCCGCTTCCAGTGTCTAGTCCCTTTACAGTAGAAGCACTCAGTTTCAGGCTTGGCTCCAGACTTGGGTTTCTTCGCGGGAGTAGCAACTGTCTTGCTATTCTTCTTGAAGTTCCCCTTCTTTCCCTTGCCCTTTTTCTTGAAACTAGTGGTCTTGTTAACCATCAACACTTGATGCTCCTTTTTGATTTCTACCTCCGTAGCTTTGAGCATAGCGAAGAGCTCGGGAATTGTCTTCTGCATCCCTTGCATATTATAGTTCATCACGAAGCCTTTATAGCTTGCTGACAGTGATTGAAGAACTCTATCAATAACACTATCCACGTCAACTTTGCAACCAAGTTGAGTCATATGATTGTAGTACCCAGACATTCTGAGCAAGTGTTCACTGATAGAACTATTCTCCTCCATCTTGCAGCTGTAGAACTTATTGGAAATCTCATATTTCTCAATCCGGGCATTTGCTTGAAATATTAACTTCAACTCCTGGAACATCTCATATGGTCCATGATGTTCAAAACGTCGTTGAAGTCCCGGTTCTAAGCCGTAAAGCATGGCACACTGAACTATCGTGTAGTCATCAGACCGCGTCTGCCAGACGTTCAAAGCGTCTACATTAGCGGGAGGGGGCTTGTCACCTAGCGGTGCTTCAAGGACATAATTCTTCTGTGCAGCAATGAGGATAATCCTCAAGTTACGGACCTAGTCCGTGTAATTGCTACCATCATCTTTCAACTTAGCTTTCTCTAGGAATGCATTAAAATTCAAAGGAACGGTAGCACGGGCCATTGATCTACAACAACATAGATATGCAAAAACTATCAGGACTAAGTTCATGATAAATTAAAGTTCAATTAATCATATTACTTAAAGAACTCCCACTTAGATAGACATCCCTTCGGTCATCTAAATGATCACGTGATCCAAATCAACTAAACCATGTCCGATCATCACGTGAGATGGAGTAGTTTCAATGGTGAACATCTTATATTGATCATATCTACTATATGATTCACGCTCCACCTTTCGGTCTCCAGTGTTCCAAGGCCATATCTGCATATGCTAGGCTCGTCAAGTTTAACCCGAGTACTCTGCGTGTGCAAAACTGGCTTACACCCGTTGTATTTGAACGTAGAGCTTATCACACCCGATCATCACGTGGTGTCTCGGCACGACGAACTTTCGCAACGGTGCATACTCAGGGAGAACACTTATACCATGAAATTTAGTAACGGATCATCTTATAATGCTATCGTCGTTCAAAGCAAAATAAGAAGCATAATATGATAAACATCACATGCAATCAAAATATGTGACATGATATGGCCATCATCATCTTGTGCTTTTGATCTCCATCTCCAAAGCACCTTCATGATCACCTTCGTCACCGGCGCGACACCTTGATCTCCATCGTAGCATCGTTGTCGTCTCGCCAACTATTGCTTCTACGACTATCGCTATCGCTTTAGTGATAAAGTAAAGCAATTACATGGCGATTGCATTTCATACAATAAAGTGACAACCATATGGCTCCTGCCAGTTGCCGATAACTTTACAAAACATGATCATCTCATACAAAACCGTATATCTCATCATGTCTTGACAATATCACATCACAACATGCCCTGCAAAAACAAGTTACACGTCCTCTACTTTGTTGTTGCAAGTTTTACGTGGCTGCTACGGGCTTAGCAAGAACCGTTCTTACCTACGCATATAAAAACCACAATGATGTTTCATCAAGTATGTGTTGTTTTAACCTTCACAAGGACCGGGCGTAGCCACACTTGATTCAGCTAAAGTGAGAGAGACAGACACCCGCCAGTCACCTTTAATCAACGAGTGCTCATAACGGTGAAACCAGTCTCGCGTAAGCGTACGCGTAATGTCGGTCCGGGCCGCTTCATCTCACAATACCGCCGAAGCAAAGTATGACATGCTGGTAAGAAGTATGACTAGTATCGCCCACAACTCATTGTGTTCTACTCGTGCAAATCATCTACGCATAGACCTGGCTCTGATGCCACTGTTGGGGAACATAGTATTTTAAAAATTTCCTACGATCACGCAAGATCTATCTACCAGATGCATAGCAACGAGAGGGGAGAGTGTGTCTACGTACCCTCGTAGACCAGGAGCGGAAGCGTCAAGTGACGCGGTTGATGTAGTCGAACTTCTTCCCGATCCAACCGATCAAGCACCGAACGAACGACACCTCCGCATTCAGCACACGTTCAACTTGATGACGTCCCACGAGCTCCTGATCCAGTTGAGCTTCACGGGAGAGTTTTGTCAGCACGATGGCGTGGTGACGGATATGATGTATCTACCAGCGCAAGGCTTCGCCTAAGCACTGCAACAGTATGACCGAGGTGTGTTTCTGTGGAGGGGGGCACCGCACACGGCTAAAACAATTCAACTTCTGTGTATTTGGGTGCCCCCTGCCCCCGTATATAAAGGAGCAAGGGGGGAGGCCGGCCAGCCCCTTGTGGCGCTCCTAGGAGGTGCAATCCTACTAGGAATAGGATTGCAATCCTATTCCTAGTAGGAACTACCAAAAGGGAGAAGGGGAAAGGAAGGAGAGGAAGAAGGAGAAGGAAAGGGGCGCCAGCCCCCCTCCTTCCTTGTCCAATTCGGACCAAGGGGGGGGGCCAGCCCTGGTCCTCCTTCCCTCTTTCTCCTACGGCCCATTAAGGCCCATAGCTTCCCCAGGGGTTCCAGTAACCCTCCCGGTACTCCGGTAAATTCCGAAACTTTATGGAACACTTCCGTTGTCCGAATATAGTCGTCCAATATATCAATCTTTATGTCTCGGACATTCCGAGACTCCTCGTCATGTCCGTGATCTCATCCGGGACTCAGAACTACCTTCGGTACATCAAAACTCATAAACTCATAATACCGATCGTCATCAAATGTTAAGCGTGCGGACCCTACGGGTTCGAGAACTATGTAGACATGACCGAGACTCATCTCCGGTTAATAACCAATAGCGGAACCTGGATGCTCATATTGGCTCCTACATATTCTACGAAGATCTTTATCGGTCAACCCGCATAACAACATACGTTGTTCCTTTTGTCATCGATATGTTACTTGCCCGAAGGTCTATGGTAAACTACTAACAACTCATGGTGAGGGCGACGACGATGATGATGATGAACTCCGTGATGGATCCCCCTCCGGTGGAGCTCCGGAACAGGCTCCAAGATGGGATCTCACGGGAACAGGAGGTTACGGCGGTGGAATTAGGGTTTTCTCTCTGTTGTTGAAGGTTTCGGGGTACGCAGACTTATATATGAGGAAGGAGGACACCGGGGGAGTCACGGGGGCCCGACGAGGCAGGGGGGCGCGCCCTAGGAAGGGGGCCGCGCCCCCACTCTCGTGGGCCCCTCATGGCTCTTCTGACGTGGTTTTCAAGTTCTCCGAGCGTGATTTTCTCCAAAAATATCTCTTGCGAAGGTTTCATTCCGTTTTGACTCCGTTTGATATTCTTTTTCTGCAAAACCCTGAAACAGGCAAAAAACAGCAATTTGGACTGGGCCCTTGGGTTAGTAGGTTAGTCCAAAAAATGATATAAAAGTATATGATAAAGCCCATTAAACATCCAAGACTTCATTAATAATAGCATGGAACAATAAAAAATTATAGATACGTTGGAGACGTATCAAGAAGATGAGATGACTTCTTCCATTTATTAAATGAAAAAAAGGTTTTGAAAGGATTTTGGATTTCGTTCCCGAAATATTTCAAATTCAGAAAAAAAAACTTTATGCAACGCAATGATTTTCCCGAGAGAAGATAAAATGACTTCTTCAAATTATTAGAAATATGAGTTGGAAGTTTTTCTGAAATTTTCTACAACTCATTTTCAAAATTTGAGTTATTGGGTTTTATTTAAATTAATTTTCTCCAAAAATAAAATATATGGAAAATAGGGTAACATGATTCCCTACAGTAGAAAACTAGAGAGAAATAAATTTGAAAACATTTTTGTATTTTTAAAATGATTTTTTATTGGATTTTATTACAACAATAGCACTATTAGATTTATTTAAATTTTTGTGGATTTTATCTGATGCCAGAAAAATGTTCAAGTTGTAGGAAATCTTTTTGTGAAAATTTTGATATATAATATGCCTATATTATATTTATAGTTTATTTGGTTTTAATTTATTTTTCTTATCTTTTTATTTGTTAAACAAAAAGAGGTCGCCCAGACCGAGTGGGCCGCCCGAGTCGGCCCAACTCGCCAGGCCAGCCCAACCGCACCGCAGACCGCGCCCGACCCACACCCGCTCGCTCGCACCCGCCGCCGTTTAGCCAGAGCAGCCGACAGGTGGGCCCAACCTGTCGGGGTCGTCTTCCCCACGCCAAGCCGGACTCCGTCCGCCGCACGACTCGCGTGCGACGCCGTGTCCAGGCGGGACTCCTTCCCCTTGCCCCTTGCCCAAGACTCGCCTCACCCCCCGTCCTTTAAATACCGAGGCCTCGGGCCCCGTCTTCTCTCCTCCCCAGGCCGAGCTCCACCGCCGCCGCATCCCGCCACCGCCGACGAGCTCTGCCGCCATCACCCCGCCCTTTGCCGCCGCCCTCGACCGTCGCCTCCTCCACCATCGGACGCGCCGCTCCGCGTTGCACCTCCAGCGTGCCTCCGCCCAAAGCCGCCGATCACCGGAGCCGTCGCCCCGATCGCCGCCGCCGTCGTCTTCCTGGCTGCCAACGCCACCCCATCGAAACCGCCCGTCCTGCCGGTTTCTTTTTGACGAAAACCGCTGACGGTATAAAACCGCCCTAACCCGGGTTTCGCTTCGGTTTTCTTTTTAAACCATTTTTTTCTAGGGTTCGTTAGTTTCTATTAACGAACGGATTCGTTTGTTAGGTTCTGTTAGCGGACATTTGTCCGATAGTTTTTTCCTTTTTCCATTTTATTTTAGTCAGGGACCCTTCTATAATTATTTTATTTACAGTTTAGCCCCTGCTTTTCAAACCTTCACTACTTTTTACTCGTTAGTCCAAATCCAACGAAACCAACGCCCACGTCTTCGCTATGACCCCCTCTATCTAGTAAAACAACTCAAACATGTTTTTGAAAGTTTTAAAATTTGAATTCAACTAGATTTTGTTTGAAACTTGTTTTTGTCATAACTTGAGTTTCGTAACTCCGTTTGAGTTGATTCTTTTTGCAAATCGAAGCTCCTGACCTAAACTTTCTGATAAAGCCAAATTCTCCTAATTTTGGTACCGTTAGAAATTGTTTTCTGTTGCAAGAGTTATTCGCTTGTTTTTGAAGTTTTCCAAAGTGTTTTCTTCGTTCTTTCCGATTCTCTGCGTGATTGCTTATGTGTGGTTACTATTGTTTGCTTATGATAGATTGATCCGAGTGTGACGAGTAGATCTATCATGAGTTGTGAGTGCGAAGATTCTACATCGTCAGTACAAGGCAAGTTCATACTTTGATCATACTTTTCAAATACCCAGTTTTATTGCATTAGTTCTATCCTTAAACACTTGCATTAGTAGGGTTTGGAAACATGTGGTGATGCTATGTAGTTCATGAGGTAGGAACCCAATGACTTGAGATCAACCCAAGGGAATATACGCTTTGTTACTTAACGCTTAGCCATGCTTGTAGACGTGGATTGGTATGTGTGATTCATGAAAGTTGTGAGAGAGATATTTAACAAAGGGAAACTTTAAGGTGGCAACTTTAATACACAACTGGGTGGATTGGTTGTGGCACCCTGGGGATGGACCAGTGGTTTGCCGGGGCACCCTGGGGATGGACCAGTGGTTTGCCCGGACACCTGGGGATATACCAGTGTTGTCCAAGGAATGCCACCCAGGCTCAAAGGGATCATATTATATTTCATGCCTAGAAACTTCCATGTGCAGCCACAAGCCATTATGGGCTCTGACATAGTTGAGTATGTTGTGTGACATCTTTTAGTGGTAGACTAGCAGATGTAGGGGGAATGTAGGTGGTATGGTCTACCCAGGGTAAAGAGTTAATGCTTCTGAAAGACTGTGTCTCGGTCATTCGTTTCTCAAACACCATGCAGTGCGAGAAATTAAACGGAGGCGATCGAGTCTTGTGGGGAAAAGTGCACAAACCTCTAAATAGTGTACAAACTATTCGTGAGTAGCCGTGTCCCGGTTATGGACATCTTTGAGTATCTAGAAGTGGATTATTTGTTGATCTCATCACTCTAATTAATTAACTTGTTGGGTTATTAATGACTTTGGTAACTTTGGGAATTGAGATGGGGGTACCATTCTCAATATTGCTTAATTCAACTGAGTAGATTCAATAAAATTTACTCCTTTGTGGTAGGGAAAAATCAGCTTTATGCAAAACAAACCTTACAACCTCCACCAGCCATATATGCATGTAGTTGTAGGCATTGTTCTTCATTATTGCTACAGTATGAATTTGCCAGTACATTCAATGTACTGACCTACATGGCTGCAATGTCTCATGTTGCAGGAATTATTCAACGAGTAAGTGTTACATTAGGGTTGCGCTGTCTACACTCAACTTTGTTATTGGTGTTGATGGGAATCCACAAGCTCGTGTTCTTCCGCTATGTGGATTGAGGTAATAGTAGTATTTACATTACTTTATACATATGATTTACCTCTGTTATAAATCCTCGAGTATTGTGTGCGTCAGCATACCGATCCAGGGATGACACTTAAGCACAGAGACTTGATCCATTCGGGTCGGGTCACTACAATCATCATGAAGAGACATATGTACAACTTACTGGTCATGTTGGAGTTGCGAAGAAACCAGAAGCTGGTGTTGCTAAAGCTGCTCATGAAGATCCAGTTGAAGTTGCCGCCGGTCATGGTGATTCTACTACAGTCACAACTGCTCTTGAGAAGACATCCGCTGTTGTAGATGCTGGCATTGAGCGCGAAGCTGTTCCTGTATCGAATGCACATGAGATCCCATCTGTTGCTGTGCCGGATCTTGTAGCTAAAGCTGTGCCATCTTCTGCAGGCAAAGACATAGGCAAGAACAAATAATGTCCACACCCATCCCTAAGCTTTAAAACTTTTTCTATTGCGATGATCTTTGAGTGTGTGATGTATGTTTATGGGAAGTTGGTTTCTTTTGTGAAAAAAATGTACAATATGTGTTTCGGGAAACATTTGTGATACTTGTAATATGTTTACATCGGTGTAATCGATGATGTGCTTTTGTGTCCTGATGCCTTTGTGCTTTACACTATGTATGTATGTTGTATTGCCTTTCCCCTTGTTGAAGGTATATGTGTACTGCTTTTAGTGCTGTACTTCTTGTTAGCTACAGTAGCTCAACTGACTAGCACATCTTGATTTCAGAACTGCATTTGCAGTTGCTTCTGTACTGTTTTAGTTCTGCACTGCTTTATATCTGTACTTCTTGTGTATCTACAGTAGCTACACTTTACATTAGGTCATGAGGTTATGTACTTCTCCTAAAGTTGTTTATGTACTTCCTCTACATGTATATTTTGTACTTCTTTTAATGTGCTTCGTTTTCCGCAGGTGCTGATTATTTTGATGATTTGATACAAGATGAGGTTAACATTCCAGATTTTGTTGAAAGGTTTTACAATGCAGTTACTTCTATTGAAGGAAAGGACAAGATTGTGTATGTTTCGTATTCTTATTTCCTTTGTTCTATCTTTTTCATGCTTTTATAATTTTGTTATTTCACATGTGTCCTTCCGATTATTATGTGGTACATAATAATTTTCAGTGGAGAAGTTATGTTTGAGAATAAGTATTGCAAAGCTATCGTATTGGATATTGCTAAAGAGTTTCGCCCTGATGGCATGCTTGGCACAGAAGTAGCGTCTGTTGGGATCTACATTTTATCAGAGAGGTATAAAGAATCTGAAAAGTTGGTTGTGCCCTACTGGATCACTGTAAGTTTGTTTCTTATATTTTAATCTTTTGGCTATGTTTTTTTGCTTGCTGCTTCATTTTTGTGAGCGTGCCTTTTGTTTATGCTTGCTTTATTAAATTTTTTTTGCAGTCTAAGTTGTATCGTGGAGATATATCTGCTCCCGTGATTAAATGGTTTTCAAAGAGAGTCGGAGACGAGCGTATTGACAAGAAGGATATTGTGAGTAAATTATAATTCTGGTTATCTTGTGTGTGTGGTTTTGTTTTTGTGTTTTTTACTGACTTTTTATTATTTTGCTTGTGCTTTATCTTGTTTCGCAGATTGTGTTCCGAACGTTAGATCCTCCTCCTCCCAAAAGGCATTCAGCTGAGTCAGCTGGTATTGGTCACTGGGTGACCATCAACATAGACATGAAAATACGGTGTTTCCAGTATATTGATTCTCTGTACGACAGAATGACCAGGATGGGTGGACCATTTTCCTGAAAATGGTGAAGAATGTTAAGATTCTCTGGAGGGATGTTAGCAATAAAATGGATATCCATCTAAAACCTGATAATACCGACAGTTTTGAGACCAGATATATGAGCACAGAGAAACAAGAAGATGGGTGAGACATGCACACATTTTTTCTTATCACACACTTCTTTTTGCTAGATGGATAACACTTTTTTTCAGTTCATTCACATTAGTGTTTTTTCCTTTTGTTGTGTATGAAGGTGTTCTTGTGGGTTTTTCATGCTGCCGACTGTTCAGTCGTGGGATGGTAAAGAACTTATGAACTTTGCACATGCTGGCATTGCCAACATGAAGAAGACCATGCTTTTTAGTTAGGCTATGTCTGATCATTTCAATATTGATTTTAACAAGCTGTTCGACTATCATCCAGGTTAGTATTTACTAGTTTCGTGTTTTTTCTAATCAGTCTGTTATATAAAATTCTTACCTGCACTTCCAGTTGCATCATTATTGTACTTCTTGTAGCTGTGATATAGCCATCATAGGAGCAGTGTTATCTGTACATCTTTTTGCTACTTTTGTTATGCAAGTTTTGTGCTAGATCACTCTCTTTTATGATTTCACATGTCTCTCATGATATTTTGTACTTCATTTTTTTATTTTAAATTTCTGTCTTTGTCAATTTAATGCAGGTGAATGTATGAACGTTGGGGATGAAAGTTTTTTATTGTTTGAGACCCAAATGGTTAAGCCTTCTCATGAAGTTATTACTATTAGTAGCCAAGAAGATGTCGAGGTTCTGAAAGAGAAGCCCGTCGTTACGAAAACGCCGTCCATCAAGAAGAAGCCGGGTATAGAGGATGATTCAGTTTTTGAGAAAATTGATGTTGGACATGAATCTACTGACACCGATGACTTTGTCAGGCCAATAATAACCACAAGGTCCGACAGGCTGGCTCATGGTAAGCAGGGGACAATTTTTTCCTGCAAAGAAGATTAAGAAAGCTCCCGGGATCGACTCTGTGAATTTATTGTCCAATGAGCGTGCGCCAAAGAAAGCAAAGAGGTGGATTCAGCCGGTTGAGCAACTAAGGCCCATCGAGTACAGTAATATCCAAAATGCTAGGCTTTTGAAGGATTTCATGCTAAGCAAGCATGCAATTCAGAAGTATAAAGTTTGCGTTCTTCTTGATCTTACTAGTTTTGCTAATATTTTAGATGTTTAGTTAATCTTGTGCTTCGCAATAGTATATTCTTATTCTTTCTATTTTTTTTTCCTTTTTTTTCTGGCTGCCATGTTTTTTGCGCTTTAAAAGCAAGTACCCTGCTTTTGGTTAAACAAGTTTGTACTGAATTCTGATAGTGATTCTAGTACTTCTCAAAGTTCTATTATTGAACTTCTTGGTTTTGTATTTTTGTACTTCCCTAATTTCAACCTTTGTACTGCCATGTATTGCTTAAACATGTACTGCCTTCATTAGCTTCTTAAAAAATTTAGATGTAATCATTTTAATAACTTATGTTAATTTAGTTCATTTTATCTTCATTTTTGCCAATTGCAGAACATCTTTTGCTACGTTCGTTCATGGTGTTGATGACACTGGTTTTGAGGTTGAGACAACTTTCACCGGTGAAGATTTCGTAAGGAATTTTGCTCAATATGGGCAGATCGAAGGCGAGATGATGGACTTTTTTCATTTCTAGCTTTAATTCTGATGCATCCATGAGTCATGTTTTTTTGCTTCTGGGAAGCGTGTACTTTTGAGCTCGTACTTCGTTGCGGTAATGTTTTTTATTCTATTAGCAAGTTTCTCTTATTTCATGTGTATGTTATTTTTCTTTTTGTATTTTGATGTGTACCTTGTATTTTCTGATCTTAAAGCACTTTTTCTTTGATGTGCAATATGTTCTTGGATTGGATAATTTGACGAACACCAAGAAATTTGATCTCGAGGAAGCAATTAGGTCATTCCACAATTTGGTGAAGCCTTCACAAAATCTTTTGTTGGCAGACTTGGTTAGTATAGTTTGTTAAAATTTTCATTTAGGTGTTAGCATGTTCTTTTTTCTGCTTGTTTTTGTAGTGTGCACAGTTGTTTGATCTGTATACATAACTACTTCTTACACATCTGGTTGTTATTTTTAAAAACAGATCTTGCTCCCCAACTGTAAACCTGTTGGTACTTCAAATACTTTCCACCATTCGCTGTACGTTCTGAACAAATACCGTAAGACATTTGATGTCCTGGAGTCATTAAATTGGCCGACAAGAAGCATCACTCAAATAACAAAGCGAGTTCCACAAACGTGATGTAAAAGAAATTGTGAGTTTATGCTACTTTACTTTTATGTTTATAATATTTTCTTGTTCCATTTTGATATTTTAGTAAACAACTTCTTACACTTCAAGGCTTGAGTTCACCTCTGTTTTTATAGGGCAAAAGGTTTGATGTTGTTATGCAAGTTGTTTATGGCAAAGAAGCGTGCAAGAAGAACAATGTACCATGCTGGAGCGAGGTTGCAGATAAACCCCACTACTTGATGCCTGCTCAACAGGGAGTTAATGAGAGTGGTATCTATTGCCTCAAGTGTGCGTGCACGTTTGATGGGGATCGATGCGTCGAGCATATCAAGAACTATGATGTTTGTCCCTGCAGACTACCCAGTTTTGTTTTATGAAGCGAAAAATATTTTCTTCATATTTGTTTTTTTGCTGCTCATTGTGCTGACATTTTTATTTTTTGTCGCAGGACCGTTTCGAGGACTGGAAGGCTGAGTACATGTTCAGAGTTCTTTTCCATAAGGACAACAAGGTGCCTCTTGAGGACATTCCAGAGGAAATCCAGTGCCTCTCCCCTACTTCTACGTTGTCAACACAGGGTGAAGAACTGCTGCTGATGTTAACTCAGCTCCCAGCTGAATGCTTTGATGACGCACAATATATAGTGCGACTAGGATATGTGTTAGACAATGTGTCCTTTTTGTAACCTAGATGATCTGTCGTGTGAATAACTACTTTATTTGTGGGAATATTGTCGCCTTATCAGTATGCAAAACATCTCTGCTGGATGATGTGTATTTAGTGTGAATTATGCTGAAACATTTGGCATCAAATTTTAAATCTATTGAAAATATATTCTTGTACTTCCACTGTTGCTTATTGTACTTCCTACAGTTGTTTTTACTGTACTTCTATTTTTACACAGATTTTTTACTCAAAATGTATTCTTTATAGCATCATTTTTGTCCTGCAAGCATTTTGTACGGAATAATTCATTTTGTTAAATATAATAGAATATTTTACTTGTTATGGAAGGGGGTCGGGTAGGGGGAGACCCCCCCTTACACTGTCTTGTACCGAGTGAACTTGTACCCCCATCTGTGTTAGTGCGACCGAGGTAGGAACGAGCCGTAGCAGGCGACGACGCGGCGTGCCGCGACATAGCATGTGGACGCGAGTCCATCACACCAGAGCCTCACCATCTATCTTAGGTGTGTGTGTGTGTGGGGGGGAGGAGGTGGGTGTGGTTAGGCACCATTTTATATACGTTTCTAAAAGGAAGGCAAACAGAAATGATACAGAAACATTTTTACTATATGTGAAGTCGAGGCATATAGTCACTGGTGTAGTACCTTGATTTTTAAAGTACTTTATTTTTCAAAATTATATGACTGATGTCATAATAGAATATGTACTTCACTTAGTGTTACGTTTGTACTTCTTTATCTATGTATTCTGCACTTCTTTGAAACTTGTTGTTTGTTAAAATAATACTTGCAAAGTCTATATATATATATATATATATATATATATATATATATATATATATATATATATATATATATATATATGTTTATATATACTTGCAAAGTTTGTTAAATCTATGGGTTTTATAGAATCAGATCAATTTTCAATGTCAATGTATTTGTTTATATATCAGTCATGACTCACATTAGCACATTACCATATAAATTTTTACAGCAATATAACAAGTAAATTGTACTCATCCATCCAAATCCGCATATTTTTAAGTATGAAATTGGTTGGCACAGTAGCTGTAGCACAATAGCTGTAGTATATATCATCTATGTTCTAAGAGTAACATACAACCCATGCAGCAATATGACAAGTTAATAAATTATACAAGCTAATCAACATTTCTTTAATCTAGAGCTACTCCTTGTTGGTGTTTGTTTTGGCGCTTGATTATTGCTGTTGTATCTTGCTTTTTTTTTGGGTGGGGGAGGTGGTGTTCGTTCTTCCTCTTCTTCGGTGTCCTCTTCATCAATATCATTGTCTTCATCATCATCCTCTTCTTCTCCTTCCTGTTCATTGTCTTCATATTCTTCTTCTTCTTCTTTTTCTTCTTCTTCTTCTTCTTCTTCTTCTTCTTCTTCTTCTTCTTCTTCTTCTTCTTCTTCTTCTTCTTCTTCTTCTTCTTCTGCAGTGGACATATTATTGTTCTTCTTAGATTTCTGATTTATTTTCTTTGCTATCTCCAAAGCAGCTTTGATCACTGGACATCTTAGAATGTTGTGCCCTGACCCAATTTGCTTGCATCCCTGGGATATCCTTTTACTTTTTTATTCAGTTGTTTCTTTTCATCTTTGGGAAATTTTGTTGGACACGACCTAGCATTGTGCCCTGACCCAATCTCGCCGCACATACCACATTTCCTCTTCCCTGTTTCAATTTTCTCATCTGTTTTTAGGACTGCTTCTTCCAGCTTCATTTTCTTTCCAGCCACTGATGGTCTCGATTCAGCTGTGTTCTTATACCTGCTGCCCTTAGTTTTTGATATTGGTGGAGGTAATATAGCCTTAGTTATAGATTGAGCATTGCATCCAGTACTAGGCATGTCATCATCGTCATGCAATGTTCTCGGCATCTCTGTTGATAAGTCAGGCTCAAACTGGTTTATGTCTGGTGGAGTGCATGCATCACCATCATCATCATCAGTTGCTGTTGAAGAACCCACTGCTTCAACATGTTTAAATCTTCTAGCAGGCCAGCTATTGCTGTTACGTGCTGGTCGTCTGACTTGCCTCCTATTGTCTCAACTTTCAAAGCTATTTGGAGAAGTTCATTTTGTTGATGCAGGAACGAAGACCCGTCAAATGATTCAGTCTTGTAGTCTCTCTTGTCAAATGTTTCCCTTGCCTTCGCTCTCGTAGTGTACCTCTTTAGGATGTAGATATCTGGCACACTCTTCACTCTCAGGTGCTCGAGCATTGCAATTATGTGCACGCAGAACAGACCTAGGAGCAGGTAGTTTTTGTGCATGAAAAAACAATTAGTTTTCATCATGAAAAAACCATAAATAGTAAATTCACTTTTTGTATATTTTGGAATTGGACATGTAAACATTGTTTGTGTTCTCTGTCTATATTTACCTGTTTGCTCAAACAGCATGCACTCGCAGCTGTATTTCTCGGTCTCAATGTTCGCAACAACTTTGAACTCATTGTTTGACCATGAGAACGTATCCGTTGGCTCATGGTAGGTCACAAGATAATTATGTTCGTCAACTGTAGGATCCTGGCTTATTTTTATGACGAAGAGTGTGCTATTTTTAAGTTTCCTCCTGAACTCGGTGAATACGGCTTTTGTATAGTGCTCACTGAACTGCTTCTCAAAACCGTAATGAGTTCTTGTGTTTGGTTCTGTCTGCAAAATGTTTAAGCAAGTGTGTCAGTATGGTTGTATGGAAATATCAAGTGCAAGAAGTTGTTGTACTTCTGTAAACTGTAACAACTGTACTTCTCCCCTGTATTATTTCTGTACCTGCCCGAAAACTCTAATCTACCACTTCTTTTTACAAAGACAAAAGAAATTTGAATTGATAGCTTACCATTGATGCCAATGTGTGTGCATTTTCAACTTGCCTCCTTGAAAATATGGAGTTGTTTACTTGCTCAGCAAATCGGTGCAAGTTTTGGTCCTGTTTGACAAATCCTTTCTTGAGTATGTAGTTCATACTTTTGCTTCGTTGAGTCAAAGTCATCCTTGCAGAGAAAACCTCTTTGAAGTAAGCTGATATCCATTCCTTCCTGTCTGCCCACATGTGCAGAATCATGTGATAATCATGAAGCTTGTATTTATCAAGTAGCTGGTGCCAAGCTGTCTGAAATTCAGTTGGCATCAGGGGCCAATTTATGATTGCCTCAAACTCAGCCTTGAAAGTGTTGTGCAACTTGTACAAGTATGAAATATGCGAGGCGTACTTGTTTGTTATAAGCCATCGGCAAAACTTGTGTAGGGACCTGGTGAAAACTTGTTTTATCACAGGGGTCATCGAAGGGCACTGGTTTGATTAGAAAATGGAAGGGGCATGGTTAGGGTTGTAAATTTAGAACTTCTGATAATATAATGTTTGTATTGCTTGTATCGTAAAATTAGAACTTCTTTTTGCATAATGTCCATGAACTTTTGGTATTTTCAAATTAAAAACTTCTGAATTACTTGCATAGTTATTTCATATATAAAAATTGCTTCTAGGTAAACTAACTACAATGTGAGTCTATATGTCCACGGTCTATATAAATTGGAATGTGTTATACCTGTTAAGATTATTGTAGGTTGCTTCCCATTGTTGCATGCCAAGAAGGTTCTGACTAGCCAAGCAAAAGATTCTTCACATTCATCCCTTACAAGGGCACACGCGAATATTGATGACTGGAGATGATTGTTTACTCCTACAAATACGCCCAAAGGCATAAGGTACTGATTTGTATTATAAGTGGTGTCAAATGTCATCACATCACCAAAATCTTGGTACGCGCCCCTGCAGCTTGCATTAGCCCAGAAGATGTTCTTTATGCGACCAAACTCATCAATCTGGAAGTCGAAGAAGAATTCATTATTTACTGCTTTCATCTCAGCAAAGAATAACAACAACTTCTTGACGTCATCGATGCTATCTACCTTAGAGTTAAGAAGCTTCCTGCATATTTCAATAACACAAAGGTTTGTACACTGTTCAGTAGCATGTTCTTTCCGAAGCTTTTTTAATGGTCATGAAATCACAAGCTGAAAAGATAGTGTATATCATTTTTGTTGCTACCTGTTGATTAAATCACAGCCGTGCAACGCCAAGGACTGACCGCCACCGAGGGATCCATATAGGATAGACATAATGGTATGGTGCTGAACATTCTGGAACTAGAGGAACTTAACATAATCCAATATAGTGGGGTCAAATGACTTGTGGGAATGAATAAACACAAGCATGGTAGTGCTCTCTATTAGTTGGTTGTTGTGCTCAAAATTGATGTCGACAATGACTACTGTATCATCGTGCTCATTCCCCTTTAATCGCAGCTTCGCCTTGCATCCACAACGCTTTATCGTCTTGTCCCGTTGACGCTCAGATTCAGAAACAAAGCTCGCGTTCTTCCCTTCACGTGTGCAGTACAGGTATCTATTGCAACCACTCTTCTGTCCAATTCTTGTTCCAAAGCCAGCGTGCCTGGCGTATCTATTGTAGAACACTTTGCATGCATCGAAGTCCTTGAACTCCATCCCCATCTTTGTTATAAGGTAATCTGGGAGGTCAGATTTCTGCAAAATAAATCCAAAATGTACATAAAGATGCCTAAGAAGTGAGTTCCATACAAAACAAACACACATACTTGTACTGCTATGAAAGGACTTTGTTGTACTGCCATGTAACAATATTCTTGTACTGCTTTATGACACCTTCATGTGAAGAAAACCAGCATAAAAATGTATTTTTGTTCCAATCAACTGCACAGTGATGGCGTGACAAACGTGCCGACCGTGTGCCAATACAACACTGAGCAGATAGTTGGAACAACCATTTGGTTGTGTTCCCGCTCTATGTGTGGTTTTAATGATCCTTATTAGACAAAGAAAAACTGTACAGATGCAATCATTTATTACTTGTTCATAGTACTGCTTTTCATTTTATATGAGTTACTACATATACAAGTAAAAAGGTACTGCTGTCCAACTACATTTGTACTGCTTTGTAAACAAGAGGTAGTTTGACTATGAAAATGTAGAAATAACATCTGTTTATTATACTCACATGGATATACTTTCGATTCTCCTCTGGAGTTATGCAGTCGTCAGGTTGTATCGGACAAGGAGGCGTAACCACTGATTTGTGCAGCAGCGGGTCACGTTTCGGGTGCACCGGCAATTTTTTTGACGTATTGTTGCGCACTGGTTGTTGCTTTGAAGTCGATGAAGGTGGACGTGGAGGAAGCGTATGACCACCCACCCCTGGCTGCTTACGACTCGAAGGATGCAAATCTGCTACTCCAGGAACAATTTTAGGGCGGTGATTTGTGGTGTTTCCAGCTGTGTGGCAAGCCGCAGGTACTTTATGCATGTCGAGCGTACTGGTATCAGCATGCACAGAATCCACATCCACATATGGTGGATGTAAAGCCCGAATCTCAGGAATTTTTGTTCGGCTACTCTGCATGCGTGAAACCTCACGCACAATACGCTCAATACGTGGTGGCACTTGTGGCCCAACACATTTACTTGTATGGCCAGCTTTCGGCAATATTGATGATCCAGATAAAATGAAACTGCTCGGAGGTTGCGGCGACGGCTCCATGCTGCTAGGATCAGGTGAATATCCAGTGACATAAAAAATTGCCGGAACTTCCATTATGCACCGCAGAGGCACTGCATTCGTGACAAGTGGAGTAGCATCCAATGGCAAACCATAATCATCAGCCCGAAAGTGGTCAGAAAAATGATGAGGAATTGTTAGATTTTCTCATGGCTATACTGCTTCTGTACCTTAGATGTACTTCTTTGAAATGAATACCTATACTTATTTCTTTATAACTATGAGCATGAATATAGTGACACAAAACAAGATATGTAAATTTGTACTTCTTCTCACAGATATTGTTGTACTGCTTTAAAAAATGTAATAGGTATTCAGAATCCGAAATCCAAATGTATTAAGTGTAGTATCATAGTACAGTTATTATAACAGAATTGCAATTAGTAACGATATATGCAGCATAGGGGTCGACGTTTTCATGTGTAACAACATGTGCAATTGCAGTTGAGTCAGCTGCCCGATTTGGCAAATGAGTCAAACTTTTCTTAAATCTTGGAGACGTGCTCATATTCTTCATTTCATTGGCAATTTTTCTTGACCAAGTAGGCACTTTTGCTGCACGGGGTGGCATGATGTCTCGCACTAAACGACAAAATGACAAACTAATTGTTAGAGCTCATCTAAATTGACACAAGGAGTTTCTCGAAATTGATATTTATAGTTTTCACCAGTAGTGATTTTCTGTGTTGCTCTGCACTGCTACTTCAAGATATTCTGTATTGCTACTCTTCACTACAGAGAACCTTTTTGCACTTCCCTAAGCTTGCTAATTCCACAGCTCCAAGTAGCAGCTGCAAAAGATGAGTACCAAATTAGCATAAAGGACACCCTGTACTGCTACTTCAAACTACTCGGTACTTCTCTCAGTGTAACTATGGTACTGCCTCCCTAGCAGGAATAATTCTCAGCAGGTACTTCCTCGCTCGCATGCTGTACTGCTCTGTACTTCTACCTAAATATTGTATGTACTTCCCATTACTTCTGCCTTTGTACTTCCCGTAATTCTCCACTCAGCAGGTCAAAATTTCATTCAATCTCCTCGCCACCCGACGGAGTAAAAAGAATGCCACAGAATGCCACGATGAAGAGAAGTACATTTTTACCTGGCACCTCTTGCTGGAGAAGGAGCTCGTGCTTGTGCTCGACGTTGGAACCCATAATAACCCCGCACCCGTAGAAGGTGGTTAACTGGGGTGTCGCCGCTGGTCGAGATCTCGTCGATCTCGCGTCGCTCGCTGCTCTGTCCTCGCCGTCGTAGGGGAACCAGGGGAAGCCTCACCGGGGGAAGAAGGTGATTAACCGGGGAGGAAGGTGCGCGCGGCGGGGTGGGATGGTTCGCCGGGGGGGGG
>LR738709.1:72752396-72812667 GCA_902687465.1 Secale cereale
CCTCGAGGGTTCTGAACCGCGTGGGGAAAAGTGGATCGAAGGGGAATCGAGGGGGTTTGGCCCATCTAACCTCGTGTACCAAACGAGCTGACGGGGTTTGCGAGGATTTTGGGCCTCACGAGGTTAATCCCCTGAATTCCCCTCAGACCCGCGCGAAACAAACGAGGCCTAAAGAAATTCCAAAGGTGTAGCAAAGCTCATACATTATTTTACCTGGTTTAATCAACTATTCAACTTGAATAAAAGCTCCAATCATCATCTAAGTGTTATTCATAGAATATTAATGATTAATTTTCCTATTAGATATTTTCATTTGCTAAAAGAACAAATAAGGGGAGTTAGAAAAGTTTCTTTGCTGAATTTGATTTCAGGTCTAGGTAAACTCAAGAAAAGAACATTGTACGAGATGCAAAAAGTTGAGCCTCTTGCAAAGGTAAAGATTTTCAAACAAACAAAACTATTTCGTAATGTGTAAGGCTAATGCTTTCATACGCTTATGTGACGTCTCTGATTCTATGTATTGTACGATCACCGTTGAAAAATAACATGTGAGAAAACCATTATCTCAAGGAGGACGCCATTAATGGGATGGAAGAGATGACCGGGATTGTATTGTTGACGAGTGAAGAGTCATGCTTTCACCAATCATGATGTAAAGATCATATCGTACGGGCCTGAGGTAGCAGATCAGACGCAGGCCCTTACGAGAATTAGATCAAAAGTTGGATGTATAACGGACCTAGAAGAATGAAAAGGTGAATACCCGTGCGTTGCCACAGAATAAAATAAATAAAGATTAAGAGCGATTCATAAGTTGAAATCTTGGTTTCATGAATGTTTGTCTGAAGGGAAATATGTAGTGTGTGATATCCAACATACATGTTTATTATTTACATTCCGCAAATCCAATTTGGCTATAGGGATAAAAATGTTTATGTACTAATATACTGCACGATCAACATGTATTTTGCAAGTGTCGAAAAACAACATGTCAAACAACAAATGTTACCTCCAAAATTTTATATTTGATTTTGGTCTTTCATCGACAAAGCATCGTTCTTTCGTTTCACATGAGAATTGTCAAGCACGCTTGGTACACCAACATGAACATCTACATCAAAAAAATAGTTTTTTTAATACAAAATTACTCCTTATTTTGAATTTACTGTTCATCTAAGAGTATATGCTCCCTGTAAGAAATTTATGGTTGGTGGTCTACCCTTATTTCTCTGCGTTTATCCGTGGTGCCGCTCACAATTCGCATACCTGAGGCTAGGGGGCAGGAACCTTCTTATATTGTCTTTCCAAAGAGTCCACCTCTTATACAGATATAAAATTCCTAGTTTTTTCCACCAGTTTCCGGGATAGAGTCCATATCAAATTATCAACCACGATCATATTTGTCTGTTAACGGATTCTGCCCGTTATGTCCCCGGAGCATGCGCTTGTGAGCAACACGTCATAATAGAGTGTAAATTCCTCTAATCATGTAGATCAACATTAGGGCTGTAATCTAACTATACGATCTAGCTCCTTTCGATTATCACTGTACCCGGGTAGTCTTTCCAATATAAATAGTATATTGTATTCCACTGATAATCGACCAGCTTCCTTAAGCATATAACTTAAGTACGTTCCAACAAGTGATAATTCCATAATAATCATGTAAAGTAATTCCATGCATAAATACATGTATAATTCCATAATGAGGTATTCCGAATATTATTAACTCCTAGTAATTTGAATATAGTTGCAGGACACATAATTCCAACATCTTCCACTTGTCCAAAACGACCATTCAAATATTCGTAAATCCATAGTCTTAACATGCTTACCAAATACCTCCTGACTAAGAGGCTTAGTCAAGGGATCAACAATCATATTAGCACTTTGTTGAAAATCCAAAGAAATATATAATGATACCTTCCCTCAGAATGTTTCCTTGTTGTGACACTTAAGATCACTAGAGACCTTAGTTTCCGCCTAATTATTCCAGCATAGTTGCCCTCGGCGTCTCGAGTATTATTTCCTCGAGTGTAATTCCACCTTTATAGGCACCTTGAGTATTTTGTTTCCTCAAGTAAAATTCCGCATCAATTATTTTCCATCACATATATAATAATATGATTAATTCCACATTGAGTCAAGTATAAGATAACCATGTTGAATAAACTTTCAAAACCACATAAATATCAAATCCAATTAGTAAATAAAGTTCCATCAGTAACCATGCTTTGAAAGAAATTCCTGACTTCGGTCAGTGAACCTGCACCATATTAGTACTAAAAAAAAATTGAATATGCGTACCTCGACTTATTTCTTCTCTTGTAGATAGAGTAATAGTTTCCTCAATGTGTTTACCCTTAATATAAATTTCAGAACAAGTGACAGGTTGTGATGCACTTTCCACAATCTTATATGATGTGTGAGATTCCCTTAGCTGCTCGTCTTTCCTTCCACTGCTTGAATGCAACATAAATGCCGGTAGCTAAGGTATGATAATATAATGAATATACATACAAATTCCAGTACCATTTATTATTCCATTTTTCTCAGGAGTTCAAATATAGTTCCTCACTGAGTATGATTCCCTTTATCAAAGGTATTTTACCAGATTTCAATTTTCCATAGAGAAACACTTCAAAATATTTTATATATTTCCACTCCCAAAACATTGGAAGCTCCACAAATTCATTTGTAGATGACCACCAAGCTCGATTTAGAAAACCATATGACCTGATATTCCATTGATGTGAAGCTTGTTATAAGACAATACATTAATATTAAATTAGCAAATCATGTCTTTAGTTCCTCCTTCCCAAAATTCCAGGAGAGGGAGTTTCTACAAAATATATTTCCCTTTGTGCAAAGAACTGAATGGTAAGAGTGACATTACAATATTCAAGTGAGTCAAATTTCCTTAAATAAATCATTGGCATCCGAGTTAGGTTGACCGCCGCCGATGCTGATCGGCCATGCTCTCGTGGTCTGTGCGGTGTGCGTGATTGATTCCGCTGCGAACTTGTATACATAGATCGATCCAGTCGGCTGAACGAATACTGCGTCAAGCCGCCGAACGCTAAACTGCTGTGCAACTCTGTCTCCGGCCGGCCCTTGTGATTGCATCCACCGCACAACTCCGTCGTCGCCGCTTGGGATTTTTTGTTTTGCCGTGTTTTATGCGTGTGCTGGCATGTTCACGTGGATCAAGGACGGAGGGAATCAAGACTGCTATGTACAAGTTGTATTACTACTGTATACAGGAACCAATAACGATCTTCTATGTACGTGCACATAGCTGCCGCTACCTTACTTCGGACTACAGCCCACATGATCCTCGACACACGCCAAGCTAGATACAAGTTGGCCCTCATCGACCTCGAGCGGAACCGGCACCCTTCCGCCATGCGTCGTCCACCTCATGTGGAGCCCGGTGCCTCCTGTGCCGCCCGTTTCGTCCGTGCACTCGTCAAGTTCTCCGTACTGATGTGGTTGTCGCTGCTACGATATCTTCCCCTGACAATTCGCCAAGTTAAACGAGCTAGCTGCTCGGAACTGCATGTTGCGCCCACGCCTGTTGCTGTTGATTAAATCTAACAAATTACTTCAGCTCCAATCGACTATTTACGTCGCAAGTTCTATAGATGGAGGAAGACTAGTACTACTACTCCATGATGACTTGGTGATTCCCCCACCAAGCACTCCATTGCACTCAGATTGAGGAAGGAAGCTAATCATCATCCCTCTTGCATCACACGGATCAATGCGGACGCCGGAAATAATATAGCCTGAGCATTCACGTAATTGATGCTTGCCCTCCACTATTTTGGTGCCAATTTTCGGTCTGGTTTCTCCACAGTGTCTACAAGTCATGGGTGCGAAGGAATAAATACAATTCTTTTATTGCGTGAGAAAAAAATAAAAATATTAAGCAGAGGAACAATAAAGCTATTCATGTCTTGCTGATCTAAGAAGATAGAATCATCATTTAGTGAATAACTCATCAGAACTTCAGAACCTTTCACAACCTCACAGGCAACCACTTATGGTGAAAATGTAACAGTTGCACTACGCAAGCACACATGTTAGTGGTGACAGCTCAATTACATTAAGAATACTGAGCATACCATGTTGATCCTACAAAGCATATTCTAACCTCATGAGGCTCAACTACATAAGTGAGACTGAGTTAAAACAAGGTTAGTGCCTAAAAATTTAGGGTATCTCAAACACAAAATATATGAAGCGCGCATTCCTTCACCAAATTGCCACATTATGAAAAATGTTTTCTGGTAAAAAAAATAGCAGTGCCATGGGACGAAAAAATCTGGAGGACGTGTATGACGATTAAATGGCATTGCTTTGACATCGATCACATGGCTGACAATCTATCTCCAGCCTCAAACAACCGTTAGTTGTGAAATATATTAATCATTGCAGTTATAAATAGGACATTTTTGGAAGATTCAGATTAACATCCTTAAGTTTCCTCATAAGTATGAAGCAATATAATAATATCACACAAATATGCATGTGAAATGACCCGTCCGGAGAAAAAACATTAAGAATTGAGGTTCACGGTTGGGAAAGAAGAAGTGGAGTCATCCGGTCCGAAGGTGCCAATCGAAATTAAAAATTCCCCTCCAGCCGGCGGCGAGATGGTTCTGTGGCAGACATGCGGCATGGCTTGTGGGCTATGGTTGAATTACACCATCATGACCGAGGCATGACATGGTCGACTTCGATCAGTAACTAATAAGTATAAGCAATGGAAGATTGAGATGCATTGTTATTTTATTATTATTATTATTACTAAGAAAGAAAAAAAAATAGATAGATAGCTAGCTAGGGTAAGTGCACGTACGTACGTGGAACGTGGATCTGTGGATGCATGCATCATGTGCATGTGCATGTGCATGAATTTGCGGTGGATGAAACACTTAACGTGCCATCGTTGTTTTGTGGTTGGCTGACGTACCTGTCGTCCTTGTCGAAGAATAAGAACAAGCACGGCCACGGCGGCAGCAGCTGGTCGATGCCGTCCTTGTCGTCGTCGTCGTCGGGTAGATCGGCAGCGACACCGAGGACGAGGTGCTGCCGTCCGTCACGTTCGCCAACCTGTAGGCGGAGATCAACGGGTTCGAGTGGCGAGCTGTTCTTCTCGGCGGAGAGGAAGGAGACGTCATGATCTCGTGTCAATGGTTTGGTTTCCGCTGAGTCACGTACGCCATGGCCAGGCCCCAAGTTTCTTCCTTGTTTTTTTGTTCCTCTTATAATAATAATAATTAAGGAAAGGAGAGATTGTCGCTCGCAAAAAGGAAACAAATAATCGATCGATTGGTATACATGGAAACTGAGAAACATGCACTTGGTCGACGATCGAGGTACCACAAGGAAACAATCGATCGGAAAGGAGGATGCGATTGCGCTCCCTCCTTCCATCCATCCAAATTGATTCTCTCCTTCATTACATTACACGGAGAGGGACACGCAGTTTCTGGCGCCAAAATGCTTCTCTCGTTCCCGCCACGCATTTGGAGGCAAATTTTATCTATCTATATATACACACACGATCGGTCCAACACCTTCAACTCCACAACCCCACCCACCTCTGTCACATGGCGCCTATTCTCGTCTCTTCCTCCGAGGTTATCTTACTCGACGACAGCAGCGACGACGAGGAGCTGCTTGGCATCGACATCGCTGCCGTGACCTCGCTGGATGACCTTGACTTCTCCGACGACGGCCCCGGCAACAACATTGTAAGTAGCTTCTTGTTTTTCCTATAACTCGATCGTTGATTACACATATACTAGTCTCCAACCCGTGCATTCACATGGCCTAGTTATTCTTTACAATTTTAGCACTATATAATATTTTAGTAAATGTTTTTCTTGCGTTTTTTGTTCCAATGTAATAGTCGGTTCATAAATAGTTTTACAAAAATGGTCAACAATGAGACATTGCAAGAATGTCAAAAAAAAGAGAGGCTCATGTGGTCGTTTCCGGACAAAGCCATTTTGTGTAGTAAAAATAATTTCAATTAATTCTTGAAATGACGGAAATTTAGCATGTGTATAGACACTATTGAATTATCATTTGGTGCAAACAAAATAATTTCAAGTAGCACCATGACAAATGCGTATTTGTCCGTCTATTAACTTGATAAACCTTGTACCAAATTTATTCAACCATGCCTCGATTTAAACGATGGCCTAAACTACAAATGATTCCACAACCAAGATTTAATTTATTTGATGTAAATCTGATATACATAAAATTGATAGCGTTTATAATGTACACAGGTCACATCTTCATAATCATCCCATCCATGTAGAGAAAGACGTGGGTTGTTATATAATTAGAGGATACCCTCTTTCATGACATTACCTCAAAGATATAACATGATACAACATGATTTTTTTCCTTCAAGATATATCCCATTACATGAGAATTTTAAAATCTGTGTGTAAGGACATATTTCTTCTAAAGGAAAAGTAAATGCAGATTGACCTTGTGCAAATGATGCGTGCCTATTAAAGTCAGCACATGTATATAGACAACATAGATACCAAATACAACAACAATTTACGATGATTGAATCAATCTCTACAATTTCTTAGTGTTACTGGACCAATTTTAATTACATGGCATCACCTACCTAATAATTAAATAAACTGTACAAAAATCAACTAACATATGTTTTTAGTAATTTAGTACATCCGTTTTAACAAAGGAACGGCATTAAACTGAGCAAGTAGCAGAAATATAAGAAAAACTACGAAGGTTAACTTTAGCATCACTTTTTGAGCTCCCTTGTTGGCTGTTGCTTCAGATAAATACTGCAACGTACCACCTTGTTTTCTTCCTGAATCCACATGCGAAAGTTTCAAATCTGCAAACAACAATATGATTTTTTTCCCCATCAGAACAAAGCATCATTTGTTCTTGTAAAAAAAAACATAGTTTCCGCTTGTGAGAAACAGAGAGAAGTAGCTAGAGTGAAAAAAACCATCTAATGCTCGAAAACGACTTATCCACATTCAAACAAATTTAGAAGAAGTGCTCCAGTTCACTTGAATTCCCTAATTGGATTTTAGAGCACCTAAAAATCTTACCCATCCTAGTAATTTATATCTTATTTTTCGGTAAAATACATACTTAGAGTTCTAAACAGGTCTGAAACTAAAGCACATATCATTAAAATCCCACAAACCAAATGCTAGACCATACTTGCTGATTAGAGACCGTGCCTCAAATTGCAGGACACACAACATAAAAATCCCCAAAGAAAAATTTACTCTATTCTTCCTCTTTGCATACCTTATATTGTGGATTGGTGCAAGCACGGCTAGTCATGGAAATTGAGGTCTACTTACTTCATATATCCAGCCACCGATTTGTCCATACTTGCGGAAGTTCTAGTCCCAGTTTATATTTCTTTGTATGTGAACTAACCAATTATCTGTATCGGGAAGCAAGATGGCAGAAATGAGCACTTAAAAAAAAGTAGAAGTGTCTGCTAGCTTCAGATATATACAAAGTTAAATGTCAATGAGCTTCGGTGTGAAGTATATTAATAAGGGTATAGGAAAAGCATTTAGTAACTGCAAAGCGCTAAAGAATCGAATGATGTTCCTGAAAAGAAACTTGAACCAGAGAATAATAAATGCTGATGAAAATTTGTACCAAATTTGTGGCAAAGAAGTCCTCACGTCCTAAAGAGTCAAGTATATTGTTCAGAGAAGAAACATAGGTTCTATTCCTTATATTATGTGTTGCTGATTGTGAAGAACATGATTTCTGATAAATATGAAAACACATGCTCTGTTTGATGTAAATAATGAGCTCAGCTGTACATCAATGAAAGGAAACATTACAAATTAATTTAGATATAGATGATAATTTGGTAGGCATAATAAAGCTTATATTATTGTGGGTAAACTACTATCGCGATCCTTCAAGTTCTCATGTAAATATTTTCTAATATTTGTTGTCATGTAAAAACATTAAATTAAGCTCGTGTTCCTCCCAAGATGAGAGAAAATCCAGTAAAGTTTATTAGTGGTAAGCAGTTTGTACTTGTTGTTATTTTGAGTTATGAAGAATACCATACTCAGAGCACATACCCCACTTCTAGTCATGGTTATGAACAGTAAGAAGCTAACCATTATAAATAGTAGGACCTAACCAAGCAAATCAAGCTCTTGAAAAGGATAAATAGTACTAAAAAGTTACCTGTGCTCACGTATTTCACTTATGCAACCTGGATAACACCTTGAATAAAAAAATATTTTATATGTTCCATTTAATACAATCTAGATATAAGTAGTAATAAAATATCAAAGCATAATAATAGAACCAATTTACCTTGGTTGGAGTTTGTTGCTGCTGTTGCCTGCCACCAGTCAACGTACATATGAATATGGTTGCTGCCCTTGGGCACAGGAGTTGCTGAGTCTAAGGTGTCTTGGTATGGCACCTGAAAATTAACAGGTCAACTGGTGGTTGTTACCTTAGACTATTCATACTGCATGTCGCTGATTCTGAGGAGAATAGGGGCCGATGGATAAAACGATCATCATCAGGCTGCTATTTGTCTTTTGAATCCTCCAACCCTTCCATGAAGCCTCTGCTCGCATACCTAGATTACGTTCCTCCTCTCAGGAGCTGAAGAGAATAGGGAGGTGTGGCGTGGGGAATTCTCAGCGGCAGCGTTGGGAAGAGGGTAGGGGCGCCAGGTTGATTGGTGGAGTCGGAGCAACCTCGCTGCAGGGACAGCCGGGAGGGAGATTGCATCGGGAGAGCGATCGAGATTAGAGGGCATTGTCATTTTCTCAATGGAAGGGGATGGCACGCAAGGTTAGAGCTCCACAGTTCGATCTCCAGATTCCTAAATAAATATCTGGTCTGACAAACCTGACCAAGATATACACGTTATTAGTTTAGATATTTTTTAGGAGATTACAGCTTTATAGTTGTTGACTGATTTTTCCGTTAGGCAACATAGTGGGGCCACATGTACGGTTTGTGTGCTGCTTTAAGAGTACGTACCAGCATAGGACTCTTGATAGGCTAACGCATTGGATTTACAGCGGTGCAAAACTACAACAGAACAGAGTATTACATGAGTTAATCTACACCGTATTAATTTGATCACACAAAATCAATTGCTTAGTTTTTTTCCCATATAACTATATATGTTGGTTACACGCATATTTGAAAAATCATAAGATTTAATTAGAATTGTATATGATTTTGTTTCCTCTTTTTTATTACAAGGCCGACGACGTTGTCGTTATCTCCTCCGACGAGGATGAGGAGTCTGCTGCCGACAACGGCGACACGGACTCCAACAGTGGCAGATCGTGTATCTCCCCAGTCAGAAATGCAATAAGCAAGAGGAAGCGGAGGCCGAGGGTTCCGTACAACTACTGGCACTCTAGCGATGAGTGCTGGCTAATTGAAGCCGATGGGATACTCCGAAGGAAGAAGAAATACAAAGGCATGGACGTACCTGTGTTGGAACTCATACGGAAGTTCAAAAAGGCCCCGTCACCCATCATCTACCGTGGCAAACTTAATGGGCCCATTGTCGGCCGAAAGAGGAGGCATTTGATGAAGAAATTTCGCGAGGCGGTAAAGATGGGCGACAAGTACAAACCGCTCAACAAGCGCGATGAAGACCTCTACAAATGTTCGATAGCGGCGTGGCCACATATAATTGAAGAAGTTGGTGGCATACACTATCACGAATAATAGATATAGATTATATACGCATGACATGGAGGTTTTTTTCAGTTTTATGGACGAACAGTCTTGTCGTGTCAGGTTGCGAGCTTGAGTCTTGTTAGTACAATTGCCATAATAAAGATGTACACATTTACGTTTCGTCTGGTGATGTATATATACTGTTTAAGGGCGTCGTATCAAGTGCACCCGGGATGTCTTGTGTATCCTTGTATCCATCGACTCATCAGCCGGCGGATCACCAACTCACGGACCAGATAAAAAATAAGAGAACTGCAAAAACACGCCCGCAGTGGTTGTATATTATGGCTGCTAGTTTTGCTAATAACCCCTCAGGGGAACCAGCTCTCCTGATTCGCTGCTCCCATCTCCCTCCCAAACCCTAATTAATGCCGCAGCCTGCATGGCAACGACATCCATGGCCGCGACGGCATGCATCTGCAGGGACAATCTCCACGACGGAATTTATCCGCTGAAAATATCTTCGCTAAGACCACAACGGAATGCATATCTGAACACCCTGTCAGCATGGTGGACACATCCTTGCCGCATGATCCGCTGCAAGTGATCATCACAGCGGCTTCTGCTGTTATGGATGTTGAATATGCATCAACAGTGATGGATGGAAGTTGCGTGGGGCGTGCCCTCCTTTCTCCAAAATTCATGTGGCAAGAGTATGTCTCCCCTTCTAGCCGGCGGGAAGCCCATCTGACTTGGAGGCAAATTTTATCTATCTATATGTCGATCCAACACCTTCAACTCCACAACACAACCACCCACCTGTGTCACATGGGGCTCAGGGTGGACACAGTGCGGGTCGGTCCGGTCCCAATCCGAGCCGTGGTTTGGACCGGCCGCTGGCAGTCTGGGCCGGACCGGACCAAGCAGCATGACGTCCCGATTTCAGGGACCTGACCGGCGACGATAAAGCCCGAGCCGGACCGAGCAGACCGGCCAATGACCACCGGCGGCGACTTGCACGGGTGCTGCGGCGAGGTGTACGACATGTGCGGGTGCTCTGGCGAGGTGGGTGCCATGTGCAAGCGCCGGTGTTGAGATGGGCGACATGCCGTGGGAAGTGTGTGGGCGCCGCAACTCTTTGCCATGAACGTGCACATGTTTGTTCATTAGCAGTTTCTCTCTCGCGCGCAGGTCCTTGTATGATTAGCGGATCATATTGGACGGGGACTTAACCATCAGACAATGACGTGATTTTTTGATCAAACCTTGTTTCTTTCGTACTTTCAGTTTTCTATTTTGACCGAATAAAAGGAAACGACACCGTGGGATTGCGCGTGATTATAGTAGGTTGACGATATTAAATCTAGGACCTTTCAAAACAACACTTGCCTGATTTGTTAGACGTGAAAATCACGGCCGAGCTTTTTATGCATGGGTGCTGTGCTGAAATGGTTGCCATAGCCGAGAACTCGCGAATGGCGGCAGTGCACGCACGGCAGCGACGACGAGCGACGGAAAGTTGCTATGGGGCATGGGGAGGAGAGGAATGAAGGAGAGGGCAAGCTCGGGGACACGGTGGTTCACCCAGGGGCTGCCGGTGGCCGTGACGACGAGTATGGAGAACAACGATGACTGCGTTTCTCGGTCTAGCGGGAGCCGATACCCCGACGTCGTCGTCTACCGCAACCGCAATGCCTTCCGTGGCTAGTGGTTGAAGCCAAGGCTGAGCTGCCTATAGGATGCCGACGTGCGCCGTACCCAAGCCAGTTCAACCACGCCGTCTTGCACCTCACCGCTACCGCTCCAAAATTGCCACCGTCCACCACACCGTAGCTGTTCCCGCTACGCCGTCCTTCGCCGCCTCGGATCTGCTTCCCCTCCGCCGACAGACGACCACCATAACACAGTCAACAATTATACCATGGTTTCGTCCTAGGCTCCACACCGTACTCCACAACATCGGGTTCCCCGGTAAAATGAAGAACATCGTCGCGAAATAAGGACACAACACTGGCAACCGGAACTTGTGCTCCTCTTCGTTAATCGTGAAAATCTTACGTGTCTGCTTGCACGGTATTCATTCCATAGAAGACACAAGTTGACCACTTCTTACTACACCTTCTTCATGATACTGATGTTCCTAGTAACTCGCGATGCACAAGGTTTCTCCTCATATACTATTTCACCTTAGCTTGAGGTCCGTCGTCCCCCTGGATTTCAATTCCTGGTTAGTTGATTCCCAATTAAAGGAAGCATCACCAGCGGAGGCGCTAGTCCGCCTGTTATGCCGGGGAAGTAGCGCCTCGGTGTAGACGAAGGTCATCTGCCCGTTCCTTGTAGATCGGTCGGTTCAGAAAAAAAATCAACTAACGTATTTATTTTCAGTCGACTGTTATTTGGTAGGACCACTTGTGGTGGTGTGATGTAGGAGTACCTGCATTTCCTAGGCATCCCTGTGCTCATATTACAAAATCCTAGAATCTAATTCTTTTGCCATGCAATGTTGTAGGGTTATCATATGTCTCATGTCATTTCTTTTTCAGCCACATGTTATCTGCTACTTTAACAGTGCACTATTTCTACACACACTTCACCCATACTCTCACTATTGTTTTTTTATGCATGGGTATTTCAACCTCTGCCAAACTGTTGATAGAAACACGAAAGAAAAGAGAGAAGTCGCTCCAGCTTTGTTCGTTGGTAGGCAAGACACGTTTAGGCACTTTAAAGGGTGCAATGTCAGCAGTTGGAGACAGTAAACGTAGCTCTGGAGTTGATGATCTCGCTTGCCATGAACCACCATCCCAGGTGCTTGCTTTAACTCCGTTGTGTCATATGTCATTGCATGTTGTATATGATGTCTAGCTTGTATTCGAAAGGCTGAAGTCGATCTTTATTAAGATAAGGAAATAATTTTTTTATGTCATGGCGACAGCTACAAAGAGTACAGGAGCACAGAGCACCAGAAGCCAAACAACTAGTCAAGGCACTGTCGAGCCAGTGACAAGCCCAGCACATACAAGTATCACCTGCAAGCCAATTAAAAAGCCACGGTGGTGGCGAAGCCGCCTCCCGCCAGGCTCTCAGGTCCTTGATGATCATGCTCACCACTCTAGCCGGGTGTCTAGCTTGTATTGCTTCCAATTTGGTTAAATTGCATCTACTTAGCTTACACATTATACCTTTGAATATGACATGCCTTCCTATTTTTTATACATACTACTACATCTGCCTATTCATCATGTTCTTAAATCAAACTAATGTTCTTCTGTATCCCTCATCAATCACTTATGATGAGACAGTCAGGCTCGTGGATTTCTGTAAGAAAAGATCCTCCTTTAAAGAATGCAGTCTCAGCCTCCCCACAAGATTGGCAAGAAAAATAAGGCTAGATGAAGATAGTCAACGTAGATCTGTAGATGATGACCGCATTTCCCCTACACCACCATTGCAGATGCTTGCTCTAACTTGGCAATGTGATATGTGGTTGCATGTTGCATATGGTGTCTAGATTGTAATTCTTCCAATATAGTTAAATTGCATGTGCTATTCTGCTTAGTTTATACATTATACCTGTTAATGTGACATGCCTTCCTGTTTGTGGTATATAATACATTTGTCTATTAAGCATGTCCTTATATAAAAGTATTGTTTTTTTATCCCGCATCAATCAATTATGATTAGACAACTTTAGTATTTGCAGTGTGATATTTTGTTGCATCTTTCATATAATTTATAGCATGCAATGCTTCTAATTTGTTGAAACACCATTTATGATGGGATACTTTTAACTTGGCCGAGTCATATTGTTGCATCTTTCATGTGGTGTCTAGCTTGCAATGCTTCTAATTTGTTGAAATGGGTCCTGCTGAGTTTTCACAAATAGTTGTGAATATGCCACGTCATCCTAATTTTCGTACATATTCCATCATCGTATCATGTGTTTGCATTACATCAAAGTAGTGATTGTCAGTATGATGCATGAATTAGTTCTGAAGAGTGAATTTTAGGCTTTTTATTATCGGTTTTACTTAACAATGCAAACTCAATAAAGCGGAAGAAAATTAGCAAGACAGTGCATAATGGCACTCCTTCCGACCAACTGAAATGGAGGGCCTCTACAGATTCTACTCCGCCATCCCCCAACAAGATTTGGAAGACAACACATGCATAGACACTCAACATAGCTGTGTTCATGATGAACATGTGTACCATAGTCTACCATCACAGGTGGTCATTGTAACTTATTATATGTGGTTGCATGTTATTTATGATGTCTAGCTTGTAATGCTTGTAATTTTGTTGAATTCCATCTGCTTACTTTACACATTATACTTGTGAATAATACACGTGTGCCTGTTTATAGAACATACAATATCCGTCTATCACATCATGTTCTTACATCAAAGTACTACTGTTGTGTAACCTGCAATAATCACTTTTCATAAGACACGTTTAACTTGGAAGTGTGATATAGGTTGCATCTCGCATTCTTTTCTAGTTTGTACTACTTCTAATTTATTGAAATATGATACATCTTTGTCGTATCTATTTTTCCTAACGCTTTTCCTCTTGTTTTGGAGTCTAGTTTGCATGATTTGAACGAAACTAACCCAGACTGACACTGTTTTCAGCAGAACTACCATGGTGTTGTTTTTGTGCATAAATAAAAGTTCTCGGAATGGAAGAAAACTTTTTGGAGAATTATTTCGGAATAAAAGAAAAATACCAAAGCCAAGAACCACCGGAGGGGGGGGGGGGGGGAGCCCTGGGTGAGCACAACCCAGCAGGGCGCCCCCCTCCAAGCGCGCCCAGGTTGGTTGTGCCCACCTGGTGGTCCCGCTGACCCTATCTCCGATGCTATAAAATCCCGTATTTCCAAAAAATAGGGCAGGAAGATTTATGTCGTTTCGCGATATGGAGCTGCCGCCACCTCCTATTCTTCATCGGGAGGCCAGATCTGGAGTCCATTTGGGACTCCGAAGAGGGGAATCTCCGGTCTTCGTCATCACCAACCTTCCTCCATCGCCAATTTCATGATGCTCTCCACCGAGAGTGAGTAATTCCTTCGTAGGCTCGCTGGCCGGTGAGGATTGGATGAGATTCATCATGTAATCGAGTTAGTTTTGTTAGGGTTTGATCCCTGGTATCCATTATGTTCGGAGATTGATGTTGTTATGACTTTGCTATGATTAATGCTTGACACTTTGGTCCCTGATACGTCCATTTTGCATCATGCTTTTATATTGATATTTATTGCATTATGGGTTGTTATTACACATTATATCACAATACTTATGCCCTTTCTCTCATATTTTACAAGTTTTACATATAGAGGGGGAATGCCGACAGCTGGAATTCTGGACTGGAAAAGGAGCAAATCTGAGATACCTATTGTGCACAACTCCAAAAGTCCTGAAACTTCACGGCGAATATTTTTGGAATACATAAAAAATATTGGGCGAAAGAAGCACCAGACGGGGGCCATCACCCAGCCACAAGGGTGGGGGGCACGCCCTACCCCCCGGAGGTGCCCCTACCTTGTGGGCCACCTGGCAGGCCTCCGACTCCCATCTTCTGCTATATCAACGCGTTTTGACCTAGAAAAGAAAATCAGAAACATGTTTTTGGGACGAAGCGCTACTCAAGGCGGAACCTAGGTGAAACCAATCTAGAGCTCTGGCAGGGCTGTTCTGCCGGGGATACTTCCCTCTGGGAGGGGGAAATCGAAGCCATCGTCATCACCAACGATCCTCTCATCGAGAGGGGGTCAATCTTCATCAACCTCTTCACCAACACCATCTCCTCTCAAACCCTAGTTCATCTGCTGTATCCGATCTTTGCCTCAAAACCTTAGGTTGGTACCTGTGGGTTGCTAGTAGTGTTGATTACTCCTTGTAGTTGATGCTAGTTGGTTTATTTGGTGGAAGATCACATGTTCAGATCCTTAATGCTATTCAATACACCTCTGATCATGAACATGAACATGCTTTGTGAGTATTACGTTTGTTCCTGAGGACATGGGAGAAGTCTTGTTATAAGTAATCATGTGAATTTGGTATTCATTCGATATTTTGATGAGATGTATGTTGACTTTCCTCTAGTGGTGTTATGTGAACGTCAACTACATGTCACTTCACCATTATTTGGGCCTAGGGGAAGGCATTGGGAAGTAATAAGTAGATGATGGGTTGCTAGAGTGACAGAAGCTTAAACCCTAGTTGATGCGGTGCTTCGTAAGGGGCTGATTGGGATCCCTATTTTTCATGCTATGGTTAGATTTATCTTAATACTTCTTTCGTAGTTGCGGATGCTTGCGAGAGTGGTTAATAATAAGTGGGAGGCTTGTCCAAGGAAGGATAGCACCCACGCACCGGTCCACCCACATATCAAATTATCAAAGTACCGAACGCGAATCATATGAGCATGATGAAAATTAGCTTGAGAGTTATTCCCATGTGTCCTCGGGAGCAATTTTCTTCATATAAGAGAAAGTCCAGGCTTGTCCTTTGTTAGAAAAAGGATTGGGCCACCTTGCTGCACCTTGTTTACTTTTGTTACTTGTTACCCGTTACGAATTATACTATCACACAACTATTTGTTACCGATAATTTCAGTGCTTGGAGAGAAAACCTTGTTGAAAACCGCTTGTCATTTCCTTCTGCTCCTCGTTGGGTTTGACACTCTTACTTATTGAAAGGACTACGATAGATCCCCTACACTTGTGGTTCATCAAGACTCTTTTCTGGCATCGTTGCCGGGGAGTGAAGCGCCTTTGGTAATGAAATATTTATATAGTGTGCTGAAATTTACTGTCACTTGATACTATGGAACATAATCCTTTGAGAGGTTTGTTCGGGGTATTTTCACCCCTAGCAGAGGAGCAAAGAGTTTCCCCTCAACCCACTGAACCCTCTGAAAATATTTACTTTGAAATTCCTTTGGGTATGGTAGAGAAAACTGCTAGCTAATCCTTATGCAGGAGATGGCACATTGCATCCCGATTTACACCTAATATATGTGGATGATGTTTGTGGATTATTTAAGCTTGCAGGTATACCAGAGGATTTTGTCAAGAAGAAGGTCTTCCCTTTATCTTTGAACGGAGAGGCATTGACATGGTATAGTGTGACGCCCCCGATTTGACCGTACACTAATCATGCACGTAAATATGTATGACCAAGATCAGGGACTTACTGGAAGATATCACAACACAAATCTAGACACAAATTAAAATAATACAAACTTTATATTACAAGCCAGGGGCCTCGAGGGTTCGAATACATAAGATCGAATACACAAGAGTCAGCAGACGCAATAATAACTGAGTACAGACATAAGTTAAACAAGTTTGCCATAAGAAGGCTAGCACAAATGTAGCAACGATCGAAAAGGCAATGCCTCCTGCCTGGGACCTCCTAACTACTCCTCGAAGCCGAACTCCACGTAGAAACAAACTCGGGATCCTTCGGCTCCTGGACTCCATCATCTGGTTGCGTCATCTGAGAAGAAGGGATAAAAGGGTAAAAGGGGGAGCAAAGCAACCGAGAGTACTCATCCAAAGTACTTGCAAGCAAGGATCTACACTACATATATATGCATTGGTATCAATGAAATGGGTAGTATCTGTGGACTGAACTGCAGAATGCCAGAATAAGAGGGGGATACCTAGGCCCATCAAAGACTATGCTTCAGGCATCTCCATCTTGAAGCATTTAGAAGTAAGTAGCTGGAATAGTAACAACTATCATAGCATATCATAAACCTATCCGGCGATCCTCTCCTCGTCATCCTGTGAGAGAGCATTCACCGGGTTGTATCTGGCACTTGAAAGGGTGTGTTTTATTAAGTATCCAGTTCTAGTTGTCAGGAGGTCGGAATACAACTCCGGGTCGTCCTGTTACCGTGGACACAGCTATTCGAATAGTTTATTTCCCTGTAAGGGTGCACCACATAACCCGAGACTCGATCCCTCTGGTCGGACACACTTTCCTGGGTCATTCTCGGCCTCGGAAGATTAACATGTCACAGCCCTACCTAGGCCTGACAGAGAGGTCAACACGCCGTTCTAAATCCTATGCGCACAGGGGTCATGGGCCATCGCCCTTTGCACTCCTGCACGTTGCGTACGCGGCCGGTGAGCAGACCTAGCAACCTCTATTTCAAAGGTAGTTACGTTACGCGGTCCAACCCGGCGCGCGCCGCTAAGTCGCTGACGTCCGGAAGGCTTCGACTGATACCACGACGCCGGTTGCCCATATCTTGTCCCGCGTGGCAGTTAGTGCGTATAAGGCCAACGACCCAACTTAGTTCAAATATCCAAACTTGTTAAGCGTGTTATTATGAAATAACAACGGACAACGACCAGGGCCAAGCCCACCACTACAAGAAATATGTCAACTAGTGACCTTCTGTTAGTGACCCTGGAAGAATTGGTCATAGATCTATGACCATTTCAGATCAATTGGTCAAGAGCTATTCGGGGGGCTCCAAACCCTAAACTATAACGACCATTTTGGTCAGAAAGGTCATAATTTCCTTACACGAAATGGTCATAAAGCAGATAGCACTGGTCCGCTACCTTATTTCTAGCTGATCATGACCAATATAGATGGTCATAACCTTGTAAATTATGGTGGGTTGCTACGACTAGGCGCCACCTCATCAGTTTTGCCTATGTGTCATGTCCATGTGGCAGTTTTTGCCCTAGGTTGTGAAGCAACCTATATTTCTGTCATTCCCAAAATTCCCCAAAAAATCTCATAAATTCTTTGGGTCATATCTTCGTCAAATATGTAAAAAAACTTCCTTGCCTAGTTCAGAAATAATTCAAAAATATTCATTTTCCTATTTTGTTAAAAAAAACACTTTGTGAAGGAAGTACCACTTTGGCATGTCCAAATGGTATCCATTTTCTACAGTGCTTTCCTATGCCCAAATAACTATCCTCCACCAAACGCCAGCTCAATCCATTCATTATTTTGAGCCCAGCTTCAACATTCGTATTTATGTCCAGTGTTGTACTTTGCAAAGCAAGTACCACCTAGACTCCTCCTTTTGAGCTGAAAATTGTGAAGACGGTCTTCTTAGTAACTGATCATCCTCAACCAAAACTCACGCCCATTAGCCATGTGCATTCCCCGTACCGCTAATCAAACACTTGGCTGCTAATTCATGTTTGAGCATCGATCGGTCTCCTCGTGAGAATCTTATGTTGTAATTTTCTTCCTAGCACCTACCTGGGGAGTGCCCAACCCACTAGACATTCCTAGGCCTCCCAGAACACATGGCAACGCCACAATCACGCGGTGACCACACGGCGGGCATGCGAGTCTACACGCTCTAGAGTTGGGGCCCTCGACCACCGCCCAAACCTTGACGTATCGCAACCAAACCATGTATTTATGATTAAATAGGTACTTATGTAACTAGAAATGATTTTTGGAAAAAATAAATAGCAAACTATGAGGCAGCTGCAGTTCAAATTTGACCCGCTTCCATCTGAATCGACGGAAATTTGTCTTTTTTCACGGGAGGTGGCTAAAAACTTTTTATACCCAACCATTTTGTCAGTTTGCATTAAATATGTCCTAGTATTTTAGAAAATTGATTTGGTCCAATTTTGCAACAATTATTTGGGAGGTCCTTCACAAAAAACCTCCTTTTGGGCACTCGAAAAATGGAAAATAAATTTTTCGTCCAAAGAAAATGAAACCTTCCTTAGGCAATATTGTTTGCCATTCCAAGATGCACCCTTGTGCACAATATGAGATCATTTGAACAAACTATGCCATGAATGTGGCCATAGGATTGATCATTTGGCTTGAAAGCCATGAATCTTCACGCAAGATAGCTCATTTCTGAGAACACTTTTTTAAAAGAATTGCCGTATTACAAGTTTATTATTTTTCCTGGTAACTTGGTCATATATAATGACACAATGCGAAGGTTTTCCAATTTTTTGATTTTTTTTGAATTTTTTATGCCCGTTTCAAAATGCGGTCAAAACGACGGGAATGACCGTTCCTAGCTAGTGGTTGAATCTTGGTATTTTTTTGGTGTTTCTCTGATTAAATAGATTCTTATGTAACTAGAAATGATTTTTGGAAAAAATAGATAGCAAACTATGAGGCAACTGCAGTTCAAATTTGACCCGCTTCCAACTGAATCGACGGAAATTTGTCTTTTTCACGAGAGGTGGATGAAATCTGTTGACACCCAACCATTTGGTCAATTGTGCATTAAATATTGTCTAGTATTTTAGAAAATTGATTTGGTCCAATTTGTCAACAATTATTTGGTAGGCCCTTCACAAAAAAACTCATTTTGGTCACTCGAAAATTGCAAAATGAAATTTCGGTGCAAAGAAGAAGAAAACTTCCTTAGTCAACATTGTTTTCCATTTCAATATGCACCCTTGTGCACAATATGAGTTCATTTAAACAAACTATGTCATGAATGTGGCCATAAGGTTGATCACTCGGCTTGAAAGTCATTGTTTTCCATACGTGATAGCTCGTTTTATAGAACACTTTTTTTAAAAGAATTTCTATATTATAAGTTTATTATTTTTCCTGGGAACTTGGCCACATATAATGACACAATGCGAAGGTTTTCCAATTTTTTGAATTTTTTTGAATTTTTTATGCTCGTTCCAAAATGTGGTCAAAACGGCGGGCATGACCGTTCCTATCTAGTGGTTGAATCTTGGAAAACTTTTGGTGTTTCTCTGATTAAATAGATGCTTATGTACCTATAAATGATTTTTGGAAAACATAAAGAGCAAACTATGAGGCAGATGCAGTTCAAATTTGACCCGCTTCCAGCTGAATGAGCGGAAATTTGTCTTTTTCATCAAAGGTAGATCAAAACTTTTGACACCCAGTCAGTTGGTCAATTGTGCATTAAATATGGCCTAAGGTTTTATAAAATTGATTTGGTCCAAATTTGCAACAAATATTTGCTAGGTTCTTCTCAAAATACTCATTTTGGGCACTCGGAAAATGGACGAGAGATGGACGAAAAACTTTTAAGAGGGAACCATTTGGTCAATTTGTACATAAAATATGGCCGATTTTTTTTTAAATTGTTACGGTCCAATTTTGCAACTAATATTTTATAGCTTCTTCACATAGGTGAAAGCAAAGAGGAGAAACAAAAAGAAAAAAACAGATTTACATAAGCTTAATTCTCATTGGTGGAGATGTTTGTGCCATGGATTGATGACATGGCACACATTCTTTTTTTCGAGGGTACGCAAATTGCGTACCTTAGCTTTATAGAAGGAGAGAAATATAGACATACAACCACAACTACCTTTCGCTGCGAACAACGAGCGTAGCGCAACTCCACACCCGGCACAACAAGGACAAACACACAAGACTACACAACTACGACATATAGGAGCCTACCCAAAACCGATAGCCTCGCCGCGTCTCGACCAACATCAGTGATCACCGAAGAACAGCAACTCCGGCTTCCTTGGTAGAGCCAGTGACGACCGTACATAGCGCCAGAGAAGAACGATGTAATGCCCAGGATGGGACTATACCTCCTACGTGTCGAGGCACGACTTAAAGGTATAAGCCCATTTTGGAATGATCTCAAGTTCGGTATCTTTGCACATCTCATGTAAAAATGGGGATGAAAAGGAAAAGAGATAGTTGGCTTACACTCGCCACGTCACACAATACATTACATAACAATCATCATCTAAAACATCACAACCCGACTACGGGTGAAGATCCAAATGAAAGATACCAAACATACATAAAGCCACAGGTTCGAATCGCCCCTAGTAGAAACCACTACTGATCATCGGGATAGTGCACATAGTAACGGCTACGTTCTTCGTCGTACTCCCAGTATAGCTCTGTGCCGTCACCTGAGTAGCTCACCATGGTACCTGCATCTGATGTGGTGTAGAATCTGTGAGCCACGGAGGACTCAGCAATCCCGTTCCCGGGTAATAGAACTATCTAAGCCTTGGGGTGTGGAACAAGGCTGAAGAAAGAATAAAAGGCTGCAGCTGCACTAGCACTAACTTACATGATAAGAGCGAGAAGAGAAGTGCCTCGGACAATAAAGTGATCACGAAGTGATCCTATCTAAAACACGTCAAACATAACCCCACCGTGTTCACTTCCCGAACCCCTTTCGGAAAATGACCGTCACGGTACTCACGCTGGTAGTGTGTTCTGAACATGGTGTCAAGTTTTCTATAACCGGATATTAACAAATTCCCATCTGCCACATAACCGCGGGCACGGCTTTCGAAAGTTCAAAACCCTGCAGGGGTGTTCCAACTTGGCCCATTACAAGCCCACGATCTACGGAGTCGCAACTCCAAGGTGGAAAGGCCCGAGTATTCTCGGAGTCCCGTGCTCAAGATATACCGACATAGGTAAAACTAATCCAGCAAGACCTCCCGGCGTGCCGACACCCTGACAGTAGCCGCGCGTATCTAATCTCAGGCCACGACCGGATGAGACATCCTACAGGTGAATACCAAATACCTCGGGTTTCCCCAAGACGGCCCCGCAGTCTGCTCAGTTCGGACCAACACTCATGTGGAGCACTGGCCCGGGGGTTGATTAATAAAAAGGGATAGCTAGTCCCTATTCAAGTTTTAGTTATTAGGCAAATGGAGTACCAATGTTGGGCCTTGCTGGAAAAGGTTTAGCTCTAAGAGGGTTATCGAGGGGGTCCCATAACCCCAACCGTGTGAGGAACGCATAATCAAGGAACATAACACCGGTTTATACGGTTCCTAGGGCGGCATAAGTGGAACAAATCACCAAGCAAGAGGCTTAGCCTTCCACCCATTACCAATATATAGATGATTTCATTAAAGAGTTTATATAGGGTGATATCCCAACAAGCTTCAACATGAAGCAAGAATCTTCACATCTCACCTGCAACTAGCAATGCTATAAGAGGGGCTGAGCGAAGCTTACTTAGCCAATCAAAGGTTTGCATAGGTTGGGTGGTTAAACAGATTCATGGTTACAATAGGAGGCTGACAAACAAACATGGGCATCGAGGGAATAAGCTAAAGAGCGAGACTTCTAGCAATAGGCAAAGATAGTAATGATATCTGGGTCAGGTCATCTTGCCTGTCGAGTCGTCGATGGGATCGTAAGACGGCTCCTCGTTCTCAACCTCGGTAGTAACCTCGTTCTCGTACTCGATCTCGGCTTCCGGCTCTACTCAATACAAGAACACACGAGGCACGAAATCAAACAAGGTGCAATGCGCAAACTACAGGATGCATGTCTGATGCACTAAGGAAGCAGTGCAGATGCACTTAGGATGCACAACATGACAACATAGGAAGCACAGAGAAACAACACAAGAACAAGACAATTTACTCTAGCAAGTAGGATGCAAGACAAGTCTATTTAGGATGCAAAACATGGCAAGGTAGGAAGCACAGAGAAACAACACAAGAAACAGCAGGTTTAAATGAGGCCGGAAACTACTTAAGACAAATCCGGTAAGTCCTCATATGCATAGTTTGAAATTAGTCCAGATCTGAACAAACCTTAAGTTAAGGTTGTTAAACAGCAACTTAACATGCACCATGATGATCTACACGAAATTATAGTCAAGTTTCATATAAAGTTTGTTTAAAACGGAGCTACGGACTAGAAGATATGATCAAAACAAGATAAGCATGGCAACGGTGCAAGATGCACCCAAACATCAAGCAAAACATACTCCAAACATGTTAACAAGATGATATTATGAATCTACATGCAAACCACACAAGTTTCATGTAAGGCACGCTCAAAACGGAGCAACGGGCTAAAAGATACACCCGAAACAAGAAACAATGCAAAGCTGAAAATAACAGCCACATAGCAACTTTGGAGCAATAATTATATACTCTACATCACTCAAACATGGTGACAAGAAGCATGGACATGAAGTAGACATATCCTACAGCAAACAACTCCATTGGAGCAACTCCATAGGAGGCATGGATCCATAGCAACAAGCTGTTGGGGAACGTAGTATTTTAAAATTTTCCTACGATCACGCAAGATCTATCTACTAGATGCATAGCAACGAGAGGGGAGAGTGTGTCTACGTACCCTCGTAGACCGGGAGCGGAAGCGTCAAGTGACGCGGTTGATGTTGTCGAACTTCTTCGCGATCCAACCGATCAAGCACCGAACGTACGGCACCTCCGCGTTCAGCACACGTTCAGCTTGATGACGTCCCACGAGCTCTTGATCCAGTTGAGCTTCACGGGAGAGTTTCGTCAGCACGACGGCTTGGTGACGGATATGATGTATTCACCGGCGCAGGGCTTCGCCTAAGCTCCGCGACGGTATGACCGAGGTGTGTTTCTGTGGAGGGGGGGCACCGCACACGGCTAAAACAATTCAACTTGTGTGTCTTTGGATGCCCCCCTGCCCCCGTATATAAAGGAGCAAGGGGGGAGGCCGGCCGGCCCTTGTTTGGTGCGATTAGGGGTGCAATCCTACTAGGAATAGGATTGCAATCCTATTCCTAGTAGGAATCACCAAAGAAGGAAGAGAGGGAAAGGAAAAGAGGGAGAGGTGGCGCCCCCCAATCCTAGTCCAACTAGGAACCCTAGGTGGGGCGCCGGCCAGCTCTATGGGCTGCCTCTCTCTTTCCCTTAAGGCCCACTATGGACCATCCCCCCTCGTAGGGGGTTCCGGTAACCCCCTCCGGCAATCCCGTTAAATCCGAAACTTTTCCGGAACACTTCCGGTGTCCGAATATAGTCGTCCAATATATCAATCTTTATGTCTCGGACATTCCGAGACTCCTCGTCATGTCCGTGATCTCATCCGGGACTCCGAACTACCTTCGGTACATCAAAACTCATAAACTCATAATACCGATCGTCATCAAACGTTAAGCGCGCGGACCCTACGAGTTCGAGAACTATGTAGACATGACCGAGACTCATCTCCGGTCAATAACCAATAGCGGAACCTGGATGTTCATATTGGCTCCTACATATTCTACGAAGATCTTTTATCGGTCAAAACCGCATAACAACATACGTTGTTCCTTTTGTCATCGGTATGTTACTTGCCCGAGATTCGATCGTCGGTATCTCTATGCCTAGTTCAATCTCGTTACCGGCAAGTCTCTTTACTCGTTCCGTAACACATCATCTCGTGACTAACTCATTAGTCTTTTGCTTGCAAGGCTTATTGTGATGTGTGTTACCGAGAGGGCCCAGAGATACCTCTCCGACACTCGGAGTGACAAATCCTAATCTTGATCTATGCCAACACCACGAATACTTTCGGAGACACCTGTAGAGCATCTTTATGATCACCCAGTTACGTTGGGACGTTTGATAGCACACAAGGTGTTCCTACGGTATTCGGGAGTTGCATAATCTCATAGTCATAGGAACATGTATAAGTCATGAAGAAAGCAATAGCAGTAAAACTAAACGATCATAGTGCTATGCTAACGGATGGGTCTTGTCCATCACATCATTCTCCTAATGATGTGATCCCGTTGATCAAATGACAACTCATGTCTATGGCTAGGAAACATAACCATCTTTGATCAATGAGCTAGTCTAGTAGAGGCATACTAGGGACATTCTGTTTTGTCTATGTATCCACACATGTACTAAGTTTCCGGTTAATACAATTCTAGCATGAATAAAAGACATTTATCATGATATAAGGAAATACAAATAACATCTTTATTATTGCCTCTAGGGCATATTTCCTTCAGTCTCCCACTTGCACTAGAGTCAATAATCTAGCTCACATCGCCATGTGATTTAATACCGATAGTTCACATCGTTATGTGAATAACACCCATAGTTCACATCGCCATGTGACCAACACCCAAAGGGTTTACTAGAGTCAATAATCTAGTTCACATCGCTATGTGATTAATACCCAAGAGTAATAAGGTGTGATCATGTTTTGCTTGTGAGAGAAGTTTAGTCAACGGGTCTGTCACATTCAGATCCATATGTATTTTGCAAATTTCTATGTCTACAATGCTCTGCATAGAGCTACTCTAGCTAATTGCTCCCACTTTCAATACGCATCCAGATGATACTTAGAGTCATCTGGATTTAGTGTCAAAGCTTGCATCGGCGTAACCCTTTACGACGAACTCTTTATCACCTCCATAATCGAGAAACATTTCCTTAGTCATCCAGTTATTAAGGATAATTTTGACCGCTGTACAGTGATCCACTCTTGGATTACTTTGGTACCTCCCTGCTAGACTTATAGCAAGGCACACATCAGGTCTGGTACACAGCATTACATACATGATAGATCCTATGGCTGAGGCATAGGGAATGACTTTCATTTTCTCTCTATCTTCTGCAGTGGTCGGGCATTGAGTCTTACTCAACTTCATACCTTGTAATACAGGCAAGAACCCTTTCTTTGACTGATCCATTTTGAACTTCTTCAAAATCTTATCAAGGTATGTGCTTTGTGAAAGTCCAATTAAGCGTCTTGATCTATCTCTATAGATCTTGATGCCTAATATATAAGCAGCTTCACCGAGGTCTTTCATTGAAAAACTCTTATTCAAGTATCCTTTTATGCTATCCAGAAATTCTATATCATTTCCAATCAACAATATGTCATCCACATATAATATTAGAAATGCTACAGAGCTCCCACTCACTTTCTTGTAAATACAGGCTTCTCCAAAAGTCTGTATAAAACCATATGCTTTGATCACCTCATCAAAGCGTATATTCCAACTCCGAGATGCTTGCACCAGTCCATAGATGGATCACTGGAGCTTGCATACTTTGTTAGCACCTTTTGGATCGACAAAACCTTCTGGTTGCATCATATACAACTCTTCTTTGAGATATCCATTCAGGAATGCAGTTTTGACATCCATTTGCCAGATTTCATAATCATAAAATGCGGCAATTGCTAACATGATCCGGACAGACTTAAGCATCGCTTCAGGTGAGAAAGTCTCATCGTAGTCAACTCCTTGAACTTGTCGAAAACCTTTCGCAACAAGTCGAGCTTTGTAAACAGTAACATTACCGTCTACGTCGGTCTTCCTCTTGAAGATCCATTTATTTTCGATGGCCTGCCGATCATCGGGCAAGTTAACCAAAGTCCACACTTTGTTCTCATACATGGATCCCATCTCAGATTTCATGGCTTCAAGCCATTTTGCGGAATCTGGGCTCATCATCGCTTCCTCATAGTTCGTAGGTTCATCATGGTCTAGTAACATGATTTCCAGAACTGGGTTGCCGTACCACTCTGGTGCGGAACGTATTCTGGTTGATCTACGACGTTCAGCAGAAACTTGATCCGAAGTTTCATGATCATTATCATTAACTTCCTCACTGATTGGTGTAGGAATCACCGGAACAATTTTCTGTGATGTACTACTTTCCAATCCGGGAGAAGGTACAATTACCTCATCAAGTTCTACTTTCCTCCCACTCACTTCTTTTGAGAGAAACTCCTTCTCTAGAAAGGATCCATTCTTAGCAATGAATATCTTGCCTTCGGATCTGTGATAGAAGGTGTACCCAACAGTTTCTTTTGGGTATCCTATGAAGACACATTTCTCCGACTTGGGTTCGAGCTTATCAGGTTGAAGGTTTTTCACATAAGCATCGCAGCTCCAAACTTTAAGAAACGACAACTTTGGTTTCTTGCCAAACCATAGTTCATAAGGTGTCGTATCAACGGATTTAGATGGTGCCCTATTTTAATGTGAATGCAGCTGTCTCTAAAGCATAACCCCAAAACGATAGTGGTAAATCGGTAAGAGACATCATAGATCGTACCATATCTAATAAAGTACGGTTACGACGTTCAGACACACCATTACGCTGTGGTGTTCCGGGTGGCGTGAGTTGTGAAACTATTCCACATTGTTTCAAATGAAGACCAAACTCGTAACTCAAATATTCTCCTCCACGATCAGATCGTAGAAACTTTATTTTCTTGTTACGATGATTCTCTACTTCACTCTGAAATTCTTTGAACTTTTCAAATGTTTCAGATTTGTGCTTCATTAAGTAGATATACCCATATCTGCTCAAATCATCAGTGAAGGTCAGAAAATAACGATACCCGCCGTGTGCTTCAACACTTATTGGTCCACATACATCAGTATGTATGATTTCCAACAAATCTGTTGCTCGCTCCATAGTTCCGGAGAATGGAGTTTTAGTCATCTTGCCCATGAGGCATGGTTCGCAAGCACCAAGTGATTCATAATCAAGTGATTCCAAAAGTCCATCACTATGGAGTTTCTTCATGCGTTTTACACCAATATGACCTAAACGGCAGTGCCACAAATAAGTTGTACTATCATTATTAACCTTGCATCTTTTGGCTTCGATATTATGAATATGTGTATCACACGATCGAGATCCAACAAACCATTTTTATTGGGTGTGTGACCATAGAAGGTTTTATTCATGTAAACAGAACAACAATTATTCTCTAACTTACATGAATAACCGTATTGCAATGAACATGATCAAATCATATTCATGGTCAATCACAAACACCAAATAACATTTATTTAGGTTCTACACTAATCCCGAAAGTATAGGGAGTGTGCGATGATGATCATATCACTCTTGGAACTACTTCCAATACACATCGTCACTTCATCCTTTAACTAGTTTCTGTTCATTATGCAACTCCAATTTCGAGTTACTACTCTTTAGCAACTAAACCAGTATCAAATACCGAGGGGTTGCTATGAACACTAGTAAAATACACATCAATAATCTGTATATCAAATATACCTTTGTTCACTTTGCCATCCTTCTTATCCGCCAAGTATCTAGGGCAGTTCCACTTCCAGTGACCATTTCCTTTGCAGTAGAAGCACTTAGTTTCAGGCTTGAGTTTAGCTTTGGGCTTCTTCATGGGAGTGACAACTTGTTTGTCATTCTTCTTGAAGTTCCCCTTCTATCCCTTTGCCCTTTACTTGAAACAAGTGGTCTTGTTAACCATCAACACTTGATGCTCTTTCTTGATTTCTACCTTCGCCGATTTCAGCATCACGAAGAGCTCGGGAATTACTTTCGTCATCCCTTGCATATTATAGTTCATCACGAAGTTCTACTAACTTGGTGATAGTGACTAGAGAACTTTGTCAATTACTATCTTATCTGGAAGATTAACTCCCACTTAATTCAAGCAATTGCAGTACCCAGACAATCTGAGCACATGCTCACTGGTTGAGCTATTCTCCTCCATCTTGTAGGCAAAGTACTGTCAGAGGTCTCATACCTCTCGACACGGGCATGAGTATGAAATACTAATTTCAAATCTTGGAACATCTTATATGCTCCGTGGCTTTCAAAACGTTTTTGAAGTCCCGGTTATAAGCCGTAAAGCATGGTGCACTAAACTATCAAGTAGTCATCATACCGAGCTTTTGTCAAAACGTTCATAACGTCTACATCTGCTCCTGCAATAGGTCTGTCACCTAGCGGTGCATCAAGGACATATTTCTCCGTGCAGCAATGAGGATAATCCTCAGATCACGGAACAATTCCGCATCATTGCTACTAACATCTTTCAACTTAGTTTTCTCTAGTAACATATATAAAAAAATAAACGGGGAGCAACATCGCGAGCTATTGATCTACAACATAGATATGCTAATACTACCAGGACTAAGTTCTTGATAAATTAAAGTTCAATTTAATCATATTAATTAAAGAACTCCCACTTAGATAGACATCCCTCCGGTCATCTAAATGATCACGTGATCCAAATCAACTAAACCATGTCCGATCATCACGTGAGATGGAGTAGTTTCAATGGTGAACATCTTATGTTGATCATATCTACTATATGATTCACGCTCGACCTTTCGGTCTCCAGTGTTCTGAGGCCATATCTGCATATGCTAGGCTCGTCAAGTTTAACCCGAGTATTCCGCGTGTGCAAAACTGGCTTACACCCGTTGTATTTGAACTTAGAGCTTATCACACCCGATCATCACGTGGTGTCTCGGCACGACGAACTTTCGCAACGGTGCATACTCAGGGAGAACACTTATACCTTGAAATTTAGTGAGGGATCATCTTATAATGCTACCGTCGTTCTAAGCAAAATAAGAAGCATAATAAGATAAACATCACATGCAATCAAAATATGTGACATGATATGGCCATCATCATCTTGTGCTTTTGATCTCCATCTCCAAAGCACCGTCATGATCACCTTCGTCACCGGTGCGACACCTTGATCTCCATCGTAGCATCGTTGTCGTCTCGCCAACTATTGCTTCTACGACTATCGCTACCGCTTAGTGATAAAGTAAAGCAATTACATGGTGATTGCATTTCATACAATAAAGCGACAACCATATGGCTCCTGCCAGTTGCCGATAACTTTACAAAACATGATCATCTCATACAAAACCGTATAACTCATCATGTCTTGACCATATCACATCACAACATGCCCTGCAAAAACAAGTTAGACGTCCTCTACTTTGTTGTTGCATGTTTTACGTGGCTGCTACGGGCTTAGCAAGAACCGTTCTTACCTACGCATACAAAACCACAACGATGTTTCGTCAAGTATGTGCTGTTTTAACCTTCACAAGGACCGGGCGTAGCCACACTTGATTCAGCTAAAGTGAGAGAGACAGACACCCGCCAGTCACCTTTAAGCAATGAGTGCTCGTAACGGTGAAACCAGTCTCGCGTAAGCGTACGCGTAATGTCGGTCCGGGCCGCTTCATCCCACAATACCGCCGAAGCAAAGTATGACATGCTGGTAAGCAGTATGACAAGTATCGCCCACAACTCATTGTGTTCTACTCGTGCATATCATCTACGCATAGACCTGGCTCATGATGCCACTGTTGGGGAACGTAGTATTTTAAAATTTTCCTACGATCACGCAAGATCTATCTACTAGATGCATAGAAACGAGAGGGGAGAGTGTGTCTACGTACCCTCGTAGACCGGGAGCGGAAGCGTCAAGTGACGCGGTTGATGTTGTCGAACTTCTTCGCGATCCAACCGATCAAGCACCGAACGTACGGCACCTCCGCGTTCAGCACACGTTCAGCTTGATGACGTCCCATGAGCTCTTGATCCAGTTGAGCTTCAAGGGAGAGTTTCGTCAGCACGACGGCGTGGTGACGGATATGATGTATTCACCGCTGCAGGGCTTCGCCTAAGCTCCGCGACGGTATGACCGAGGTGTGTTTCTTTGGAGGGGGGCACCGCACACGGCTAAAACAATTCAACTTGTGTGTCTTTGGATGCCCCCCTGCCCCCGTATATAAAGGAGCAAGGGGGGAGGCCGGCCGGCCCTTGTTTGGTGCGGCTAGGGGTGCAATCCTACTAGGAATAGGATTGCAATCCTATTCCTAGTAGGAATCACCAAAGAAGGAACAGAGGGAAAGGAAAAGAGGGAGAGGTGGCGCCCCCCAATCCTAGTCCAACTAGGAACCCTAGGTGGGGCGCCGGCCAGCTCTATGGGCTGCCTCTCTCTTTCCCTTAAGGCCCACTATGGACCACCCCCCCTCGTAGGGGGTTCCGGTAACCCCCTCCGGCAATCCCGTTAAATCCGAAACTTTTCCGGAACACTTCCGGTGTCCGAATATAGTCGTCCAATATATCAATCTTTATGTCTCGGACATTCCGAGACTCCTCGTCATGTCTATGATCTCATCCGGGACTCCGAACTACCTTCGGTACATCAAAACTCATAAACTCATAATACCGATCGTCATCAAACGTTAAGCGTGCGGACCCTACGGGTTCGAGAACTATGTAGACATGACCGAGACTCATCTCCGGTCAATAACCAATAGCGGAACCTGGATGTTCATATTGGCTCCTACATATTCTACGAAGATCTTTTATCGGTCAAAACCGCATAACAACATACGTTGTTCCTTTTGTCATCGGTATGTTACTTGCCCGAGATTCGATCGTCGGTATCTCTATACCTAGTTCAATCTCGTTACCGACAAGTCTCTTTACTCGTTCCGTAACACATCATCTCGTGACTAACTCATTAGTCTTTTGCTTGCAAGGCTTATTGTGATGTGTGTTACCGAGAGGGCCCAGAGATACCTCTCCGACACTCGGAGTGACAAATCCTAATCTTGATCTATGCCAACACCACGAATACTTTTGGAGACACCTGTAGAGCATCTTTATGATCACCCAGTTACGTTGTGACGTTTGATAGCACACAAGGTGTTCCTATGGTATTCGGGAGTTGCATAATCTCATAGTCATAGGAACATGTATAAGTCATGAAGAAAGCAATAGCAGTAAAACTAAACGATCATAGTGCTATGCTAACAGATGGGTCTAGTCCATCACATCATTCTCCTAATGATGTGATCCCGTTGATCAAATGACAACTCATGTCTATGGCTAGGAAACATAACCATCTTTGATCAATGAGCTAGTCTAGTAGAGGCATACTAGGGACATACTGTTTTGTCTATGTATCCACACATGTACTAAGTTTCCGGTTAATACAATTCTAGCATGAATAAAAGACTTTTATCATGATATAAGGAAATACAAATAACATCTTTATTATTGCCTCTAGGGCATATTTCCTTCAGTCTCCCACTTGAACTAGAGTCAATAATCTAGATTACAACGTGATGATTCTCACACCCATGGAGTCTTGGTGCTGATCATGTTTTGCCCGTGGAAGAGGCTTAGTCAACGGGTCTGCAACATTCAGATCCGTATGTATTTTGCAAATCTCTATGTCTCCCTCCTTGACTAGATCGCGGATGGAATTGAAGCGTCTTTTGATGTGCTTTGTTCTCTTGTGAAACCTGGATTCCTTCGCCAAGGCTATGGCTCCAGTGTTGTCACAAAAGATTTTCATTGGGCCCGATGCACTAGGTACTACACCTAGATCGGATATGAACTCCTTCATCCAGACTCCTTCATTTGCTGCTTCCGAAGCAGCTATGTATTCCGCTTCACACGTAGATCCCGCCACGACGCTCTGCTTGGAACTGCACCAACTGACAGCTCCACCGTTCAATAAAAATACATATCCGGTTTGTGACTTTGAGTCATCCGGATCAGTGTCAAAGCTAGAATCGACGTAACCGTTTACGACGAGCTCTTTGTCACCTCCATATACGAGAAACATATCCTTTGTTCTTTTCAGATACTTTAGGATGTTTTTGACCGATGTCCAGTGATCCACTCCTGGATTACTTTGGTACCTCCCTGCTAGACTTATAGCAAGGCACACATCAGGTCTGGTACACAGCATTGCATACATGATAGATCCTATGGCTGAGGCATAGGGAATGACTTTCATTTTCTCTCTATCTTCTGCAGTGGTCGTGTTGGGGAACGTAGTATTTTAAAATTTTCCTACGATCACGCAAGATCTATCTACCAGATGCATAGCAACGAGAGGGGAGAGTGTGTCTACGTACCCTCGTAGACCGGGAGCGGAAGCGTCAAGTGACGCGGTTGATGTTGTCGAACTTCTTCGCGATCCAACCGATCAAGCACCGAACGTACGGCACCTCCGCGTTCAGCACACGTTCAGCTTGATGACGTCCCACGAGCTCTTGATCCAGTTGAGCTTCACGGGAGAGTTTCGTCAGCACGACGGCGTGGTGACAGATATGATGTGTTCACCGGCGCAGGGCTTCGCCTAAGCTCCGCGACGGTACGACCGAGGTGTGATTCTGTGGAGGGGGGCACCGCACACGGCTAAAACAATTCAACTTGTGTGTCTTTGGGTGCCCCCCTGCCCCCGTATATAAAGGAGCAGGGGAGGGAGGCCGGCCAACCTCTCCTGGTGCGGCTAGGGAGGGAGTCCTACTAGGAATAGGATTGCAATCCTATTCCTAGTAGGATTCACCGAAAGGAAGAAGGGGGAAAGGAATAGGAGAGGTGGCGCCCCCCCAATCCTAGTCCAACTAGGATTCCTAGGTGGGGGCGCCGGCCAGCCCTATGGGCTGTCTCTCTCTCACCCTTTAGGCCCACTATGGACCATCCCCTCTCGTAGGGGGTTCCGGTAACCCCCTCCGGCATTCCCGATAAATCCGAAACTTTTCCGGTATACTTCCGGTGTCCGAATATAGCCGTCCAATATATCAATCTTTATGTCTCGGGCATTCCGAGACTCCTCGTCATGTCCGTGATCTCATCCGGGACTCCGAACTACCTTCGGTACATCAATACTCAAAAACTCATAATACCGATCGTCATCAAACGTTAAGCGTGCGGACCCTACGGGTTCGAGAACTATGTAGACATGACCGAGACTCATCTCTGGTCAATAACCAATAGCGGAACCTGGATGTTCATATTGGCTCCTACATATTCTACGAAGATCTTTTATCGGTCAGAACCGCATAACAACATACGTTGTTCCTTTTGTCAAACGGTATGTTACTTGCCCGAGATTTGATCGTCGGTATGTTTATACCTAGTTCAATCTCGTTGCCGGCAAGTCTCTTTACTCGTTCCGTAACACATCATCTCGTGACTAACTCATTAGTCTTTTGCTTGCAAGGCTTATTGTGATGTGTGTTACCGAGAGGGCCCAGAGATACCTCTCCGACACTCGGAGTGACAAATCCTAATCTTGATCTATGCCAACACCACGAATACTTTCGGAGACACCTGTAGAGCATCTTTATGATCACCCAGTTACGTTGTGACGTTTGATAGCACACAAGGTGTTCCTACGGTATTCGGGAGTTGCATAATCTCATAGTCATAGGAACATGTATAAGTCATGAAGAAAGCAATAGCAGTAAAACTAAACGATCATAGTGCTATGCTAACGGATGGGTCTTGTCCATCACATCATTCTCCTAATGATGTGATCCCGTTGATCAAATGACAACTCATGTCTATGGCTAGGAAACATAACCATCTTTGATCAATGAGCTAGTCTAGTAGAGGCATACTAGGGACATTCTGTTTTGTCTATGTATCCTCACATGTACTAAGTTTCCGGTTAATACAATTCTAGCATGAATAAAAGACATTTATCATGATATAAGGAAATACAAATAACATCTTTATTATTGCCTCTAGGGCATATTTCCTTCACAAGCTACAACATTTTGATCATGACAATAAAAACCTGACAGTAATATTTTATAGCAACTTGGGAGCAAGAATTAAATATGCTACAACAACCCAAATGAGCATGTGAGGGCATGGATGGATAGACAACAAGATATACAACAAGGAATGATCAAAGGCCACCCCAATACTAACATGGATATGCCTAGAACAACAAGCAAACATAGCATCAGGATATTACAGATTCCAGACTTAGTGAAATTTCACTAAGTGTTAAAACAACAATATTATCATGGCATGTTTGTGAGCATGTTTAAGTCACCTCAAGGCATAACATGGCAAGTGGTTTGCACCACAGCAAAGATCACATGATGGGGAATCTAAAACATATGAGCATGCCACATGGGGGCAAACACATCAATAGCAACGAGCTCCTCAACTAGGCATCTCGTAACAACTTACAAAACATAACAGCCACATGCACTTTTGCAACAGAGATAAACATGGCAATATGAACTCTAACATGCATGCTATAGCAACCAACATGTAGAGCATCTCATGATGAACATTTGGACATATCATTTGCTTCATTTGGATAAACATGCACCAAGTTATCACATCTCAAACATGGCAAGAAAACAACTAATAGCAGCAGTTTATATGAAGTAGCACTCTTGTCATGAAGATTAAGACATCTAGATGGACTCAAACATGCATGACACAATGGAACAAAACATAGTACATGTCACCACGATCATTTTGACATATTATATGCACAAATCGGACAAGCACAGTAGAAGTTATCATCATCACAAAAATGCATCAGATAATGAAAAACACTAAAAGACTTAGTAAAAAAACAAAAGGGTCAACCTCCGGAGTCAATGCGGGTCGGCGGAGCGGGTCCGCGGATCGGGCGAACGGGCAGCCAGCCCGTTAGGGTTCAGATCGGAACTGGATCGGCCCTGAGCCCCGATCCCGGCGGCGGCGCTGGCTTCGATCGAAGGTACGAGGGGCGGCGGTCGGCGGCTGGCCCCCGGGCGCCCGGCGGCGAGGGGTCGCCGGAGGAGGCCGCGGTCGGCGTGCTGCGGCGATGAGAGGAGGTGGCGGCGGCCCGTAGCCCGCGGCGCGGCGGCGGGGTAGGGCGGCGACGGTGGCGTAAGGGACGCCGGCGGGCGTGGCGACGGCGGCGACCGACGCCGGCGTGCGCGGCGGCCGGCGAGAGGCACGCGGCGGCGGGCGCGGGAGGCGGCCGCGGCTGGGAGCGGAGGGACGCGCGGTGGCCGGCCGGGCCGGGCGGGCTGGCTTCGGGCCTCGTGGGCCCGCGCGGCGGAGGCGGACGGCTGGCGCGACGGTGTGTCCAGTGGCGGGCGGACACGTCCGCCCGGCACGGATTGCGAGGCGGGGGCTGGAGGAGGAAGAAGGCTAGGGTTTTGGGTGAAAAAAATGGACATGGGGACGTTTTTATAGGCACAAGGAGCTAGGAGACTCCAAATGAGGAGCGGTTTTCGGCCACGCGATCACAATTCAACGGCCGAGATGATGGGAAGGGTTGTGCTGGGTTGGTGGGCTGTTGTGGAGGGGGTCTTGGGCCTCAAAGAGGAGGTACTTTTAGCCCACGAGGTTAACTGTTGGAGTATCAAACAAACTCCAAATGCGACGAAACTTGACAGGCGGCCTACACGTACCAAAACAACATCGCACGACAAGTCTCGTGCCAATCCGGAAATGTTACACGGACAAACACGAAAGAAGGACTCGGGGATGCCACGGGCACGTGTGAGAGCGTCGGAACTCGAAATAGACAACGGGAAGAGACGAGTGGGGCCGGATGCAAAAGACAACACAAATGCAATGCAATGCACATGACAACATGACATGGATGAAAAGCACACACGCACTCGACAAAACGACGAAACCGAAAAGAAAGAAGAACCCGGAACGGAACTGATGAAGCCAAAGTTTATATATTGCCATATAGGGAAAGTGTTACATCCGGGGCATTACAAACTCTCCTCTACTACGAAAAGATCTCGTCCCGAGATCTAGGACTGGAAGAAGGAAGGGTACTCGGAATGAAGGTGATCTTCTCGTTCCCACGTAGCTTCTCGGTCGGTATGGTGTGACCACTTAACTTTCAAGAACTTGATTGACTTGTTGCGGGTCTTGCGCTCGGTTTCTTAGAGAATAGCAACTGGGTGCTCTCGGTAAGACAAGTCTTGTTGAAGATCAATCTCCTCAAATGGAATGGTGCGTTCAGGTGTCTTGAAGCACTTGCGGAGTTGAGACACGTGAAACACATCATGAACATTAGCGAAGTTGGAAGGGAGCTCAAGTTGATAGGCTAGATCGCCTCTTTTGCCAAGGATCTTGAAAGGGCCCACATATCTAGGAGCAAGCTTTCCTTTGATACCAAATCTTTGGGTTCCTTTCATAGGAGAAACAAGGAGATGGACATGATCCCCAATGTTGAAGGCCAAATCACGATGCTTGCCATCATAGTAGCTCTTCTGACGCGACTGAGCGGCCTTGAGATTCTCACGTATGACTTTGCACATTTCTTCGGCTTCTGAGATCAAGTCATTGCCAAGAAGTTGACGTTCACCAGTCTCGGACCAGTTGAGAGGAGTACGGCACTTTCTGCCATAGAGGATTTCAAACGGAGCTTTGCCGGCACTTGCTTGTAAACTGTTGTTGTAAGAGAACTCGGCAAACGGAAGGCAGTCTTCCCACTTCTAGGATCTGATTCACTCTTTCGACTTGACCACTACTCTGAGGGTGAAATGCAGTGCTGAAACGGATCTTAGTGCCCATTGCAGACTAAAAGGAGTCCCAGAACTTGGATGTGAACAAACTTCCACGGTCTAAGGAGATAACTTGAGGAATGCCATGTAGGGACACAATTCTGGAAGTGTAAAACTCTGCCAGTTGAGCTGCATTGATGGATTCTTTGACTGGAAGGAAGTGAGCTACTTTGGTAAGCTTTTCAATCACCACAAAGATAGAATCATTCCCTTTCTTGGACTTGGGAAAGCCAGTGACGAAATCCATTTCAATGTGGTCGAATTTCCACTTGGGGATAGGAAGAGGTTGGAGAAGGCTGGCTGGACGTTGATGCTCTGCCTTCACTCTTCTGCAGACATCACATTCATTCACGAATTGGGCAATCTCCCTTTTTGCGAGTCCACCAGTAAGATTGCTTGAGGTCTTGGTACATCTTGGAACTTCCAGGATGAATCGACAGGAGGGAGTCATGTGCTTCGTTCATTATGAGCTTCCTGAGATCACCCTTGGGAACCACAAGTCTGTCCTCAAAGAACAAGGTATCTCTCTCATCAACGCGATAGCACTTGTATTTGGGAGTACCCATTGCAATACCATGTTTCATTTTCTGGACCATAGCATCACTAAGTTGGGCCTCATGGATCTGATCTTCCAAGGTAGGAGCAACTTGAAGATTTGCAAGAAAGCCTTGGGGATCAACTTGGAGGTTGAGCTTCCTGAATGCTTCACAAAGCTCAGGCTGAAACGGCTTGATAAGGAGACTCTTGCAATATGTCTTTCTGCTCAAGGCATCTGCAATGACATTGGCCTTGCCAGGTGTGTATTCGATGCTTGGATCATACTCTTGGATCATCTCAACCCAACGAGTCTGGCGAAGGTTCAGGTTCGGCTGTGTGAATAAGTACTTCAAGCTCTTGTGATCGGGGAAGATGTCGACTTTTCTGCCCAACAGAAGATGTCTCCACGTGATCAAGGCGTGTACCACATCTGCTAGCTCGAGATCATGTGTGGGATAGTTCTTCTCACTTGGCTTCAGTTGACGAGAAGTGTATGCCACAATCTTCTTGTCCTGCATTAGCACACCACCAAGTCCTTGAAGAGAAGCATCACAGAAAACTTTGTAGGGCCTGGACTCATCTGGAGGTGTAAGAACTGGAGCAGAGATGAGCTTTTCTTTGAGAGTTTTGAATGCCACATCACAATCCGGAGACCAGTTGTACTTGACATTCTTCTGCAGCAAGTTGGAGAGAGGCTTGGCAATCTTGGAGAAGTTCTCAACGAACCTTCTGCAATAGCTAGCAAGACCAAGGAAGCTTCGGAGTTGCTTGACATTCTGAGGAGGTTTCTAGTTGACAATCGCTTCAACTTTCTCGGGGTTGACCGCAATACCGTCAGCGGAGATGATATGGCCTAGATACAAGACCTTATCGAGCCAGAATTCGCACTAGGAGAACTTAGCATAGAACTTATGTTCACGGAGTCTGTCGAGAACCAGACGGAGGTGCTTTTCGTGATCCTCTTCATTCTTGGAGAATACCAAGATGTCATCCAGATACACCAGCACAAATTCGTTGGTGTAGGGGTTGAAAATGTAGTGCATCATTCTCGAGAAGGTAGGTGGAGCATTAGCGAGGCCAAAAGACATGACTGTATATTCATAGGAGCCGTAGCTTGTTCTGAAGGCAGTCTTGTGGATATCTTCTTCACGAATGCGAATTTGGTGGTAACCCATCCGGAGATCGAGCTTAGAGAACACTTTAGCTCCCTTGAGCTGCTCGAACAATTCATTGATGTTGGGGAGCAGATACTTGTTCTTTATTGTCTTCTTGTTCAATGGCCGGTAATCAACGCAAAGGCGCTCCGTGCCATCCTTCTTCTTGACAAATAAGACACCACAGCCCCAAGGAGACATGCTAAGCCTGATCAGACCCATACGCTCTTGCTCATCGAGCTGTTTCTTCAACTCCTTCAACTCTTTAGGGGAGAGCTTGTACGGACACCGGCATGCTGGCTCAGTACCAGGCTCGAGTTTAATGACAAATTCAACTTGACGATGCGGAGGCATGCCTGGAAGCTCTTCAGGAAAAACGTCTTGATATTCATTGACCACCGGAATTTGAGAGATGGCATTAATCTCGCCCTTGTCATTGAGAGAGAATAGCCTGATTGTGTTATCTCGAGAGGCAAACATAATCACATCTTCGTTAGGATGAGTAATCTTGACTTCCTTATTTGCACAATCAATGTGAGCATCATGCTGAGAAAGCCAATCCATCCCAAGAATAAGATCAATGTCGGAGTTGCCGAGAACAACCGGAGAAGCCAGAAAGCGGTAATCACCCATGCGAATAGATACATTCGGAGCATACAATCTAGAAGTCATGCATTTGCCCGGAGAAATAATTTGTAACTTCTTTGGCAAGGCCACTGTGCCCACATTGTGCTTGGATGCAAATGGAAATGACATGAAGGAATGTGATGCACCAGAATCAAACAACACTTTAGCAGGTTTAAGGTTGACTGGAAGGTTACCAAGTATCACATCTGAAGAATTCTCTGCTTGAGATGCATTCATCAGATTCACTCTTCCTGCCTTCGGATCATGCTTGACAATAGCAGTGCTGACAGGTGGAGGAGGCGGAAGGCGCCTTTGAGTACACTTGTTTGCATAGTGACCCTTCTTGCCACACTTGTTGCAAACCACTTCTGAGAGAGGACGGAAATGAGGAGCACTTGACTTGGAAGCTTGAAACTGATTCTTTGACTGATTGCTTGGGTTGGGTGCGTGGGAGAAAGCACGGCCACCAAAATTCTTGTTGTTGTTGTTGGGAGCTCGGATCACTGGAGGAGGTGGAAGCCAAAACTTCTGTTGCTTTGCGACCACTTGAGAAGAAGAGGAGGAGTGAACAGCGTCTCTGATCCTCTTTTTGGAAGCTTCCATCTTGAGCTGGGCTGCCTCTTGCTTAAGTGCCATGTTATAGAATCGATCAAACTCATCAGGCTCGAACAAGGTGAGAGCTAGTTGGAGTTCATCCTTCAGACCACCACAGAACTGATAGATCTTGCTCTTGGCATCTCGGATGTCTTGCTTTGCATAGCGGGCAAGGTTCTGGAACCTGACATTATATTGGTAGACAGTCATTGAGCCTTGCTTCAGGTTGCGGAATTGCTCACACATACCCTCGATGACACTTGTTGGAATGTGGTGAGAACGAAAGTCCTTGCAGAAGTCATACCAGGATATTACACGCCCTGCTCTAGAGTCTTTGTACTGCTGCCACCAATCAGCTGCTTGGTCCTTGAGTTGGAAGGCGGCAAACTTCACATAGTCCTCGGGCCTGACGTTACTGCACTCGAAATGCTCTTGATATCTGTTAACCAGTCTTCAGCATCTAGAGGGTCCACGCAGTAACTGAATGCCTTTGGTTGATTTGCCAAGAACTGGTTGAGCGTAGCAAAATGAGGTTGGTTGAACAAATTGCCTTGGTTCCCATGAGCACCCTGATTTGCTTGATTTGCTTGAATATTCTGCATCATTTGCATAATAATTTGGGTGTTCTGGTTCGTAGCTTGCATAATTGCTCTCCAGGCCTCAGACGGAGGAGGAGGGGAAGGAGGACGATCAGGAACCTCTTCACCCTCTGGGTTAGCGTTGGGAACCTTTTAGGAGCCATCCTGAATGAGATGACCACTATTCGCTAATGATTGAAAGAAGATATAAGCTGAATCAACGGCTAGAGTTGCAACATAGTCTTCACAAGAATTATTCGAACAAGAGGAACGAATGAAATTCACAGTTTAATAAAATTGTGACACCCCGAGACCGGTGCGCCAGGTGTCAGCCAGTTATTCGTTGTCTTTGCCATGTCATCTGCTTGTGTGTTGCTTCTTGCCATGTCATCATGTGTGTTGCATCAGCATGTTTTCAAAACTTGCATCCGTCCGAGTTTCCTCGTCCTCTCCGTTGTCCGTTCTGAGCCTAGACACACTTGCACGCGCCCGCGGCTCCTCCAAATATTTATTTTATGAGTGGCCGAAAAACGTTCTCGGAATGGGTTGAAACTTGGCGTGTGGTCTTATTATAGCATAGGCAGACCGCCTGCCAAGTTTCGTCGCGTTCGGAGTTCGTTTGATAGCCCAACGGTTAACCGTGTTAACCGCCCGAAGCCTTTTGCCTTTTGGCCCAGCACCCCTTTCACACAGCCCACCTAGCCCATTCTAACCCCTCCATGCTCTTGGCCGTTCGATCATGATCGCGTGGCCGCGAACGGCTCCTCATTTGGACACTCCTAGCTCCCTCTAGCTATATATATGTGCCTCCCTCTCCATTTTCGCGCAGATCAAACCCTACCCCCGTCCTCCTCCGCGCAGCCGGACCTGTCCGCGCCGTGCCGGACATGTCCATCCCGCAGCCACATCGCTCCGCCCAATCCCGCGCCGCCACCTCAGCGGTGCCGCCACGTGGCGCCATCTGATTCGCCCAGCCCCGTGCCCACATCCCCCGCCGCCGCCTGGCCCGCTCGGCCCACGGCCGGCCCGTGCCCGGACCGCGCCGGGCCACGCGCCTCCCGAGCCTCCCGCTCGCCTCGCCGGCCACCGGAGTCACCGCCGGCAGGCGCCGCTCCGCCGCCGCATCACCTATCGTCGCCCGGAGCTACCGCTCCTCCGTCGTCGCAGCCAACACCGCCGCCGCGGGGCCCCATCCCTCTCCGGCCGTATCGGGGTCGGGAGCCCCCAGATCGGCCCCCAGCGCTGTTCCTCGCCGTCGCCGCCGGTTCCAGCCAGTGCCGCCGCCGCGCCATGGATCGGGGACGAGCTCAGCTCGATCCGATCGGGCGTTGACCCCCCTGCTCGTGGGCCGGCCCGCTACAGCGAGGCCAGCCGCCTCCAGCTGCCCAGGTGGGCCGGCGTCCCGTCAGCCTGCCTTGCCGGCCCAGGCCCAGTGGCCTCCCTCTCCTCCTCCTGGCCCACGGGCCCAATGTGAGCCCCTCTCTGTTATTCCTCGCCCTGTGCACTGCTTAGTATTAGACGCCCGTGTTTTTTTTTTCCTTAGACTAAATCTGCTAAGTCCTTTTTGCTGTCAGTTTAATGTTGCATCTTTGTTTGCTTGTAATTAATTGTGTGCTTGTCCGAGTTGTGCAAATGATATGTCAAAATGATCGTGGTGATATGCTCTACACTTTGTTCCATTGTGCCATGCACATTTGAGTTCATCTAGATGCTTTAATCTCTGTTGCAAGAGAGCTACTTGATATAAACTGCTGCTACTTGTTATTTTGTTGCCATGTTTGAGATATGATAACTTGGTGCATGTTTATCCAAATGATGCAAATGATATGTCAAAATGTCCATCATGAAATTCTCTTCATGTTGGTTGCTATAGCATGCTTGTTTGAGTTCATTTTGCCATGTTTATCTCTGTTGCAAAAGTGCATGTGGCTGTTAGGTTTTGTGACTTGTTACGAGATGCCTAGTTGAGGAGCTCGTTGATATTGTTGTGTTTGTCCCCTTGTCACATGCCTAGATATTTTAGATTCTCCATGATGTGTTCTTTGATGTGGTGCATTTAACTTTCCACGATATGCCTTGTGTTGACTTAAACATGCTTGCAAACATGCCATGTTATTATTGCTGTTTTAACACTTAGTGAAATTTCACTAAGTGTGGAATCTGTAATATCCTGATGCTATGTTTGCTTGATGCCCTAGGTAAAACCATGTTAGTTTTGGGCTGGCCATTGATCATTCCTTGTTGTATATGTTGTTGTCTATCCATTCATGCCCTTACTTGCTCATTTGGCTTGCTGTAGCTTATTTAATTCTTGCTCCCAAGTTGCTATAAAATATTGCTGTCAGGTTTTTAGTGTCATGATCAAAATGTTGTAGCTTGTTGCTATTGATCCATGCCTCCTATGGAGTTGCTTCAATGTAGTTGTTTGCTGTAGGATATGTCTACTTCATGTCCATGCTTCTTGTCACCATGATTGATTGCTGTAGAGTATATATTTCTTGCTCCAAAGTTGCTATGTGGCTGTTAATTTTAGCTTGTTGTTATAAATTGTTTCATGTGTATCTTTTAGCCCGTTGCTCCGTTTTGGGTGTGCTTTATATGAAACTTGTGTGATTTTGCATGTAAAATCATAATATCATTTTGTTTTCATGTTTGGAGTGAGTTTGCTTGATGTTTGGGTGCATCTTGCACCGTTGCCATGCTTAACTTGTTTTGCTCATATCTTCTAGGCCGTAGCTCCGAATTAAACAAACTTTATATGAAACTTGACTAGAATTCCGTGTAGATCATGATGGTGCATGTTAAATTGCTGTTTAACAACTTTAACGTAAGGTTTGTGCAGATCTGGACTAATGTCAAACTATGCATATGAGGACTTACCGGATTTGTAATAGGTAGTTTCCGGCCTCATTTAAACTTGTTGACTTGTGTTGTTTCTATGTGCTTCCTACCTTGCCATGTTTTGCTTCCTATACAGACTTGCTGTGCATCATATGTAGACTTGTTTTGCATCATACTTGCTTGAGCATATTGTCATGTTTCTTGTGTTGCTTTTCTGTGCTTCCTACCTTGCCATGAATTGCTTCCCGTATAGATTTGTCATGCATCATACCTTGCCATGTAATGCATCATATATAAACTTGTGTTATTTTTTGTGCTTCCTACCTTGTCATGAATTGTTTCCTGTATAGATTTGTCATGCATCATACCTTGCCATGTAATGCATCATATATAAACTTGTGTTGTTTTCTGTGCTTCCTACCTTGCCATGCATTGCTTCCTGTATAGACTTGTCATGCATCATACCTTGCCATGTAATGCATCATATATAGACTTGTGTTGTTTTGCTGTGCTTCCTACCTTGTCATGTTTTGCTTCCTGTATAGACTTGCTGTGCATCATAAGTAGACTTGTCGTGCATCCTTCTTGGTTGAGCATACTGTCATGTTCTTGTGTTGTTTTTCTGTGCTTCCTACCTTGTCATGTTATGCTTCCTGTATAGACTTGTAGTGCTTCCTATATAGAACTGTCTTGCATCATACTTGGTTGAGCATATTGTAATGATCTTGTGTTGTGTGTTTACCGTATTGCTTGCTTCTTCTCGTTAGTGCTTGTTCCGTTGCGATCGTGAGGATTCGTTCGCCTACCCGTGGTTCTTCTTCAAGGCTTCTTCTCCGTCTTCTTCACGGAACCGTTCTTCTTCCTTGCGGGATCTCAGGCAAGATGACCATACCCTTGGATACCTTTACTATCATTGCCTTTGCTTAGTTGTCTCGATGCTATCGTTACATGTCGCGCTACCCATCTCATTGTCATCCCCTCTCCTTGTTGCCATGAAACCTCTAACCTTTGACACCTTCCTAGCAAAACCATTGTTTGGCTATGTTACCCGCTTGCTCAGCCCCTCTTATAGCGTTGTTAGTTGCAGGGGAAGATGAAGATCGTTCCAGGAGGGAACTTGTTGTTGGAATATTACAATATGTTATGTATATATATATATATATATATATATATATATATATATATATATATATATATATATATATATATATATATATATATATATATATATATATATATATATATATATAAAATAACACACCTATATACTGGGCATGGGTGGAAGGCTTGGCCTTTTGCTCGGTGTTTCGTTCCACTCATGCCACCTTAGGCGCCGATAAACCGGCATTATGTTCCTTGATTTTGCGTTCCTTACACGGTTGGGTATATGGGGACCCCTTGACAGTTCGTCTTTGAATAAAACTCCTCCAGCAAGGCCCAACATTGGTTTTAATTTGCTCATAATAACAACTAAATTAATTTATTAATTGCATAGTGAGTCTACCCGAGGATTCTTCTACATACAGGGGGGCCAGTGCTGATGGTGTTGGTCCCAAACGGGCAGACTGCGGGACCGCCTCGGGGAAACTTGAGGTATCTGGCTCCTGTAGGATGTCCCATCCGGTTGTGGCCTGATACGAGATACACGCGGCTACTATCAGGGTGTCGGCACGCCGGGGGGTCTTGCTGGACTTGTTTTACCATTATCGAAATGTCTTGTGCACCGGGATGCCGAGCCTGATCGGATTTCCCTAAGATACGGGGTGATGATATTATATTTATCACTTCAGCTGATCGTGAGAGCTTGTGATGGGCTAAGTTGGGACACCCCTGCAGGGTTATGATCTTTCGAAAGCCGTGCCCACGGTTATGTGGCAGATTGGAATTTCTTAATGTCCGGTTGTAGAAAACTTGACTGAGGATCCGAAGTAAAACACACAACTGCATGAGTAACCGTGACTGTCTCTTTTCACTTTGAGAAGAGAACACGATGGGGTTATGTTTGACTCGTAGGTAGTTCAGGATCTTCAGCGATCACTACTAGTTGTGATCGTTTTGCGTAGATGCTCATCTTATTCTTGTACTCGTAAGTTAGCCACCATACTTTTTCTTAGCCGCTGCTGCAACCTCACCACTTTACCTCTTCCTACCTATTAAGCTTTGATAGTCTTGTTACCCATGGTTATGGGATTGCTAAGTCCTCGTGGCTCACAAATACTACAACAACAGTTGCAGGTGCAGGTTTCCGATGTCTTGACGTGAGAGCGATGATCGTTGTGTTGGAGTTTTTTCTTCTTCTTCTTCTTCAGTCTTGGGTTAGGTTTCGGGTCGGCAGCCTGTGATAGCAGATGGATGTCGTGTGCTTTTCATGTTTGTATCCGTAGTCGGATACCTTGTATTGATGTTGTATTCATGTGACTTGTATGTATTGTTGTATCCCCCATGTATGTATGTAATGGTACGATATAATGATATCCATCTTGCTAAGCGCCCGAAATGCGGTTGTGCCCCAATCACGTAAGTGTCACGTGATCGGGATAGAATCACATCTTGGGCCTGACAAGTTGGTATCAGAGCCTCGACCGACCATAGGAGCCCCCTTGATTTATCGTAGCTTGGCCGTCGTTGAGTCTAGCAGAAAAACTTTTTCGGAGTCTAGTTATATCAGAGAGTAGGATTTCTTTTTACTCCCCTGCCCCTTCGTCGCTCTGGTGAGGAATCTTGACGTAGGTGTTTTGAATTACTCCTCTTCCCCTTCAAAATTTTTCAGGATCTCGTGGATAGTTTTCGTTCGCTGCGTTGTTAGTTCTTTCATCTGGTGCATCTCTCGTCAATCCGGGCAGCGGTGCACGCCGGAGGAGCACAATGTAGGGCCTCTAATCTCTCAGCATGATGCTCCCAACAGAGTAACGGCGTCAGAAGACGCCGCCATCATGCCGATCCACGGATCAAAGCTTTCGCCCCGGAGATGTGTGCCGAAATAAGGCAACGTGGGAAATGGTGCTACACTCGGCGACGCCTCCAGGAAGGGGAATGACACCCGCGGGTGCCATCGATGCCGGTCCGACCAAGGTCGAACAAAATTTTCATCTGTAGCATTGCACATTTCCACGCCTCCAAGATTCCGCCAGCCCCGAAAGATGTCTCGCACCGCCAACACCACAGCCACATGCAGTCGGAGCCACACGTCACTGCCGAGGAAGCACGCCTCAAGCCACCGCCTTCAACACACTAGGAACCACAACAACCAACAAATGATGCGGGGACCAGATCTATCGCGATGGCCTTCACCTGCACCTAGGGACTGCCACACAGGTGGATCTGACCTGCATCATCAACCACACTTCAACGCCGACTTCACCGAGGCATCACCGCCGGCACCTCACATGTAGGTGGTCGGGCGCCCGCTGCTCGCCAGGTCCCTGCCTAGCCGAGCCTCACAGCGCCGCCGCCTCCATGGCTGCGCATGCATTGCCTCCTCCGACGAATTCAGCGCACCACCCACAACCACTCTCCCGCTGCACCCCTCGTGCAGATCTAGGGTACCGCCGTCGTGCATCCCGCCGTGAACCAACCTCCTGCAGCACCCGACCGGGAGCCGTCCGACGCGCTAGATCTGGCCCGAGAACCTCGGATCCGCGCAAAGGAGGGCTGCCGGCCAGCCGACCCGACGCCTACCAAGGGCGCCGCAGGCCGGACGTGGTCGCGCCTAGCCGAGCAGGGCCGCTCCGCACCGCCGGAGCAGAGAACTGCCGTCCCCAGACGCCGTCGGCCCGCCCCTCGCCACCCGAAGCAAGGCCACGACACGCCACCCAGACGATAGCCACGAGCGCGCCTTGCCTCGCCAGAGCCACCCCCCCCCCCGCCGGCACGCGAAGGCTACGCCGGCGACCGGACCACCTCGGCAGATCTGGGCGTCCCGCGCCGCTTGGAGCCTGGAGACGAGGGAGAAGCCCCGCCGCCGCCGACACGCATGGGCTTTGCCCGGCATCGTCCCATTGGCGGCGGCGAGGAGGAGGGGAGGCGGGGTGGGAGGACAAGCGGCAGCGCGATTTAGGGTTCCTCCCGGGCCGCTCGCGGGAGTGGCACGGGGGACAGGGCACGGGAGTGGTTGCTTGCCTTCAGAGGCGGATTCCCTCAGTTGAATAGCAGATGAGATTCTGAAGGGCGTCTCTTCCGTCCGACATGGCATACATTCATCCACCCATCCACCCATCCATCCATTCATCTGAAGACAAAAAGGAGAAAAGGAAAGAAAAAGAAAACCACACCCGCAGCCCACGACCCAAACCCTAACTCCCTCGATTCAGATCTCCTCCCCCGATTCAGATCCACCAGCTGCCGCCACCGCCCAGTGAGAGAGGCGCCGCACCCTGCCCTTCCCTTTCTCACACAACGGAACCTAGCTAGCCCCCCTCCCCTACCCATAAATCCGCAACCCAAGAGGCGAGCGACGACCATGGAGCCCGTCGGCGACGGGGGCGCATCCTCGACGGCGGAGCGGTACTGCATGGAGGCGGCTCGGGCGTTCCAGCACTACCTGGACCGGGCGGCGCCGCACATGGCGGGCGGTGGGTGGGCACGCTGCTGGCCGCTGCCGTCTACACGCTGTGGGTCTACTACGTTCATGGCTTCTAAGTCGTCTCCTATGGCCTCGGCATCTACCTCCTCAACCTCCTGATCGACTTCCTCTCCCCCATGGTTGACCGGAGCTCGAGGCGCTCGACCAGGCCGGCCCCGTGCTCCCCACCCATGGCAACGACGAGTTCAAGCCATTCATCCGCCGCCTCCCCGAGTTCATGTTCTGGTATATCCATCTGCTGCTCCCTTCTTGTCTCCAGCCCTCTTTGATTTGATTGCGTGGAATTGGTGCTAAATTCGAGATCAGATGCTTAGGACTGCATAGTCTGGGATTCTCTCAGTGAACTTACTCTTGCAATTTTGTACAATTGAAGTTTTGTAGTGCAGTGACTTAAGGTTGCATAGTTTGGAAAAGATATGGTGCTTTTTCTAGGTCAGCTCTTGCAATTTTGTGCAAGTTCCATCATGCTAACTGTTGTTACTTCCCTATGAAGAGTTGTTAACCTTCCATTTTGTAAAAAAATAGTACTCCTTGTCAAGTCATTGCGGTGTTCTTTCGGTGGTAGCCTCAATATTGTATGCATGGTTCAGAAGTTCAGATGGGATTCTACAATCAATCTCTTTCGAATTTGCAAATAGCATATGTTATTCTTTCAGGGGCATTTAGTCTGTTGTTGTATGGTTCAGAAGCTCGGATGGGATTGTGCAGACAATCTCTCTCCAGTTACTTTGTGCACGTAGTACGGATTAAGTTCAAGAACTGCTCCTGTAGCATCATTGCTTTTCCCCAGCAAGCTCGGTGAAAAGATGCATTGGTTGCTTTTGGTGCACATGGAGTAACATTTTTCTATAAAATAACTATTGTGTAGTGATTTGTACTGCTGGAGTAACATTCCTCTAGGAAATAACTATTGGTAGTGAGTTTTACTGTTGTAGATCAGATGGCATGGAATAGGCACTAGTCTAAAAAAGATTTTTGTTTTTCGGCGCCCATGGGTTCTTGGTCTTTGTTTATCTGGTATGTTGTGTGCTGTGCAAATGTGCAAAAACCACACTAACCTACTGCTGCTATTTTCAGGTATGCCATCACAAAAGCCTTATGTGTTGCTTTTGTCATGACATTCTTCTCGTTATTTTCCGCTGTGCCAGTCGGAGGTGCTGCTGCTACATTTGGCGGAGCTACCGCTGCCTCCCCAAAGGACAACGTTCATCAGAAACTACCTCATAAAAGTGCCTCAAAGTTCTGTGCCCCATCTCCCCTCTTTCTAAATTACTGAAATAAAAACATTGTAAATACTAGTAGGAAAACATGTTAAATCTTTTGTGTATAGAACTGGAATAACCCTGCAGTTCGGTTCCGCAAAGTGGTAAATTCAATCTTGACGCTTTATGGGTTTGTGTTCCTTTGTTTTAGTTTCCTTTTGATTTGTACTGCCAGTTAGCTAGTTCTGCATTTGTCTTTTTTTTCAACCTTGTTTCATACTGGTAGAAAAATATGGAACCAGAACATCATCAACTTTTGTGGGAAATACTAATCTTGACATTGTGACAATTCATCCTGGCGTGACATGGGTACTGTTTGAGCATATTTTGTGTAGTGTCCGCCTAAGAGTGGTGATTTTCTTTTTACGGTTAAGAATAGTGTTTTTATACTTGATCATCACACCTCTACTGTTCTGGTTACTTTTGCTTTCTTCTATGTAGTTGTCCAGGGCATAACAGTTTTATGTGTGGCTTGTTATTGTGTCACCAACCTACTTTCTTGTACTACCTCTACATTGAGTGACACACCTCTTGTGATTTTTGTATTACCGATGGCTTAATATTTAAACTGTTTAGCTTGATTTGAAATTGAAATCATAGGTTTTTTTAATGTCACTTTGAATTGTTTGTAGTTGCTCTAGATCCTTCTCTAGCTGTGTTTCTAACAGTCTTTGTTCCTTTTTTGATAACAGGACCAGTTTGACACGATTGACTTGTCGGACAACGAGATTGTCAAGCTTGAGAACTTACCTTTCAGGAATCGCCCAGGGAGCCCGCACCTGATTACAACTTACAATGAGAGGGACCATGTGGCGCCCAGGAAGCTCATCATCCGTGTCCCGGCCATCCTCTGCAGCAAGGACGAGGAGGGCCTCAAGGGCCGCCGCGTCGCCGGAGCCGTCAACAACTACATCTCCCAGCTCCTCACATACGGATCATCATTGCAATCGCCATCTTGTAAATCTTCCCGCCAATGTAATGTTCAGTTAGATCATACGAACTTCAGCACATCTCTTCTGGTTGACTGAATTTGTACTGAAGATGCCATGTTTTTCTGCATGGAATACTGCAGATAACCCGACGAAAGCGCTCTTGTTCCTCTCACACTTCATGGGCGACATCCACAAGGTAGTACTCCTGCCAAACCCCCAAGTGGCCGATTTTTGCAAGTGTTTCTGTTGCGGGTTGCAACTTAAGCTGATGCTTCTTGTCTATGTAGGCACTGAAATCTGTACTCCACCATGTAAGTCTAGTTCAGACTTGAGGCTGAACCCTTCTCTGTGTAGTATGATTCCGAGGAAACATATGGCAATAATGTTGAAACTTTTGATGTTGGCGTTGCTATGTTTGATGTGGTGGTGCCAAACAAAACTCATATGCTTATGTTGCTCTTACTTTTAATCTTGTGAACATGATAATTTAGAGGATGTACTGTAGCTCCACTCATTTATTCTGTGTGATGAGCTTACTTTTGTACTATAGCCACCTTCTTGTTTACTTTGCTGAATCCTATCTTGTGTACTAATAATGAGTTACTAGCATTTGGCTTCTCTATGCTAATTAAACCTGATATGTATGTATACTTCTTTGAGATACAAATTCTGCATTGCATGTTTATGAGGTTCAATTTCTACAGATGTTGCCAAATGAATGTGTCAACGTGTCTCTCCTAAGGGGCTGATTTAAACCGCATATGATCTACTGTATCCATTTTTTTTTCTGTTCAAACATTGAAATTCTGGTTCATTTTTCAAACATTGAAATGTTGTTGCCCTGTCCTGCTATGCTTAAATGATAAAAATGTCGCATTTTGCTTGTTATAACCATTTTGCTTGATAACTTGCAGATGTTGGCCTTCATTCATGTTTTGTCGTGAGGTCCGTGATGAACAAGTCATGAGAAGCATAGAGTTCTAGCTCAATGGAGCTAGGAATACTGTGATAGCTATGTTACCTGATGTGAACATTTTTTATTGTAAACCTGATGTGAAATAATGTGCCAAGTTTTGCTTTGTTTGATTGTATTAATGATGTGAACCATATTTTTCCAGATTAGTTGTGACCTGTTTGAAGCATTTTGCTTTATGTCTATTTTGATTTAACTATTGTTATTTACTTACCGAAAATTGAGATCTGAAGAATATAACCATGGCAACTAGGAACCACTTATAAGAACCTGACAATTGGGTCCCTTCTCACAAGTGGGCCCATCTTTTGAAAAAAATAAAATCAGAAACTTGGAGCAAAAAGGTCACGGCCTAGAAAATAAAAAGGCCGAATTGTTGGGCTTGGCCCATGAAGCCGACCAGAATTAACAAGGAAAAAATACATTAAATGGGCTGAATTAATGGGCTCGGCCCATATAGACACCTAATCGGACCGGGCTGAATCTTGTCTAGGACCTTTTCATTTGGTCGCAATTTTGCCACGTTAGCTTGCCACGTCGGATCCGACGTGGCCTGGGCAAACAGCTAGCGACCAAAACAAAAGGTCGTTGGTCTAACGACCTTTTTCTTGGTAGTAAACGTCTTTGACCATTCCATAAGAAAGGTCGTTAATTTCAATTTACGACGGCCAGCTTTTGACCATTTTTTTTGTCACAAAAAGGTCACAAATGGAAAATAATGACCATTCAGTGACCAATAGTCAAGGTCACAAGTTGACATATTTCTTGTAGTGCACCTGTCTCCTAGGTGGTCACAACCTGCCTTGCCATTCCAGCACATAGAATCAAGTGGGGGCCGTTGAGAACCCAGGCCCATCAGTACTGGATGGCACCACTTATCCCTCCAGCCTCCACTACGTGAATCACCTGCGGGTACTCTACGAGCCGACCCGACTTTAGTCATCATGGTTCTGTGGTAAGTGAAAGTAACCGTGTGTCCAAAACCAGCAAGGGGGTAACCCGAGGAATCACCCTCGATGGATTCCCACTCGATGTAACCGTCAAGGTGGACTCAGAGGAATCACCCTCGATGGTCCACACTTGAGGGGTTGTACGACAGAGTCATTATCGGGAATGGTGAAGGAGGAACCACCCTCGATAACCACAACCGAATAGCTACACTACAGAGTTAACATCAGAAGTGCTGACAAGGTATCACCCTCGGCACTCGAAACTAACTCTGTAGAGTCCTACAACTAAGGGGGGGGGGGTGATGTGTGTGATGTCTACTACGCAACCTTCTTCTTGTAGACGTTGTTGGGCCTCCAAGTGCAGAGGTTTGTAGGACAATAGCAAATTTCCCTCAAGTGGATGACCTAAGGTTTGTCAATCCGTGGGAGGCGTAGGATGAAGATGGTCTCTCTCAAACAACCCTGCAACCAAATAACAAAGAGTCTCTTGTGTCCCCAACACACCCAATACAATTGTAAATTGTATAGGTGCACTAGTTCGGCAAAGAGATGGTGATACAAGTGCAATATGGATGGTAGATATAGGTTTTTGTAATATGAAAATATAAAAACAGCAAGGTAGCAAGTGGTAAAAGTGAGCATAAACGGTATTGCAATGCTAGGAAACAAGGCCAAGGGTTCATACTTTCACTAGTGCAAGTTCTCTCATCAATGATAACATAATTAGATCATATAACAATCCCTCAACATGCAACAAAGAGTCACTCCAAAGTCACTAATAGCGGAGAACAAATGAAGTGAATATTGTAGGGTACGAAACCACCTCAAAGTTATTCTTTCTGATCGATCTATTCAAGAGTCCATAGTAAAATAACACGAAACTATTCTTTTCGTTTGATCTATCCTAGAGTTCGTACTAGAATAACACCTTAAGACACACATCAACTAAAACCCTAATGTAACCTAGATACTCATTGTCACCTCAAGTATCTATGGGCATGATTATACGATATGCCTCACACAATCTCAGATTCATCTATTCAACCAACACAAAGAACTTCAAAGAGTGCCCCAAAGTTTCTACGGGAGAGTCAAGACGAAAACGTGTGCCAACTCCTATGCACAAGTTCACAAGGTCACTGGACTCGCAAGTTGATCACCAAAACATACATCAAGTAGATCATGTGAATATCCCATTGTCATCACAGATAAGCACATGCAAGAAATAAACCAAGTGTTCTCAAATCCTTAAAGACTCAATCCGATAAGATAACTTCAAAGGGAAAACTCAATCCATTACAAGAAAGTAGAGGGGGAGAAATATCATAAGATCCAACTATAGTAGAAAAGTTGGCAATGTATCAAGATCGTGCCATCTCAAGAATACGAGAGAGAGAGAGAGATGAAACACATAGCTACTGGTACATACCCTCAGCCCCGATGGTGAACTACCCCCCTCATCATGGAGAGCGCCAGGATGATGAAGATGGCCACCGGAGAGGGATTCCCCCCTCCGGCAGGGTGCCAAAACGGGTCTAGATTTGTTTTCGGTGGCTACAGAGACTTGCGGTGGCGGAACTCCCGATCTAGGTTTCTTTCTGGAAGTTTGTGTATATATAAGAGGTATTGGAGTCGGGAACAAGTCAGGAGGGTCCCCGAGGTGGCCACGAGATAGGGGGGCGCGCCTAGGGGGGGTAGGGCGTGCCCCCACCCTCGTGGTAGCCTCGGGACTCTTCTGGTCCATCTCCAGTAATCCGTGGGCTTCTTCTGGTCCAAAAACAACCTCCGTGCAATTTCAGGTCAATTGGAGTCCGTTTGGTATTCCTTTTCTGTGATACTCAAAAACAAGGAAAAAACAGAAACTGGCACTGGGCTCTGGGTTAATATGTTAGTCCCAAAAATCATATAAAAGTGTATATTAAAGCCCATTAAACATCCAAAACTGATAATATAATAGCATGGAACAATAAAAAATTATAGATACTTTGCAGACGTATCAAGCATCCCCAAGCTTAATTCCTGCTCGTCCTCGTGTAGGTAAATGATAAAAACAGAATTTTTGATGTGGAATTCTAATTAACATAATTCTCAATGGAATTTTCTTTATTGTGGCAAGAATATTCAGATCCATAAGATCCAAGACAAAAGTTTAATATTGACATAAAAATAATAATACTTCAAGCATACTAACAAAGTAATCATGTCTTCTCAAAATAACATGGCCAAAGAAAGCTATCCCTACAAAATCATATAGTCTGGCTATGATGTATCTTCATCACACAAAATATTTAAATCATGCACAACCCCGGTTTCAGCCAATCAATTGTTTCATACTTTAGTATTCTCAAACTTTTTTAACTTTCCCGCAATACATGAGCGTGAGCCATGTACATAGCACTATAGGTGGAATAGAATGGTGGTTGTGGAGAAGACTAAAAGGAGGAAGATGGTCTCAAATCAACTAGGCGTATTAATGGGCTATGGAGATGACCATCAATAGATATCAACGTGAGTGAGTTGGGATTTCCATGCAACGGATGCACTAGAGCTATAAGTTTATGGAAGCTCAAAAAGAAACTAAGTGGGTGTGCATCCAACTTGTTTGGTCATGAAGACCTAGGGCATTTGAGGAAGCCCATCATTGGAATATACAAGCCAAGTTCTATGATGAAAAATTCCCACTAGTATATGAAAGTGACAGCATATGAGACTCTATACCATGAAGATCATGGTGCTACTTTGAAGCACAAGTGTGGAAAAAGGATAGTAGCATTGCCCCCTCTATCTTTTTCTCTCATTTTTTTGTTTTTTTTTGTTTTGGGCCTTTTATTTTTTCCCTTTTTATGGCCTTTTTTTCTTTTCTTTTTCTTTTTTTTGTCCTGAGTATCATCCCGACTGGTGGGGGAATCATAGTCTCCATCATCCTTTCCTCACTGGGAAAATGTTCTAATAATGAAGATCATCACACTTTTATTTACTTACAACTCGATGCTAGAACAAAATATGACTCTATGTGAATGCCTCTGGTGGTGTACCGGGATGTGCAATGAATCAAGAGTGACATGTATGAAAGAATTATGAACGGTGACTTTGCCACAAATACGATGTCAACTACATGATCATGCAAGGCAATATGACAATGATGGAGTGTGTCATAATAAACGAAACGGTGTAAAGTTGCATAGCAATATATTTCAGAATGGCTATGGAAATGCCATGATAGGTAGGTATGGTGGCTGTTTTGAGGAAGGTATATGGTGGGTGTATGGTACCGGCGAAAGTTGCACGGTACTAGAGAGGCTAGCAATGGTGGAAGGGTGAGGGTGCGTATAATCCATGGACTCAACATTTTTTATAAAGAACTCGTATACTTATTGCAAAAATCTACAAGTTATCAAAACAAAGCACTAGAAGCATGCTCCTAGGGGAAGGGTTGGTACGAGTTAACCATCGCGCGACCCCGACCTCCACACAAAGGAAGACAGTCAATAAATAAATCATGCTCCAACTTCATCACATAACGATTCACCATACGTGCATGCTACATGAATCACAAACTTGAACACAAGTATTCCTAAAATTTACAATTACTCCACTAGCATGACTCTAATATCACCATCCTCATATCTCAAAACAATCATCAAGTATCAAACTTCTCATAGTATTCAATACACTTTATATGAAAGTTTTTATTATACCCATCTTGAATGCTATCATATTAGGACTAATTTTATAACCAAAGAAAATTACCATGCTGTTCTAAAGAACTCTCAAAATAATATAAGTGAAGCATGAGAGTTCATCTATTTTTTCAAAATAAAACCACCGTCGTGCTCTAAAAGATATAAGTGAAGCACTAGAGCAAATGACAAACTACTCCAAAAGATATAAGTCAAGATCAATGAGTAGTTGAATAATTATGTAACTATGTGAAGACTCTCTAACATTTAAGAATTGCAGATCTTGGTATATTATTAAAACAGAAAGAAAAATAAAATAAAATAAATTGACGCTCCTAGCAAAACACATATCATGTGGTGAATAAAAATATAGCCTTAAGTAAAGTTACCGATAGATGACGAAAGAGGGTATGCCTTCCCGGGCCATCGCCAAGCTTAGGATTTTGGTTGTCCTTGAATTTTAACTTGAGGTGCCTTGGGCATCCCCAAGCTTAGGATCTTGCCACTCCTTATTCCATAGTCCATCGAATCTTTACCGAAAACTTGAAAACTTCACAACACAAAACTCAACAGAAAACTTGTAAGCTCCGTTAGTATAAGAAAATAAAACCACCACTTAGGTACTACTGTGAACTCATTCTAAATTCATATAGGTGTAATTCTACTGTATTCCAAATTCTCTATGGTTCATACCCTCCGATATTACTCATAGATTCATCAAAATAAGCAAGCAACACATAGAAAACAGAATCTGTCAAAAACAGAATAGTTTGTAGCAATCTGTAACTTTCGAATACTTCTGTAACTCTAAAAATTCCAAATTAAATTGGTGGACGTGAGGAATTTGTCTATTAATCTTCTGCAAAAAGAATCAACCTAAAAGCACTATCCAGTAAAAAATGGCAGCTAATCTCATGAGCGCAAAAGTTTCTGTTTTTTACAACAAGATCGCAAAGACATCACCCAAGTCTTCCCAAATGTTCTACTTGTCACTTTATTGAAACAAAAGCTATAAACATGATTACTATAGTATCTTAATCATGTTAACACACAAAAACAGTAGGGGTAAATACTGGGTTGTCTCCCAACAATCGCTTTTCTTTAATGCCTTTTAGCTAGGCATGATGATTTCAATGATGCTCGCATAAAAGATAAGAATTAAAACATAAAGAGAGCATCATGAAGAATATTACGAGCACATTTAAGTCTAACCCACTTCCTATGCATAGGATTTTGTGAGCAAACTACTTATGGGAACAAGTATCAACTAGCATAGGAAAGCAAAACAAGCATAACTTCAAGATTTTAAGAACATAGAGAGGAAACTTGATATTATTGCAATAGGTAGAAACATATGTTCCTCTCTCATAATAATTTTCAGTAGCATCATGAATGAGTTCAACCATATAGCCAGCACATAAAGCATTTTTTTCATGATCTACTTGCATAGAAATTTTACTGCTCTCCACATAAGCAAATTTATTCTCATCAATAGTAGTGGGAGCAAACTCAACAAAATAACTAGCATGTGAAGCATAATCCAACTGAAAATTAAAATCATGAAGACAAGTTTCATGGTTATCTTTATTATTTATAGAATATGTGTCATCATAATAATCATCATAAATAGGAGGCATGCTTTCATCATAATAAATTTGCTCATCAAAACTTGGGGGACAAAAAATATCATCTTCATCAAACAGCATCCCCAAGTTTGTGGTTTTGAATATCATTAGGATCATGGGTATTCAAAGAATTCATACTAACAACATTGCAATCATGCTCATCATTCACATATTTTATGCCAAGCATTCTATGTAATTCTTCTTCTAGTACTTGAGCACAATTTTCCTTCCCGTCATTTTCACGAAAGATATTAAAAAGATGAAGCATATGAGGCAACCTTAATTCCATTTTTTGTAGCTTTCTTTTATAAGCTAAACTAGTGATAAAACAAGAAACTAAAAGATTTGATTGCAAGATCTAAAGATTTACCTTCAAGCACTCACCTCCCCAGCAACGGCGCCAGAAAAGAGCTTGATGTCTACTACGCTACCTTCTTCTTGTAGACGTTGTTGGGCCTCCAAGTGCAGAGGTTTGTAGGACAGTAGCAAATTTTCCTCAAGTGGATGACCTAAGGTGTATCAATCCATGGGAGGCGTAGGATGAAGATGGTCTGTCTCAAACAACCCTACAACCAAATAACAAAGAGTCTCTTGTGTCCCCAACACACGTAATACAATGGTAAATTTTATAGGTGCACTAGTTCGACAAAGATATGGTGATACAAGTGCAATATGGAGGGTAGATATAGGTTTTTGTTATATGAAAATATAAAAACAGCAAGGTAGCAAGTGGTAAAAGTGAGCATAAACGGTATTGCAATGCTAGGAAACAAGGCCTAGGGTTCATACTTTCACTAGTGCAAGTTCTCTCATCAATGATAACATAATTAGATCATATAACAATCCCTCAACATGCAACAAAGAGTCACTCCAAAGTCACCAATATCGGAGAACAAAAGAAGAGATTATTGTAGGGTACGAAACCACCTCAAAGTTATTCTTTCTGATCGATCTATTCAAGACTCCATAGTAAAATAACACGAAGCTATTCTTTCCGTTCGATCTATCCTAGAGTTAGTACTAGAATAACACCTTAAGACACACATCAACCAAAACCCTAATGTCTCCTAGCTACTCCATTGTCACCTCAAGTACCCGTGGGCATGATTATAGATATGCATCACACAATCTCAGATTCATCTATTCAACCAACACAAAGAACTTCAAAGAGTGCCCCAAAGTTTCTATCGGAGAGTCAAGACGAAAACGAGTGCCAACCCCTATGCATATGTTCACAAGGTCACTGAACCCGCAAGTTGGTCGCCAAAACATACATCAAGTATATCACATGAATATCCCATTGTCACCACAGATAAGCACATGCAAGACATACACCAAGTGTTCTCAAAGCCTTAAAGACTCAATACGATAAGATAACTTCAAAGGGAAAACTCAATCCATTACAAGAAAGCAGAGGGGGAGAAACATCATAAGATCCAACTATAGTAGCAAAGCTCGCGATACATCAAGATCGTGCCATCTCAAGAAAACGAGAGAGAGAGAGAGATCAAACACATAGCTACTGGTACATACCCTCAGCCCCGAGGATGAACCACTCCCCCCTCGTCATGCAGAGAACCGGCATGATGAAGATGGCCACCGGAGAGGGATTGCCCCCTCCGGCAAGGTGCCGAAACGGGTCTAGATTGGTTTTCGGTGGCTACAGAGACTTGCGGCGGCGGAACTCGCGATCTAGGTATCTTTTTGGAAGTTTGGGTATATATAAGAGGTGTTGGAGTCGGGAACAAGTCAGGGGGGGTCCCCGAGTCGGCCACGAAATAGGGGGCGCGCCCAGGGGGGTAGGGCGCGCCCTCCACCCTCGTGGTGGCCTAGGGACTCTTCTGGTCCATCTCCGGTACTCCGTGGGCTTCTTCTGGTCCAAAAACAACCTCCGTGCAATTTCAGGTCAATTGGACTCCGTTTGGTATTCCTTTTCTGCGATACTCAAAACAAGGAAAAAACAGAAACTGGCACTGTGCGCTGGGTTAATAGGTTAGTCCCAAAAAGCATATAAAAGTGTGTATTAAAGCCTGTTAAACATCTAAAACAGATAATATAATAGCATGGAACAATAAAAAATTAGAGATACGTTGGAGACCTATCAGTGCGGTGTCGGGCATGGACATCGATCACGTTGATCGAGTCATCGAACATAAAGCGGGGTAACTGGTACAAAGTGGGGGTCACTGATGGGTCACTAACCATCCTATACTAAGAAGTTTAGTATAGCAAATAAAGGTATCAGCAGTTATAGTAACAAAGACAGGCTATGCAATAGAATGGGAGCTATTGAATCAACAATAGTAGCAAATCTAATGCAATAATAAGAGAGAAGAGAATGGGCAATATCTGGTGATCAAGGGGGGGGGGGGGGGGGGGGCT
>LR738709.1:72812709-72828684 GCA_902687465.1 Secale cereale
GGGGGGGGGGGTTGGCTTGCCTGGTTGCTCGGCAGACAGACTCAAATCCTGGATGGTGAAGTAGTCGATCACCGGATCAACAGTGGCCTCGGGGTCTACCAGAAAGAAATAACGGAGGGGGAACATAATAAATAACAGAGCAAACAATGCATCACAAAGCAGGGCAAAGTAAAACGTTGCGCTGGGGTGACCTAACATAGTGCTACACGTTGCAGATGAAGCGGGAAAATAAATGGAACATTTTGCCGGTTTCGGTCATGTGTCAGACAGACGAACCAGGGGGAGGTTCCATGTTTGCAGTGTTGGAGGCATCTGATAGGTATGTGGATAGCGTATTGGGTTTGTCCCATTTTTCTGATCAACTTTCATGTATAAATTATTTTCATTCGAGTTAGTATGAATTAGATATGATTTTTCGAAGTTTAATTGATTTTCTAAAATTGGTGAAATTGTTTAATACGAGTTTGACCAAGTTAAATTGACTGGTTAAATAGAGAAGGGGCAGCCCACATGTCATAGGCTAAACCTAAGCAAATAAATAAATCTAACTTATTTAATGGGGCCCTACATGTCATCTACCACTAGACTAACTTAGCACTAACTAATAACACCTAGTAGTACTAATGTAAGCATGGACCAGCCACTACCAAGCAGAACCCAGCCGGCCACACGCACACACAAAGCACTCACATACACATAGCACACGCAAGTTAGTAGGCTAGAGGTTAATTCTGTTCTCTATTAACATAAGATGTCATTTTGTTATTTTTGTAGGATTTAAACTATTCATCAAAAGGATTTGGTCCACTGGGATAAAATGGAATTTGTATGTATATTTTCTACTCATATTATTTTCCCTCTTGTTAACAACTGTTTAGACGCTGTTTAGGGGCTGTCTAGAGGGTTAGTTGGTGTAAAATTCGTAAAGCTATCCATATAGCTACACTAATTAGCAGCAATGGTAGATTCGGTAGAGTAGCGGCGGTATGCACACGAGTTGGGCGCAGGGCGCGGCACTGCACGGCGTGAGGCTGGGGCACTGGGCCAGTGAGCGTCGTGGGGCGAGGGGCGAGCCAGGCCACAGTTGCAGGGCGGTTGGGCGCAGACAGGCGGAAGCAGGGCCGGGCGCGGCTGGCGCGCGTGCGCAGGTGGCAGCAGCACGGGTAGGGCGAGTGCGGCCAGCGAGCACGCGGGGATGAGCAGTAGTAGGTATGAGCAGTAGCGATGCAGGAGCAGCAAGCAGGCAGCAGCGCCTTGCCACAGGAACCGAGCAGTAGGTGAGAGTGGCGCACGAGGGCAGGGGGGCTGGGCGAGCGAGCGTTGTGCGGGCGTGCGCCGGCGCAAGGAGTGACAGCAGCAGCCCGCATCCTGCAGTGGTGTTAGGTAATCCAAACAAAGGCTAGTTCAGTTTTGGCGGTTTTACTAGGAAGTGGTCATCGTATGTGATGCTAGTTGTGTTCAAGTCAGTTTAGGATTAGTAAAAGGTGATCAGCGTTGTCGTGTAATTAGGATTAGGTAAGTCCGAGTTTGGTACTAGTCCTATATGTGTGCCTGAGTAGTAGTATGTCTACAGGTCTACGTGTTGTGTTGTGTCCGTGTGTGTGTGTCAAGTATGGCCACGATTAGAGGTCCTATACGAGTAGGTTTAGGCTAAGTTGGGTCGGCAGGTCTTGGTCCTGCGTGTATATATAGACAGGCGGGGCTAACTATTGTTACATCTGAAAAAAATGAGAAAAGCAATAAGATTATTACGAGGCACAACATGTGTCTCTGGCCAACTTCTTGTTGATGTGTTCCTGCGTGTGTGTTTATGTGATTCAATGTAATTGATCTTGTGAGAGAATTTCCAACAATTGGTATCAGAGCAAGGTCGATTTGTAGGTGCGCTTGCCCCGGGGTGGCAACCCGACTATCGCCACGGGACGGGCAATACATTCGCCAGTGTAGCATCAAGGAGGAGCAGGCAATTGTCATTCAAGCGGCGACAAGGAGGATCAGGCAGTTGTCGTTTGTCGGAGCAAAAGCGAGAAGGCGGTGAGGGTGTTGCCGCAATTGAGGTGGCGGGTGATTGTCGTTCGACGAAACGACCTGGAGGAGGCTGACGGGAGCGGTAGTGCAGATGTGCGGTGCTCAAAGATCTCGTCAAGATCATCGTTCAGGGGGAGCGAGGAAGAGGCGGCAAAGTTGCGAGCTGTCGTGAAGGTGTGACTGTGACTTCTTGTAGATGTGTCCAAGAGCTCTGGGGTGTGAGTCGTTTGCTGCAGTTGAGATGCGTCACTGGCGGAAGAGAATTGAGAACGAGAGATGATGGAAAAAGGAAATCGTGCCTTGCGTTTCTGTTCGTGATCAAGGAGTTTCGATGAGTTCATATACGGTGAAGTTGAATTGCATGTATACGGCAAGTTGTGTTGCCGCTGGACAGGGAGCGTCATTTGGTAAGTTGTGTCAACAACAACAACGAGAGATGTGAACATGTGGCGGGTGAAGAGATGTGCCTCCCCGTGCACAAGCAACCAACGAGAAGATGAAGATCTACGTGAAGATGGACGCGCACCAGTTAAGTTGAGTTCCTGCATGAGACTATGCGTTTAGTCTGCATGTAGCACGATAAGATGTGGCAGCGTGGCAGGTAGTCGTGGTAATCGTTGATTTTAGTCTGCAAGTCGGCATGAAAAAGAAAAGATGTTGATGAAGTAATGGTCATCGTTGCAAAAAAAAGAGAAGTTGCGGTCCGGTAAGTCGCGTCATCGAAGATAATTGGCGAGACAAGATGAACAAGACGTCGTCTACGTGTCTCATCGAATAAAGTATCAATTGTTTGGATTAGGGGGTGATTGTTAGGTAATCCAAACAAAGCCTAGTTCAGTTTTGGTGGTTTTACTAGGAAGTGGTCATCGTATGTGATGCTAGTTGTGTTTAAGTCAATTTAGGATTAGTAAAAGGTGATCAACGTTGCCGTGTAATTTGGATTAGGTAAGTCCGAGTTTGATACTAGTCCTATATGTGTGCCTGAGTAGTAGTATGTCTATAGGTCTAGTGTTGTGTCCGTGTGTGTGTCAAGTATGGCCAGGATTAGAGGTCCTATACGAGTAGGTTTAGGCTGAGTTGGGTCAGCAGGTCTTGGTCCTGCGTGTATATATACATAGACGGGGCTAACTATTGTTACACCAGAAACAAGAGAAAAGCAATAAGGTTATTACGAGGCATGACATGTGCCTCTAGCCAACTTCTTGTTGATGTGTTCCTGCGCGTGCGTTTATGTGATTTGATGTAATTGATCGTGTGAGATAATTTCAAACAGCCAGCAGCCTGCAGCAGAGCAGCTACGACAGCAAGCAGCAGGACACGTGTACACGAAAGCAGTAGCGAGTCGGAGGGGGCATGGCCACGCGATGCGCGGGGGCGCGTGCAGGGAGCGACGGGCGCAAGCGGGGGCACGCGCAGGTGGCCAAGGGCGTGGCCGCACATGGCCAGGGGCACACGGGAGCGCGTACAACGACGCGGTGAGCACAAGCTTCGACGGCATCGGGCACGATGGTGACGGCAGCCTACGGCGGTGGATTGATGGGAAAAATAGGGGGAACCGGAGGAGAAGCTCACTGAGAGCCGTTAGAGGTGTTAAGTGTGCTCGGGGAGGGCTTGACGGCGCCGGAATCAAAGTCGAACACCGGCGGTGTTCCGAGGTAGACGGAGCTCGATCCTCATGATGTAGGGGTCCCAACTTGAGCTCATGGTCGAGGAGGATGTAGTAGTCGTCGACGGAGCTTCTGTACACCTCGGCGGGCCACGGGGACGACGGTGGCCGCGGGATCGACGGTGGCGAGCACGGGCGGTTTCGAGTGGCGACGGGTAGAGGAAAAAAATGCACGGGAGGAGAGGTGAAGAGCAGCTAGGGTTCGGCCAGGGGTCACGAGATTCATCTTGTAGGCATCCAAGGGGAGCTAGATGTCCGGTGCGTGGAGATCCGGACCATGGACGTGCTCAGATTGTCCACGGGGTGTGCTGTGAACAGTAGAAGGAGGATGAGGTGAGTTGGGCTGTATCTTGTACTATTCATGGTGGGCCAACTGCACAAGAGACTTTCTTCTTTTCTTTTCTTTGTTTTCTTTTCCTTTTCCTTTTTTTACATTTTGTATTTTCTTTAGTCACTAACTCGCTTTTATAAATATGTAACTAGTACCATAAATAACATTGCCTTATATGGAACTACCTCAAAAACTTTGGGAGGCATTTGGAAAGCTTTGGAATTTTTATAATTTTAGAAGTGATTAATATATTGTTTTGGCCCATGTTTTAATTTTTTTTAGTTCATGGAAACAATTTATAAAAAGATGATTTCTTCACCAATATTACCATTGAATTATTTGTCAGAGTTTGTACTTTTTAGTTTTTAAATTTGAAAACTTATATGATTTGACTTTATTTTAGATTTGAATTTGAGATACAAATATTTCTTAAATGTTTTTCTTAGGCCTTAATGATGATGACTTGGCATCATTAGCATGGTGTTACTGTAGCAGGATTCTCGGGGTGTTACAAATCTCCTCCAGTACAAGAAATCTCGTCCCGAGATTTAAGTGGTAGTGTTAGGGGGAAAGAATCGGTTACAAAATTCTAACGAGTCTTATCGATCTTGGTTGCTCTTCTGAAAGAAGTCGATCCACTACGTTGAAGTCTTCATTTCTCTGCTTCCGGTCATCATGATGAAGTCAGCATCGTTTCTTCAGGAACTCCATCATACTTACCAAAGGACAAGGGGTAACTTTGGAAGGACGGTCCTATCAAGGTTGATTATCTGGTATATAGCTCAGGGGAAGTGGCAGGAAGCATCTCTCGAATTAAACTTAAGATAAAGATCGAGAGAAAAACAAGAAGGCCCAATAAGAAGTATAAAGCAGATAGACAATCGATCGATGCCTTATACAGAGCGTGAAAGGGTTTCAGCTCAACGGAAACAATTATTGTGTCTGACACCAGAGTTGATGATCTCTCGGAAGGTGGCTCATGAATTACATACGAACCCAAGCGTGAGGAATAACTTTGGCAACAGGGGTGTACAAGAGAGTCAGTTTTTGATCTTGTGGAACTGTGGGTTATGGGCCCACCATGTGGGTTAAAAGTAGAAGGAGCGGTGACATCTTACTGGGTGTCATGATATACGTGACAGGAGATCAAGGACATGACCATTTGAAAAATAGGGGTAAGAAGAATCATGATATGTAACCATACAACGGTGTTGGGATAACTGATTAAGAAGCATTTAACATTACACTTTCAATGTTCCTATTGATGTTTGAGTATCATAGTCATGCTTCGGGATAACATTGACATGGTCATTAGGTAAAGGTCAGACTTTGGATACACACAGTATACATCAGGAACAACTTATAGAATAAGTCTTACAATTTACTCGTGGAGAATGGCTAACCTTACAAAAAAAAAATTACTATAACAATAGGTGCTCCGGCCAATGTTATAACTCTTGGAATATGTTCCAACCATCATAACTGTCCAAGATTCAGCTTTGATTGGTGTCAGGATAACTTAGACAAAGGATGCCTGAGAAGAAAAGATGTAACACAAATTGATGAGATGACATTGTAAGATTCTCGGGAAATGAATTATGAAAGCAAGTTCTGAAACAAGAGTTCATCATTAACCAAAGAGAAGGTGAGGATGTGGTTGATGGACTCAACGATAATTCATCGAGATTTCCACAATTATGTGAACAATGAGACAACATTTGTCACATCAAATGGTATAATGATGTATGCTCGAGGAAAACATCCACAATTAATCCTTGGATGAAAAGGGCACCCAAAATATGGGTTGTGTTGCACAACCAATGTCAGAACGATGATTTAGCATCCATGACACTAAATTGTAATTATTGACCATTAACTCCGAGGCAACATGGTTGCTAAAAGTACAAAAGCCTCACAACAGAGTTCACTTATTGGTTTCCTGGTTAGAAGCAACACGGCGACCAAGAAGAATGGTGATGGTGAGAAGTATCACTATATTAAGGATTCTTAAGAGGTGGAGCAGGATTGCGGTTGGACAGATCTATTGACCTGCCGAAGACAAGTAGTTTAACTTGTCCGAGAAATGAAATGAAAGGAGAACAATACATTCGGAATCATGATTGCAAATGATCACATCAATTATACAAAATAGACTTATATCACGGGACTAATTAAATTTTACAAGAAGCTTCAATGATAAGTTCTACATCGTGTCCATGGGCATGAACAAAAGTTCAAGGTTGACTCCCACTTCTTCAATGCTTAACCTTTCATTCAATCCTCATTTTTGAAGAATTTTTAGCGCGAAAGATTTATCTGGTGAAGCACCAGAAGAGTATGACTCATATCTCTTTCGAGTTCACACGGATTAGGGAAGGCATAGGTTCAACCCGTGATAACCCACAAGTATAGGGGATCGCAATAGTTTTCGAGGGTAGAGTATTCAACCCAAATTTATTGATTCGACACAAGGGGAGCCAAAGAATATTCTCAAGTATTAGCAGCTGAGTTGTCAATTCAACTACACCTGAAAGACTTAATATCTGCAGCAAAGTATTTAGTAGCAAAGTAGTATGGAAGTAACGATAACGGTGGCAAAAATAACGATAGCAGTTTTGTGGTAATTGTAACAGTGGCAGCGGAAAAGTAACTAAGCAAGGATCAATATGTGAAAAGCTCGTAGGCATTGGATCAGTGATGGATAATTATGTCGGATGCAATTCCTCTTGTAATAGTTATAACATAGCGTTACATAGAACTAGCTCCAGTTCATCAATGCAATGTAGGCATGTATTCCGGATATAGTCATACATGCTTATGGGAAAGAACTTGCATGACATCTTTTGTCCTACCCTCCTGTGGTAGCGGGGTCATATTGGAAACTCAGGGATATTAAGGCCTCCTTTTAATAGAGTACCAGACCAAAGCATTAACACTTAGTGAATACATGAACTCCTCAAACTACGGTCATCACCGGGAGTGGTCTGGATTATTGTCACTTCGGGGTTGCCGGATCATAACACATAGTAGGTGACTATTGACTTGCAAGATAGGATCAAGAACTCACATATATTCATGAAAACATAATAGGTCCAGATCTGAAATCATGGCACTCGGGCCCTAGTGACAAGCATTAAGCATGGCAAAGTTATAGCAACATCAATCTTAGAACATAGTGGATACTAGGGATCAAACCCTAACAAAACTAACTCAATTACATGGTAAATCTCATCCAACCCATCACCGTCTGGCAAGCCTACGATGGAATTACTCATGCACGGCGGTGAGCATCATGAAATTGGTGATGGAGGAAGGTTGATGATGATGATGGCGATGATCTCCACTCTCCGGAGCGCCGAACCGACTCCAGATCAGCCCTCCCGAGAGAGATTAGGGCTTGGCGGCGATTCCGTATTATAAAATGTGATGAATCCTTCTCTCAGATTTTTTTCTCCCCGAACATGAATATATGGAGTTGGACCCGAGGTCGGTGGATCCTCAGGGGGCCCACGAGACAGGGGGTGCGCCCAGGGGTGTGGGCCCCTGGTCTTGATTCTTTCGCCAGTATTTTTTTATATATTCCAAAAATATTCTCCATGGATTTTCATGTCATTTCGAAAACTTTTATTTCTGCACAAAAATAACACCATGGCAATTCTGCTGAAAACAACGTCAGTCTGGGTTAGTTCCAGTCAAATCATGTAAGTTAGAGTACAAAACAAGGGCAAACATGTTTGGAAAAGTAGATACGTTGGAGACATATCAACTCCCTGTCGTGGGAACGATTCCGACAATAATAAGGGATAGGGTAAAGGAGCATGATCTATTGAGATGTATATGGGTGACACAGTGGTTTTACCGAGTCCGGGCCTCTCGTCGTGGAGATAACATCCCTACGTCTCGTGCTCCGAAGAGGCTTTGTGTTATCTGAGTATGTATCCGGAGATTACAATGACAGAGAGAGAGAGAGAGAGAGAGAGAGAGAGAGAGAGAGAGAGAGGAACGGATCCCCATGCCAGAGTTAAGTCCTGAGACTAATGTTGAGGAAGAAGAATAAGAACCCTGCCTAGTCTAGTGGTGGGGGTGGCTTATATAGAGTGCGCCACCCCCTCACCTCCTCTGTTACAAAGTGGGCATTGATGCCATAATGTCAGCCTATTACTAAGGTGATGCTTCGAGTGCCTTGTCGACTGTTAATCCTCGCATATCCGAGTGGGTTGTACGACCGAGTGGTGATGGGCCTCGAACCCCTCGTTGGTTACCCCAAGTGGAAGGTGTAAGATGCAGTAAGTAGAAGTGTTTTCCCCTAGCAAAGATGCCAAGGATCGAATCCCCAGAGACTCCTAGGTTCAACAAGTAGGTGTCAATTGCTAACGGCGCAATTAGCAATCAACGTGGACCTGCACACAGATACAAATAACTTTGCTCCCAACGAGTACAGAGAGGTTGTCAATCTCTCCGGCCTTGTAGTTCACAAAGGGTTAAAAGCAATATGATAGTAGTGATAGATAGTGTTTTGCAATAGTTAGTAAATAGCGAAAAGTAAATAGTGGATGTGATCAATGATGGTCATATGGACCGGAGTCTCATGATGTTCACTAGTGATGTCTCTCTCCCAAAAGACGATAAAACAGCTATGTGAGGTAAACAGATTACAGCTGGGCAATTGACAGGACCACGAACGCATACAAATGCTGATTACATTGCAAGAAAGGTTGAGGTTCAAAGCATGGGCGGTACGCCAAAGTAAGTAGACCGAAATCCATCAATATCTACTACTAATCATCCACCTTGAGATATCTATCCAGAACATCTCGCTGGTATTAAGTTGCGAGTCCCACCCATAGTGTAAACTCAATGCAACAGACAACTGCATTAAAAGAACTTTGCGTAAAGTAAACAATCCTTGCACCCGCGGGCACAAGCACCGTTGTTTTCCCCCTTGTGGCAACAACACATCCCCTAGACTCATGTTTCTGTCACTCAAGCTAGTCATCGAGGGGCATGAACCCACAATCAAGCATAACGTTCCCTCTTGGAGTCACTACCTATTACTCGGCCAAAGCAATAAATAACAACGGGGAACATGCAAGAATTACTTATGAACTAAAATATAAAAGAGGTGAATCAAATATATTACTCAAGATCAATCTGAACATAGTCTCATAATCCATCGGATCCCAGCAAACTCAACATAGCAACAGCATAAGGATTACATAGGTGCCTCGATCATGTAGGGCAGCTCACGAGGACTAATTAGTGAAGCACAAGAACGGGAGGAGAACATCACATAGCTACTGGTCATGGACTCATGGTCCAAGGGAGACTACTCACGAGTCATCCGGGAGGCGTCCATGGTGGTGGAGAATCTCCCGGTGGTGATCCTCCCCTCCGGCAGGGTGCCGGGAAGAGTTCTCCTGGTGCTCCCGATCTTGGAAGCGGCGGCGGCGGCGGAACAGAGATGGGATCGCGAAAAGAAGTCCTCTTCTGAGGGTTACGGAGGACCCTTTAAATATATGCCAAAGTAGGGCACCGGGGGAGCCTCGGGGGGCCCAGGCGCCCCCCCGGCGCGGCCCAGGGGGGGGGGGGCGCCCACAGGGCGCCTGGAGCCCCTGTGCCCCCCCTAGGCTGCCCTTCAGACGCAGTGTTGTTTCCGGATCACTGATTTTTTTATATAATTTTTCTGGATTTTTCTGGGCAGTTCTCGAAACGTGAAAACCTGAAATACAAAAATAGCCGAAAACAGAAACTGGCACTGGGGTGCACTGGATTAGTAAGTTAGTCCAAATATGATCAAAAGTGTATGGAAGTGTATGAATATCATAGCAATATCACCCAAAAGTGGCATGGAGCAAGCAGAAATTATAGATACGTTTTGGACGTATCAACATCCCCAAGCTTAATTCCTGCTCATCCTCGAGTAGGTAAATGATGACAAGAATAATTTCTGTGGTGACATGCTATTAACCATATAGGACTTTCTCATAGTCATATGACAAAAGCTTACTGAGACAATGATTCTAAAGTAATTAAGTTTTCTCAAGAGAAAATCACAAATGACTGAAAGTTTTACAACATGAAACTGAAACATCAAAAAGATTTGCAATGAACATGATGTGCAAATATGATAAAGTGATATCTAGCTTGCCCCCTTTAGTGATGCAAAACATAAATGCAAGGGCACCTTCAAGGTTTAAGTGATGACTAGATACAATCATTTCAGAATAAACGATATCACAATCATGCAAAAGACAATGCTACTTTGGGACAATGCACATTACACTCAGAATGAAAATCATGCTCTCAGTAGTTGGTGCTTCAACATAAAGGTAAAAGAAAGGTTAAGTGCTAAAGCTTTTTATTTTGAAAACATGGAAGCAATTGTGTCAACGGTAGTAGTACTTCATATGTGTCATGTATAAAACATCTTATAAGTTGCAAGCCTCATGCATCAAATACTAATAGTGCTCGCTCCTTGTCCTAATTAGCTCGGATCCCCATGGGTTATCATTGCATTGCATATGTTTTAACCAAGTGTCACAATGGGGTACCTCTATGCCATCTGTACAAAGGTCCAAGGAGATAGATCGCATTTGATTTCTCGTTTTTGATAAATCTCAACTTGAGGACATCCATACCGGGACAACATAGAAAATAGATGATGGACTCCTCTTTAATGCATAAGCATATTCTCATGAGAGATTGAGGATTAAGGTCCAAGCTAAAACTTCCACCATGATGCATGGCTTTGGTTGGCGGCCCAATGTTCTTCTCTAACAATATGGATATTAATTCAACCCACGGTAAATCACCCTTACTTCAGACAAGACGAACATGCATAACAACTCACATGATATTCAACAAAAGTGTGACAGTTGATGGCGTCCCCAGAAACATGGTTACCGCTCAGCAAGCAACTTATAAGAAATAATATACATAAGCAACATATTCTTTACCACAATAGTTTTTAGGCTACTTTCCCATGAGCTATGTATTGCATGGTTAGTTTGCTTAGTGCAGGTGGAAGTTAGCAAAACACTGGGAGCGACCAACTAAGAGAGCAATGACGGTCATAATCATGCAGAGCGACAAAGCAATATTGAATCAGGCATGGTAGTTATATCGCTACTTAGAAACAAAAGATCATCAAGGCTTGACAGACTTTCTTTACAGTCTTGAATATGCGTGAGCATACGCCAAGTCAATCAAAATAAATTCTCGAAGGAAGATATTACTAAACCATACCACATCATAGGCAAACAATCCAAGTTGGTACTCCAATAACGCATTGGGAACCCCCCAGCTATTTGAGATTAACCATAAGAAAACCTGAACTACTAAGCACCATCATGAAAGCAGCATCTTTATCATAGACACATTAACCCATGCAACGGAAGCAAACTCTCTTAATAAGGTGAGCATGGTAATTAAAGAGAGTTCAAGCAACCAACTAAATAGAAGCTCTTGAAAAGATAAGCATGAATACGAAGAGCAGAGTATGATAGTAGCTATTAAAAGACAAAGAACACACACAACATAGATAGACATGAAAATTCTATGTAATGTTCTAGGTAGAGGTGGAGCTTGTTTCTCTCCCACATAAAGGAATGCTGAGTTCCGACTCGTTATGAAAAACTAAAAATAAAACTAAAAGCAAGACGCTCCAAGCATAGCACATAACATATGAAGTGATAAAAATATAGCGAAACGAAAGACGAACTGATAATGTTGATGGAGAAGGGGATGCACGGGGGCATCCCCAAGCTTAGACGCTTGAGTCTCCTTGAATATTTCTTGGGGGTGCACGGGGGCATCCCCAAGCTTGAGCGCTTGACACTCCTGAATCTTTTTATCATCTTCCCTCGCACACTTGAAAACTCCCTTCATACATAACTCATCATAATCTGATTAGCGAGGTTAGTACCCTTAATAAAATAATTATACCTTGCTGGAAATAAGGATATTCTTGAAGTTCTACTGTTTCTCAAGATTGCCAAAAGGTTTTTGCAAAGAAAAAGCAAGTTCTTAATTTGCAAAGTGAAGGTAAGGCAAAACAGGACAGAATCTGTGAAAAACAGAACAGCAGGCAGTAATTGACCTGTTCGGGATACTTCTGTAACTCAAATCAAAAAACTCAGAACTAACGCACGAAATAAAATTATATAAAGAACTCTTTCGAAAAAATTCAGACCAAAAAGATGATCTGGTGATTTTATACGAATTTTTCTATCCAAGGACAGAGTCTGTTTCCTGGACAGCACCTCACAACTTTTGAACTTTCTAGCAATCAGAGGCTATACTTGGCACAAATATGAAAAGCAAAGATACAATGATGATGCTACAGCAGTAAACAACATCAAGACACAACAAAAGCAAAAAAATTATTCATGTGGGCTGCCTCCCAAAAGCGCTTTCTTTTATGCCTTTAAGCTAGGCATAATGCATAGATCAAGTTTTATCAAGAGTAAAAGAATAACTAGCCCGTACAACGGACTCAAAAGGTAACTTGACCTTATTACGAGGGAAGTGTTCCATCCCTTTCTTGAGAGGAAACTGAAATTTTATATTACCCTCTTTCATGTGAATGACAGCACCAACGGTGCGCAAAAAGGGACGTCCCAAAATAATTGGACATGAAGGATCACATTCAATATCCATAATAGTGAAATCAACGGGCACATAATTATCATTGACAACAATAAGAACATCGTCGATCCTCCCCAAAGGTTTCATATGGAAGAATCAACGAGACGAACACCAAAAGAACAAGAATCATAAGGTTTCAATTTAAGCATATCATATATTCTTTTGGGCATAACAGAGGTACTAGCACCAACATCACATAATGCATAACAAGAGAAGTCATTCAAATAATTTTTTATCATAGGATCCCAACCATCTTCTAGCTTTCTAGGTATGGAGGCTTCTACTCTAAGTTTCTCCTCCCTAGCTTTGATGAGAGCATTAGTGATATGCTCTATGAAGGCAAGGTTAAGCGTGCTAGTGCGGGGATCTCTAGACATTTTGTGAAGGAAATCAATAACTTCTTTAAGAGTGCAATTATCAAAATCAAGGTCACGAGCATCAAGTAAAGTGGTAGTGGTGTCCTTAAGGTTCACCTGTTTGGTAGTTTCTATAGCATCACCATTAATAGGTCCATTGGGACCAGGAGTACATTGGGTGCTAAGAGTGTGAACATCCTCAATAACTTGGATAGTAGCAACAGTGTGGTGGGTAGGAAGGCTCTTAATTCTTTCCTCTTCCTCCCTTTCTCTAGCCCATCTTTCTTTTAGCTTAGCCATCATCCTAATATTTTCATTAATTTGTACTTGAGTAGCATTAATAGTTATGACTTCCCTCTCCTTAAGAGGAGAAGTTTCAATTTTCAGAAATTTTACCTCATTGGCTAAGTGATCTACCTTAAAAGAAAGATCATCTAGTTTATGTAGTTTCTCTTCTACATTATTATTAAAGGCTTTTTGGGTAGTGATGAAATCTCTAAGCATGGTCTCCAGTTCAGTATTGGAGTTCTTGGTACTAGGATAAGCATTGTTGTTCCCATAAGAGTTAGAGGGGAACGGTCTAGGATTGCTACCAAAGTTACTCCTATAAGCGTTGTTGTTAAAATTGTTTCTAGAGATAAAATTCACATCTACTTGTTCTTGAGCAATCAAAGAATTTAAAGGAACATCACGAGGATCAACAATAGATTGCTTCGAAAGTAGAGACATGATCAAGTCAACTTTTTCATTAAGGGAGGAAATCTCCTCGACAGAGTTTACCTTCCTACCGTTGGAGTGCGTTCGGTGTGCCATTGGGAATAGTTGGTCATCATCTCATCGAGAAGCTTTGTGGCAGCACCAAGTGTAGTTGACATAAAAGTTCCTCCCGCGGCCGAGTCTAACAAGTTCCGCGAGGTAAAGTTCAAGCCTGCATAAAAAGTTTGGATAACCATCCAAGTAGTCAAACCGTGAGTAGGGCAGTTCTTGATAAGAGATTTCATACGTTCCCAAGCTTGGGCAACGTGTTCATTATCCAATTGTTTAAAATTCATGATGTTACTTCTAAGTTGGATAATTTTAGCAGGTGGATAGTATTTTCCGATAAAAGCATCTTTGCACTTGTCCCATGAATCTATGCTATTTCTAGGCAAAGACTGAAACCAAATTTTAGCTCCTCCTCTCAAGGAGAAAGGAAAAAGCTTAAGCTTAACAATATTACCATCTATTTCTTGGTACTTTTGCATATCACAAAGTTCTACAAAGTTGTTCAAGTGTAAAGCAGCATCATCTCCAGCACCGGAGAATTGTTCTTTCATGACTAAGTTAAGTAAAGCAGGCTTAATTTCATATGAAGGTGCTGAAGTGGCAGGTGTAGTGATAGGTGTGCTGATAAAGTCATCGTTGTTGTGACTAGTGAAGTCACACAACTTGGTCTTCTCGGTGGAACCCATAGTAGCAAGCAAGCAAGATAAATATTTTTGTGATTTTTGATAAAAGGAACTAAAGCAATAATGAAAGGTAAACTAACTAGACTAAAAAGCAAAGGTAAAAGATAGCACACAACTCCCCTATCCTGAAGAGTGGACTCCCCGGCAACGGCGCCAAAAAATACTCCTTGATGGGCCTCGAACCCCTCGTTGTTTACCCCAAGTGGAAGGTGTAAGATGCAGTAAGTAGAAGTGTTTTCCCCTAGCAAAGATGCCAATGATCGAATCCCCAGAGACTCCTAGGTTCAACAAGTAGGTGTCAATTGCTAACGGCGCAATTAGCAATCAACGTGGACCTGCACACAGATACAAATAACTTTGCTCCCAACGAGTACAGAGAGGTTGTCAATCTCTCCGGCCTTGTAGTTCACAAAGGGTTAAAAGCAGTATGATAGTAGTGATAGATAGTGTTTTACAATATTTAGTAAATAGCGAAAAGTAAATAGTGGATGTGATCAATGATGGTAATATGGACCGGAGTCTCATGATGTTCACTAGTGATGTCTCTCTCCCAAAAGACGATAAAACAGCTATGTGAGGTAAACAAATTACAGCTGGGCAATTGACAGGACCACGAACGCATACAAATGCTGATTACATTGCAAGAAAGGTTGAGGTTCAAAGCATGGGCGGTACGCCAAAGTAAGTAGACCGAAATCCATCAATATCTACTACTAATCATCCACCTTGAGATATCTATCCAGAACATCTCGCTGGTATTAAGTTCCGAGTCCCACCCATAGTGTAAACTCAATGCAACAGACAACTGCATTAAAAGAACTTTGCGTAAAGTAAACAATCCTTGCACCCGCGGGCACAAGCACCGTTGTTTTCCCCCTTGTGGCAACAACACATCCCCTAGACTCATGTTTCTGTCACTCAAGCCAGTCATCGAGGGGCATGAACCCATAGTCGAGCATAACGTTCCCTCTTGGAGTCACTACCTATTACTCGGCCAAAGCAATAAATAACAACGGGGAACATGCAAGAATTACTTATGAACTAAAATATAAAAGAGGTGAATCAAATATATTACTTAAGATCAATCTGAACATAATCTCATAATCCATCGGATCCCAGCAAACTCAACATAGCAACAGCATAAGGATTACATAGGTGCCTCGATCATGTAGGGCAGCTCACGAGGACTAATTAGTGAAGCACAAGAACGGGAGGAGAACATCACATAGCTACTGGTCATGGACTCATGGTCCAAGGGAGACTACTCACGAGTCATCCAGGAGGCGTCCATGATGGTGGAGAAGCTCCCGGTGGTGATCCTCCCCTCCGGCAGGGTGCCGGGAAGAGTTCTCCTGGTGCTCCCGATCTTGGAAGCGGCGGCGGCGGCGGAACAGAGATGGGATCGCGAAAAGAAGTCCTCTTCTGAGGGTTACGGAGGACCCTTTAAATATATGCCAAAGTAGGGCACCGGGGGAGCCTCGGGGGGCCCAGGCGCCCCCC
>LR738709.1:72828762-72849477 GCA_902687465.1 Secale cereale
CCCGAGCCGCGCCGGGGGGGTTGGAGTTTTTTCTTCTTCTTCTTCTTCAGTCTTGGGTTAGGTTTCGGGTCGGCAGCCTGGGATAGCAGATGGATGTCGTGTGCTTTTCATGTTTGTATCCGTAGTCGGATACCTTGTATTGATGTTGTATTCATGTGACTTGTATGTATTGTTGTATCCCCCATGTATGTATGTAATGGTACGATATAATGATATCCATCTTGCTAAGCGCCCGAAATGCGGTTGTGCCCCAATCACGTAAGTGTCACGTGATCGGGATAGAATCACATCTTGGGCCTGACAAGTTGGTATCAGAGCCTCGACCGACCATAGGAGCCCCCTTGATTGATCGTAGCTTGGCCGTCGTTGAGTCTAGCAGAAAAACTTTTTCGGAGTCTAGTTATATCAGAGAGTAGGATTTCTTTTTACTCCCCTGCCCCTTCGTCGCTCTGGTGAGGAATCTTGACGTAGGTGTTTTGAATTACTCCTCTTCCCCTTCAAAATTTTTCAGGATCTCGTGGATAGTTTTCGTTCGCTGCGTTGTTAGTTCTTTCATCTGGTGCATCTCTCGTCAATCCGGGCAGCGGTGCACGCCGGAGGAGCACAACGTAGGGCCTCTAATCTCTCAGCATGATGCTCCCAACAGAGTAACGGCGTCAGAAGACGCCGCCATCATGCCGATCCACGGATCAAAGCTTTCGCCCCGGAGATGTGTGCCGAAATAAGGCAACGTGGGAAATGGCGCTACACTCGGCGACGCCTCCAGGAAGGGGAATGACACCCGCGGGTGCCATCGACGCCGGTCCGACCAAGGTCGAACATAATTTTCATCTGTAGCATTGCACATTTCCACGCCTCCAAGATTCCGCCAGCCCCGAAAGATGTCTCGCACCGCCAACACCGCAGCCACATGCAGTCGGAGCCACACGTCACTACCGAGGAAGCACGCCTCAAGCCACCGCCTTCAACACACTAGGAACCGCAACAACCAACAAAGGATGCGGGGACCAGATCTATCGCGATGGCCTTCACCTGCACCTAGGGACTGCCACACAGGTGGATCTGACCCGCATCATCAACCACACTTCAACGCCGACTTCACCGAGGCATCACCGCCGCCACCTCACATGTAGGTGGTCGGGCGCCCGCTGCTCGCCAGGTCCCTGCCTAGCCGAGCCTCACAGCGCCGCCGCCTCCATGGCTGCGCATGCACTGCCGCCTCCGACGAATTCAGCGCACCACCCACAACCACTCTCCCGCTGCACCCCTCGTGCAGATCTAGGGTACCGCCGTCGTGCATCCCGCCGTGAACCAACCTCCTGCAGCACCCGACCAGGAGCCGTCCGACGCGCCAGATCTGGCCCGAGAACCTCGGATCCGCGCAAAGGAGGGCTGCCGGCCAGCCGACCCGACGCCTACCAAGGGCGCCGCAGGCCGGACGTGGTCGCGCCTAGCCGAGCAGGGCCGCTCCGCGCCGCCGGAGCAGAGAACTGCCGTCCCCAGACGCCGTCGGCCCGCCCCTCGCCACCCGAAGCAAGGCCACGACACGCCACCCAGACGATAGCCACGAGCGCGCCTTGCCTCGCCAGAGCCACCCCCCCGCCGGCACGCGAAGGCTGCGCCGGCGACCGGACCACCTCGGCAGATCTGGGCGTCCCGCGCCGCTTGGAGCCTGGAGACGAGGGAGAAGCCCCGCCGCCGCCGACACGCCTGGGCTTTGCCCGGCATCGTCCCATTGGCGGCGGCGAGGAGGAGGGGAGGCGGGGTGGGAGGACAAGCGGCAGCGCGATTTAGGGTTCCTCCCGGGCCGCTCGCGAGAGCGGCACGGGGGACAGGGCACGGGAGTGGTTGCTTGCCTTCAGAGGCGGATTCCCTCAGTTGAATAGCAGATGAGATTCTGAAGGGCGTGTCTTCCGTCCGACATGGCATACATTCATCCACCCATCCACCCATCCATCCATTCATCTGAAGACAAAGGAGAAAAGGAAAGAAAAAGAAAACCACACCCGCAGCCCACGACCCAAACCCTAACTCCCTCGATTCAGATCTCCTTCCCCGATTCAGATCCACCAGCTGCCGCCGCCGCCCAGTGAGAGAGGCGCCGCACCCTGCCCTTCCCTTTCTCACACAACGGAACCTAGCTAGCCCCCCTCCCCCACCCATAAATCCGCAACCCAAGAGGCGAGCGACGACCATGGAGCCCGTCGGCGACGGGGGCGCATCCTCGACGGCGGAGCGGTACTGCATGGAGGCGGCGCGGGCGTTCCAGCACTACCTGGACCGGGCGGCGCCGCACATGGCGGGGCGGTGGGTGGGCACGCTGCTGGCCGCTGCCGTCTACGCGATGTGGGTCTACTACGTGCATGGCTTCTAAGTCGCCTCCTATGGCCTCGGCATCTACCTCCTCAACCTCCTGATCGACTTCCTCTCCCCCATGGTCGACCGGAGCTCGAGGCGCTCGACCAGGCCGGCCCCGTGCTCCCCACCCATGGCAACGACGAGTTCAAGCCATTCATCTGCCGCCTCCCCGAGTTCATGTTCTGGTATATCCATCTGCTACTCCCTTCTCGTCTCCAGCCCTCTTTGATTTGATTGCGTGGAATTGGTGCTAAATTCGAGATCAGATGCTTAGGACTGCATAGTCTGGGATTCTCTCAGTGAACTTACTCTTGCAATTTTGTGCAATTGAAGTTTTGTAGTGCAGTGACTTAAGGTTGCATTGTTTGGAAAGGATATGGTGCTTTTTCTAGGTCAGCTCTTGCAATTTTGTGCAAGTTCCATCATGCTAACTGTTGTTACTTCCCTATGAAGAGTTGTTAACCTTCCATTTTGTAAAAAAATAGTACTCCTTGTCAAGTCATTGCGGTGTTCTTTCGGTGGTAGCCTCAATATTGTATGCATGGTTCAGAAGTTCAGATGGGATTCTACAATCAATCTCTTTCGAATTTGCAAATAGCATATGTTATTCTTTCAGTGGCATTTAGTCTGCTGTTGTATGGTTCAGAAGCTCGGATGGGATTGTGCAGACAATCTCTCTCCAGTTACTTTGTGCACGTAGTACGGATTAAGTTCAAGAACTGCTCCTGTAGCATCATTGCTTTTCCCCAGCAAGCTCGGTGAAAAGATGCATTGGTTGCTTTTGGTGCACATGGAGTAACATTTTTCTATAAAATAACTATTGTGTAGTGAATTGTACTGCTGGAGTAACATTCCTCTAGGAAATAACTATTGGTAGTGAGTTTTACTGTTGTAGATCAGATGGCATGGAATAGGCACTAGTCTAAAAAAGATTTTTGTTTTTCGGCGCCCATGGGTTCTTGGTCTTTGTTTATCTGGTATGTTGTGTGCTGTGCAAATGTGCAAAAACCACACTAACCTACTGCTGCTATTTTCAGGTATGCCATCACAAAAGCCTTATGTGTTGCTTTTGTCATGACATTCTTCTCGTTATTTTCCGCTGTGCCAGTCGGAGGTGCTACTGCTACATTTGGCGGAGCTACCGCTGCCTCCCCAAAGGACAACCTTCATCAGAAACTACCTCATAAAAGTGCCTCAAAGTTCTGTGCCCCATCTCCCCTCTTTCTAAATTACTGAAATAAAAACATTGTAAATACTAGTAGGAAAACATGTTAAATCTTTTGTGTATAGAACTGGAATAACCCTGCAGTTCGGTTCCGCAAAGTGGTAAATTCAATCTTGACGCTTTATGGGTTTGTGTTCCTTTGTTTTAGTTTCCTTTTGATTTGTACTGTCAGTTAGCTAGTTCTGCATTTGTCTTTTTTTTCAACCTTGTTTCATACTGGTAGAAAAATATGGAACCAGAACATCATCAACTTTTGTGGGAAATACTAATCTTGACATTGTGACAATTCATCCTGGCGTGACATGGGTACTGTTTGAGCATATTTTGTGTAGTGTCCGCCTAAGAGTGGTGATTTTCTTTTTACGGTTAAGAATAGTGTTTTTATACTTGATCATCACACCTCTACTGTTCTGGTTACTTTTGCTTTCTTCTATGTAGTTGTCCAGGGCATAACAGTTTTATGTGTGGCTTGTTATTGAGTCACCAACCTACTTTCTTGTACTACCTCTACATTGAGTGACACACCTCTTGTGATTTTTGTATTACCGATGGCTTAATATTTAAACTGTTTAGCTTGATTTGAAATTGAAATCATAGGTTTTTTTAATGTCACTTTGAATTGTTTGTAGTTGCTCTAGATCCTTCTCTAGCTGTGTTTCTAACAGTCTTTGTTCCTTTTTTGATAACAGGACCAGTTTGACACGATTGACTTGTCGGACAACGAGATTGTCAAGCTTGAGAACTTACCTTTCAGGAATCGCCCAGGGAGCCCGCACCTGATTACAACTTACAATGAGAGGGACCATGTGGCGCCCAGGAAGCTCATCATCCGTGTCCCGGCCATCCTCTGCAGCAAGGACGAGGAGGGCCTCAAGGGCCGCCGCGTCGCCGGAGCCGTCAACAACTACATCTCCCAGCTCCTCACATACGGATCATCATTGCAATCGCCATCTTGTAAATCTTCCCGCCAATGTAATGTTCAGTTAGATCATACGAACTTCAGCACATCTCTTCTGGTTGACTGAATTTGTACTGAAGATGCCATGTTTTTCTGCATGGAATACTGCAGATAACCCGACGAAAGCGCTCTTGTTCCTCTCACACTTCATGGGCGACATCCACAAGGTAGTACTCCTGCCAAACCCCCAAGTGGCCGATTTTTGCAAGTGTTTCTGTTGCGGGTTGCAACTTAAGCTGATGCTTCTTGTCTATGTAGGCACTGAAATCTGTACTCCACCATGTAAGTCTAGTTCAGACTTGAGGCTGAACCCTTCTCTGTGTAGTATGATTCCGAGGAAACATATGGCAATAATGTTGAAACTTTTGATGTTGGCGTTGCTATGTTTGATGTGGTGGTGCCAAACAAAACTCATATGCTTATGTTGCTCTTACTTTTAATCTTGTGAACATGATAATTTAGAGGATGTACTGTAGCTCCACTCATTTATTCTGTGTGATGAGCTTACTTTTGTACTATAGCCACCTTCTTGTTTACTTTGCTGAATCCTATCTTGTGTACTAATAATGAGTTACTAGCATTTGGCTTCTCTATGCTAATTAAACCTGATATGTATGTATACTTCTTTGAGATACAAATTCTGCATTGCATGTTTATGAGGTTCAATTTCTACAGATGTTGCCAAATGAATGTGTCAACGTGTCTCTCCTAAGGGGCTGATTTAAACCGCATATGATCTACTGTATCCATTTTTTTTCTGTTCAAACATTGAAATTCTGGTTCATTTTTCAAACATTGAAATGTTGTTGCCCTGTCCTGCTATGCTTAAATGATAAAAATGTCGCATTTTGCTTGTTATAACCATTTTGCTTGATAACTTGTAGATGTTGGCCTTCATTCATGTTTTGTCGTGAGGTCCTTGATGAACAAGTCATGAGAAGCATAGAGTTCTAGCTCAATGGAGCTAGGAATACTGTGATAGCTATGTTACCTGATGTGAACATTTTTTATTGTAAACCTGATGTGAAATAATGTGCCAAGTTTTGCTTTGTTTGATTGTATTAATGATGTGAACCATATTTTTCCAGATTAGTTGTGACCTGTTTGAAGCATTTTGCTTTATGTCTATTTTGATTTAACTATTGTTATTTACTTACCAGAAAATTGAGATCTGAAGAATATAACCATGGCAACTAGGAACCACTTATAAGAACCTGACAATTGGGTCCCTTCTCACAAGTGGGCCCATCTTTTGAAAAAAATAAAATCAGAAACTTTGGAGCAAAAAGGTCACGGCCTAGAAAATAAAAAGGCCGAATTGTTGGGCTTGGCCCATGAAGCCGACCAGAATTAACAAGGAAAAAATACATTAAATGGGCTGAATTAATGGGCTCGGCCCATATAGACACCTAATCGGACCGGGCTGAATCTTGTCTAGGACCTTTTCATTTGGTCGCAATTTTGCCACGTTAGCTTGCCACGTCGGATCCGACGTGGCCTGGGCAGACAGCTAGCGACCAAAACAAAAGGTCATTGGTCTAACGACCTTTTTCTTGGTAGTAAACGTCTTTGACCATTCCAGAAGAAAGGTCGTTAATTTCAATGTACGACGGCCAGCTTTTGACCATTTGTTTTTTGTCACAAAAAGGTCACAAATGGAAAATAATGACCATTCAGTGACCAATAGTCAAGGTCACAAGTTGACATATTTCTTGTAGTGCACCTGTCTCCTAGGTGGTCACAACCTGCCTTGCCATTCCAGCACATAGAATCAAGTGGGGGCCGTTGAGAACCCAGGCCCATCAGTACTGGATGGCACCACTTGTCCCTCCAGCCTCCACTACGTGAATCACCTGCGGGTACTCTACGAGCCGACCCGACTTTAGTCATCATGGTTCTGTGGTAAGTGAAAGTAACCGTGTGTCCAAAACCAGCAAGGGGGTAACCCGAGGAATCACCCTCGATGGATTCCCACTTGATGTAACCGTCAAGGTGGACTCAGAGGAATCACCCTCGATGGTCCACACTTGAGGGGTTGTACGACAGAGTCATTATCGGGAATGGTGAAGGAGGAACCACCCTCGATAACCACAACCGAATAGCTACACTACAGGGTTAACATCAGAAGTGCTGACAAGGTATCACCCTCGGCACTCGAAACTAACTCTGCAGAGTCGTACAACTAAGGGGGGGGGGGTGATGTGCGTGATATCTACTACGCAACCTTCTTCTTGTAGACGTTGTTGGGCCTCCAAGTGCAGAGGTTTGTAGGACAATAGCAAATTTCCCTCAAGTGGATGACCTAAGGTTTGTCAATCCGTGGGAGGCGTAGGATGAAGATGGTCTCTCTCAAACAACCCTGCAACCAAATAACAAAGAGTCTCTTGTGTCCCCAACACACCCAATACAATTGTAAATTGTATAGGTGCACTAGTTCGGCAAAGAGATGGTGATACAAGTGCAATATGGATGGTAGATATAGGTTTTTGTAATATGAAAATATAAAAACAGCAAGGTAGCAAGTGGTAAATGTGAGCATAAACGGTATTGCAATGCTAGGAAACAAGGCCAAGGGTTCATACTTTCACTAGTGCAAGTTCTCTCATCAATGATAACATAATTAGATCATATAACAATCCCTCAACATGCAACAAAGAGTCACTCCAAAGTCACTAATAGCGGAGAACAAATGAAGAGAATATTGTAGGGTACGAAACCACCTCAAAGTTATTCTTTCTGATCGATCTATTCAAGAGTCCATAGTAAAATAACACGAAACTATTCTTTTCGTTTGATCTATCCTAGAGTTCGTACTAGAATAACACCTTAAGACACACATCAACTAAAACCCTAATGTAACCTAGATACTCATTGTCACCTCAAGTATCTATGGGCATGATTATACGATATGCCTCACACAATCTCAGATTCATCTATTCAACCAACACAAAGAACTTCAAAGAGTGCCCCAAAGTTTCTACGGGAGAGTCAAGACGAAAACGTGTGCCAACTCCTATGCACAAGTTCACAAGGTCACTGGAACCGCAAGTTGGTCACCAAAACATACATCAAGTAGATCATGTCAATATCCCATTGTCATCACAGATAAGCACATGCAAGAAATAAACCAAGTGTTCTCAAATCCTTAAAGACTCAATCCGATAAGATAACTTCAAAGGGAAGACTCAATCCATTACAAGAAAGTAGAGGGGGAGAAATATCATAAGATCCAACTATAGTAGAAAAGCTGGCAATGTATCAAGATCGTGCCATCTCAAGAATACGAGAGAGAGAGATCAAACACATAGCTACTGGTACATACCCTCAGCCCCGAGGGTGAACTACCCCCCTCATCATGGAGAGCGCCAGGATGATGAAGATGGCCACCGGAGAGGGATTCCCCCCTCCGGCAGGGTGCCGAAACGGGTCTAGATTGGTTTTCGGTGGCTACAGAGACTTGCGGTGGCGGAACTCCCGATCTAGGTTTCTTTCTGGAAGTTTGTGTATATATAAGAGGTATTGGAGTCGGGAACAAGTCAGGAGGGTCCCCGAGGTGGCCACGAGATAGGGGGGCGCGCCCAAGGGGGTAGGGCGTGCCCCCACCCTCGTGGTAGCCTCGGGACTCTTCTGGTCCATCTCCAGTAATCCGTGGGCTTCTTCTGGTCCAAAAACAACCTCCGTGCAATTTCAGGTCAACTGGAGTCCGTTTGGTATTCCTTTTCTGTGATACTCAAAAACAAGGAAAAAACAGAAACTGGCACTGGGCTCTGGGTTAATATGTTAGTCCCAAAAATCATATAAAAGTGTATATTAAAGCCCATTAAACATCCAAAAGTGATAATATAATAGCATGGAACAATAAAAAATCATTGATACTTTGCAGACGTATCAAGCATCCCCAAGCTTAATTCCTGCTCGTCCTCGAGTAGGTAAATGATAAAAACAGAATTTTTGATGTGGAATTCTAATTAACATAATTCTCAATGGAATTTTCTTTATTGTGGCAAGAATATTCAGATCCATAAGATCCAAGACAAAAGTTTAATATTGACATAAAAATAATAATACTTCAAGCATACTAACAAAGTAATCATGTCTTCTCAAAATAACATGGCCAAAGAAAGCTATCCCTACAAAATCATATAGTCTGGCTATGATGTATCTTCATCACACAAAATATTTAAATCATGCACAACCCCGGTTTTAGCCAATCAATTGTTTCATACTTTAGTATTCTCAAACTTTTTTAACTTTCCCGCAATACATGAGCGCGAGCCATGTACATAGCACTATAGGTGGAATAGAATGGTGGTTGTGGAGAAGACTAAAAGGAGGAAGATGGTCTCAAATCAACTAGGCGTATTAATGGTCTATGGAGATGACCATCAATAGATATCAATGTGAGTGAGTAGGGATTTCCATGCAACGGATGCACTAGGGCTATAAGTTTATGGAAGCTCAAAAAGAAACTAAGTGGGTGTGCATCCAACTTGTTTGGTCATGAAGACCTAGGGCATTTGGGGAAGCCCATCATTGGAATATACAAGCCAAGTTCTATGATGAAAAATTCCCACTAGTATATGAAAGTGACAGCATATGAGACTCTATACCATGAAGATCATGGTGCTACTTTGAAGCACAAGTGTGGAAAAAGGATAGTAGCATTGCCCCCTCTATCTTTTTCTCTCATTTTTTTGTTTTTTTTTTGTTTTGGGCCTTTTATTTTTTCCCTTTTTATGGCCTTTTTTTCTTTTTTTTTTCGTCCTGAGTATCATCCCGACTGGTGGGGGAATCATAGTCTCCATCATCCTTTCCTCACTGGGACAATGCTCTAATAATGAAGATCATCACACTATTATTTACTTACAACTCGATGCTAGAACAAAATATGACTCTATGTGAATGCCTCTGGTGGTGTACCGGGATGTGCAATGAATCAAGAGTGACATGTATGAAAGAATTATGAACGGTGACTTTGCCACAAATACGATGTCAACTACATGATCATGCAAGGCAATATGACAATGATGGAGCGTGTCATAATAAACGAAACGGTGTAAAGTTGCATAGCAATATATTTCAGAATGGCTATGGAAATGCCATGATAGGTAGGTATGGTGGCTGTTTTGAGGAAGGTATATGGTGGGTGTATGGTACCGGCGAAAGTTGCACGGTACTAGAGAGGCTAGCAATGGTGGAAGGGTGAGGGTGCGTATAATCCATGGACTCAACATTTTTTATAAACAACACGTATACTTATTGCAAAAATCTACAAGTTATCAAAACAAAGCACTAGAAGCATGCTCCTAGGGGAAGGGTTGGTACGAGTTAACCATCGCGCGACCCCGACCTCCACACAAAGGAAGACAGTCAATAAATAAATCATGCTCCAACTTCATCACATAACGATTCACCATACGTGCATGCTACATGAATCACAAACTTGAACACAAGTATTCCTAAAATTTACAATTACTCCACTAGCATGACTCTAATATCACCATCCTCATATCTCAAAACAATCATCAAGTATCAAACTTCTCATAGTATTCAATACACTTTATATGAAAGTTTTTATTATACCCATCTTGAATGCTATCATATTAGGACTAATTTTATAACCAAAGAAAATTACCATGCTGTTCTAAAGAACTCTCAAAGTAATATAAGTGAAGCATGAGAGTTCATCTATTTTTTCAAAATAAAACCACCGTCGTGCTCTAAAAGATATAAGTGAAGCACTAGAGCAAATGACAAACTACTCCAAAAGATATAAGTCAAGATCAATGAGTAGTTGAATAATTATGTAACTATGTGAAGACTCTCTAACATTTAAGAATTGCAGATCTTGGGATATTATTAAAACAGAAAGAAAAATAAAATAAAATAAATTGACGCTCCTAGCAAAACACATATCATGTGGTGAATAAAAATATAGCCTTAAGTAAAGTTACCGATAGATGACGAAAGAGGGTATGCCTTCCCGGGCCATCGCCAAGCTTAGGATTTTGGTTGTCCTTGAATTTTACCTTGAGGTGCCTTGGGCATCCCCAAGCTTAGGATCTTGCCACTCCTTATTCCATAGTCCATCGAATCTTTACCGAAAACTTGAAAACTTCACAACACAAAACTCAACAGAAAACTTGTAAGCTCTGTTAGTATAAGAAAATAAAACCACCACTTAGGTACTACTGTGAACTCATTCTAAATTCATACAGGTGTAATTCTACTATATTCCAAATTCTCTATGGTTCATACCCTCCGATACTACTCATAGATTCATCAAAATAAGCAAGCAACACATAGAAAACAGAATCTGTCAAAAACAGAATAGTTTGTAGCAATCTGTAACTTTCGAATACTTCTGTAACTCTAAAAATTCCAAATTAAATTGGTGGACGTGAGGAATTTGTCTATTAATCTTCTGCAAAAAGAATCAACCTAAAAGCACTATCCAGTAAAAAATGGCAGCTAATCTCATGAGCGCAAAAGTTTCTGTTTTTTACAACAAGATCGCAAAGACATCACCCAAGTCTTCCCAAATGTTCTACTTGTCACTTTATTGAAACAAAAGCTATAAACATGATTACTACAGTATCTTAATCATGTTAACACACAAAAACAGTAGGGGTAAATACTGGGTTGTCTCCCAACAATCGCTTTTCTTTAATTCCTTTTAGCTAGGCATGATGATTTCAATGATGCTCGCATAAAAGATAAGAATTAAAACATAAAGAGAGCATCATGAAGAATATTACGAGCACATTTAAGTCTAACCCACTTCCTATATGCATAGGATTTTGTGAGCAAACAACTTATGGGAACAAGAATCAACTAGCATAGGAAAGCAAAACAAGCATAACTTCAAGATTTTAAGAACATAGAGAGGAAACTTGATATTATTGCAATAGGTAGAAACATATGTTCCTCTCTCATAATAATTTTCAGTAGCATCATGAATGAGTTCAACCATATAGCCAGCACATAAAGCATTTTTTTTCATGATCTACTTGCATAGAAATTTTACTGCTCTCCACATAAGCAAATTTATTCTCATCAATAGTAGTGGGAGCAAACTCAACAAAATAACTAGCATGTGAAGCATAATCCAACTGAAAATTAAAATCATGAAGACAAGTTTCATGGTTATCTTTATTCTTTATAGAATATGTGTCATCATAATAATCATCATAAATAGGAGGCATGCTTTCATCATAATAAATTTGCTCATCAAAACTTGGGGGAAAAAATATCATCTTCATCAAACAGCATCCCCAAGTTTGTGGTTTTGAATATCATTAGGATCATGGGTATTCAAAGAATTCATACTAACAACATTGCAATCATGCTCATCATTCACATGTTTTATGCCAAGCATTCTATGTAATTCTTCTTCTAGTACTTGAGCACAATTTTCCTTCCTGTCATTTTCACGAAAGATATTAAAAAGATGAAGCATATGAGGCAACCTTAATTCCATTTTTTGTAGCTTTCTTTTATAAGATAAACTAGTGATAAAACAAGAAACTAAAAGATTTGATTGCAAGATCTAAAGATTTACCTTCAAGCACTCACCTCCCCAGCAACGGTGCCAGAAAAGAGCTTGATGTCTACTACGCTACCTTCTTCTTGTAGACGTTGTTGGGCCTCCAAGTGCAGAGGTTTGTAGGACAGTAGCAAATTTTCCTCAAGTGGATGACCTAAGGTGTATCAATCCATGGGAGGCGTAGGATGAAGATGGTCTGTCTCAAACAACCCTACAACCAAATAACAAAGAGTCTCTTGTGTCCCCAACACACGTAATACAATGGTAAATTTTATAGGTGCACTAGTTCGACAAAGATATGGTGATACAAGTGCAATATGGATGGTAGATATAGGTTTTTGTAATATGAAAATATAAAAACAGCAAGGTAGCAAGTGGTAAAAGTGAGCATAAACGGTATTGCAATGCTAGGAAACAAGGCCTAGGGTTCATACTTTCACTAGTGCAAGTTCTCTCATCAATGATAACATAATTAGATCATATAACAATCCCTCAACATGCAACAAAGAGTCACTCCAAAGTCACCAATATCGGAGAACAAACGAAGAGATTATTGTAGGGTACGAAACCACCTCAAAGTTACTCTTTTTGATCGATCTATTCAAGAGTCCATAGTAAAATAACACGAAGCTATTCTTTCCGTTCGATCTATCCTAGAGTTAGTACTAGAATAACACCTTAAGACACACATCAACCAAAACCCTAATGTCTCCTAGATACTCCATTGTCACCTCAAATACCCGTGGGCATGATTATAGATATGCATCACACAATCTCAGATTCATCTATTCAACCAACACAAAGAACTTCAAAGATAGCCCCAAAGTTTCTATCGGAGAGTCAAGACGAAAACGAGTGCCAACCCCTATGCATATGTTCACGAGGTCACTGAACCCGCAAGTTGATCGCCAAAACATACATCAAGTATATCACATGAATATCCCATTGTCACCACAGATAAGCACATGCAAGACATACACCAAGTGTTCTCAAAGCCTTAAAGACTCAATACGATAAGATAACTTCAAAGGGAAAACTCAATCCATTACAAGAAAGCAGAGGGGGAGAAACATCATAAGATCCAACTATAGTAGCAAAGCTCGCGATACATCAAGATCGTGCCATCTCAAGAAAACGAGAGAGAGAGAGATCAAACACATAGCTACTGGTACATACCCTCAGCCCCGAGGATGAACCACTCCCCCCTCATCATGCAGAGCACCAGCATGATGAAGATGGCCACCGGAGAGGGATTGCCCCCTCTGGCAAGGTGCCAAAACGGGTCTAGATTGGTTTTCGGTGGCTACAGAGACTTGCGGCGGCGGAACTCGCGATCTAGGTATCTTTTTGGAAGTTTGGGTATATATAAGAGGTGTTCGAGTCGGGAACAAGTCAGGGGGGTCCCCGAGGCGGCCACGAAATAGGGGGCGCGCCCAGGGGGGTAGGGCGCGCCCTCCAGCCTCGTGGTGGCCTAGGGATTCTTCTGGTCCATCTCCGGTACTCCGTGGGCTTCTTCTGGTCCAAAAACAACCTCCGTGCAATTTCAGGTCAATTGGACTCCGTTTGGTATTCCTTTTCTGCGATACTCAAAACAAGGAAAAAACAGAAACTGGCACTGTGCGCTGGGTTAATAGGTTAGTCCCAAAAAGCATATAAAAGTGTATATTAAAGCCTGTTAAACATCTAAAACAGATAATATAATAGCATGGAACAATAAAAAATTAGAGATACGTTGGAGACCTATCAGTGCGGTGTCGGGCATGGACATCGATCACGTTGATCGAGTCATCGAACATAAAGCGGGGTAACTAGTACAAAGTGGGGGTCACTGATGGGTCACTAACCATCCTATACTAAGAAGTTTAGTATAGCAAATAAAGGTATCATCAGTTATAGTAACAAAGACATGCTATGCAATAGAATGGGAGCTATTGAATCAACAATAGTAGTAAATCTAATGCAATAATAAGAGAGAAGAGAATGGGCAATATCTGGTGATCAAGGGGGGGGGGTTGGCTTGCCTGGTTGCTCGGCAGACAGACTCAAATCCTGGATGGTGAAGTAGTCGATCACCGGATCAACAGTGGCCTCGGGGTCTACCATAAAGAAATAACGGAGGGGGAACATAATAAATAATAGAGCAAACAATGCATCACAAAGCAGGGCAAAGTAAAACGTTGCGCTGGGGTGACCTAACATAGTGCTACACGTTGCAGATGAAGCGGGAAAATAAATGGAACATTTTGCCGGTTTCTGTCATCTGTCAGACAGACGAACCAGGGGGGAGGTTCCATGTTTGCAGTGTTGGAGGCATCTGATAGGTATGTGGATAGCGTATTGGGTTTGTCCCATTTTTCTGATCAACTTTCATGTATAAATTATTTTCATTCGAGTTAGTCTGAATTAGATATGATTTTTCGAAGTTTAATTGATTTTCTAAAATTGGTGAAATTGTTTAATACGAGTTTGACCAAGTAAAATTGACTGGTTAAATAGAGAAGGGGCAGCCCACATGTCATAGGCTAAACCTAAGCAAATAAATAAATCTAACTTATTTAATGGGGCCCTACATGTCATCTACCACTAGACTAACTTAGCACTAACTAATAACACCTAGTAGTACTAATGTAAGCATGGACCAGCCACTACCAAGCAGAACCCAGCCGGCCACACGCACACACAAAGCACTCACATACACATAGCACACGCAAGTTAGTAGGCTAGAGGTTAATTCTGTTCTCTATTAACATAAGATGTCATTTTTTTATTTTTGTAGGATTTAAACTATTCATCAAAAGGATTTGGTCCACTGGGATAAAATGGAATTTGTATGTATATTTTCTACTCATATTATTTTCCCTCTTGTTAACAACTGTTTAGACGCTGTTTAGGGGCTGTCTAGAGGGTTAGTTGGTGTAAAATTCGTAAAGCTATCAATATAGCTACACTAATTAGCAGCAACGGTAGATTCGGTAGAGTAGCGGCGGTATGCACACGAGTTGGGCGCAGGGCGCGGCACTGCACGGCGTGAGGCTGGGGCACTGGGCCAGTGAGCGTCGTGGGGCGAGGGGCGAGCCAGGCCACAGTTGCAGGGCGGTTGGGCGCAGACAGGCGGAAGCAGGGCCGGGCGCGGCTGGCGCGCGTGCGCAGGTGGCAGCATCACGGGTAGGGCGAGTGCGGCCAGCGAGCACGCGGGGATGAGCAGTAGTAGGTATGAGCAGTAGCGATGCAGGAGCAGCAAGCAGGCAGCAGCGCCTTGCCACAGGAACCGAGCAGTAGGTGAGAGTGGCGCACGAGGGCAGGGGGGCTGGGCGAGCGAGCGTTGTGCGGGCGTGCGCCGGCGCAAGGAGTGACAGCAGCAGCCCGCATCCTGCAGTGGTGTTAGGTAATCCAAACAAAGGCTAGTTCAGTTTTGGCGGTTTTACTAGGAAGTGGTCATCGTATGTGATGCTAGTTGTGTTCAAGTCAGTTTAGGATTAGTAAAAGGTGATCAGCGTTGTCGTGTAATTAGGATTAGGTAAGTCCGAGTTTGGTACTAGTCCTATATGTGTGCCTGAGTAGTAGTATGTCTACAGGTCTACGTGTTGTGTTGTGTCCGTGTGTGTGTGTCAAGTATGGCCACGATTAGAGGTCCTATACGAGTAGGTTTAGGCTAAGTTGGGTCGGCAGGTCTTGGTCCTGCGTGTATATATAGACAGGCGGGGCTAACTATTGTTACATCTGAAAAAATGAGAAAAGCAATAAGATTATTACGAGGCACAACATGTGCCTCTGGCCAACTTCTTGTTGATGTGTTCCTGCGTGTGTGTTTATGTGATTCAATGTAATTGATCTTGTGAGAGAATTTCCAACAATTGGTATCAGAGCAAGGTCGATTTGAAGGTGCGCTTGCCCCGGGGTGGCAACCCGACTATCGCCACGGGACGGGCAATACATTCGCCAGTGTAGCATCAAGGAGGAGCAGGCAATTGTCATTCAAGCGGCGACAAGGAGGATCAGGCAGTTGTCGTTTGTCGGAGCAAAAGCGAGAAGGCGATGAGGGTGTTGCCGCAATTGAGGTGGCGGGTGATTGTCGTTCGACGAAACGACCTGGAGGAGGCTGACGGGAGCGGTAGTGCAGATGTGCGGTGCTCAAAGATCTCGTCAAGATCGTCGTTCAGGGGGAGCGAGGAAGAGGCGGCAAAGTTGCGAGCTGTCGTGAAGGTGTGACTGTGACTTCTTGTAGATGTGTCCAAGAGCTCTGGGGTGTGAGTCGTTTGCTGCAGTTGAGATGCGTCACTGGCGGAAGAGAACTGAGAACGAGAGATGATGGAAAAAGGAAATCGTGCCTTGCGTTTCTGTTCGTGATCAAGGAGTTTCGATGAGTTCATATACGGTGAAGTTGAATTGCATGTATACGGCAAGTTGTGTTGCCGCTGGACAGGGAGCGTCATTTGGTAAGTTGTGTCAACAACAACAACAAGAGATGTGAACATGTGGCGGGTGAAGAGATGTGCCTCCCCGTGCACAAGCAACCAACGAGAAGATGAAGATCTACGTGAAGATGGACGCGTACCAGTTAAGTTGAGTTCCTGCATGAGACTATGCGTTTAGTCTGCATGTAGCACGATAAGATGTGGCAGCGTGGCAGGTAGTCGTGGTAATCGTTGATTTTAGTCTGCAAGTCGGCATGAAAAAGAAAAGATGTTGATGAAGTAATGGTCATCGTTGCAAAAAAAAGAGAAGTTGCGGTCCGGTAAGCCGCGTCATCGAAGATAATTGGCGAGACAAGATGAACAAGACGTCGTCTACGTGTCTCATCGAATAAAGTATCAATTGTTTGGATTAGGGGGTGATTGTTAGGTAATCCAAACAAAGCCTAGTTCAGTTTTGGTGGTTTTACTAGGAAGTGGTCATCGTATGTGATGCTAGTTGTGTTTAAGTCAATTTAGGATTAGTAAAAGGTGATCAACGTTGCCGTGTAATTTGGATTAGGTAAGTTCGAGTTTGATACTAGTCCTATATGTGTGCCTGAGTAGTAGTATGTCTATAGGTCTAGTGTTGTGTCCGTGTGTGTGTCAAGTATGGCCAGGATTAGAGGTCCTATACGAGTAGGTTTAGGCTGAGTTGGGTCGGCAGGTCTTGGTCCTGCGTGTATATATACATAGACGGGGCTAACTATTGTTACACCAGAAACAAGAGAAAAGCAATAAGGTTATTACGAGGCATGACATGTGCCTCTAGCCAACTTCTTGTTGATGTGTTCCTGCGCGTGCGTTTATGTGATTTGATGTAATTGATCGTGTGAGATAATTTCAAACAGCCAGCAGCCTGCAGCAGAGCAGCTACGACAGCAAGCAGCAGGACACGTGTACACGAAAGCAGTAGCGAGTCGGAGGGGGCATGGCCACGCGATGCGCGGGGGCGCGTGCAGGGAGCGGCGGGCGCAAGCGGGGGCACGCGCAGGCGGCCAAGGGCGTGGCCGCACATGGCCAGGGGCACACGGGAGCGCGTACAACGACGCGGTGAGCACAAGCTTCGACGGCATCGGGCACGATGGTGACGGCAGCCTACGGCGGTGGATCGATGGGAAAAATAGGGGGAACCGGAGGAGAAGCTCACTGAGAGCCGTTAGAGGTGTTAAGTGTGCTCGGGGACGGCTTGACGGCGCCGGAATCAAAGTCGAACACCGGCGGTGTTCCGAGGTAGACGGAGCTCGATCCTCATGATGTAGGGGTCCCAACTTGAGCTCATGGTCGAGGAGGATGTAGTAGTCGTCGACGGAGCTTCTGTACACCTCGGCGGGCCACGGGGACGACGGTGGCCGCGGGATCGACGGTGGCGAGCACGGGCGGTTTCGAGTGGCGACGGGTAGAGGAAAAAAATGCACGGGAGGAGAGGTGAAGAGCAGCTAGGGTTCGGCCAGGGGTCACGAGATTCATCTTGTAGGCATCCAAGGGGAGCTAGATGTCCGGTGCGTGGAGATCCGGACCATGGACGTGCTCAGATTGTCCACGGGGTGTGCTGTGAACAGTAGAAGGAGGATGAGGTGAGTTGGGCTGTATCTTGTACTATTCATGGTGGGCCAACTGCACAAGAGACTTTCTTCTTTTCTTTTCTTTGTTTTCTTTTCCTTTTCCTTTTTTTACATTTTGTATTTTCTTTAGTCACTAACTCGCTTTTATAAATATGTAACTAGTACCATAAATAACATTGCATTATATGGAACTACCTCAAAAACTTTGGGAGGCATTTGGAAAGCTTTGGAATTTTTATAATTTTAAAAGTGATTAATATATTGTTTTGGCCCATTTTTAATTTTTTTTAGTTCATGGATATAAAAAGATGATTTCTTCACCAATATTACCATTGAATTATTTGTCAGAGTTTGTACTTTTTAGTTTTTAAATTTGAAAACTTATATGATTTGACTTTATTTTAGATTTGAATTTGAGATACAAATATTTCTTAAATGTTTTTCTTAGGCCTTAATGATGATGACTTGGCATCATTAGCATGGTGTTACTGTAGCAGGATTCTCGGGGTGTTACAAATCTCCTCCAGTACAAGAAATCTCGTCCCGAGATTTAAGTGGTAGTGTTAGGGGGAAAGAATCGGTTACAAAATTCTAACGAGTCTTATCGATCTTGGTTGCTCTTCTGAAAGAAGTCGATCCACTACGTTGAAGTCTTCATTTCTCTGCTTCCGGTCATCATGATGAAGTCAGCATCGTTTCTTCAGGAACTCCATCGTACTTACCAAAGGACAAGGGGTAACTTTGGAAGGACGGTCCTATCAAGGTTGATTATCTGGTATATAGCTCAGGGGAAGTGGCAGGAAGCATCTCTCGAATTAAACCTAAGATAAAGATCGAGAGAAAAACAAGAAGGCCCAATAAGAAGTATAAAGCAGATAGACAATCGATCGATGCCTGATACAGAGCGTGAAAGGGTTTCAGCTCAACGGAAACAATTATTGTGTCTGACACCAGAGTTGATGATCTCTCGGAAGGTGGCTCATGAATTACATACGAACCCAAGCGTGAGGAATAACTTTGGCAACAGGGGTGTACAAGAGAGTCAGTTTTTGATCTTGTGGAACTGTGGGTTATGGGCCCACCATGTGGGTTAAAAGTAGAAGGAGCGGTGACATCTTACTGGGTGTCATGATATACGTGACAGGAGATCAAGGACATGACCATTTGAAAAATAGGGGTAAGAAGAATCATGATATGTAACCATACAACGGTGTTGGGATAACTGATTAAGAAGCATTTAGCATTACACTTTCAATGTTCCTATTGATGTTTGAGTATCATAGTCATGCTTCGGGATAACATTGACATGGTCATTAGGTAAAGGTCAGACTTTGGATACACACAGTATACATCAGGAACAACTTATGGAATAAGTCTTACAATTTACTCGTGGAGAATGGCTAACCTTACAAAAAAAATATACTATAACAATAGGTGCTCCGGCCAATGTTATAACTCTTGGAATATGTTCCAACCATCATAACTGTCCAAGATTCAGCTTTGGTTGGTGTCAGGATAACTTAGACTCAGGATGCCTGAGAAGAAAAGATGTAACACAAATTGATGAGATGACATTGTAAGATTCTCGGGAAATGAATTATGAAAGCAAGTTCTGAAACAAGAGTTCATCATTAACCAAAGAGAAGGTGAGGATGTGGTTGATGGACTCAACGATAATTCATCGAGATTTCCACAATTATGTGAACAATGAGACAACATTTGTCACATCAAATGGTATAATGATGTATGCTCGAGGAAAACATCCACAATTAATCGTTGGATGAAAAGGGCACCCAAAATATGGGTTGTGTTGCACAACCAATGTCAGAACGATGATTTAGCATCCATGACACTAAATTGTAATTATTGACCATTAACTCTGAAGCAACATGGTTGCTAAAAGTACAAAAGCCTCACAACAGAGTTCACTTATTGGTTTCCTGGTTAGAAGCAACACGGCGACCAAGAAGAATGGTGATGGTGAGAAGTATCACTATATTAAGGATTCTTAAGAGGTGGAGCAGGATTGCGGTTGGACAGATCTATTGACCCGCCGAAGACAAGTAGTTTAACTTGTCCGAGAAATGAAATGAAAGGAGAACAATACATTCGGAATCATGATTGCAAATGATCACATCAATTATACAAAATAGACTTATATCACGGGACTAATTAAATTTTACAAGAAGCTTCAATGATAAGTTCTACATCGTGTCCATGGGCATGAACACAAGTTCAAGGTTGACTCCCACTTCTTCAATGCTTAACCTTTCATTCAATCCTCATTTTTGAAGAATTTTTAGCGCGAAAGATTTATCTGGTGAAGCACCAGAAGAGTATGACTCACATCTCTTTCGAGTTCACACGGATTAGGGAAGGCGTAGGTTCAACCCGTGATAACCCACAAGTATAGGGGATCGCAATAGTTTTCGAGGGTAGAGTATTCAACCCAAATTTATTGATTCGACACAAGGGGAGCCAAAGAATATTCTCAAGTATTAGCAGCTGAGTTGTCAATTCAACTACACCTGAAAGACTTAATATCTGCAGCAAAGTATTTAGTAGCAAAGTAGTATGGAAGTAACGATAACGGTGGCAAAAATAACGATAGC
>LR738709.1:72855620-72903059 GCA_902687465.1 Secale cereale
CTCTCTCTCTCTCTCTCTCTCTCTCTCTCTCTCTCTGTCATTGTAATCTCCGGATACATACTCAGATAACACAAAGCCTCTTCGGAGCACGAGACGTAGGGATGTTATCTCCACGACGAGAGGCCCGGACTCGGTAAAACCACTGTGTCACCCATATACATCTCAATAGATCATGCTCCTTTACCCTATCCCTTATTATTGTCGGAATCGTTCCCACGACAGGGAGTTGATATGTCTCCAACGTATCTACTTTTCCAAACATGTTTGCCCTTGTTTTGTACTCTAACTTACATGATTTGACTGGAACTAACCCAGACTGACGTTGTTTTCAGCAGAATTGCCATGGTGTTATTTTTGTGCAGAAATAAAAGTTTTCGGAATGACATGAAAATCCATGGAGAATATTTTTGGAATATATAAAAAAATACTGGCGAAAGAATCAAGACCAGGGGCCCACACCCCTGGGCGCGCCCCCTGTCTCATGGGCCCCCTGAGGATCCACCGACCTCGGGTCCAACTCCATATATTCATGTTCGGGGAGAAAAAATTCTGAGAGAAGGATTCATCACATTTTATAATACGGAATCGCCGCCAAGCCCTAATCTCTCTCGGGAGGGCTGATCTGGAGTCGGTTCGGCGCTCCGGAGAGTGGAGATCATCGCCATCATCATCATCAACCTTCCTCCATCACCAATTTCATGATGCTCACCGTCGTGCATGAGTAATTCCATCGTAGGCTTGCCAGACGGTGATGGGTTGGATGAGATTTACCATGTAATTGAGTTAGTTTTGTTAGGGTTTGATCCCTAGTATCCACTATGTTCTAAGATTGATGTTGCTATAACTTTGCCATGCTTAATGCTTGTCACTAGGGCCCGAGTGCCATGATTTCAGATCTGGACCTATTATGTTTTCATGAATATATGTGAGTTCTTGATCCTATCTTGCAAGTCAATTGTCACCTACTATGTGTTATGATTCGGCAACCCCGAAGTGACAATAATCCTGACCACTCCCGGTGATGACCGTAGTTTGAGGAGTTCATGTATTCGCTAAGTGTTAATGCTTTGGTCTGGTACTCTATTAAAAGGAGGCCTTAATATCCCTGAGTTTCCAATATGACCCCGCTACCACAGGAGAGTAGGACAAAAGATGACATGCAAGTTCTTTCCCATAAGCATGTATGACTATATTCGGAATACATGCCTACATTGCATTGATGAACTGGAGCTAGTTCTATGTCACGCTATGTTATAACTATTACAAGAGGAATCGCATCCGACATAATTATCCATCACTGATCCAATGCCTACGAGCTTTTCACATATTGATCCTTGCTTAGTTACTTTTCTGCTGCCACTGTTACAATTACCACAAAACTGCTATCGTTATTTTTGCCACCGTTATCGTTACTTCCATACTACTTTGCTACTAAATACTTTGCTGCAGATATTAAGTCTTTCAGGTGTAGTTGAATTGACAACTCAGCTGCTAATACTTGAGAATATTCTTTGGCTCCCCTTGTGTCGAATCAATAAATTTGGGTTGAATACTCTACCCTCGAAAACTATTGCGATCCCCTATACTTGTGGGTTATCACGGGTTGAACCTACGCCTTCCCTAATCCGTGTGAACTCGAAAGAGATGTGAGTCATACTCTTCTGGTGCTTCACCAGATAAATCTTTCGCGCTAAAAATTCTTCAAAAATGAGGATTGAATGAAAGGTTAAGCATTGAAGAAGTGGGAGTCAACCTTGAACTTGTGTTCATGCCCATGGACACGATGTAGAACTTATCATTGAAGCTTCTTGTAAAATTTAATTAGTCCCGTGATATAAGTCTATTTTGTATAATTGATGTGATCATTTGCAATCATGATTCCGAATGTATTGTTCTCCTTTCATTTCATTTCTCGGACAAGTTAAACTACTTGTCTTCGGCGGGTCAATAGATCTGTCCAACCGCAATCCTGCTCCACCTCTTAAGAATCCTTAATATAGTGATACTTCTCACCATCACCATTCTTCTTGGTCGCCGTGTTGCTTCTAACCAGGAAACCAATAAGTGAACTCTGTTGTGAGGCTTTTGTACTTTTAGCAACCATGTTGCTTCAGAGTTAATGGTCAATAATTACAATTTAGTGTCATGGATGCTAAATCATCGTTCTGACATTGGTTGTGCAACACAACCCATATTTTGGGTGCCCTTTTCATCCAAGGATTAATTGTGGATGTTTTCCTCGAGCATACATCATTATACCATTTGATGTGACCAATGTTGTCTCATTGTTCACATAATTGTGGAAATCTCGATGAATTATCGTTGAGTCCATCAACCACATCCTCACCTTCTCTTTGGTTAATGATGAACTCTTGTTTCAGAACTTGCTTTCATAATTCATTTCCCGAGAATCTTACAATGTCATCTCATCAATTTGTGTTACATCTTTTCTTCTCAGGCATCCTGAGTCTAAGTTATCCTGACACCAATCAAAGCTGAATCTTGGACAGTTATGATGGTTGGAACATATTCCAAGAGTTATAACATTGGCCGGAGCACCTATTGTTATAGTATATTTTTTTTGTAAGGTTAGCCATTCTCCACGAGTAAATTGTAAGACTTATTCCATAAGTTGTTCCTGATGTATACTGTGTGTATCCAAAGTCTGACCTTTACCTAATGACCATGTCAATGTTATCCCGAAGCATGACTATGATACTCAAACATCAATAGGAACATTGAAAGTGTAATGCTAAATGCTTCTTAATCAGTTATCCCAACACCGTTGTATGGTTACATATCATGATTCTTCTTACCCCTATTTTTCAAATGGTCATGTCCTTGATCTCCTGTCACGTATATCATGACACCCAGTAAGATGTCACTGCTCCTTCTACTTTTAACCCACATGGTGGGCCCATAACCCACAGTTCCACAAGATCAAAAACTGACTCTCTTGTACACCCCTGTTGCCAAAGTTATTCCTCATGCTTGGGTTCGTATGTAATTCATGAGCCACCTTCCGAGAGATCATCAACTCTGGTGTCAGACACAATAATTGTTTCCGTTGAGCTGAAACCCTTTCACGCTCTGTATCAGGCATCGATCGATTGTCTATCTGCTTTATACTTCTTATTGGGCCTTCTTGTTTTTCTCTCGATCTTTATCTTAAGTTTAATTCGAGAGATGCTTCCTGCCACTTCCCCTGAGCTATATACCAGATAATCAACCTTGATAGGACCGTCCTTCCAAAGTTACCCCTTGTCCTTTGGTAAGTACGATGGAGTTCCTGAAGAAACGATGCTGACTTCATCATGATGACCGGAAGCAGAGAAATGAAGACTTCAACGTAGTGGATCGACTTCTTTCAGAAGAGCAACCAAGATCGATAAGACTCGTTAGAATTTTGTAACCGATTCTTTCCCCCTAACACTACCACTTAAATCTCGGGACGAGATTTCTTGTACTGGAGGAGATTTGTAACACCCCGAGAATCCTGCTACAGTAACACCATGCTAATGATGCCAAGTCATCATCATTAAGGCCTAAGAAAAACATTTAAGAAATATTTGTATCTCAAATTCAAATCTAAAATAAAGTCAAATCATATAAGTTTTCAAATTTAAAAACTAAAAAGTACAAACTCTGACAAATAATTCAATGGTAATATTGGTGAAGAAATCATCTTTTTATAAATTGTTTCCATGAACTAAAAAAAATTAAAACATGGGCCAAAACAATATATTAATCACTTTTAAAATTATAAAAATTCCAAAGCTTTCCAAATGCCTCCCAAAGTTTTTGAGGTAGTTCCATATAATGCAATGTTATTTATGGTACTAGTTACATATTTATAAAAGCGAGTTAGTGACTAAAGAAAATACAAAATGTAAAAAAAGGAAAAGGAAAAGAAAACAAAGAAAAGAAAAGAAGAAAGTCTCTTGTGCAGTTGGCCCACCATGAATAGTACAAGATACAGCCCAACTCACCTCATCCTCCTTCTACTGTTCACAGCACACCCCGTGGACAATCTGAGCACGTCCATGGTCCGGATCTCCACGCACCGGACATCTAGCTCCCCTTGGATGCCTACAAGATGAATCTCGTGACCCCTGGCCGAACCCTAGCTGCTCTTCACCTCTCCTCCCGTGCATTTTTTTTCCTCTACCCGTCGCCACTCGAAACCGCCCGTGCTCGCCACCGTCGATCCCGCGGCCACCGTCGTCCCCGTGGCCCGCCGAGGTGTACAGAAGCTCCGTCGACGACTACTACATCCTCCTCGACCATGAGCTCAAGTTGGGACCCCTACATCATGAGGATCGAGCTCCGTCTACCTCGGAACACCGCCGGTGTTCGACTTTGATTCCGGCGCCGTCAAGCCGTCCCCGAGCACACTTAACACCTCTAACGGCTCTCAGTGAGCTTCTCCTCCGGTTCCCCCTATTTTTCCCATCGATCCACCGCCGTAGGCTGCCGTCACCATCGTGCCCGATGCCGTCGAAGCTTGTGCTCACCGCGTCGTTGTACGCGCTCCCGTGTGCCCCTGGCCATGTGCGGCCACGCCCTTGGCCGCCTGCGCGTGCCCCCGCTTGCGCCCGCCACGCGCCCCCGCGCATCGCGTGGCCATGCCCCCTCCGACTCGCTACTGCTTTCGTGTACACGTGTCCTGCTGCTTGCTGTCGTAGCTGCTCTGCTGCAGGCTGCTGGCTGTTTGAAATTATCTCACACGATCAATTACATCAAATCACATAAACGCACGCGCAGGAACACATCAACAAGAAGTTGGCTAGAGGCACATGTCATGCCTCGTAATAACCTTATTGCTTTTCTCTTGTTTCTGGTGTAACAATAGTTAGCCCCGTCTATGTATATATACACGCAGGACCAAGACCTGCCGACCCAACTCAGCCTAAACCTACTCGTATAGGACCTCTAATCCTGGCCATACTTGACACACACACGGACACAACACTAGACCTATAGACATACTACTAGTCAGGCACACATATAGGACTACTATCAAACTCGGACTTACCTAATCCAAATTACACGGCAACGTTGATCACCTTTTACTAATCCTAAATTGACTTAAACACAACTAGCATCACATACGATGACCACTTCCTAGTAAAACCACCAAAACTGAACTAGGCTTTGTTTGGATTACCTAACAATCACCCCCTAATCCAAACAATTGATACTTTATTCGATGAGACACGTAGACGACGTCTTGTTCATCTTGTCTCGCCAATTATCTTCGATGATGCGACTTACCGGACCGCAACTTCTCTTTTTTTTGCAACGATGACCATTACTTCATCAACATCTTTTCTTTTTCATGCCGACTTGCAGACTAAAATCAACGATTACCACGACTACCTGCCACGCTGCCACATCTTATCGTGCTACATGCAGACTAAACGCATAGTCTCATGCAGGAACTCAACTTAACTGGTGCGCGTCCATCTTCACGTAGATCTTCATCTTCTCGTTGGTTGCTTGTGCACGGGGAGGCACATCTCTTCACCCGCCACATGTTCACATCTCTCGTTGTTGTTGTTGACACAACTTACCAAATGACGCTCCCTGTCCAGCGGCAACACAACTTGCCGTATACATGCAATTCAACTTCACCGTATATGAACTCATCGAAACTCCTTGATCACGAACAGAAACGCAAGGCACGATTTCCTTTTTCCATCATCTCTCGTTCTCAATTCTCTTCCGCCAGTGACGAATCTCAACTGCAGCAAACGACTCACACCCCAGAGCTCTTGGACACATCTACAAGAAGTCACAGTCACACCTTCACGACAGCTCGCAACTTTGCCGCCTCTTCCTCGCTCCCCCTGAACGACGATCTTGACGAGATCTTTGAGCACCGCACATCTGCACTACCGCTCCCGTTAGTCTCCTCCAGGTCGTTTCGTCGAACGACAATCACCCGCCACCTCAATTGCGGCAACACCCTCACCGCCTTCTCGCTTTTGCTCCGACAAATGACAACTGCCTGATCCTCCTTGTCGCCGCTTGAATGACAATTGCCTGCTCCTCCTTGATGCTACACTGGCGAATGTATTGCCCGTCCCGTGGCGATAGTCGGGTTGCCACCCCGGGGCAAGCGCACCTTCAAATCGACCTTGCTCTGATACCAATTGTTGGAAATTCTCTCACAAGATCAATTACATTGAATCACATAAACACACACGCAGGAACACATCAACAAGAAGTTGGCCAGAGGCACATGTTGTGCCTCGTAATAATCTTATTGCTTTTCTCATTTTTTCAGATGTAACAATAGTTAGCCCCGCCTGTCTATATATACACGCAGGACCAAGACCTGCCGACCCAACTTAGCCTAAACCTACTCGTATAGGACCTCTAATCGTGGCCATACTTGACACACACACACGGACACAACACAACACGTAGACCTGTAGACATACTACTACTCAGGCACACATATAGGACTAGTACCAAACTCGGACTTACCTAATCCTAATTACACGACAACGCTGATCACCTTTTACTAATCCTAAACTGACTTGAACACAACTAGCATCACATACGATGACCACTTCCTAGTAAAACCGCCAAAACTGAACTAGCCTTTGTTTGGATTACCTAACACCACTGCAGGATGCGGGCTGCTGCTGTCACTCCTTGCGCCGGCGCACGCCCGCACAACGCTCGCTCGCCCAGCCCCCCTGCCCTTGTGCGCCACTCTCACCTACTGCTCGATTCCTGTGGCAAGGCGCTGCTGCCTGCTTGCTGCTCCTGCATCGCTACTGCTCATACCTACTACTGCTCATCCCCGCGTGCTCGCTGGCCGCACTCGCCCTACCCGTGCTGCTGCCACCTGCGCACGCGCGCCAGCCGCGCCCGGCCCTGCTTCCGCCTGTCTGCGCCCAACCGCCCTGCAACTGTGGCCTGGCTCGCCCCTCGCCCCACGACGCTCACTGGCCCAGTGCCCCAGCCTCACGCCGTGCAGTGCCACGCCCTGCGCCCAACTCGTGTGCATACCACCGCTACTCTACCGAATCTACCGTTGCTGCTAATTAGTGTAGCTATATGGATAGCTTTACGAATTTTACACCAACTAACCCTCTAGACAGCCCCTAAACAGCGTCTAAACAGTTGTTAACAAGAGGGAAAATAATATGAGTAGAAAATATACATACAAATTCCATTTTATCCCAGTGGACCAAATCCTTTTGATGAATAGTTTAAATCCTACAAAAATAACAAAATGACATCTTATGTTAATAGAGAACAGAATTAACCTCTAGCCTATTAACTTGCGTGTGCTATGTGTATGTGAGTGCTTTGTGTGTGCGTGTGGCCGGCTGGGTTCTGCTTGGTAGTGGCTGGTCCATGCTTACATTAGTACTACTAGGTGTTATTAGTTAGTGCTAAGTTAGTCTAGTGGTAGATGACATGTAGGGCCCCATTAAATAAGTTAGATTTATTTATTTGCTTAGGTTTAGCCTATGACATGTGGGCTGCCCCTTCTCTATTTAACCAGTCAATTTTACTTGGTCAAACTCGTACTAAACAATTTCACCAATTTTAGAAAATCAATTAAACTTCGAAAAATCATATCTAATTCAGACTAACTCGAATGAAAATAATTTATACACGAAAGTTGATCAGAAAAATGGGACAAACCCAATACGCTATCCACATACCTATCAGATGCCTCCAACACTGCAAACATGGAACCTCCCCCCTGGTTCGTCTGTCTGACAGATGACAGAAACCGGCAAAATGTTCCATTTATTTTCCCGCTTCATCTGCAACGTGTAGCACTATGTTAGGTCACCCCAGCGCAACGTTTTACTTTGCCCTGCTTTGTGATGCATTGTTTGCTCTGTTATTTATTATGTTCCCCCTCCGTTATTTCTTTCTGGTAGACCCCGAGGCCACTGTTGATCCGGTGATCGACTACTTCACCATCCAGGATTTGAGTCTGTCTGCCGAGCAACCAGGCAAGCCAACCCCCCCCCCCTTGATCACCAGATATTGCCCATTCTCTTCTCTCTTATTATTGCATTAGATTTACTACTATTGTTGATTCAATAGCTCCCATTCTATTGCATAGCATGTCTTTGTTACTATAACTGATGATACCTATATTTGCTATACTAAACTTCTTAGTATAGGATGGTTAGTGACCCATCAGTGACCCCCACTTTGTACTAGTTACCCCGCTTTATGTTCGATGACTCGATCAACGTGATCGATGTCCATGCCCGACACCGCACTGATACGTCTCCAACGTATCTCTAATTTTTTATTGTTCCATGCTATTATATTATCTGTTTTAGATGTTTAACAGGCTTTAATATACACTTTTATATGCTTTTTGGGACTAACCTATTAACCCAGCGCACAGTGCCAGTTTCTGTTTTTTCCTTGTTTTGAGTATCGCAGAAAAGGAATACCAAACGGAGTCCAATTGACCTGAAATTGCACGGAGGTTGTTTTTGGACCAGAAGAAGCCCACGGAGTACCGGAGATGGACCAGAAGAATCCCTAGGCCACCACGAGGCTGGAGGGCGCGCCCTACCCCCCTGGGCGCGCCCCCTATTTCGTGGCCGCCTCGGGGACCCCCCTGACTTGTTCCCGACTCCAACACCTCTTATATATACCCAAACTTCCAAAAAGATACCTAGATCGCGAGTTCCGCCGCCGCAAGTCTCTGTAGCCACCGAAAACCAATCTAGACCCGTTTCGGCACCTTGCCAGAGGGGGCAATCCCTCTCCGGTGGCCATCTTCATCATGCCGGTGCTCTGCATGATGAGGGGGGAGTGGTTCATCCTCGGGGCTGAGGGTATGTACCAGTAGCTATGTGTTTGATCTCTCTCTCTCTCGTTTTCTTGAGATGGCACGATCTTGATGTATCGCGAGCTTTGCTACTATAGTTGGATCTTATGATGTTTCTCCCCCTCTGCTTTCTTGTAATGGATTGAGTTTTCCCTTTGAAGTTATCTTATCGTATTGAGTCTTTAAGGCTTTGAGAACACTTGGTGTATGTCTTGCATGTGCTTATCTGTGGTGACAATGGGATATTCATGTGATATACTTGATGTATGTTTTGGCGATCAACTTGCGGGTTCAGTGACCTTGTGAACATATGCATAGGGGTTGGCACTCGTTTTCGTCTTGACTCTCCGATAGAAACTTTGGGGCTATCTTTGAAGTTCTTTGTGTTGGTTGAATAGATGAATCTGAGATTGTGTGATGCATATCTATAATCATGCCCACGGGTACTTGAGGTGACAATGGAGTATCTAGGAGACATTAGGGTTTTGGTTGATGTGTGTCTTAAGGTGTTATTCTAGTACTAACTCTAGGATAGATCGAACGGAAAGAATAGCTTCGTGTTATTTTACTATGGACTCTTGAATAGATCGATCAAAAAGAGTAACTTTGAGGTGGTTTCGTACCCTACAATAATCTCTTCGTTTGTTCTCCGATATTGGTGACTTTGGAGTGACTCTTTGTTGCATGTTGAGGGATTGTTATATGATCTAATTATGTTATCATTGATGAGAGAACTTGCACTAGTGAAAGTATGAACCCTAGGCCTTGTTTCCTAGCATTGCAATACCGTTTATGCTCACTTTTACCACTTGCTACCTTGCTGTTTTTATATTTTCATATTACAAAAACCTATATCTACCATCCATATTGCACTTGTATCACCATATCTTTGTCGAACTAGTGCACCTATAAAATTTACCATTGTATTACGTGTGTTGGGGACACAAGAGACTCTTTGTTATTTGGTTGTAGGGTTGTTTGAGACAGACCATCTTCATCCTACGCCTCCCATGGATTGATACACCTTAGGTCATCCACTTGAGGAAAATTTGCTACTGTCCTACAAACCTCTGCACTTGGAGGCCCAACAACGTCTACAAGAAGAAGGTAGCGTAGTAGACATCAAGCTCTTTTCTGGCGCCGTTGCTAGGGAGGTGAGTGCTTGAAGGTAAATCTTTAGATCTTGCAATCAAATCTTTTAGTTTCTTGTTTTATCACTAGTTTAGCTTATAAAAGAAAGCTACAAAAAATGGAATTAAGGTTGCCTCATATGCTTCATCTTTTTAATATCTTTCGTGAAAATGACGGGAAGGAAAATTGTGCTCAAGTACTAGAAGAAGAATTACATAGAATGCTTGGCATAAAATATGTGAATGATGAGCATGATTGCAATGTTGTTAGTATGAATTCTTTGAATACCCATGATCCTAATGATATTCAAAACCACAAACTTGGGGATGCTGTTTGATGAAGATGATATTTTTTGTCCCCCAAGTTTTGATGAGCAAATTTATTATGATGAAAGCATGCCTCCTATTTATGATGATTATTATGATGACACATATTCTATAAAGAATAAAGATAACCATGAAACTTGTCTTCATGATTTTAATTTTCAGTTGGATTATGCTTCACATGCTAGTTATTTTGTTGAGTTTGCTCCCACTACTATTGATGAGAATAAATTTGCTTATGTGGAGAGCAGTAAAATTTCTATGCAAGTAGATCATGAAAAAAAATGCTTTATGTGCTGGCTATATGGTTGAACTCATTCATGATGCTACTGAAAATTATTATGAGAGAGGAACATATGTTTCTACCTATTGCAATAATATCAAGTTTCCTCTCTATGTTCTTAAAATCTTGAAGTTATGCTTGTTTTGCTTTCCTATGCTAGTTGATTCTTGTTCCCATAAGTTGTTTGCTCACAAAATCCTATGCATATAGGAAGTGGGTTAGACTTAAATGTGCTCGTAATATTCTTCATGATGCTCTCTTTATGTTTTAATTCTTATCTTTTATGCGAGCATCATTGAAATCATCATGCCTAGTTAAAAGGAATTAAAGAAAAGCGATTGTTGGGAGACAACCCAGTATTTACCCCTACTGTTTTTGTGTGTTAACATGATTAAGATACTGTAGTAATCATGTTTATAGCTTTTGTTTCAATAAAGTGACAAGTAGAACATTTGGGAAGACTTGGGTGATGTCTTTGCGATCTTGTTGTAAAAAACAGAAACTTTTGCGCTCATGAGATTAGCTGCCATTTTTTACTGGATAGTGCTTTTAGGTTGATTCTTTTTGCAGAAGATTAATAGACAAATTCCTCACGTCCACCAATTTAATTTGGAATTTTTAGAGTTACAGAAGTATTCGAAAGTTACAGATTGCTACAAACTATTCTGTTTTTGACAGATTCTGTTTTCTATGTGTTGCTTGCTTATTTTGATGAATCTATGAGTAGTATCGGAGGGTATGAACCATAGAGAATTTGGAATATAGTAGAATTACACCTGTATGAATTTAGAATGAGTTCACAGTAGTACCTAAGTGGTGGTTTTATTTTCTTATACTAACAGAGCTTACAAGTTTTCTGTTGAGTTTTGTGTTGTGAAGTTTTCAAGTTTTCGGTAAAGATTCGATGGACTATGGAATAAGGAGTGGCAAGATCCTAAGCTTGGGGATGCCCAAGGCACCTCAAGGTAAAATTCAAGGACAACCAAAATCCTAAGCTTGGCGATGGCCCGGGAAGGCATACCCTCTTTCGTCATCTATCGGTAACTTTACTTAAGGCTATATTTTTATTCACCACATGATATGTGTTTTGCTAGGAGCGTCAATTTATTTTATTTTATTTTTCTTTCTGTTTTAATAATATCCCAAGATCTGCAATTCTTAAATGTTAGAGAGTCTTCACATAGTTACATAATTATTCAACTACTCATTGATCTTGACTTATATCTTTTGGAGTAGTTTGTCATTTGCTCTAGTGCTTCACTTATATCTTTTAGAGCACGACGGTGGTTTTATTTTGAAAAAATAGATGAACTCTCATGCTTCACTTATATTACTTTGAGAGTTCTTTAGAACAGCATGGTAATTTTCTTTGGTTATAAAATTAGTCCTAATATGATAGCATTCAAGATGGGTATAATAAAAACTTTCATATAAAGTGTATTGAATACTATGAGAAGTTTGATACTTGATGATTGTTTTGAGATATGAGGATGGTGATATTAGAGTCATGCTAGTGGAGTAATTGTAAATTTTAGGAATACTTGTGTTCAAGTTTGTGATTCATGTAGCATGCACGTATGGTGAATCGTTATGTGATGAAGTTGGAGCATGATTTATTTATTGACTGTCTTCCTTTGTGTGGAGGTCGGGGTCGCGCGATGGTTAACTCGTACCAACCCTTCCCCTAGGAGCATGCTTCTAGTGCTTTGTTTTGATAACTTGTAGATTTTTGCAATAAGTATACGTGTTGTTTATAAAAAATGTTGAGTCCATGGATTATACGCACCCTCACCCTTCCACCATTGCTAGCCTCTCTAGTACCGTGCAACTTTCGCCGGTACCATACACCCACCATATACCTTCCTCAAAACAGCCACCATACCTACCTATCATGGCATTTCCATAGCCATTCTGAAATATATTGCTATGCAACTTTACACCGTTTCGTTTATTATGACACGCTCCATCATTGTCATATTGCCTTGCATGATCATGTAGTTGACATCGTATTTGTGGCAAAGTCACCGTTCATAATTCTTTCATACATGTCACTCTTGATTCATTGCACATCCCGGTACACCACCAGAGGCATTCACATAGAGTCATATTTTGTTCTAGCATCGAGTTGTAAGTAAATAATAGTGTGATGATCTTCATTATTAGAGCATTGTCCCAGTGAGGAAAGGATGATGGAGACTATGATTCCCCCACCAGTCGGGATGATACTCAGGACGAAAAAAAAAAGAAAAAAAGGCCATAAAAAGGGAAAAAATAAAAGGCCCAAAACAAAAAAAAACAAAAAAATGAGAGAAAAAGATAGAGGGGGCAATGCTACTATCCTTTTTCCACACTTGTGCTTCAAAGTAGCACCATGATCTTCATGGTATAGAGTCTCATATGCTGTCACTTTCATATACTAGTGGGAATTTTTCATCATAGAACTTGGCTTGTATATTCCAATGATGGGCTTCCCCAAATGCCCTAGGTCTTCATGACCAAACAAGTTGGATGCACACCCACTTAGTTTCTTTTTGAGCTTCCATAAACTTATAGCCCTAGTGCATCCGTTGCATGGAAATCCCTACTCACTCACATTGATATCTATTGATGGTCATCTCCATAGACCATTAATACGCCTAGTTGATTTGAGACCATCTTCCTCCTTTTAGTCTTCTCCACAACCACCATTCTATTCCACCTATAGTGCTATGTACATGGCTCGCGCTCATGTATTGCGGGAAAGTTAAAAAAGTTTGAGAATACTAAAGTATGAAACAATTGATTGGCTAAAACCGGGGTTGTGCATGATTTAAATATTTTGTGTGATGAAGATACATCATAGCCAGACTATATGATTTTGTAGGGATAGCTTTCTTTGGCCATGTTATTTTGAGAAGACATGATTACTTTGTTAGTATGCTTGAAGTATTATTATTTTTATGTCAATATTAAACTTTTGTCTTGGATCTTATGGATCTGAATATTCTTGCCACAATAAAGAAAATTCCATTGAGAATTATGTTAATTAGAATTCCACATCAAAAATTCTGTTTTTATCATTTACCTACTCGAGGACGAGCAGGAATTAAGCTTGGGGATGCTTGATACGTCTGCAAAGTATCTATGATTTTTTATTGTTCCATGCTATTATATTATCACTTTTGGATGTTTAATGGGCTTTAATATACACTTTTATATGATTTTTGGGACTAACATATTAACCCAGAGCCCAGTGCCAATTTCTGTTTTTTCCTTGTTTTTGAGTATCACAGAAAAGGAATACCAAACGGACTCCAATTGAACTGAAATTGCACGGAGGTTGTTTTTGGACCAGAAGAAGCCCACGGATTACTGGAGATGGACCAGAAGAGTCCCGAGGCTACCACGAGGGTGGGGGCACGCCCTACCCCCCTGGGCGCGCCCCCCTATCTCGTGGCCACCTCGGGGACCCTCCTGACTTGTTCCCGACTCCAATACCTCTTATATATACACAAACTTCCAGAAAGAAACCTAGATCGGGAGTTCCGCCACCGCAAGTCTCTGTAGCCACCGAAAACCAATCTAGACCCGTTTCGGCACCCTGCCGGAGGGGGGAATCCCTCTCCGGTGGCCATCTTCATCATCCTGGCGCTCTCCATGATGAGGGGGGTAGTTCACCCTCGGGGCTGAGGGTATGTACCAGTAGCTATGTGTTTGATCTCTCTCTCTCGTATTCTTGAGATGGCACGATCTTGATACATTGCCAGCTTTTCTACTATAGTTGGATCTTATGATATTTCTCCCCCTCTACTTTCTTGTAATGGATTGAGTTTTCCCTTTGAAGTTATCTTATCGGATTGAGTCTTTAAGGATTTGAGAACACTTGGTTTATTTCTTGCATGTGCTTATCTGTGATGACAATGGGATATTCACATGATCTACTTGATGTATGTTTTGGTGACCAACTTGCGGGTCCAGTGACCTTGTGAACTTGTGCATAGGAGTTGGCACACGTTTTCGTCTTGACTCTCCCGTAGAAACTTTGGGGCACTCTTTGAAGTTCTTTGTGTTGGTTGAATAGATGAATCTGAGATTGTGTGAGGCATATCGTATAATCATGCCCATAGATACTTGAGGTGACAATGAGTATCTAGGTTACATTAGGGTTTTAGTTGATGTGTGTCTTAAGGTGTTATTCTAGTACGAACTCTAGGATAGATCAAACGAAAAGAATAGTTTCGTGTTATTTTACTATGGACTCTTGAATAGATCGATCAGAAAGAATAACTTTGAGGTGGTTTCGTACCCTACAATATTCTCTTCATTTGTTCTCCGCTATTAGTGACTTTGGAGTGACTCTTTGTTGCATGTTGAGGGATTGTTATATGATCTAATTATGTTATCATTGATGAGAGAACTTGCACTAGTGAAAGTATGAACCCTTGGCCTTGTTTCCTAGCATTGCAATACCGTTTATGCTCACTTTTACCACTTGCTACCTTGCTGTTTTTATATTTTCATATTACAAAAACCTATATCTACCATCCATATTGCACTTGTATCACCATCTCTTTGCCGAACTAGTGCACCTATACAATTTACAATTGTATTGGGTGTGTTGGGGACACAAGAGACTCTTTGTTATTTGGTTGCAGGGTTGTTTGAGAGAGACCATCTTCATCCTACGCCTCCCACGGATTGACAAACCTTAGGTCATCCACTTGAGGGAAATTTGCTATTGTCCTACAAACCTCTGCACTTGGAGGCCCAACAACGTCTACAAGAAGAAGGTTGCGTAGTAGACATCACGCACATCACCCCCCCCCCTTAGTTGTACGACTCTGCAGAGTTAGTTTCGAGTGCCGAGGGTGATACCTTGTCAGCACTTCTGATGTTAACCCTGTAGTGTAGCTATTCGGTTGTGGTTATCGAGGGTGGTTCCTCCTTCACCATTCCCGATAATGACTCTGTCGTACAACCCCTCAAGTGTGGACCATCGAGGGTGATTCCTCTGAGTCCACCTTGACGGTTACATCAAGTGGGAATCCATCGAGGGTGATTCCTCGGGTTACCCCCTTGCTGGTTTTGGACACACGGTTACTTTCACTTACCACAGAACCATGATGACTAAAGTCGGGTCGGCTCGTAGAGTACCCGCAGGTGATTCACGTAGTGGAGGCTGGAGGGACAAGTGGTGCCATCCAGTACTGATGGGCCTGGGTTCTCAACGGCCCCCACTTGATTCTATGTGCTGGAATGGCAAGGCAGGTTGTGACCACCTAGGAGACAGGTGCACTACAAGAAATATGTCAACTTGTGACCTTGACTATTGGTCACTGAATGGTCATTATTTTCCATTTGTGACCTTTTTGTGACAAAAAACAAATGGTCAAAAGCTGGCCGTCGTACATTGAAATTAACGATCTTTCTTCTGGAATGGTCAAAGACGTTTACTACCAAGAAAAAGGTCGTTAGACCAACGACCTTTTGTTTTGGTCGCTAGCTGTCTGCCCAGGCCACGTCGGATCCGACGTGGCAAGCTAACGTGGCAAAATTGCGACCAAATGAAAAGGTCCTAGACAAGATTCAGCCCGGTCCGATTAGGTGTCTATATGGGCCGAGCCCATTAATTCAGCCCATTTAATGTATTTTTTCCTTGTTAATTCTGGTCGGCTTCATGGGCCAAGCCCAACAATTCGGCCTTTTTATTTTCTAGGCCGTGACCTTTTTGCTCCAAAGTTTCTGATTTTATTTTTTTCAAAAGATGGGCCCACTTGTGAGAAGGGACCCAATTGTCAGGTTCTTATAAGTGGTTCCTAGTTGCCATGGTTATATTCTTCAGATCTCAATTTTCTGGTAAGTAAATAACAATAGTTAAATCAAAATAGACATAAAGCAAAATGCTTCAAACAGGTCACAACTAATCTGGAAAAATATGGTTCACATCATTAATACAATCAAACAAAGCAAAACTTGGCACATTATTTCACATCAGGTTTACAATAAAAAATGTTCACATCAGGTAACATAGCTATCACAGTATTCCTAGCTCCATTGAGCTAGAACTCTATGCTTCTCATGACTTGTTCATCACGGACCTCACGACAAAACATGAATGAAGGCCAACATCTGCAAGTTATCAAGCAAAATGGTTATAACAAGCAAAATGCGACATTTTTATCATTTAAGCATAGCAGGACAGGGCAACAACATTTCAATGTTTGAAAAATGAACCAGAATTTCAATGTTTGAACAGAAAAAAAAATGGATACAGTAGATCATATGCGGTTTAAATCAGCCCCTTAGGAGAGACACGTTGACACATTCATTTGGCAACATCTGTAGAAATTGAACCTCATAAACATGCAATGCAGAATTTGTATCTCAAAGAAGTATACATACATATCAGGTTTAATTAGCATAGAGAAGCCAAATGCTAGTAACTCATTATTAGTACACAAGATAGGATTCAGCAAAGTAAACAAGAAGGTGGCTATAGTACAAAAGTAAGCTCATCACACAGAATAAATGAGTGGAGCTACAGTACATCCTCTAAATTATCATGTTCACAAGATTAAAAGTAAGAGCAACATAAGCATATGAGTTTTGTTTGGCACCACCACATCAAACATAGCAACGCCAACATCAAAAGTTTCAACATTATTGCCATATGTTTCCTCGGAATCATACTACACAGAGAAGGGTTCAGCCTCAAGTCTGAACTAGACTTACATGGTGGAGTACAGATTTCAGTGCCTACATAGACAAGAAGCATCAGCTTAAGTTGCAACCCGCAACAGAAACACTTGCAAAAATCGGCCACTTGGGGGTTTGGCAGGAGTACTACCTTGTGGATGTCGCCCATGAAGTGTGAGAGGAACAAGAGCGCTTTCGTCGGGTTATCTGCAGTATTCCTGGATGACTCGTGAGTAGTCTCCCTTGGACCATGAGTCCATGACCAGTAGCTATGTGATGTTCTCCTCCCGTTCTTGTGCTTCACTAATTAGTCCTCGTGAGCTGCCCTACATGATCGAGGCACCTATGTAATCCTTATGATGTTGCTATGTTGAGTTTGCTGGGATCTGATGGATTATGAGATTATGTTCAGATTGATCTTGAGTAATATATTTGATTCACCTCTTTTATATTTTAGTTCATAAGTAATTCTTGCATGTTCCCCGTTGTTATTTATTGCTTTGGCCGAGTAATAGGTAGTGACTCCAAGAGGGAACGTTATGCTTGATTGTGGGTTCATGCCCCTCGATGACTAGCTTGAGTGACAGAAACATGAGTCTAGGGGATGTGCTGTTGCCACAAGGGGGAAAACAACGGTGCTTGTGCCCGCGGGTGCAAGGATTGTTTACTTTACGCAAAGTTCTTTTAATGCAGTTGTCTGTTGCATTGAGTTTACACTATGGGTGGGACTTGCAACTTAATACCAGCGAGATGTTCTGGATAGATATCTCAAGGTGGATGATTAGTAGTAGATATTGATGGATTTCGGTCTACTTACTTTGGCGTACCGCCCATGCTTTGAACCTCAACCTTTCTTGCAATGTAGTCAGCATTGGTTTGCGTTCGTGGTCCTGTCAATTGCCCAGCTGTAATTTGTTTACCTCACATAGCTGTTTTACCGTCTTTTGGGAGAGAGACATCACTAGTGAACATCATGAGACTCCGGTCCATATTACCATCATTGATCACATCCACTATTTACTTTTCGCTATTTTATTTACTATTGCAAAACACTATCTATCACTACTATCATATTGCTTTTAACCCTTTGTGAACTACAAGGCCGGAGAGATTGACAACCTCTCTGTACTCGTTGGGAGCAAAGTTATTTGTATCTGTGTGCAGGTCCACGTTGATTGCTAATTTCGCCGTTAGCAGTTGACACCTACCTGTTGAACCTAGGAGTCTCTGGGGATTCGATCCTTGGCATCTTTGCTAGGGGAAAACACTTCTACTTACTACATCTTACACCTTCCACTTGGGGTAACCAACGAGGGGTTCGAGGCCCATCAAGGAGTATTTTCTGGCGCCGTTGCCGGGGACTCCACTCTTCAGGATAGGGGAGTTGCATGCTATTTTTTACCTTTGCTTTTTAGTCTTGTTAGTTTACCTTTCATAGTTGCTTTAGTACCTTTTTATCGAAAATCACAAAAATAGTTATCTTGCTTGCTTGCTACTATGGGTTCTACCAAAAACACTAAATGGGAGGAGTACACCCCTACTTCCATTGCCCCACTTATCTCTGACGGGGTTTATAAAAAAGATAAACCTTGTGATTACACTAGTTATGACGGAGAGTTTATGCCCATGGCATGGCTTCCCGAAACTTGGGAAGATGTTCAAACTCTTATAATAGAGAGCGAATTAAACAAAGAGGATGACACTACAATTCTGCCCACTAATGATAAAATTGATTTTGATAATTGTAGTATTTCAGAAGTTGTCACATTTCTACAAGGAATGGCTAAGGATCCCAACACTAGCACGCTTAATCTTGCCTTCACAGAGCATATCACTAATGCTCTCATCAAAGCTAGGGAGGAAAAACTTAGAGTAGAAGCCTCCATACCTAGAAAGCTAGGAGATGGTTGGGATTCTATGATTAAAATTAAGATAAACAATTTCTCATGCTTTGCTTTATGTGATATTGTAGCTAATACTTCTATTATGCCCAAAAGACTATATGATATGCTTAAATTGAAACCTTTTGATTCTTGTTCTTTTGGTAATGTTCTCGTTGATTCCTCCATAAAGAAACCTTTGGGGAGGATCGACGATGTTCTTATTATTGTCAATGATAATTATGTGCCCGTTGATTTCACTATTATGGATATTGACTGTGATCCTTCTTGTCCAATTATTTTGGGACGTCCCTTTTTGCGCACCGTTGGTGCTGTCATTGACATGAAAGAGGTTAATATAAAATTTCAGTTTCCTCTCAAGAAAGGGATGGAACACTTCCCTCGTAAGAAGGTCAAGTTACCTTTTGAGTCCGTTGTACGGGCTAGCTATTCTTTTACGTTTGATAAAACTTGATCTATGCATTATGCCTAGCTTAAAGGCATAAAAGAAAGCGCTTTTGGGAGGCAGCCCACATGAATAAATTTTTTGCTTTTGTTGTGTCTTGATGTTGTTTACTGCTTTTGCATCATCATTGTATCTTTGCTTTTCATATTTGTGCCAAGTATAGCCTCTGATTGCTAGAAAGTTCAAAAGTTGTGAGGTGCTGTCGAGGAAACAGATTCTGTCCTTGGATAGAAAAATTCGTATAAAATCACCAGTTCATCTTTTTGGTCTGAATTGTTTCGACAGCGTTCTCTATATAATTGTCTTTCGTGCGTCAGTTCTGAGTTTTTTTATTTGAGTTGCAGAAGTATCCCGAACAGATCAATTACTGCCTGCTGTTCTGTTTTTCACAGATTCTGTCCTGTTTTGCCTTACCTTCACTTTGCAAATTAAGAACTTGCTTTTTCTTTGCAAAAACCTTTTGGCAATCTTGAGAAACAGTAGAACTTCAAGAATATCCTTATTTCCAGCAAGGTATAATTATTTTATTAAGGGTACTAACCTCGCTAATCAGATTATGATGAGTTGTGCATGAAGGGAGTTTTCAAGTGTGCGAGGGAAGATGATAAAAAGATTCAGGAGTGTCAAGCGCTCAAGCTTGGGGATGCCCCCGTGCACCACCAAGAAATATTCAAGGAGACTCAAGCGTCTAAGCTTGGGGATGCCCCCCCGTGCATCCCCTTCTCCATCAACATTATCAGTTCGTCTTTCGTTCCGCTATATTTTTATCACTTCATGTGTTATGTGCTATGCTTGGAGCGTCTTGCTTTTAGTTTTCCTTTTTAGTTTTTCATAACGAGTCGGAACCCAGCATTCCTTTATGTGGGAGAGAAACACGCTCCACCTCTACCTAGAACATTACATAGAATTTTCATGTCTATCTATGCTGTGTGTGTTCTTTGTCTTTTAAATAGCTACTATCGTGCTTTGCTCTTAGTATTCATGCTTATCTTTTCAAGAGCTTTTATTTAGTTGGTTGCTTGAACTCTCTTTAATTACCATGCTCACCGTATTAAGAGAGTTTGCTTCCGTTGCATTGGTTAATGTGTCTATGATAAAGATGCTACTTTCATGATGGTGCTTAGTAGTTCAGGTTTTCTTATGGTTAATCTCAAATAGCTGGGGGGTTCCCAATGTGTCATTGGAGTACCAACTTGGTTTGTTTGCCTATGATGTGGTATGGTTTAGTAATATCTTTCTTCGAGAATTTATTTTGATTGACTTGGCGTATGCTCACGCATATTCAAGACTGTAAAGAAAGTCTGTCAAGCCTTGATGATTTTTTGTTTCTGAGTAGCGATATAACTACCATGCCTGATTCAATATTGCTTTGTCGCTCTGCATGATTATGACCGTCATTGCTCTCTTAGTTGGTCGCTCCCAGTCTTTTGCTAACCTCCACCTGCGCTAAGCAAATTAACCATGCAATACATAGCTCATGGGAAAGTAGCCTAAGAACTATTGTGGTAAAGAATATGTTGCCTATGTATCTTATTTCTTATGAGTTGCTTGCTGAGCGGTAACCATGTTTCTGGGGACGCCATCAACTGTCACACTTTTGTTGAATATCATGTGAGTTGCTATGCATGTTCGTCTTGTCTGAAGTAAGGGTGATTTACCGTGGGTTGAATTAATATGCATATTGTTAGAGAAGAAATTGGGCCGCCAACCAAAGCCATGCATCATGGTGGAAGTTTTAGCTTGGACCTTAATCCTCAATCTCTCATGAGAATATGCTTATGCATTAAAGAGGAGTCCATCATCTATTTTCTATGTTGTCCCGGTATGGATGTCCTCAAGTTGAGATTTATCAAAAACGAGAAATCAAATGCGATCTATCTCCTTGGACCTTTGTACAGGTGGCATAGAGGTACCCCTTTGTGACACTTGGTTAAAACATATGCAATGCAATGATAACCCATGGGGATCCGAGCTAATTAGGACAAGGAGCGAGCACTATTGGTATTCGATGCATGAGGCTTGCAACTTACAGGATGTTTTATGCATGACACATATGAAGTACTACTACCGTTGACACAATTGCTTCCATGTTTCAAAATAAAAAGCTCTAGCACTTCAAGCACCAACTACTGAGAGCATTATTGTCATTCTGAGTGTAATGTGCATTGTCCCAAAGTAGCATTGTCTTTTGCATGATTGTGATATCGTTTATTCTGAAATGATTGTATCTAGTCATCACTTAAACCTTGAAGGTGCCCCTGCACTTATGTTTTGCATCACTAAAGGGGGCAAGCTAGATATCACTTGATCATATTTGCACATCATGTTCATTGCAAATCTTTTTGATATTTTAGTTTCATGTTGTAAAACTTTCAGTCATTTGTGATTTTCTCTTGAGACAACTTAGTTACTTTAGAATCATTGTCTCAGTAAGCTTTTGTCATATGACTATGAGAAAGTCCTATATGGTTAATAGCATGTCACCACAGAAATTATTCTTGTTATCATTTACCTACTCGAGGACGAGCAGGAATTAAGCTTGGGGATGTTGATACGTCCAAAACGTATCTATAATTTCTGCTTGCTCCATGCCACTTTTGGGTGATATTGCTATGATATTCATACACTTCCATACACTTTTGATCATATTTGGACTAACTTACTAATCCAGTGCACCCCAGTGCCAGTTTCTGTTTTCGGCTGTTTTTGTATTTCAGGTTTTCACGTTTCGAGAACTGCCCAGAAAAATCCAGAAAAATTATATAAAAAATCAGCGATACGGAAACAACACTGCGTCCGAAGGGCAGCCTGGTGTGGGCCACAGGGGCTCCAGGCGCCCTGTGGGCGCCCCCCCCCTGGGCCGCGCCGGGGGGGCGCCTGGGCCCCCCGAGGCTCCCCCGGTGCCCTACTTTGGCATATATTTAAAGGGTTCCCCGAAACCCTCAGAACAGGACTTCTTTTCGTGATCCCATCTCTGTTCCGCCGCCGCCGCCGCTTCCAAGATCGGGAGCACCAGGAGAACTCTTCCCGGCACCCTGCCGGAGGGGAGGATCACCACCGGGAGCTTCTCCACCACCATGGACGCCTCCCGGATGACTCGTGAGTAGTCTCCCTTGGACCATGAGTCCATGACCAGTAGCTATGTGATGTTCTCCTCCCGTTCTTGTGCTTCACTAATTAGTCCTCGTGAGCTGCCCTACATGATCGAGGCACCTATGTAATCCTTATGCTGTTGCTATGTTGAGTTTGCTGGGATCCGATGGATTATGAGATTATGTTCAGATTGATCTTGAGTAATATATTTGATTCACCTCTTTTATATTTTAGTTCATAAGTAATTCTTGCATGTTCTCCGTTGTTATTTATTGCTTTGGCCGAGTAATAGTTAGTGACTCCAAGAGGGAACGTTATGCTCGATTGTGGGTTCATGCCCCTCGATGACTAGCTTGAGTGACAGAAACATGAGTCTAGGGGATGTGCTGTTGCCACAAGGGGGAAAACAACGGTGCTTGTGCCCGCGGGTGCAAGGATTGTTTACTTTACGCAAAGTTCTTTTAATGCAGTTGTCTGTTGCATTGAGTTTACACTATGGGTGGGACTCGCAACTTAATACCAGCGAGATGTTCTGGATAGATATCTCAAGGTGGATGATTAGTAGTAGATGCAGATGGATTTCGGTCTACTTACTTTGGCGTACCGCCCATGCTTTGAACCTCAACCTTTCTTGCAATGTAGTCAGCATTGGTTTGCGTTCGTGGTCCTGTCAATTGCCCAGCTGTAATTTGTTACCTCACATAGCTGTTTTATCGTCTTTTGGGAGAGAGACATCACTAGTGAACATCATGTGACTCCGGTCCATATTACCATCATTGATCACATACACTATTTTACTTTTCGCTATTTTATTTACTATTGCAAAACACTATCTATCACCACTATCATATTGATTTTAACCCTTTGTGAACTACAAGGCCGGAGAGATTGACAACCTCTCTATACTCGTTGGGAGCAAAGTTATTTGTATCTGTGTGCAGGTCCACGTTGATTGCTAATTGCGCCGTTAGCGGTTGACACCTACCTGTTGAACCTAGGAGTCTCTGGGGATTCGATCCTTGGCATCTTTGCTAGGGGAAAACACTTCTACTTACTGCATCTTACACCTTCCACTTGGGGTAATCCAACGAGGGGTTCGAGGCCCATCAAGGAGTATTTTCTGGCGCCGTTGCCGGGGACTCCACTCTTCAGGATAGGGGAGTTGCATGCTATCTTTTACCTTTGCTCTTTAGTCTTGTTAATTTACCTTTCAGTTTTATTTATGTCTTTTCACTAGTTGTCCTTATGGACAACCCTATTATTGGATCGCTGCTTGCGGGAAGACGCCCCACACCAGTGGTGGTTGCTCCTCCCCCTACTGAAATTGTGCCCTATAAAATACCAGCCGGTATTATCAATTATGTTTTGGCTAATCGTTATGCAGGAGACAGACATCCCGGTGAACACTTGCTATATCTGTCACAACTATGTTCATTATTTAAGCTTGCAGGTGTATCAAGGGAGTTTCTCATGAGTAAAGTATTCGCCGTATCACTTATAGATAAAGCTTTAGATTGGTATAAGCTTCTCGATAACTCGCACTTGCTTGATTGGCAAGAGCTTGTGTCTCTCTTTTATACTAAGTTTTATCCTCTTCATGATGCTTATGTGGAGAGTAAGAGTACCTTTTTGCATGTGGATCATGGTAACAATGCTTTATGTGATGCTTATATTGTTGAGTTTATTCGTGATCCCACTGAAAGTTATTATGAGAAGGGAACATATGCTTATAGATATCTCAATAATATCAAGTTCCCTCTCTTTATGTTGAAGGTTTTGAAGTTGCACTTGTTTTGTCTTTCTATGCTTATTGCTTTGTGCTTCAATGAATTATTCTATTGCAAAATTCTTATGCATAGGAAGCATGTTAGGCTTAAATGTGTTGGGTATTTGTTTCTTGATCCTCTCTTTTGTTCTTCAACTCTTATTCCTACGAGAGCATCATTAAAGTCTTATGCCTAGCTTAAAGGCATAAAAGAAAGCGCTTTTGGGAGGCAGCCCACATGAATAAAAATTTTGTTTTTGTTGAGTCTTGATGTTGTTTACTGCTGTAGCATCATCATTGTATCTTTGCTTTTCATATTTGTGCCAAGTATAGCCTCTGATTGCTAGAAAGTTCAAAACTTGTGAGGTGCTGTCCAGGAAACAGATTCTGTCCTTGGATAGAAAAATTCGTATAAAATCACCAAATCATCTTTTTGGTCTGAATTTTTCCGACAGCGTTCTCTATATAATTGTCTTTCGTGCGTCAGTTCTGAGTTTTTTGATTTGAGTTGCAGAAGTATCCCGAACAGGTCAATTACTGCCTGCTGTTCTGTTTTTCACAGATTCTGTCCTGTTTTGCCTTACCTTCACTTTGCAAATTAAGAACTTGCTTTTTCTTTGAAAAAACCTTTTGGCAATCTTGAGAAACAGTATAACTTCAAGAATATCCTTATTTCCAGCAAGGTATAATTATTTTATTAAGGATACTAACCTCGCTAATCAGATTATGAATGAGTTATGTATGAAGGGAGTTTTCAAGTGTGCGAGGGAAGATGATAAAAAGATTCAGGAGTGTCAATCGCTCAAGCTTGGGGATGCCCCCGTGCACCCCCAAGAAATATTCAAGGAGACTCAAGCGTCTAAGCTTGGGGATGCCCCCCGTGCATCCCCTTCTCCATCAACATTATCAGTTCTTCTTTCGTTCCGCTATATTTTTATCACTTCATGTGTTATGTGCTATGGTTGGAGCGTCTTGCTTTTAGTTTTCTTTTTAGTTTTTCATAACGAGTCGGAACCCAGCATTCCTTTATGTGGGAGAGAAACACGCTCCACTTCTACCTAGAACACTACATAGAATTTTCATGTCTATCTATGTTGTGTGTGTTCTTTGTCTTTTAATAGCTACTATCGTGCTTTGCTCTTAGTATTCATGCTTATATTTTCAAAGAGCTTTTATTTAGTTGGTTGCTTGAACTCTCTTTAATTACCATGCTAAATAAAAGCTCTTTGAAAATATAAGCATGAATACTAAGAGCAAAGCACGATAGTAGCTATTAAAAGACAAAGAACACACACAACATAGATAGACATGAAAATTCTATGTAGTGTTCTAGGTAGAGGTGGAGCGTGTTTCTCTCCCACATAAAGGAATGCTGGGTTCCGACTCGTTATGAAAAACTAAAAAGAAAACTAAAAGCAAGACGCTCCAAGCATAGCACATAACACATGAAGTGATAAAAATATAGCGGAACGAAAGACGAACTGATAATGTTGATGGAGAAGGGGATGCACGGGGGGCATCCCCAAGCTTAGATGCTTGAGTCTCCTTGAATATTTCTTGGGGGTGCACGGGGGCATCCCCAAGCTTGAGCGCTTGACACTCCTGAATCTTTTTATCATCTTCCCTCGCACACTTGAAAACTCCCTTCATACACAACTCATTCATAATCTGATTAGCAAGGTTAGTATCCTTAATAAAGTAATTATACCTTGCTGGAAATAAGGATATTCTTGAAGTTCTACTGTTTCTCAAGATTGCCAAAAGGTTTTTGCAAAGAAAAAGCAAGTTCTTAATTTGCAAAGTGAAGGTAAGGCAAAACAGGACAGAATCTGTGAAAAACAGAACAGCAGGCAGTAATTGACCTGTTCGGGATACTTCTGCAACTCAAATAAAAAAACTCAGAACTGACGCACAAAAGACAATTATATAGAGAACGCTGTCAAAAAAATTCAGACCAAAAAGATGATCTGTTGATTTTATACGAATTTTTCTATCCAAGGACAGAATCTGTTTCCTGGACAGCACCTCACAACTTTTGAACTTTCTAGCAATCAGAGGCTATACTTGGCACAAATATAAAAAGCAAAGATACAATGATGATGCTACAGCAGTAAACAACATCAAGACTCAACAAAAACAAAAATTTTATTCATGTGGGCTGCCTCCCAAAAGCGCTTTCTTTTATGCCTTTAAGCTAGGCATAATGCATAGATCAAGTTTTATCAAGAGTAAAAGAATAACTAGCCCGTACAACGGACTCAACAGGTAACTTGAACTTCTTGCGAGGGAAGTGTTCCATCCCTTTCTTGAGAGGAAACTGAAATTTTATATTACCCTCTTTCATGTCAATGACAGCACCAACGGTGCGCAAAAAGGGACGTCCCAAAATAATTGGACATGAAGGATCACATTCAATATCCATAATAGTGAAATCAACGGGCACATAATTATCATTGACAACAATAAGAACATCGTCGATCATCCCCAAAGGTTTCTTTATGGAAGAATCAACAAGACGAACACCAAAAGAACAAGAATCATAAGGTTTCAATTTAAGCATATCATATATCCTTTTGGGCATAACAGAGGTACTAGCACCAACATCACATAATGCATAACAAGAGAAGTCATTCAAATAAATTTTTATCATAGGATCCCAACCATCTTCTAGCTTTCTAGGTATGGAGGCTTCTACTCTAAGTTTCTCCTCCCTAGCTTTGATGAGAGCATTAGTGATATGCTCTGTGAAGGCAAGGTTAAGCGTGCTAGTGCGGGGATCTCTAGACATTTTGTGAAGGAAATCAATAACTTCGGTAAGAGTGCAATTATCAAAATCAAGGTCACGAGCATCAAGTAAAGTGGTAGAGGTGTCCTTAAGGCTCACCTGTTTGGTAGTTAACATAGCATCACCATTAATAGGTCCATTGGGACCAGGAGTACATTGGGTGCTAAGAGTGTGAACATTCTCAATAACTTGGATAGTAGTAACAGTGTGGTGGGTAGGAAGGCTCTTAATTCTTTCCTCTTCCTCCCTTTCTCTAGCCCATCTCTCTTTAAGCTTAGCCATCATCCTAATATTTTCATTGATTTGTACTTGAGTAGCATTAATAGGGATGACTTCCTTCTCCATAAGTGAAGAAGTTTCAATTTTTAGCAATTTGAACTGATTGGCTAAATGGTCTACCTTAAAAGAAAGATCATCTAGTTTATGTAGTTTCTCTTCTACATTCTTATTAAAGGCTTTTTGGGTAGTGATGAAATCTCTAAGCATGGTCTCTAGTTCAGTATTGAAGTTCTTGGTACTAGGATAAGCATTGTTGTTCCCATAAGAGTTAGAGGGGAACGGTCTAGAATTGTTACCAAAGTTACTCCTATAAGCATTGTTGTTGAAATTGTTTCTAGCGATAAAGTTAACATCTACTTGTTCTTGAGCAATCAAAGAATTTAAAGGAACATCACGAGGATCAACAGTTGATTGCTTCGAAAGTAGAGACATGATCAAGTCAACTTTTTCATTGAGGGAGGAAATCTCCTTGACAGAGTTTACCTTCCTACCTGTTGGAGCGCGTTCGGTGTGCCATTGGGAATAGTTGGTCATCATCTCATCGAGAAGCTTTGTGGCAGCACCAAGTGTAGTTGACATAAAAGTTCCTCCCGCGGCCGAATCTAACAAGTTCCGCGAGGTAAAGTTCAAGCCTGCATAAAAAGTTTGGATAACCATCCAAGTAGTCAAACCGTGAGTAGGGCAGTTCTTGATAAGAGACTTCATATGTTCCCAAGCTTGGGCAACATGTTCATTATCCAATTGTTTAAAATTCATGATGTTACTTCTAAGTTGGATAATTTTAGCAGGTGGATAGTATTTTCCAATAAAAGCATCTTTGCACTTGTCCCATGAATCTATGCTATTTCTAGGCAAAGACTGAAACCAAATTTTTGCTCCTCCTCTCAAAGAGAAAGGAAAAAGCTTAAGCTTAACAATATTACCATCTATTTCTTGGTACTTTTGCATATCACAAAGTTCTACAAAGTTGTTCAAGTGTAAAGCAGCATCATCTCCAGCACCGGAGAATTGATCTTTCATGACTAAGTTAAGTAAAGCAGGTTTAATTTCATATGAAGGTGCTGAAGTGGCAGGTGTAGTGATAGGTGTGCTGATAAAGTCATCGTTGTTGTGACTAGTGAAGTCACACAACTTGGTGTTCTCGGTGGAACCCATAGTAGCAAGCAAGCAAGATAACTATTTTTGTGATTTTCGATAAAAGGTACTAAAGCAAAAACTGAAAGGTAAACTAACAAGACTAAAAAGCAAAGGTAAAAGATAGCATGCAACTCCCCTATCTTGAAGAGTGGAGTCCCCGGCAACGGCGCCAGAAAAACTCCTTGATGGGCCTCTAACCCCTCGTTGGTTACCCCAAGTGGAAGGTGTGAGATGCAGTGTTGTGGAAGTTTTTCCCTTAGCAAAGATGCCAAGGATCGAATCCCCAGAGACTCCTAGGTTCAACAAGTAGGTGTCAACTGCTAACGGCGCCAGATATTAGCAATCAACGTGGACCTGCACACAGATACAAATAACTTTGCTCCCAGCGAGTACAGAGAGGTTGTCAATCCCTCCGGCCTTGTAGTTCACAAAGGATTAAACGCAAATGATAGTAGTGATAGATAATGTTTGCAATAGTAAATAATAGCGAAAAGTAAATAGCGGATGTGATCAATGATGGTAATATGGACCGGAGTCTCATGATGTTCACTAGTGATGTCTCTCTCCCAAAAGACGATAAAACAGCTATGTGAGGTAAACGAATTACAGCTAGGCAATTGACAGGACCACGAACGCAAACCAATGCTGACTACATTGCAAGAAAGGTTGAGGTTCAAAGCATGGGCGGTACGCCAAAGTAAGTAGACCGAAATCCATCAATATCTACTACTAATCATCCACCTTGAGATATCTATCCAGAACATCTCGCTGGTATTAAGTTGCAAGTCCCACCCATAGTGTAAACTCAATGCAACAGACAACTGCATTAAAAGAACTTTGCGTAAAGTAAACAATCCTTGCACCCGCGGGCACAAGCACCGTTGTTTTCCCCCTTGTGGCAACAGCACATCCCCTAGACTCATGTTTCTGTCACTCAAGCTAGTCATCGAGGGGCATGAACCCACAATCAAGCATAACGTTCCCTCTTGGAGTCACTACCTATTACTCGGCCAAAGCAATAAATAACAACGGGGAACATGCAAGAATTACTTATGAACTAAAATATAAAAGAGGTGAATCAAATATATTACTCAAGATCAATCTGAACATAATCTCATAATCCATCAGATCCCAGCAAACTCAACATAGCAACATCATAAGGATTACATAGGTGCCTCGATCATGTAGGGCAGCTCACGAGGACTAATTAGTGAAGCACAAGAACGGGAGGAGAACATCACATAGCTACTGGTCATGGACTCATGGTCCAAGGGAGACTACTCACGAGTCATCCAGGAATACTGCAGATAACCCGACGAAAGCGCTCTTGTTCCTCTCACACTTCATGGGCGACATCCACAAGGTAGTACTCCTGCCAAACCCCCAAGTGGCCGATTTTTGCAAGTGTTTCTGTTGCGGGTTGCAACTTAAGCTGATGCTTCTTGTCTATGTAGGCACTGAAATCTGTACTCCACCATGTAAGTCTAGTTCAGACTTGAGGCTGAACCCTTCTCTGTGTAGTATGATTCCGAGGAAACATATGGCAATAATGTTGAAACTTTTGATGTTGGCGTTGCTATGTTTGATGTGGTGGTGCCAAACAAAACTCATATGCTTATGTTGCTCTTACTTTTAATCTTGTGAACATGATAATTTAGAGGATGTACTGTAGCTCCACTCATTTATTCTGTGTGATGAGCTTACTTTTGTACTATAGCCACCTTCTTGTTTACTTTGCTGAATCCTATCTTGTGTACTAATAATGAGTTACTAGCATTTGGCTTCTCTATGCTAATTAAACCTGATATGTATGTATACTTCTTTGAGATACAAATTCTGCATTGCATGTTTATGAGGTTCAATTTCTACAGATGTTGCCAAATGAATGTGTCAACGTGTCTCTCCTAAGGGGCTGATTTAAACCGCATATGATCTACTGTATCCATTTTTTTTTCTGTTCAAACATTGAAATTCTGGTTCATTTTTCAAACATTGAAATGTTGTTGCCCTGTCCTGCTATGCTTAAATGATAAAAATGTCGCATTTTGCTTGTTATAACCATTTTGCTTGATAACTTGCAGATGTTGGCCTTCATTCATGTTTTGTCGTGAGGTCCGTGATGAACAAGTCATGAGAAGCATAGAGTTCTAGCTCAATGGAGCTAGGAATACTGTGATAGCTATGTTACCTGATGTGAACATTTTTTATTGTAAACCTGATGTGAAATAATGTGCCAAGTTTTGCTTTGTTTGATTGTATTAATGATGTGAACCATATTTTTCCAGATTAGTTGTGACCTGTTTGAAGCATTTTGCTTTATGTCTATTTTGATTTAACTATTGTTATTTACTTACCAGAAAATTGAGATCTGAAGAATATAACCATGGCAACTAGGAACCACTTATAAGAACCTGACAATTGGGTCCCTTCTCACAAGTGGGCCCATCTTTTGAAAAAAATAAAATCAGAAACTTTGGAGCAAAAAGGTCACGGCCTAGAAAATAAAAAGGCCGAATTGTTGGGCTTGGCCCATGAAGCCGACCAGAATTAACAAGGAAAAAATACATTAAATGGGCTGAATTAATGGGCTCGGCCCATATAGACACCTAATCGGACCGGGCTGAATCTTGTCTAGGACCTTTTCATTTGGTCGCAATTTTGCCACGTTAGCTTGCCACGTCGGATCCGACGTGGCCTGGGCAGACAGCTAGCGACCAAAACAAAAGGTCGTTGGTCTAACGACCTTTTTCTTGGTAGTAAACGTCTTTGACCATTCCAGAAGAAAGATCGTTAATTTCAATGTACGACGGCCAGCTTTTGACCATTTGTTTTTTGTCACAAAAAGGTCACAAATGGAAAATAATGACCATTCAGTGACCAATAGTCAAGGTCACAAGTTGACATATTTCTTGTAGTGCACCTGTCTCCTAGGTGGTCACAACCTGCCTTGCCATTCCAGCACATAGAATCAAGTGGGGGCCGTTGAGAACCCAGGCCCATCAGTACTGGATGGCACCACTTGTCCCTCCAGCCTCCACTACGTGAATCACCTGCGGGTACTCTACGAGCCGACCCGACTTTAGTCATCATGGTTCTGTGGTAAGTGAAAGTAACCGTGTGTCCAAAACCAGCAAGGGGGTAACCCGAGGAATCACCCTCGATGGATTCCCACTTGATGTAACCGTCAAGGTGGACTCAGAGGAATCACCCTCGATGGTCCACACTTGAGGGGTTGTACGACAGAGTCATTATCGGGAATGGTGAAGGAGGAACCACCCTCGATAACCACAACCGAATAGCTACACTACAGGGTTAACATCAGAAGTGCTGACAAGGTATCACCCTCGGCACTCGAAACTAACTCTGCAGAGTCGTACAACTAAGGGGGGGGGGTGATGTGCGTGATGTCTACTACGCAACCTTCTTCTTGTAGACGTTGTTGGGCCTCCAAGTGCAGAGGTTTGTAGGACAATAGCAAATTTCCCTCAAGTGGATGACCTAAGGTTTGTCAATCCGTGGGAGGCGTAGGATGAAGATGGTCTCTCTCAAACAACCCTGCAACCAAATAACAAAGAGTCTCTTGTGTCCCCAACACACCCAATACAATTGTAAATTGTATAGGTGCACTAGTTCGGCAAAGAGATGGTGATACAAGTGCAATATGGATGGTAGATATAGGTTTTTGTAATATGAAAATATAAAAACAGCAAGGTAGCAAGTGGTAAAAGTGAGCATAAACGGTATTGCAATGCTAGGAAACAAGGCCAAGGGTTCATACTTTCACTAGTGCAAGTTCTCTCATCAATGATAACATAATTAGATCATATAACAATCCCTCAACATGCAACAAAGAGTCACTCCAAAGTCACTAATAGCGGAGAACAAATGAAGAGAATATTGTAGGGTACGAAACCACCTCAAAGTTATTCTTTCTGATCGATCTATTCAAGAGTCCATAGTAAAATAACACGAAACTATTCTTTTCGTTTGATCTATCCTAGAGTTCGTACTAGAATAACACCTTAAGACACACATCAACTAAAACCCTAATGTAACCTAGATACTCATTGTCACCTCAAGTATCTATGGGCATGATTATACGATATGCCTCACACAATCTCAGATTCATCTATTCAACCAACACAAAGAACTTCAAAGAGTGCCCCAAAGTTTCTACGGGAGAGTCAAGACGAAAACGTGTGCCAACTCCTATGCACAAGTTCACAAGGTCACTGGACCCGCAAGTTGGTCACCAAAACATACATCAAGTAGATCATGTGAATATCCCATTGTCATCACAGATAAGCACATGCAAGAAATAAACCAAGTGTTCTCAAATCCTTAAAGACTCAATCCGATAAGATAACTTCAAAGGGAAAACTCAATCCATTACAAGAAAGTAGAGGGGGAGAAATATCATAAGATCCAACTATAGTAGAAAAGCTGGCAATGTATCAAGATCGTGCCATCTCAAGAATACGAGAGAGAGAGATCAAACACATAGCTACTGGTACATACCCTCAGCCCCGAGGGTGAACTACCCCCCTCATCATGGAGAGCGCCAGGATGATGAAGATGGCCACCGGAGAGGGATTCCCCCCTCCGGCAGGGTGCCGAAACGGGTCTAGATTGGTTTTCGGTGGCTACAGAGACTTGCGGTGGCGGAACTCCCGATCTAGGTTTCTTTCTGGAAGTTTGTGTATATATAAGAGGTATTGGAGTCGGGAACAAGTCAGGAGGGTCCCCGAGGTGGCCACGAGATAGGGGGGCGCGCCCAGGGGGGTAGGGCGTGCCCCCACCCTCGTGGTAGCCTCGGGACTCTTCTGGTCCATCTCCAGTAATCCGTGGGCTTCTTCTGGTCCAAAAACAACCTCCGTGCAATTTCAGTTCAATTGGAGTCCGTTTGGTATTCCTTTTCTGTGATACTCAAAAACAAGGAAAAAACAGAAACTGGCACTGGGCTCTGGGTTAATATGTTAGTCCCAAAAATCATATAAAAGTGTATATTAAAGCCCATTAAACATCCAAAAGTGATAATATAATAGCATGGAACAATAAAAAATCATAGATACTTTGCAGACGTATCAAGCATCCCCAAGCTTAATTCCTGCTCGTCCTCGAGTAGGTAAATGATAAAAACAGAATTTTTGATGTGGAATTCTAATTAACATAATTCTCAATGGATTTTTCTTTATTGTGGCAAGAATATTCAGATCCATAAGATCCAAGACAAAAGTTTAATATTGACATAAAAATAATAATACTTCAAGCATACTAACAAAGTAATCATGTCTTCTCAAAATAACATGGCCAAAGAAAGCTATCCCTACAAAATCATATAGTCTGGCTATGATGTATCTTCATCACACAAAATATTTAAATCATGCACAACCCCTGTTTTAGCCAATCAATTGTTTCATACTTTAGTATTCTCAAACTTTTTTAACTTTCCCGCAATACATGAGCGCGAGCCATGTACATAGCACTATAGGTGGAATAGAATGGTGGTTGTGGAGAAGACTAAAAGGAGGAAGATGGTCTCAAATCAACTAGGCGTATTAATGGTCTATGGAGATGACCATCAATAGATATCAATGTGAGTGAGTAGGGATTTCCATGCAACGGATGCACTAGGGCTATAAGTTTATGGAAGCTCAAAAAGAAACTAAGTGGGTGTGCATCCAACTTGTTTGGTCATGAAGACCTAGGGCATTTGGGGAAGCCCATCATTGGAATATACAAGCCAAGTTCTATGATGAAAAATTCCCACTAGTATATGAAAGTGACAGCATATGAGACTCTATACCATGAAGATCATGGTGCTACTTTGAAGCACAAGTGTGGAAAAAGGATAGTAGCATTGCCCCCTCTATCTTTTTCTCTCATTTTTTTGTTTTTTTTTGTTTCGGGCCTTTTATTTTTTCCCTTTTTATGGCCTTTTTTCTTTTCTTTTTCTTTTTTCGTCCTGAGTATCATCCCGACTGGTGGGGGAATCATAGTCTCCATCATCCTTTCCTCACTGGGACAATGCTCTAATAATGAAGATCATCACACTTTTATTTACTTACAACTCGATGCTAGAACAAAATATGACTCTATGTGAATGCCTCTGGTGGTGTACCGGGATGTGCAATGAATCAAGAGTGACATGTATGAAAGAATTATGAACGGTGACTTTGCCACAAATACGATGTCAACTACATGATCATGCAAGGCAATATGACAATGATGGAGCGTGTCATAATAAACGAAACGGTGTAAAGTTGCATAGCAATATATTTCAGAATGGCTATGGAAATGCCATGATAGGTAGGTATGGTGGCTGTTTTGAGGAAGGTATATGGTGGGTGTATGGTACCGGCGAAAGTTGCACGGTACTAGAGAGGCTAGCAATGGTGGAAGGGTGAGGGTGCGTATAATCCATGGACTCAACATTTTTTTATAAAGAACACGTATACTTATTGCAAAAATCTACAAGTTATCAAAACAAAGCACTAGAAGCATGCTCCTAGGGGAAGGGTTGGTACGAGTTAACCATCGCGCGACCCCGACCTCCACACAAAGGAAGACAGTCAATAAATAAATCATGCTCCAACTTCATCACATAACGATTCACCATACGTGCATGCTACATGAATCACAAACTTGAACACAAGTATTCCTAAAATTTACAATTACTCCACTAGCATGACTCTAATATCACCATCCTCATATCTCAAAACAATCATCAAGTATCAAACTTCTCATAGTATTCAATACACTTTATATGAAAGTTTTTATTATACCCATCTTGAATGCTATCATATTAGGACTAATTTTATAACCAAAGAAAATTACCATGCTGTTCTAAAGAACTCTCAAAGTAATATAAGTGAAGCATGAGAGTTCATCTATTTTTTCAAAATAAAACCACCGTCGTGCTCTAAAAGATATAAGTGAAGCACTAGAGCAAATGACAAACTACTCCAAAAGATATAAGTCAAGATCAATGAGTAGTTGAATAATTATGTAACTATGTGAAGACTCTCTAACATTTAAGAATTGCAGATCTTGGGATATTATTAAAACAGAAAGAAAAATAAAATAAAATAAATTGACGCTCCTAGCAAAACACATATCATGTGGTGAATAAAAATATAGCCTTAAGTAAAGTTACCGATAGATGACGAAAGAGGGTATGCCTTCCCGGGCCATCGCCAAGCTTAGGATTTTGGTTGTCCTTGAATTTTACCTTGAGGTGCCTTGGGCATCCCCAAGCTTAGGATCTTGCCACTCCTTATTCCATAGTCCATCGAATCTTTACCGAAAACTTGAAAACTTCACAACACAAAACTCAACAGAAAACTTGTAAGCTCTGTTAGTATAAGAATATAAAACCACCACTTAGGTACTACTGTGAACTCATTCTAAATTCATACAGGTGTAATTCTACTATATTCCAAATTCTCTATGGTTCATACCCTCCGATACTACTCATAGATTCATCAAAATAAGCAAGCAACACATAGAAAACAGAATCTGTCAAAAACAGAATAGTTTGTAGCAATCTGTAACTTTCGAATACTTCTGTAACTCTAAAAATTCCAAATTAAATTGGTGGACGTGAGGAATTTGTCTATTAATCTTCTGCAAAAAGAATCAACCTAAAAGCACTATCCAGTAAAAAATGGCAGCTAATCTCATGAGCGCAAAAGTTTCTGTTTTTTACAACAAGATCGCAAAGACATCACCCAAGTCTTCCCAAATGTTCTACTTGTCACTTTATTGAAACAAAAGCTATAAACATGATTACTACAGTATCTTAATCATGTTAACACACAAAAACAGTAGGGGTAAATACTGGGTTGTCTCCCAACAATCGCTTTTCTTTAATTCATTTTAGCTAGGCATGATGATTTCACTGATGCTCGCATAAAAGATAAGAATTAAAACATAAAGAGAGCATCATGAAGAATATTACGAGCACATTTAAGTCTAACCCACTTCCTATATGCATAGGATTTTGTGAGCAAACAACTTATTGGAATAAGAATCAACTAGCATAGGAAAGCAAAACAAGCATAACTTCAAGATTTTAAGAACATAGAGAGGAAACTTGATATTATTGCAATAGGTAGAAACATATGTTCCTCTCTCATAATAATTTTCAGTAGCATCATGAATGAGTTCAACCATATAGCCAGCACATAAAGCATTTTTTTTCATGATCTACTTGCATAGAAATTTTACTGCTCTCCACATAAGCAAATTTATTCTCATCAATAGTAGTGGGAGCAAACTCAACAAAATAACTAGCATGTGAAGCATAATCCAACTGAAAATTAAAATCATGAAGACAAGTTTCATGGTTATCTTTATTCTTTATAGAATATGTGTCATCATAATAATCATCATAAATAGGAGGCATGCTTTCATCATAATAAATTTGCTCATCAAAACTTGGGGGACAAAAAATATCATCTTCATCAAACAGCATCCCCAAGTTTGTGGTTTTGAATATCATTAGGATCATGGGTATTCAAAGAATTCATACTAACAACATTGCAATCATGCTCATCATTCACATATTTTATGCCAAGCATTCTATGTAATTCTTCTTCTAGTACTTGAGCACAATTTTCCTTCCCGTCATTTTCACGAAAGATATTAAAAAGATGAAGCATATGAGGCAACCTTAATTCCATTTTTTGTTGCTTTCTTTTATAAGCTAAACTAGTGATAAAACAAGAAACTAAAAGATTTGATTGCAAGATCTAAAGATTTACCTTCAAGCACTCACCTCCCCAGCAACGGCGCCAGAAAAGAGCTTGATGTCTACTACGCTACCTTCTTCTTGTAGACGTTGTTGGGCCTCCAAGTGCAGAGGTTTGTAGGACAGTAGCAAATTTTCCTCAAGTGGATGACCTAAGGTGTATCAATCCATGGGAGGCGTAGGATGAAGATGGTCTGTCTCAAACAACCCTACAACCAAATAACAAAGAGTCTCTTGTGTCCCCAACACACGTAATACAATGGTAAATTTTATAGGTGCACTAGTTCGACAAAGATATGGTGATACAAGTGCAATATGGATGGTAGATATAGGTTTTTGTAATATGAAAATATAAAAACAGCAAGGTAGCAAGTGGTAAAAGTGAGCATAAACGGTATTGCAATGCTAGGAAACAAGGCCTAGGGTTCATACTTTCACTAGTGCAAGTTCTCTCATCAATGATAACATAATTAGATCATATAACAATCCCTCAACATGCAACAAAGAGTCACTCCAAAGTCACCAATATCGGAGAACAAACGAAGAGATTATTGTAGGGTACGAAACCACCTCAAAGTTACTCTTTTTGATCGATCTATTCAAGAGTCCATAGTAAAATAACACGAAGCTATTCTTTCCGTTCGATCTATCCTAGAGTTAGTACTAGAATAACACCTTAAGACACACATCAACCAAAACCCTAATGTCTCCTAGATACTCCATTGTCACCTCAAGTACCCGTGGGCATGATTATAGATATGCATCACACAATCTCAGATTCATCTATTCAACCAACACAAAGAACTTCAAAGATAGCCCCAAAGTTTCTATCGGAGAGTCAAGACGAAAACGAGTGCCAACCCCTATGCATATGTTCACAAGGTCACTGAACCCGCAAGTTGATCGCCAAAACATACATCAAGTATATCACATGAATATCCCATTGTCACCACAGATAAGCACATGCAAGACATACACCAAGTGTTCTCAAAGCCTTAAAGACTCAATACGATAAGATAACTTCAAAGGGAAAACTCAATCCATTACAAGAAAGCAGAGGGGGAGAAACATCATAAGATCCAACTATAGTAGCAAAGCTCGCGATACATCAAGATCGTGCCATCTCAAGAAAACGAGAGAGAGAGAGATCAAACACATAGCTACTGGTACATACCCTCAGCCCCGAGGATGAACCACTCCCCCCTCATCATGCAGAGCACCGGCATGATGAAGATGGCCACCGGAGAGGGATTGCCCCCTCTGGCAAGGTGCCGAAACGGGTCTAGATTGGTTTTCGGTGGCTACAGAGACTTGCGGCGGCGGAACTCGCGATCTAGGTATCTTTTTGGAAGTTTGGGTATATATAAGAGGTGTTGGAGTCGGGAACAAGTCAGGGGGGTCCCCGAGGCGGCCACGAAATAGGGGGCGCGCCCAGGGGGGTAGGGCGCGCCCTCCAGCCTCGTGGTGGCCTAGGGATTCTTCTGGTCCATCTCCGGTACTCCGTGGGCTTCTTCTGGTCCAAAAACAACCTCCGTGCAATTTCAGGTCAATTGGACTCCGTTTGGTATTCCTTTTCTGCGATACTCAAAACAAGGAAAAAACAGAAACTGGCACTGTGCGCTGGGTTAATAGGTTAGTCCCAAAAAGCATATAAAAGTGCATATTAAAGCCTGTTAAACATCTAAAACAGATAATATAATAGCATGGAACAATAAAAAATTAGAGATACGTTGGAGACGTATCAGTGCGGTGTCGGGCATGGACATCGATCACGTTGATCGAGTCATCAAACATAAAGCGGGGTAACTAGTACAAAGTGGGGGTCACTGATGGGTCACTAACCATCCTATACTAAGAAGTTTAGTATAGCAAATAAAGGTATCATCAGTTATAGTAACAAAGACATGCTATGCAATAGAATGGGAGCTATTGAATCAACAATAGTAGTAAATCTAATGCAATAATAAGAGAGAAGAGAATGGGCAATATCTGGTGATCAAGGGGGGGGGGGGTTGGCTTGCCTGGTTGCTCGGCAGACAGACTCAAATCCTGGATGGTGAAGTAGTCGATCACCGGATCAACAGTGGCCTCGGGGTCTACCAGAAAGAAATAACGGAGGGGGAACATAATAAATAACAGAGCAAACAATGCATCACAAAGCAGGGCAAAGTAAAACGTTGCGCTGGGGTGACCTAACATAGTGCTACACGTTGCAGATGAAGCGGCAAAATAAATGGAACATTTTGCCGGTTTCTGTCATCTGTCAGACAGACGAACCAGGGGGGAGGTTCCATGTTTGCAGTGTTGGAGGCATCTGATAGGTATGTGGATAGCGTATTGGGTTTGTCCCATTTTTCTGATCAACTTTCGTGTATAAATTATTTTCATTCGAGTTAGTCTGAATTAGATATGATTTTTCGAAGTTTAATTGATTTTCTAAAATTGGTGAAATTGTTTAGTACGAGTTTGACCAAGTAAAATTGACTGGTTAAATAGAGAAGGGGCAGCCCACATGTCATAGGCTAAACCTAAGCAAATAAATAAATCTAACTTATTTAATGGGGCCCTACATGTCATCTACCACTAGACTAACTTAGCACTAACTAATAACACCTAGTAGTACTAATGTAAGCATGGACCAGCCACTACCAAGCAGAACCCAGCCGGCCACACGCACACACAAAACACTCACATACACATAGCACACGCAAGTTAGTAGGCTAGAGGTTAATTCTGTTCTCTATTAACATAAGATGTCATTTTGTTATTTTTGTAGGATTTAAACTATTCATCAAAAGGATTTGGTCCACTGGGATAAAATGGAATTTGTATGTATATTTTCTACTCATATTATTTTCCCTCTTGTTAACAACTGTTTAGACGCTGTTTAGGGGCTGTCTAGAGGGTTAGTTGGTGTAAAATTCGTAAAGCTATCCATATAGCTACACTAATTAGCAGCAACGGTAGATTCGGTAGAGTAGCGGCGGTATGCACACGAGTTGGGCGCAGGGCGCGGCACTGCACGGCGTGAGGCTGGGGCACTGGGCCAGTGAGCGTCGTGGGGCGAGGGGCGAGCCAGGCCACAGTTGCAGGGCGGTTGGGCGCAGACAGGCGGAAGCAGGGCCGGGCGCGGCTGGCGCGCGTGCGCAGGTGGCAGCAGCACGGGTAGGGCGAGTGCGGCCAGCGAGCACGCGGGGATGAGCAGTAGTAGGTATGAGCAGTAGCGATGCAGGAGCAGCAAGCAGGCAGCAGCGCCTTGCCACAGGAACCGAGCAGTAGGTGAGAGTGGCGCACGAGGGCAGGGGGGCTGGGCGAGCGAGCGTTGTGCGGGCGTGCGCCGGCGCAAGGAGTGACAGCAGCAGCCCGCATCCTGCAGTGGTGTTAGGTAATCCAAACAAAGGCTAGTTCAGTTTTGGCGGTTTTACTAGGAAGTGGTCATCGTATGTGATGCTAGTTGTGTTCAAGTCAGTTTAGGATTAGTAAAAGGTGATCAGCGTTGTCGTGTAATTAGGATTAGGTAAGTCCGAGTTTGGTACTAGTCCTATATGTGTGCCTGAGTAGTAGTATGTCTACAGGTCTACGTGTTGTGTTGTGTCCGTGTGTGTGTGTCAAGTATGGCCACGATTAGAGGTCCTATACGAGTAGGTTTAGGCTAAGTTGGGTCGGCAGGTCTTGGTCCTGCGTGTATATATAGACAGGCGGGGCTAACTATTGTTACATCTGAAAAAATGAGAAAAGCAATAAGATTATTACGAGGCACAACATGTGCCTCTGGCCAACTTCTTGTTGATGTGTTCCTGCGTGTGTGTTTATGTGATTCAATGTAATTGATCTTGTGAGAGAATTTCCAACAATTGGTATCAGAGCAAGGTCGATTTGAAGGTGCGCTTGCCCCGGGGTGGCAACCCGACTATCGCCACGGGACGGGCAATACATTCGCCAGTGTAGCATCAAGGAGGAGCAGGCAATTGTCATTCAAGCGGCGACAAGGAGGATCAGGCAGTTGTCGTTTGTCGGAGCAAAAGCGAGAAGGCGATGAGGGTGTTGCCGCAATTGAGGTGGCGGGTGATTGTCGTTCGACGAAACGACCTGGAGGAGGCTGACGGGAGCGGTAGTGCAGATGTGCGGTGCTCAAAGATCTCGTCAAGATCGTCGTTCAGGGGGAGCGAGGAAGAGGCGGCAAAGTTGCGAGCTGTCGTGAAGGTGTGACTGTGACTTCTTGTAGATGTGTCCAAGAGCTCTGGGGTGTGAGTCGTTTGCTGCAGTTGAGATGCGTCACTGGCGGAAGAGAACTGAGAACGAGAGATGATGGAAAAAGGAAATCGTGCCTTGCGTTTCTGTTCGTGATCAAGGAGTTTCGATGAGTTCATATACGGTGAAGTTGAATTGCATGTATACGGCAAGTTGTGTTGCCGCTGGACAGGGAGCGTCATTTGGTAAGTTGTGTCAACAACAACAACAAGAGATGTGAACATGTGGCGGGTGAAGAGATGTGCCTCCCCGTGCACAAGCAACCAACGAGAAGATGAAGATCTACGTGAAGATGGACGCGTACCAGTTAAGTTGAGTTCCTGCATGAGACTATGCGTTTAGTCTGCATGTAGCACGATAAGATGTGGCAGCGTGGCAGGTAGTCGTGGTAATCGTTGATTTTAGTCTGCAAGTCGGCATGAAAAAGAAAAGATGTTGATGAAGTAATGGTCATCGTTGCAAAAAAAAGAGAAGTTGCGGTCCGGTAAGCCGCGTCATCGAAGATAATTGGCGAGACAAGATGAACAAGACGTCGTCTACGTGTCTCATCGAATAAAGTATCAATTGTTTGGATTAGGGGGTGATTGTTAGGTAATCCAAACAAAGCCTAGTTCAGTTTTGGTGGTTTTACTAGGAAGTGGTCATCGTATGTGATGCTAGTTGTGTTTAAGTCAATTTAGGATTAGTAAAAGGTGATCAACGTTGCCGTGTAATTTGGATTAGGTAAGTTCGAGTTTGATACTAGTCCTATATGTGTGCCTGAGTAGTAGTATGTCTATAGGTCTAGTGTTGTGTCCGTGTGTGTGTCAAGTATGGCCAGGATTAGAGGTCCTATACGAGTAGGTTTAGGCTGAGTTGGGTCGGCAGGTCTTGGTCCTGCGTGTATATATACATAGACGGGGCTAACTATTGTTACACCAGAAACAAGAGAAAAGCAATAAGGTTATTACGAGGCATGACATGTGCCTCTAGCCAACTTCTTGTTGATGTGTTCCTGCGCGTGCGTTTATGTGATTTGATGTAATTGATCGTGTGAGATAATTTCAAACAGCCAGCAGCCTGCAGCAGAGCAGCTACGACAGCAAGCAGCAGGACACGTGTACACGAAAGCAGTAGCGAGTCGGAGGGGGCATGGCCACGCGATGCGCGGGGGCGCGTGCAGGGAGCGGCGGGCGCAAGCGGGGGCACGCGCAGGCGGCCAAGGGCGTGGCCGCACATGGCCAGGGGCACACGGGAGCGCGTACAACGACGCGGTGAGCACAAGCTTCGACGGCATCGGGCACGATGGTGACGGCAGCCTACGGCGGTGGATCGATGGGAAAAATAGGGGGAACCGGAGGAGAAGCTCACTGAGAGCCGTTAGAGGTGTTAAGTGTGCTCGGGGACGGCTTGACGGCGCCGGAATCAAAGTCGAACACCGGCGGTGTTCCGAGGTAGACGGAGCTCGATCCTCATGATGTAGGGGTCCCAACTTGAGCTCATGGTCGAGGAGGATGTAGTAGTCGTCGACGGAGCTTCTGTACACCTCGGCGGGCCACGGGGACGACGGTGGCCGCGGGATCGACGGTGGCGAGCACGGGCGGTTTCGAGTGGCGACGGGTAGAGGAAAAAAATGCACGGGAGGAGAGGTGAAGAGCAGCTAGGGTTCGGCCAGGGGTCACGAGATTCATCTTGTAGGCATCCAAGGGGAGCTAGATGTCCGGTGCGTGGAGATCCGGACCATGGACGTGCTCAGATTGTCCACGGGGTGTGCTGTGAACAGTAGAAGGAGGATGAGGTGAGTTGGGATGTATCTTGTACTATTCATGGTGGGCCAACTGCACAAGAGACTTTCTTCTTTTCTTTTCTTTGTTTTCTTTTCCTTTTCCTTTTTTTACATTTTGTATTTTCTTTAGTCACTAACTCGCTTTTATAAATATGTAACTAGTACCATAAATAACATTGCATTATATGGAACTACCTCAAAAACTTTGGGAGGCATTTGGAAAGCTTTGGAATTTTTATAATTTTAAAAGTGATTAATATATTGTTTTGGCCCATGTTTTAATTTTTTTTAGTTCATGGAAACAATTTATAAAAAGATGATTTCTTCACCAATATTACCATTGAATTATTTGTCAGAGTTTGTACTTTTTAGTTTTTAAATTTGAAAACTTATATGATTTGACTTTATTTTAGATTTGAATTTGAGATACAAATATTTCTTAAATGTTTTTCTTAGGCCTTAATGATGATGACTTGGCATCATTAGCATGGTGTTACTGTAGCAGGATTCTCGGGGTGTTACAAATCTCCTCCAGTACAAGAAATCTCGTCCCGAGATTTAAGTGGTAGTGTTAGGGGGAAAGAATCGGTTACAAAATTCTAACGAGTCTTATCGATCTTGGTTTCTCTTCTGAAAGAAGTCGATCCACTACGTTGAAGTCTTCATTTCTCTGCTTCCGGTCATCATGATGAAGTCAGCATCGTTTCTTCAGGAACTCCATCGTACTTACCAAAGGACAAGGGGTAACTTTGGAAGGACGGTCCTATCAAGGTTGATTATCTGGTATATAGCTCAGGGGAAGTGGCAGGAAGCATCTCTCGAATTAAACTTAAGATAAAGATCGAGAGAAAAACAAGAAGGCCCAATAAGATGTATAAAGCAGATAGACAATCGATCGATGCCTGATACAGAGCGTGAAAGGGTTTCAGCTCAACGGAAACAATTATTGTGTCTGACACCAGAGTTGATGATCTCTCGGAAGGTGGCTCATGAATTACATACGAACCCAAGCGTGAGGAATAACTTTGGCAACAGGGGTGTACAAGAGAGTCAGTTTTTGATCTTGTGGAACTGTGGGTTATGGGCCCACCATGTGGGTTAAAAGTAGAAGGAGTGGTGACATCTTACTGGGTGTCATGATATACGTGACAGGAGATCAAGGACATGACCATTTGAAAAATAGGGGTAAGAAGAATCATGATATGTAACCATACAACGGTGTTGGGATAACTGATTAAGAAGCATTTAGCATTACACTTTCAATGTTCCTATTGATGTTTGAGTATCATAGTCATGCTTCGGGATAACATTGACATGGTCATTAGGTAAAGGTCAGACTTTGGATACACACAGTATACATCAGGAACAACTTATGGAATAAGTCTTACAATTTACTCGTGGAGAATGGCTAACCTTACAAAAAAAAATATACTATAACAATAGGTGCTCCGGCCAATGTTATAACTCTTGGAATATGTTCCAACCATCATAACTGTCCAAGATTCAGCTTTGATTGGTGTCAGGATAACTTAGACTCAGGATGCCTGAGAAGAAAAGATGTAACACAAATTGATGAGATGACATTGTAAGATTCTCGGGAAATGAATTATGAAAGCAAGTTCTGAAACAAGAGTTCGTCATTAACCAAAGAGAAGGTGAGGATGTGGTTGATGGACTCAACGATAATTCATCGAGATTTCCACAATTATGTGAACAATGAGACAACATTTGTCACATCAAATTGTATAATGATGTATGCTCGAGGAAAACATCCACAATTAATCCTTGGATGAAAAGGGTACCCAAAATATGGGTTGTGTTGCACAACCAATGTCAGAACGATGATTTAGCATCCATGACACTAAATTGTAATTATTGACCATTAACTCTGAAGCAACATGGTTGCTAAAAGTACAAAAGCCTCACAACAGAGTTCACTTATTGGTTTCCTGGTTAGAAGCAACACGGCGACCAAGAAGAATGGTGATGGTGAGAAGTATCACTATATTAAGGATTCTTAAGAGGTGGAGCAGGATTGCGGTTGGACAGATCTATTGACCCGCCGAAGACAAGTAGTTTAACTTGTCCGAGAAATGAAATGAAAGGAGAACAATACATTCGGAATCATGATTGCAAATGATCACATCAATTATACAAAATAGACTTATATCACGGGACTAATTAAATTTTACAAGAAGCTTCAATGATAAGTTCTACATCGTGTCCATGGGCATGAACACAAGTTCAAGGTTGACTCCCACTTCTTCAATGCTTAACCTTTCATTCAATCCTCATTTTTGAAGAATTTTTAGCGCGAAAGATTTATCTGGTGAAGCACCAGAAGAGTATGACTCACATCTCTTTCGAGTTCACACGGATTAGGGAAGGCGTAGGTTCAACCCGTGATAACCCACAAGTATAGGGGATCGCAATAGTTTTCGAGGGTAGAGTATTCAACCCAAATTTATTGATTCGACACAAGGGGAGCCAAAGAATATTCTCAAGTATTAGCAGCTGAGTTGTCAATTCAACTACACCTGAAAGACTTAATATCTGCAGCAAAGTATTTAGTAGCAAAGTAGTATGGAAGTAACGATAACGGTGGCAAAAATAACGATAGCAGTTTTGTGGTAATTGTAACAGTGACAGCAGAAAAGTAACTAAGCAAGGATCAATATGTGAAAAGCTCGTAGGCATTGGATCAGTGATGGATAATTATGTCGGATGCGATTCCTCTTGTAATAGTTATAACATAGCGTGACATAGAACTAGCTCCAGTTCATCAATGCAATGTAGGCATGTATTCCGAATATAGTCATACATGCTTATGGGAAAGAACTTGCATGACATCTTTTGTCCTACTCTCCTGTGGTAGCGGGGTCATATTGGAAACTCAGGGATATTAAGGCCTCCTTTTAATAGAGTACCAGACCAAAGCATTAACACTTAGCGAATACATGAACTCCTCAAACTACGGTCATCACCGGGAGTGGTCAGGATTATTGTCACTTCGGGGTTGCCGAATCATAACACATAGTAGGTGACAATTGACTTGCAAGATAGGATCAAGAACTCACATATATTCATGAAAACATAATAGGTCCAGATCTGAAATCATGGCACTCGGGCCCTAGTGACAAGCATTAAGCATGGCAAAGTTATAGCAACATCAATCTTAGAACATAGTGGATACTAGGGATCAAACCCTAACAAAACTAACTCAATTACATGGTAAATCTCATCCAACCCATCACCGTCTGGCAAGACTACGATGGAATTACTCATGCACGACGGTGAGCATCATGAAATTGGTGATGGAGGAAGGTTGATGATGATGATGGCGATGATCTCCACTCTCCGGAGCGCCGAACCGACTCCAGATCAGCCCTCCCGAGAGAGATTAGGGCTTGGCGGCGATTCCGTATTATAAAATGTGATCAATCCTTCTCTCAGATTTTTTTCTCCCCGAACATGAATATATGGAGTTGGACCCGAGGTCGGTGGATCCTCAGGGGGCCCATGAGACAGGGGGCGCGCCCAGGGGTGTGGGCCCCTGCTCTTGATTCTTTCGCCAGTATTTTTTTATATATTCCAAAAATATTCTCCATGGATTTTCATGTCATTCCGAAAACTTTTATTTCTGCACAAAAATAACACCATGGCAATTCTGCTGAAAACAACGTCAGTCTGGGTTAGTTCCAGTCAAATCATGTAAGTTAGAGTACAAAACAAGGGCAAACATGTTTGGAAAAGTAGATACGTTGGAGACATATCAACTCCCTGTCGTGGGAACGATTCCGACAATAATAAGGGATAGGGTAAAGGAGCATGATCTATTGAGATGTATATGGGTGACACAGTGGTTTTACCGAGTCCGGGCCTCTCGTCGTGGAGATAACATCCCTATGTCTCGTGCTCCGAAGAGGCTTTGTGTTATCTGAGTATGTATCCGGAGATTACAATGACAGAGAGAGAGAGAGAGAGAGATAGAGAGAGGGAGAGAGAGAGAGGGAGAGAGAGAGGGAGA
>LR738709.1:72923960-72941649 GCA_902687465.1 Secale cereale
AGTCCCACCCATAGTGTAAACTCAATGCAACAGACAACTGCATTAAAAGAACTTTGCGTAAAGTAAACAATCCTTGCACCCGCGGGCACAAGCACCGTTGTTTTCCCCCTTGTGGCAACAACACATCCCCTAGACTCATGTTTCTGTCACTCAAGCTAGTCATCGAGGGGCATGAACCCACAATCAAGCATAACGTTCCCTCTTGGAGTCACTACCTATTACTCGGCCAAAGCAATAAATAACAACGGGGAACATGCAAGAATTACTTATGAACTAAAATATAAAAGAGGTGAATCAAATATATTACTCAAGATCAATCTGAACATAATCTCATAATCCATCGGATCCCAGCAAACTCAACATAGCAACATCATAAGGATTACATAGGTGCCTCGATCATGTAGGGCAGCTCACGAGGACTAATTAGTGAAGCACAAGAACGGGAGGAGAACATCACATAGCTACTGGTCATGGACTCATGGTCCAAGGGAGACTACTCACGAGTCATCCGGGAGGTGTCCATGGTGGTGGAGAATCTCCCGGTGGTGATCCTCCCCTCCGGCAGGGTGCCGGGAAGAGTTCTCCTGGTGCTCCCGATCTTGGAAGCGGCGGCGGCGGCGGAACAGAGATGGGATCGCGAAAAGAAGTCCTCTTCTGAGGGTTACGGAGGACCCTTTAAATATATGCCAAAGTAGGGCACCGGGGGAGCCTCGGGGGGCCCAGGCGCCCCCCCGGCGCGGCCCAGGGGGGGGGGGCGCCCACAGGGCGCCTGGAGCCCCTGTGCCCCCCCAAGGCTGCCCTTCAGACGCAGTGTTGTTTCCGGATCGCTGATTTTTTTATATAATTTTTCTGGATTTTTCTGGGCAGTTCTCGAAACGTGAAAACCTGAAATACAAAAACAGCCGAAAACAGAAACTGGCACTGGGGTGCACTGGATTAGTAAGTTAGTCCAAATATGATCAAAAGTGTATGGAAGTGTATGAATATCATAGCAATATCGCCCAAAAGTGGCATGGAGCAAGCAGAAATTATAGATACGTTTTGGACGTATCAACATCCCCAAGCTTAATTCCTGCTCGTCCTCGAGTAGGTAAATGATAACAAGAATAATTTCTGTGGTGACATGCTATTAACCATATAGGACTTTCTCATAGTCATATGACAAAAGCTTACTGAGAAAATGATTCTAAAGTAATTAAGTTTTCTCAAGAGAAAATCACAAATGACTGAGAGTTTTACAACATGAAACTGAAACATCAAAAAGATTTCCAATGAACATGATGTGCAAATATGATAAAGTGATATCTAGCTTGCCCCCTTTAGTGATGCAAAACATAAATGCAAGGGCACCTTCAAGGTTTAAGTGATGACTAGATACAATCATTTCAGAATAAACGATATCAAAATCATGCAAAAGACAATGCTACTTTGGGACAATGCACATTACACTCAGAATGACAATCATGCTCTCAGTAGTTGGTGCTTCAACATAAAGGTAAAAGAAAGGTTAAGTGCTAAAGCTTTTTATTTTGAAAACATGGAAGCAATTGTTTCAATGGTAGTAGTACTTCATATGTGTCATGTATAAAACATCTTATAAGTTGCAAGCCTCATGCATCAAATACTAATAGTGCTCGCTCCTTGTCCTAATTAGCTCGGATCCCCATGGGTTATCATTGCATTGCATATGTTTTAACCAAGTGTCACAATGGGGTACCTCTATGCCACCTGTACAAAGGTCCAAGGAGATAGATCGCATTTGATTTCTCGTTTTTGATAAATCTCAACTTGAGGACATCCATACCGGGACAACATAGAAAATAGATGATGGACTCCTCTTTAATGCATAAGCATATTCTCATGAGAGATTGAGGATTAAGGTCCAAGCTAAAACTTCCACCATGATGCATGGCTTTGGTTGGCGGCCCAATGTTCTTCTCTAACAATATGCATATTAATTCAACCCACGGTAAATCACCCTTACTTCAGACAAGACGAACATGCATAGCAACTCACATGATATTCAACAAAAGTGTGACAGTTGATGGCGTCCCCAGAAACATGGTTACCGCTCAGCAAGCAACTTATAAGAAATAAGATACATAAGCAACATATTCTTTACCACAATAGTTTTTAGGCTACTTTCCCATGAGCTATGTATTGCATGGTTAGTTTGCTTAGTGCAGGTGGAGGTTAGCAAAACACTGGGAGCGACCAACTAAGAGAGCAATGACGGTCATAATCATGCAGAGCGACAAAGCAATATTGAATCAGGCATGGTAGTTATATCGCTACTTAGAAACAAAAGATCATCAAGGCTTGACAGACTTTCTTTACAGTCTTGAATATGTGTGAGCATACGCCAAGTCAATCAAAATAAATTCTCGAAGGAAGATATTACTAAACCATACCACATCATAGGAAAACAAACCATGTTGGTACTCCAATAACGCATTGGGAACCCCCCAGCTATTTGAGATTAACCATAAGAAAACCTGAACTACTAAGCACCATCATGAAAGCAGCATCTTTATCATAGACACATTAACCCATGCAACGGAAGCAAACTCTCTTAATAAGGTGAGCATGGTAATTAAAGAGATTTCAAGCAACCAACTAAATAGAAGCTCTTGAAAAGATAAGCATGAATACGTAGAGCAAAGTATGATAGTAGCTATTAAAAGACAAAGAACACACATAACATAGATAGACATGAAAATTCTATGTAATGTTCTAGGTAGAGGTGGAGCGTGTTTCTCTCCCACATAAAGGAATGCTGAGTTCCGACTCGTTATGAAAAACTAAAAAGAAAACTAAAAGCAAGACGCTCCAAGCATAGCACATAACATATGAAGTGATAAAAATATAGCGAAACGAAAGACGAACTGATAATGTTGATGGAGAAGGGGATGCACGGGGGCATCCCCAAGCTTAGATGCTTGAGTCTCCTTGAATATTTCTTGGGGGTGCACGGGGGCATCCCCAAGCTTGAGCGCTTGACACTCCTGAATCTTTTTATCATCTTCCCTCGCACACTTGAAAACCCCCTTCATACATAACTCATCATAATCTGATTAGAGAGGTTAGTACCCTTAATAAAATAATTATACCTTGCTGGAAATAAGGATATTCTTGAAGTTATACTGTTTCTCAAGATTGCCAAAAGGTTTTTGCAAAGAAAAAGCAAGTTCTTAATTTGCAAAGTGAAGGTAAGGCAAAACAGGACAGAATCTGTGAAAAACAGAACAGCAGGCAGTAATTGACCTGTTCGGGATACTTCTGCAACTCAAATCAAAAAACTCAGAACTGACGCACGAAAGACAATTATATAAAGAACGCTTTAGAAAAAATTCAGACCAAAAAGATGATCTGGTGATCTTATACGAATTTTTCTATCCAAGGACAGAATCTGTTTCCTGGACAGCACCTCACAACTTTTGAACTTTCTAGCAATCAGAGGCTATACTTGGCACAAATATGAAAAGCAAAGATACAATGATGATGCTACAGCAGTAAACAACACCAAGACACAACAAAAGCAAAAAAATTATTCATGTGGGCTGCCTCCCAAAAGCGCTTTCTTTTATGCCTTTAAGCTAGGCATAATGAATAGATCAAGTTTTATCAAGAGTAAAAGAATAACTAGCCCGTACAACGGACTCAAAAGGTAACTTGACCTTCTTACGAGGGAAGTGTTCCATCCCTTTCTTGAGAGGAAACTGAAATTTTATATTACCCTCTTTCATGTCAATGACAGCACCAACGGTGCGCAAAAAGGGACGTCCCAAAATAATTGGACATGAAGGATCACATTCAATATCCATAATAGTGAAATCAACGGGCACATAATTATCATTGACAACAATAAGAACATCGTCAATCCTCCCCAAAGGTTTCATATGGAAGAATCAACGAGACGAACACCAAAAGAACAAGAATCATAAGGTTTCAATTTAAGCATATCATATATTCTTTTGGGCATAACAGAGGTACTAGCACCAACATCACATAATGCATAACAAGAGAAGTCATTCAAATAATTTTTTATCATAGGATCCCAACCATCTTCTAGCTTTCTAGGTATGGAGGCTTCTACTCTAAGTTTCTCCTCCCTAGCTTTGATGAGAGCATTAGTGATATGCTCTGTGAAGGCAAGGTTGAGCGTGCTAGTGCGGGGATCTCTAGACATTTTGTGAAGGAAATCAATAACTTCTTTAAGAGTGCAATTATCAAAATCATGGTCACGAGCATCAAGTAAAGTGGTAGTGGTGTCCTTAAGGTTCACATGTTTGGTAGTTTCTATAGCATCACCATTAATAGGTCCATTGGGACCAGGAGTACATTGGGTGCTAAGAGTGTGAACATCCTCAATAACTTGGATAGTAGCAACAGTGTGGTGGGTAGGAAGGCTCTTAATTCTTTCCTCTTCCTCCCTTTCTCTAGCCCATCTTTCTTTTAGCTTAGCCATCATCCTAATATTTTCATTAATTTGTACTTGAGTAGCATTAATAGTTATGACTTCCCTCTCCTTAAGAGGAGAAGTTTCAATTTTCAGAAATTTTACCTCATTGGCTAAGTGATCTACCTTAAAAGAAAGATCATCTAGTTTATGTAGTTTCTCTTCTACATTATTATTAAAGGCTTTTTGGGTAGTGATGAAATCTCTAAGCATGGTCTCTAGTTCAGTATTGGAGTTCTTGGTACTAGGATAAGCATTGTTGTTCCCATAAGAGTTAGAGGGGAACGGTCTAGGATTGCTACCAAAGTTACTCCTATAAGCATTGTTGTTAAAATTGTTTCTAGAGATAAAATTCACATCTACTTGTTCTTGAGCAATCAAAGAATTTGAAGGAACATCACGAGGATCAACAGTAGATTGCTTCGAAAGTAGAGACATGATCAAGTCAACTTTTTCATTAAGGGAGGAAATCTCCTCGACAGAGTTTACCTTCCTACCTGTTGGAGCGCGTTCGGTGTGCCATTGGGAATAGTTGGTCATCATCTCATCGAGAAGCTTTGTGGCAGCACCAAGTGTAGTTGACATAAAAGTTCCTCCCGCGGCCGAGTCTAACAAGTTCCGCGAGGTAAAGTTCAAGCCTGCATAAAAAGTTTGGATAACCATCCAAGTAGTCAAACCGTGAGTAGGGCAGTTCTTGATAAGAGATTTCATATGTTCCCAAGCTTGGGCAACGTGTTCATTATCCAATTGTTTAAAATTCATGATGTTACTTATAAGTTGGATAATTTTAGCAGGTGGATAGTATTTTCCGATAAAAGCATCTTTGCACTTGTCCCATGAATCTATGTTATTTCTAGGCAAAGACTGAAACCAAATTTTAGCTCCTCCTCTCAAGGTGAAAGGAAAAAGCTTAAGCTTAACAATATTACCATCTATTTCTTGGTACTTTTGCATATCACAAAGTTCTACAAAGTTGTTCAAGTGTAAAGCAGCATCATCTCCAGCACCGGAGAATTGTTCTTTCATGACTAAGTTAAGTAAAGCAGGCTTAATTTCATATGAAGGTGCTGAAGTGGCAGGTGTAGTGATAGGTGTGCTGATAAAGTCATCGTTGTTGTGACTAGTGAAGTCACACAACTTGGTGTTCTCGGTGGAACCCATAGTAGCAAGCAAGCAAGATAACTATTTTTGTGATTTTTGATAAAAGGAACTAAAGCAATAATGAAAGGTAAACTAACAAGACTAAAAAGCAAAGGTAAAAGATAGCATGCAACTCCCCTATTCTGAAGAGTGGACTCCCCGGCAACGGCGCCAGAAAATACTCCTTGATGGGCCTCGAATCCCTCGTTGGTTACCCCAAGTGGAAGGTGTAAGATGCAGTAAGTAGAAGTGTTTTCCCCTAGCAAAGATGCCAATGATTGAATCCCCAGAGACTCCTAGGTTCAACAAGTAGGCGTCAATTGCTAACGGCGCAATCAGCAATCAACGTGGACCTGCACACAGATACAAATAACTTTGCTCCCAACGAGTACAGAGAGGTTGTCAATCTCTCCTGCCTTGTAGTTCACAAAGGGTTAAAAGCAGTATGATAGTACTGATAGATAGTGTTTTGCAATATTTATTAAATAGCGAAAAGTAAATAGTGGATGTGATCAATGATGGTAATATGGACCGTAGTCTCATGATGTTCACTAGTGATGTCTCTCTCCCAAAAGACGATAAAACAGCTATGTGAGGTAAACAAATTACAGCTGGGCAATTGACAGGACCACGAACGCATACAAATGCTGATTACATTGCAAGAAAGGTTGAGGTTCAAAGCATGGGCAGTACGCCAAAGTAAGTAGACCGAAATCCATCAATATCTACTACTAATCATCCACCTTGAGATATCTATCCAGAACATCTCGCTGGTATTAAGTTCTGAGTCCCACCCATAGTGTAAACTCAATGCAACAGACAACTGCATTAAAAGAACTTTGCGTAAAGTGAACAATCCTTGCACCCGTGGGCACAAGCACCGTTGTTTTCCCCCTTGTGGCAACAACACATCCCTAGACTCATGTTTCTGTCACTCAAGCTAGTCATCGAGGGGCATGAACCCACAGTCGAGCATAACGTTCCCTCTTGGAGTCACTACCTATTACTCGGCCAAAGCAATAAATAACAACGGGGAACATGCAAGAATTACTTATGAACTAAAATATAAAAGAGGTGAATCAAATATATTACTCAAGATCAATCTGAACATAATCTCATAATCCATCGGATCCCAGCAAACTCAACATAGCAACAGCATAAGGATTACATAGGTGCCTCGATCATGTAGGGCAGCTCACGAGGACTAATTAGTGAAGCACAAGAACGGGAGGAGAACATCACATAGCTACTGGTCATGGACTCATGGTCCAAGGGAGACTACTCACGAGTCATCCGGGAGGCGTCCATGATGGTGGAGAAGCTCCCGGTGGTGATCCTCCCCTCCGGCAGGGTGCCGGGAAGAGTTCTCCTGGTGCTCCCGATCTTGGAAGCGGCGGCGGCAGCGGAACAGAGATGGGATCGCGAAAAGAAGTCCTCTTCTGAGGGTTACGGAGGACCCTTTAAATATATGCCAAAGTAGGGCACCGGGGGAGCCTCGGGGGGCCCAGGCGCCCCCCCCGGCGCGGCCCGGGGGGGGGGGCGCCCACAGGGCGCCTGGATCCCCTGTGCCCCCCCCAGGCTGCCCTTCGGACGCAGTGTTGTTTCCGGATCGCTGATTTTTTATATAATTTTTCTAGATTTTTCTGGGCAGTTCTCGAAACGTGAAAACCTGAAATAAAAAACAGCCGAAAACAGAAACTGGCACTGGGGTGCACTGGATTAGTAAGTTAGTCCAAATATGATCAAAAGTGTATGGAAGTGTATGAATATCATAGCAATATCACCCAAAAGTGGCATGGAGCAAGCAGAAATTATAGATACGTTTTGGACGTATCAAGTGGTCGGGTGTCATCCAAGTGGATGGTATGCTGTTTGTCCGAGTGGATAGTACATTGCTTGTCCGAGTGGATAGTATGTCTGTATGAAATTTATCTGGACCCACATCCTGTGTGGACCCCATGCTTTATGATATTTCGGCCCTTTGTGGGCCTACCTGTTACGTGTATCCCCAACATTAGCCCCCGAATCGATTGCGATTTTGCAGAACGAGTTTGTGAAAGACACAATTTGGCCCGAGTGATTATGGAAATACTCGGTACCCGTCATCGTGCTTTCAGACAACCAAGGTTTGAACAAAATCTCAATGGATTCTGGCATGATGATTCCCGACTGATCTGGGGTAAGTGCCTACGAGGAGCAACTTGGTGATACTCGTTCATCTCTCGGAAGAAATTAACTCGTGATCAGAGTACAGGTGTGTCATTAAATTTGGGTAACAAGATTGACGCATGTACTGCTCTCTCGGAGAGATGCCATTCTTATCCCGGAGGAACGTCTATATAAGTTGGTTCTAGACCCCAAACTCGTGAGTTTCACGCTTTGAGTCCTAGAAGAAGGCTCAAAACGGGTCCACGGAGGAGCGTTAAACTCACCTTATAGGAATTTTTTCTGTGGTTGACGGGAGCCTTAGAACTTTTTTGTTTGTTGTTCGTCACTTGGAACGGTCAGGCCATACCGAGTGGAGATTACTCCAGTGGGGGCACACTGAGTGCACCCACTGGGTGTAGTCCCCGAGACTGCCGTCGACTGCGGGCAGTCGGCGGGGGTCTGAGAGAGAAAATCTTCTTAGTTGGTACTGATCGAACTTGTTCCTCTCCGACTCAGATGTCGAGTAGTACTTGAGGATCTGGTATTGGTCTTGATCAAGCAAAATGTTTCTTTTTGGCTTCTCTTCCAGTGGGGGCATGCTGAGTGCACCCACTGCGTGTAGCCCCTGAGGCTCTGTCGGACTGGATGAGTCTGGCCGAGGGTTTAAGTTTTTGGCGAACCTCCATGCAATCGGCACGGTAAATATATTTTAGCCTGAAATTGAGTCAATCGGATGGATCTTCACGCACTTGGCATGGTAAATAAGCTCAGTCTAGAGCTGAATCAGTCAGACTGATCTGGATGTAGTGGTGAAGACACGTCCAACTGATGGTGACGCGCGGGGCGACCGAGGGGTGAGGACGTGTACAACCGAGTGACAACACGCGGGGCGGCCGAGTGGTGAAGATGGACACAGCCGAGTGGCGACGGGGGGGGGAGTGGTGAATTCACGTGCACGACCGAGTGGCGATGCGCGGGGCGGCCTAGTGGTGAAGACGTGCACAACCAAGTGGCGATGTGCGGGGTGGCTGAGTGGTGAGGACGTGCACAATCGAGCGGCGACGCGCGGGGCGGCCGAATGGAGAAGATGTTGGGGATCATAGCAGAAAATCAAAAAAATTCCTACGCATCACCAAGATCTATATATGGAGTAATCTAGCAACGAGGGGGAGGGTAGTGCATCTACATACCCTTGTAGATCGCGATGCGGAAGCGTTGCAAGAACGCGGATGAAGGAGTCGTACTCGCTGTGATTCAGATCGCGGTTGATTCCGATCTAAGTGCCGAACAACGGCGCCTCCGTGTTCAACACACATGTAGCCCGATGACGTCTCCCATGCCATGATCCAGCAAGGAGAGAGGGAGAGGTTGGGGAAGCCTCCTTCCACCAGCAGCACGACGGCGTGGTGGTGGTGGAGGAGCGCGGGACTCCAGCAGGGCTTCGCCAAGCACTGCGAGAGACGAGGAGGGAGAGAGGTAGGGCTACGCCAAGCGAGACAGGTCAAACTATGTTATGGGCAGCCCCAAAACTCACATATATATAGGGGGAAGGGAGGGGCTGCGCCCCCTTTAGGGTTTCCCACCCCTAGGGGTGCGGCCACCCCAGATCCCATCTAAGGGTGGCGGCCAGAGGGGGAGAGGGAGAGGGGGCGCACTAGATTGGGCCCTAGGGCCCATCTGCCCTAGGGTTTGCCCGTTCCCCTCTATGATGCGCCTTGGGCCCTGGTGTGGGGCGCACCAGCCCACCTGGGACTGGTCCCCTCCCACACTTGGCCCATGCAGCCCTCTGGGGCCGGTGGCCCCACCCGGTGGACCCCCGGGACCCTCCCGGTGGTCCCGGTACGCTACCGATAGCGCCTGAAACTTTTCCGGTGACCAAAACGGGACTTCCCATATATGAATCTTTACCTCCGGACCATTCCAGAACTCCTCGTGACATCCGGGATCTCATCCGGGACTCCGAACAACATTTGGTAACCGCGTACATACTTTCCCTATAACCCTAGCGTCATCGAACCTTAAGTGTGTAGACCCTACGGGTTCGGGAACCATGTAGACATGACCGAGACAACTCTCCGGCCAATAATCAACAACGGGATATGGATACCCATGTTGGCTCCCACATGTTCCATGATGATCTTATCGGATGAACCACGATGTCAAGGATTCAATCAATCCCGTATACGATTCCCTTTGTCTATCGGTATAGCACTTGCCCGAGATTCGATCGTCGGTATACCGATACCTTGTTCAATCTCGTTATCGGCAAGTCTCTTTACTCGTTCCGTAACACATCATCCCATGATCAACTCCTTGATCACACTATGCACATTATGATGATGTCCTACCGAGTGGGCCCAGAGATACCTCTCCGTCACACGGAGTGACAAATCCCAGTCTTGATTCGTGCCAACCCAACAGAAACTTTCGGAGATACCTGTAGTGCACCTTTATAGCCACCCAATTACGTTGTGACGTTTGGTACACCCAGAGCATTCCTACTGTATCCGGGAGTTGCACAATCTCATGGTCTAAGGAAAAGATACTTGACATTTAGAAAAGCTTTAGCATACGAACTACACGATTTGTGCTAGGCTTAGGATTGGGTCTTGTCCATCAGAACATTCTAATAATGATGTGATCCCGTTATCAACGACATCCAATGTCCATGGTCAGGAAACCGTGACCATCTGTTGATCAACGAGCTAGTCAACTAGAGGCTTACTAGGGACATGGTGTTTGTCTATGTATGCACACATGTATCGGAGTTTCCTATCAATACAATTCTAGCATGGATAATGAACAATTATCATGAACAAGGAAATATAATAATAACCAATTTATTATTGCCTCTAGGGCATATTTCCAACAGTCTCCCACTTGCACTAGAGTCAATAATCTAGTTCACATCTCCATGTGATTAACACTCACAGGTCACATCGCCATGTGACCAACATCCAAAGAGTTTACTAGAAATAATCTAGTTCACATCACTATGTGATTAAAACTCAATGAGTTCTGGGTTTGATCATGTTATGCTTGCGAGAGAGGTTGTAGTCAATGGGTCTGCAACATTCAGATCCCTATGTACTTCGCAAAACTTTATGTCATATCGTAAATGCTGCTACCACGTTCCACTTGGAGCTATTCCAAAATGTTGCTCCATTATACGTATCCAGTATCTCTACTCAGAGTTATCTGGATAGGTGTTAAGCTTGCATCGACGTAACTCTTTACGCTGAACTCTTTATCACCTCCATAACCGAGAAACATTTCCTTATTACTCTAAGGATAATTTTGACCACTATGCAGTGATCTACTCCTGGATCACCTTTGTACCCTCTTGCCAGACATGTGGCAAGGCACACATCAGGTGCGGTACTTAGCATGGCATACTTTATAGAGCCTATGACAAAAGCATAAGGGACGACCTTCGTCCTTCCTCTTTCATATGCCGTGGTCAAGCTTTGAGTCTTACTCAACTTCACACCTTACAACTCAGGTAAGAACTCCTTCTTTGACTGATCTATTTTGAATTCCTTCAAAATCATGTCAAAGGTGTGTGTTCTTTTGAAAGTATCATTAGGCGTCTTGATCTATCTCTATAGATCTTGATGCCCAATTATGTAAACAGCTTTATCCAGGTATTCCTTTGAAAAATTCTTTTCAAACAACCCTTTATGCTTTCCAGAAAATCCACATCATTTCGGATCAACAATATGTCATTCACATATACTTATCAGAAATGTTGTAGTGCTCCCACTCACTTTATTGTAGATACAAGTTTCTAACAAACTTTGTATACCCAAAAACTTTGATCACTCCATCAAAGCGTATATTCCTACTCCGAGATGCTTGCTCCAGTCCATGGAAGGATCGCCAGAGCTAGCATACCTTTTAGCATCCTCAGGATCGACAAAACCTTTCTGATTGTATCACATACAACCTTTCCTTACGAAGACTTGTTTTGACATCCATCGGCCAAATTTCATAAATGCAGCTAATGCTAACATGATTCCGACGGACTTAAGCATCGCTACGGATGAGAAAAACTCATCGTAGTCAACTCCTTGAACTTGTGAAAAACTCTTCGCCACAAGTCGAGCTTCATAGACGGTGACATTACCGTCCACGTCAGTCTTCTTCTTAAAGATCCATTTATCTCAATGGCTTGCCGATCATCGGGCAAGTCCACCAAAGTTCATACTTTGTTGATACATGGATCCTTTCTCGGATTTCTCGGCTTCTAACCATTTGTCGGAATACGGGCCCACCATCGCTTCTCCATAGTTCGTAGGTTCATCGTTGTTCAACAACATGACATCTAAGACAGGATCACCGTACCACTCAGGAGTAGTACATATCCTTGTCGACCTACGAGGTTTGATAGCTACTTGATCTGGAGCTTCATGATCACTATCATTAGTTTCCTCTTCAACAGTCGTAGGTTCCACAGAAACATCTTTCTGTGTTGCACTACTCTCTGGTTGAAGTGAGGGTTTGTCAACCTTATCAAGTTCTATCTTCCTCCCACTCAATTCTTTCGAGAGAAACTCCTTCTCGAGAAAGGACCCGTTCTTAGCGACAAACATTTTTGCCCTTGGATCTGAGATAGAAGGTATACCCAAATGTTACCTTTGGGTATTCTATGAAGATGTATTTGTCCGCTTTGGGTTCGAGCTTTTTCCGGCTGAAGCCATAAGCATCACAGCCCCAAACATCAAGAAAACGACAACTTTGGTTTCTTGCCAAACCATTCGGCGTCGTCTCAACGGACTTAGATGGTGCCCTATATAAAGTGAATGCAACTGTCTCTAATGCATAACCTCAAAATAATAGCGATAGATCGGTGAGAGACATCATAGATCGCACCATATCTCATAAGGTTCGATTACGACGTCCGGACACACCATTATGTTGTGGTGTTCCAGGTGGCTTCAACTACGAAACAATTCCACAATGTCTTAAGTGATTGCCAAACTCATAATTCAGAAAATCTCCCCTTGATCAGATTGTAGGAACATGATCTTCTTGTTATGATGATTCTTAATCTTCACTCTGAAATTGCTTGAACCTTTCAAACGTTTCAGACTTTTGCTTCATTAAGTAAATATACCCATATCTACTCAAATCGTCAGTGAAGATGAGAGAATAACGATATCCACCACACGCCTTAATTCTCATTGGATCACACACATCAGCATGTATGATTTCCAACAAGTCACTTGCCCGTTTCATTGTACATGAACACGGGATCTTAGTCATCCTGCCCATGAGGCATGGCTCGCAAGTGTCAAGCCATTCAAAATCAAGTGACTCCAAACATCCATCAGCATGGAGTTTCTTCTTGCATTTTATGCCAAAATGACCTAAGTGGCAGTGCCACAAGAAAGTGGTACTATCATTATTAACTCTATATCTTTTGGCGTTTAATATTATTATCATGTGTATTACTATGATCGAGATCAATAAACCATTGGGTGCATAACCATAAAGGTATTATTCATGTAAACAGAATAACCATTATTCTCTAACTCAAATGAATAACCGTATTGCAATGAACATGATCTAATCATATTCACGCTCAACGTAGACACCTGATAACATTTATCTAGGTTCAACACTAATCCTGAAGGTAGAGGGAGCGTGCGATGGTGATCTTATCAACCTTGGAAACACTTCCAACACTCATCGTCACCTCGCCCTTAGCTAGTCTCCGTTCAGTCCGTAGCTTTTGTTTCAAGTCACTAATAATAGCAATTGAACCGGTATCCAATACCTAGGTGCTACAAGGAGTACTAGTAAGGTACACATCAATAACACGTATATCAAATATACTTTGTTGAAGTTGCCAGCTATCATATCTACCATGTATTTGGGGTAGTTCCGCTACCATGTGACCGTTCCCCTTACAATAGAAGCACTTAGTCTCGAGGTTTGGGTTCAACCTTGGGTTTCTTCATCAGAACGACAACTGGTTTGCCATTCATGAAGTTTCCCTGCTAGCCCTTGCCCCTTTTGAAACCAGTGGTCTTAATAAACCATCAACATTTGATGCTCCTTCTTGAGTTCTACTTTTGCGGTCTTAAGCACCGCTAATAGCTCCAGGATCATCTCCATCCTTTGCATGTCATAGTTCATCACGAAGTTCTAGTAGCTTGGTGATAGTGTCTAGAGAATTCCGTCAACCACTATCACATCTGGAAGATTAACTGCCACTTGGTTCAAGTGATTTTAGCACCCAGACATTCTGAGCACATGCTCACTAGTTGAGCTATTCTCCTCCATCTTTTTGGCAAAAGAACTTGTCAGAGGTCTCATACCTCTCAACACGGGCATGAGCCCGAAATCCCAATTTCAGCTCTTAGAACATCTCATATGTTCTATGGCATTCAAAATGTCATTGGAATCCCGATTCTAAGCCGTAAAGTATGGTGCACTAAACTATCAAGTAGTCATCAGGACGTGTCTATCAGGTGTTCACAACATCCACATACAGCGTTGTAGGGGTTTGCACATCAAGCGCTGCATCAAAGACGTAAGCTTTCTGTGTAGTAGTGAGGACACTCCTCGGACTACGAACCCAGTCCATATCATTGCTTACATTATCTTTCAACTTAGTCTTTCTCTAGGATCATATTAAACAGGGAGCTACAACGCAGTTATTGGTCTACAACATAATTTGCGAAGACAACTTAGACTATTGTTCATGACAATTAAGTTCATCTAATGGACTCCCACTCAGATAGACATCTCTCTAGTCATCTAAGTGATACATGATCCGAATCGACTAGTCCGTGTCCGATCATCACGTGAGACGGACTAGTCATCAATGGTGAACATCTTCATGTTGATCGTATCTTCTATACGACTCATGTTCGACCTTTCGGTCTTCCGTGTTCCGAGGCCATGTCTGTACATGCTAGGCTCATCAAGTCAACCCTAAGTGTATCGCGTGTGTAAATCTGGCTTACACCCGTTGTATGCGAACGTTAGAACCTATCACACCCGATCATCACGTGGTGCTTCGGAACAACGAACCTTAGCAACGGTGCACAGTTTGGGGGAACAAAATTCTTGAAATTTTAGTGAGAGATCATCTTATTCACTATCGTCGTTCTAAGCAAATAAGATATAAAACATGATAAATATCACATGCAATCAAATAGTGACATGATATGGCCAATATCATCTTGCTCCTTTGATCTTCATCTTCGGGGCTCCATGATCATCATCGTCACCGGCATGACACCATGATCTCCATCATCATGATCTCCATCATCGTGTCTTCATGAAGTCGTCTCGCCAAACATTACTTCTACTACTATGGCTAACGTTTAGCAATAAAGTAAAGTAATTACATTGCGCTATTCAGTGACACGCAGGTCATACAATAAATAAGACAACTCCTATGGCTCCTGCCGGTTGTCATTCTCATAGACATGCAAGTCGTGATTCCTGTTACAAGAACATGATCAATCTCATACATCATATATATATCATTCATCACATCCTTTTGGCCATATCACATCACACGGCACATGCTGCAAGAACAAGTTAGACGTCCTCTAATTGTTGTTGCAAGTTTTTACGTGGCTGCTATAGGTTTCTAGCAAGAACGTTTCTTACCTACGCCAAAACTACAACGTGATATGCCAATTTCTATTTACCCTTCATAAGGACCCTTTTCATCGAATCCGATCCGACTAAAGTGGGAGAGACAGACACCCGCTAGCCACCTTATGCAACTAGTGCATGTCAGTCGGTGGAACCTGTCTCACGTAAGAGTACGTGTAAGGTCGGTCTGGGCCGCTTCATCCCACGATGCCGCCGAATCAAGATAAGACTAGTAATGGCAAGTAAATTGACAAATCCACGCCCACAACTACTTTGTGTTCTACTCGTGCAAGAAACTACGCATAGACCTAGCTCATGATGCCACTGTTGGGGATCATAGCAGAAAATCAAAAAAATTCCTATGCATCACCAAGATCTATCTATGAAGTAATCTAGCAATGAGGGGGAGGGGAGTGCATCTACATACCCTTGTAGATCGCGATGCGGAAGCGTTGCAAGAACGCGGATGAAGGAGTCGTACTCGCTACGATTCAGATCGCGGTTGATTACGATCTCCGAACAACGGCACCTCCGCGTTCAACACACGTGCAGCCCGATGACGTCTCCCACGCCTTGATCCAGCAAGGAGAGAGGGAGAGGAGCGCGGGACTCCAGCAGGGCTTCGCCAAGCACTGCGAGAGACGAGGAGGGAGAGAGGTAGGGCTGCGCCAAGCGAGACAGGTCAAACCGTGTTATGGGCAGCCCCAAACCTCACATATATATAGGGGGAAGGGAGGGGCTGCGCCCCCTTTAGGGTTTCCCACCCCTAGGGGTGCGGCCACCCCAGATCGCATCTAAGGGTGGCGGCCAGAGGGGGAGAGGGAGAGGGGGGCGCTCCAGATTGGGCCCTAGGGCCCATCTGCCCTAGGGTTTGCCCCCTTCCCCTCTATGATGCGCCTTGGGCCCTGGTGTGGGGCGCACCAGCCAACCTGGGGCTGGTCCCCTCCCACACTTGGCCCACGCAGCCCTCTGGGGCTGGTGGCCCCACCCGGTGGACCCCCGGGACCCTCCCGGTGGTCCCGGTACGCTACCGATAGCGCCCGAAACTTTTTCGGTGACCAAAACGGGACTTCCCATATATGAATCTTTACCTCCGGACCATTCCGGAACTCCTCGTGACGTCCGATCTTATCCGGGACTCGGAACAACATTCGGTAACTGCGTACATACTTTCCCTATAACCCTAGCGTCATCGAACCTTAAGTGTGTAGACCCTACGGGTTCGGGAACCATGTAGACATGACCGACACAACTCTCCGGCCAATAACCAACAGCGGGATCTGGATACCCATGTTGTCTCCCACATGTTCCACGATGATCTTATCGGATGAACCACGATGTCAAGGATTGAATCAATCCCGTATACGATTCCCCTTGTCTATCGGTATAGCACTTGCCCGAGATTCGATCGTCGGTATACCGATACCTTGTTCAATCTCGTTATCGGAAAGTCTCTTTACTCATTCTGTAACACATCATCCCGTGATCAACTCCTTGATCACACTGTGCACATTATGATGATGTCCTACCGAGTGGGCCCAGAGATACCTCTCCGTCACACGGAGTGACAAATCCCAGTCTTGATTCATGCCAACCCAACAGACACTTTCGGAGATACTTGTAGTGCACCTTTATAGCCACCCAGTTACGTTGTGACGTTTGGTACACCCAAAGCATTCCTACGGTATCCGGGAGTTGTACAATCTCATGGTCTAAGGGAAAGATACTTGACATTTACAAAAGCTTTAGCATACGAACTACACGATCTGTGCTAGGCTTAGGATTGGGCCTTGTCCATCACATCATTCTCCTAATGATGTGATCCCGTTATCAACGACATCCAATGTCCATGGTCAGGAAACCGTGACCATATGTTGATCAACGAGCTAGTCAACTAGAGGCTTACTAGGGACATGGTGTTTGCCTATGTATCCACACATGTATCGGGGTTTCCTATCAATACAATTCTAGCATGGATAATAAACAATTATCATGAACAAGGAAATATAATAATAACCAATTTATTATTGCCTCTAGGGCATATTTCCAACAGAAGACGTGCACAACCGAATGGCGATGCGCGGGGCGGCCAAGTGGTGAGGAAGTGCGTAACCAAGTGGCGACGCACCGGGTGGCCGAATGGTGAAGATGTGCACAACCGAGTGGCGACGCGCGGGGCGGCCGAGTGGTGAGGACGTGCACAATCGAGCAGCGACATGCGGGGCGGCCGAATGGAGAAGACGTGCTCAACCGAATGGCGATGCGCGGGGCGGCCGAGAGGTGAGGAAGTGCTTAACCGAGTGGCGACACGCGGGCGGCCGAATG
>LR738709.1:72944904-73178380 GCA_902687465.1 Secale cereale
TGGTGATGAGGCGACCAACCGGGAAGCGAGGCATGGAGCGGCCGAGTGGTGATGAGGTCACCAACCGATAGGCGACGCATGGAGCGGCCGAGTGGTGATGAGGTCACCAACCGATAGGCGACGCATGGAGCGGCCGAGTGGTGATGAGGTGACCAACCGAGAGGCGACACACGGAGCGGCCGAGTGGTGATGAGGTGACCAACCGAGAGGCGACGCATGGCGCGGCCGAGTGGTGATGAGGTGACCAACCGATAGGCGACGCACGGAGCGGTCGAGTGGTAATGAGTGCTACTTCTCGAGCTTGCGTTGTATTCCCTCGAAGAGGAAAGGGTGATGCAGCATAGTAGGGTAAGTACTTCCCTCAGTTTTTCAGAACCAAGGTATCAATCCAGTAGGAGACCACGCGCGAGTCCCTTGCACCTGCACAAACAAATAAGAACTTCGCAGCCAACGGGATAAGGGGTTCTCAATCCCTTTACAGTCACTTACGAAAGTGAGATCTGATAGATAGGATAGTATAACATTTTTGGTATTTTTGGTATAAGAACAGAAAGTAAATAAAGAAAAGTAAAGTAGACAGAACATTAATATGTTGGGGTCATAGGTTTCACTAGTGGCTTCTCTCATGATAGCAGAATTCTACGGTGGGTGAACAAATTACTGTCGAGCAATTGATAAAAAAGCGCATAGTTATGAGAATATCTAGGCATGATCATTATATATAGGCATCACGTCCGTGACAAGTAGACCGAAACGATTCTGCATCTACTACTATTACTCCACACATCGACCGCTATCCAGCATGCATCTAGAGTATTAAGTTCATAAGAACAGAGTAATGCTTGAAGAAAGATGACATGATGTATAGGGATAAACTCAAGCAATATGTTATAAACCCCATCTTTTTATCCTCGATGGCAACAATACAATACGTGCCTTGCTACCCCTGCTATCACTGGGAAAGGGCACCGCAAGATTGAACCCAAAGACAAGCACTTCTCCCATTGCAAGAACTATAGATCTAGTAGGCCATACCAAACCAATAATTCGAAGAGACTTGTAAGGATATTATAATCATACATAAAAGATTTCAGATAAGAATCAAATATTGTTCATAGATAATCTTGATCATAAACCCACAATTCATCGGATCTCGACAAACACACCGCAAAAAGATTACATCAAATAGATCTCCTTGAAGATCGAGGAGAACTTTGTATTGATATCCAAAAAGAGAGAAGAAGCCATATAGCTAATAACTATGGACCCGAAGGTCTGTGGTAAACTACTCAAACTCATTGGTGAGGCTATGGTGTTGATGTAGAAGTACTCCGTGGTAGAAACCCCCTCTGGCGGAGCTCCGGAACAGGCCCCAAGATGGGATCTCACGGGAACAGAAGGTTGCGGCGGTGGAATTAGGGTTTTCCTTGTTGCGTCGATGTTTTTAGCGTACATGGATATATATAGGAGGAAGGACGACATCGGGGGAGCCTGAGGTGGCCCATGAGGGTGGGGGGCGCGCCCAGGGGGAGGGGGCGCGACCTGGACCCTCGTGGCCACCTCTCTTATTCCCTTGCGTGTACTGCAAGTCTTTTGGGTAGATACGGTTCCAAAAATAACTCTCCCGAAGGTTTCATTCCGTCTGGACTCCGTTTGATATCCTTTTTCTGCAAAAAACTGAAATAGGCAAAAAACATCAATTTGCACTCGGCCTTGGGTTAGTAGGTTAGTTCCAAAAATAATATAAAAGTTTATAATAAAGCCCATTAAACATCCAAAACAGAATTTATAATAGCATGGAACAATAAAAAATTATAGATACGTTGGAGAGGTATCAAGCATCCCCAAGCTTAATTCCTGCTCATCCTCGACTAGGTAAATGATAAAAACAGAATTTTTGATGTGGAATTCTAACCAACATAATTTTCAATGTAATTTATTTATTGTGGCATGAATGTTCAGATCCGAAAGATTCAAGACAAAAGTCTATATTGACATTAGAATAATAGTATTTCAAGCATATTAACAAAGCAATCGTGTCTTCTCAAAATAACATGGCCAAAGAAAGTTATCTCTACAAAATCATATAGTCTGGCTACGCCCCCTCTTCATCACACAAAATATTCATATCATGCACAACCCTGGTTTTAGCCAAGCAATTGTTTTCATACTCAATTTTTTTCAAACCTTTCAACTTTAACGCAATACATGAGCGTGAGCCATGGATATAGCATTATAGGTGGAACAGAGTGGTGGTTGTGGAGAAGACAAAAAGGAGGAAGATAGTCTCACATCAACTAGGCATATCAATGGGCTATGGAGATGCCCATCAATAGATATCAATGTGAGTGAGTAGGTATTGCCATGCAACGGATGCACTAGAGTTATAAGTGTATGAAAGCTCATCGAAAGAAACTAAGTGGGTGTGCATCCAACTTGCTTGCTCATGAAGACCTAGGGCATTTGAGGAAGCCCATCGTTGGGATATACAAGCCAAGTTCTATAATCAAAATTCCCACTAGTATATGAAAGGGACAAAACAAGAGACTCTCTATCATGAAGATCATAGTGCTAGTTTGAAGCACAAGTGTGGAAAAGGATAGTAGCATTGTCCCTTCTCTCTTTTCTCTCATTTTTTTTGGAGGGGCTTTCTCCCTTTTTTATTTAGCCCCTCTCTATATATTTTTGGGCCATCTCTTTTTTTATTTGGCCTTTCCTCACATGGGACAATGCTCTAATAATGAAGATCATCACACTTTTATTGACTTACAACTCAAAGATTACAACTCGAAGCTAGAACAAAATATGACTCTATGTGTATGATGATGAAGCATGTCATATGAACGGAACGATGGAAAGTTGCATGGCAATATATCTCGGAATGGCTATGGAAATGCCATGATGGGTAGGTATGGTGGCTGTTTTGAGGAAGGTATATGGTGGGTTTATGGTACCGGCAAAAGTTGCGCGGTACAAGAGAGGCTACCAATGGTGGAAGGGTGAGAGTGCGTATAATCCAAGGACAACATTAGTCATAAAGAACTCATATACTTATTGCAAAAATCTACGAGTCATCAAAACAAAGTATTCAACGCATGCTCCTAGGGGAAGGGTTGGTAGGAGTTAACCATCGCGCGATCCCGACCTCCACACAAAGGATGACACTCAATAAATACCTCATGCTCTAACTTCATCACATATCGTTTCACCATACGTGCATGCTACGGGAATCACAAACTTTAACACAAGTATTTCTCAAACTCAAAATTACTCCACTAGCATGACTCTAATATCACCATCCTCATATCTCAAAACAATCATCAAGTATCAAACTTCTCATAATATTCAGTGCACTTTATATGAAAGTTTTTACTATACTCATCTTGGATGCCTATCATGTTAGGACTAGTTTTATAACCAAAGAACATTAACCTGCTCTGCTACAAGATTCACAAATAAATATAAGTGAAGCATGAGAGATCATCAATTTCTACAAAATAAAACCACCACCGTTCTCTAAAAGATATAAGTGAAGCACTAGAGCAAAACTATCTAGCTCAAAAGATATAAGTGAAGCACATAGAGTATTCTAATAAATTATAAACGATATTTATCTCTCTCAAAAGGTGTGTCCAGTAAGGATGATTGTGTCAAACTAAAAAGCAAATACTCAAATCATACATGACACTCCAAGCAAAACACATATCATGTGGTGAATAAAAATATAGTCCCGAGTATAGTTACCGATAGATGAAGACGAAAGAGGGGTTGCCTTCCCGTGGCATCCCCAAGCTTAGGATTTTGGTTGTCCTTTAATTTTACCTTGGGGTGCCTTGGGCATCCCCAAGCTTAGGCTCTTGCCACTCTTTGTTCCATAGTCCATCAAAGCCATAGTCAAAACTTGAAAACTTCACAACACAAAACTTAGCCAAAATCTCGTGAGCTCCGTTAGTATAATAAAACAAACCACCACTCAAAGGTACTGTAATGAACTCATTCTTTGTTTATATTGGTGTTAAACCTACTGTATTCCAACTTCTCCATGATTCATACCCCCCGATACTACTCATAGATTCATCAAAATAAGCAAAGAACACATGAAAAACAGAATCTGTCAAAAACTGAACAGTCTGTAGTAATCTGTAACTTTTGAATACTTCTATAACTCGAAAAAATATAAATAAATTGGTAAACGTGAGTAATTTGTCTATTAATCGTCTGCAAGAATAATCAACTAAATAGCACTCTCCAGTAAAACATTACAGCCAATCTCGTGAGCGCTAAAGTTTCTGTTTTTTATAGCATGATCATATTAACTTGACAAAAGTCTCCCCAAAGGTTCTACTTGGCACAAACACTAATTACAACACAAAACCACATCTAAACATAAGCTAGATGCAATATTTATTCCTAAACAGAAGAAAAAACAAAGAAAGTAAAATTGGGTTGCCTCCCAACAAGCGCTATCGTTTAACGCCCCTAGCTGGGCACGATGCAAGAATAGATCTAGGTATTGCCATCTTTGGTAGGCAATCCATAAGTGGCTCTCATAATAGATTCATAAGGTAATTGATTTTTTTCTAGGAAAGTGTTCCATGCCTTTCCTTAACGGAAATTGGAATATAATATTTCCTTCCTTCATATCAATAATTGCACCAATCGTTCTAAGGAAAGGTCTACCAAGAATAATGGGACATGAAGGATTGCAATCTATATCAAGAACGATGAAATCTACGGGCACATAATTCCTATTTGCAACAATAAGAACATAATGAATCCTTTCCATAGGTTTCTTAATGGTAGAATCAACAAGATGCAAATTTAAAGAACAATCATCAAGTTCATGGAAACCTAACAAATCACACAAACTTTTTGGAATTGTAGAAACACTCGCACCCAAATCACACATAGCAAAGCATTCATGATCTTTAATTATACTTTTAATAGTAGGTTCCCACTCATCATAAAGCTTTCTAGGGATAGAAACTTCTAATTCAAGTTTTTCTTCATAAGATTGCATCAAAGCATCAACTATGTGTTTGGTAAAAGCCTTATTTTGACTATAAGCATGCGGGGAATTTAGTACGGATTGCAACAAGCAAATACAATCTATTAAAGAGAAATTATCATAATTGAATCCCTTGAAATCCAAAATTGTGGGTTCATCACTATGTAAAGTTTTAATCTCTTTAATCCCACTTTTAACAATTTTAGCATCAAGATCTAGAAACTTCGAATCATTGGGACGCCTTTTAACTAAAGTAGACTCATCTCCAGTTCCATCTTTATCAAGATTCATAATATAAAACAAGGATCTAATAGGAGACACATCAATAACTTTAAGATATTCATCTTTATTTTCATGATAACTAGAAGAACACGCTTTCATAAAGCACTCTATTTTAGCATGCATCCTAGCGGTTCTTTCTTTGCACTCATCAATGGAAATTCTCATGGATTTGAGAGACTCGTTGATATCATGCTTAGGTGGAATAGATATAAGTTTCAAAGAATCAACATGAAGAGTAATTCTATCCACGTTTCTAGCCAACTCGTCAATCTTAAGCAATTTTTTCTTCAAGCAAAGCATTGAAATTCTTTTGCGAGTTCATAAACTCTTTAACTCTAGTTTCAAATTCAGAGGGCATCTTACCAAAATTTCCATAAGATTAATTGTGTGAATTACAATAATTATTAGAGGACTTACTAGGAAAAGGCCTAGGATTAAAGTTTCCTCTATAAGCATTGTTACCAAAATTAGTCCTACCAACAAAATTCACATCCAAAGATTCATTATTATTTTCAATCAACGTGGATAAAGGCATATCATTAGGATCAGAAGAAGCACTCTTAGTAGCAAATAATTTCATAAGTTCATCCATCTTTCCACTCAAAACACTAATCTCTTCAATAGCATGCACTTTTTTACTAGTAGATCCTTCGGTGTGCCATTGAGAGTAGTTAACCATAATATTATCAAAGAGTTTGGTAGCTTCTCCTAAGGTGGTTTCCATGAAAGTGCCCCCTGCGGCCGAATCTAAAATATTTCTAGAAGGAAAATTCAGGCGAGCATATTTTTTTGTATAATCATACATAAGTTCAAACCATGTGTAGGGCAATTACGTATCATTAATTTCATTCTCGCCCAAGCTTGTGCAACATGCTCATGATCTAGTTGCTTAAAATTCATAATATCGTTTCTAAGAGAGATAATCTTAGCGGGAGGAAAATACTTAGAGATAAAGGCAACTTTGCACTTATTCCATGAATCAATACTATTTCTAGGCAAAGAGGAAAACCAAGTTTTAGCACCATCTCTAAGTGAAAACGGAAATAGCTTTAATTTAACAGTATCATTATCCATATCCCTCTTCTTTTGCATATCACACAAATCAACAAAGCTCTTCAGACGGCATCTTCACTAGGAAGACCAGAAAATTGATCTTTCATGACAAGATTCAACAGGGCAGCATTGATCTCACAAGATTCAACATCGGTAATAGGAGCAATCGGAGTGCTAATAAAATCATTATAGTAGGTATTGAAGAAGTCACACAATTTGGTATTGTTTTGAGCCATAGTGAGAAGCAAGCAGTCCAACACACAAGAAAACAAGAGGCAAGCGAATGGTAAACACACGGAAAAAGAAGGACAAATAAAACGGAAAGGGTGAAGTGGGGGGGGGGGAAGGAAAACGAGAGGAAAATAATGTAATGCGAATGATAAAGGTTTGTGATAGGTACTTGGTATATGACTTTTGCGTAAGCCTCCCCGGCAACGGTGACAGAAATTCTTCTTGCTACTTCTTGAGCTTGCGTTGTATTCCCTCGAAGAGGAAAGGGTGATGGAGCACAGTGGCGTAAGTATTTCCCTCAGTTTTTGAGAACCAAGGTATCAATCCAGTAGGAGACCACGCGCGAGTCCCTCGCTCCTGCACAAACAAATAAGAACTTCGCTGCCAACGCGATAAGGGGTTGTCAATCCCTTTACGGTCCCTTACGAAAGTGAGATTTGATAGATAGGATAGTATAATATTTTTGGTATTTTTGGTATAAGAACAGAAAGTGAATAAAGCAAAGTAAAGTAGACAGAAGATTAATATGTTGAGAATAGACCCGGGAGCCATAGGTTTCACTAGTGGCTTCTCTCATGATAGCAGAACTCTATGGTGGGTGAACAAATTACTATCGAGCAATTGATAGAAAAGAGCATAGTAATGAGAATATCTAGGCATGATCACTATACATAGGCATCACGTTTGTGACAAGTAGACCGAAACGATTCTGCATCTACTACTATTACTCCACACATCGACCGTTATCCATCATGCATCTAGAGTATTAAGTTCATAAGAACAGAGTAACGCTTTAAGCAAGATGACATGATGTAGAGGGATAAACTCAAGGAATATGATATAAACCTTACCTTTTTATCCTTGATGGCAACAATACAATACGTGCCTTGCTGCCCCAGCTGTCAGTGGGAAAGGACACCGCAAGGTTGAACCCAAAGCCAAGCACTTCTCCCATTGCAAGAACTATAGATCTAGTAGGCCAAACTAAACCAATAATTCGAAGAGACTTGCAAGGATATTATAATCATACATAAAATATTTCAGAAAAGAATCAAATATTGTTCATAGATAATCTTGATCATAAACCCACAATTCATCGGATCTCGACAAACACAACGCAAAAAGGTTACATCGAATAGATCTCCTCGAAGATCGAGGAGAACTTTGTATTGAGATCCAAAAAGAGAGAAGAAGCCATCTAGCTAATAACTATGGACCCGAAGGTCTGTGGTAAACTACTCACAACTCATCGGTGAGGCTATGGTGTTGATGTAGAAGCACTCCATGGTAGATCACCCCTCCGGCGAAGCTCTGGAACAGGCCCCAAGATGGGATCTCACGGGAACAGAAGGTTGCGGCGGTGGAATTAGGGTTTTCTCTGTTGCCTCGATGTTTTTTGGGTACATGGATATATATAGGAGGAAGGAGGGCATCGGGGGAGCCAGAGGGGGCCCACGAGGGTGGAGAGTGCGCCCAGGGGGAGGGGGCTCGCCCTGGACCCTCGTGTCCACCTCTCTTCTTTCCTTGCGTGTACTCCAAGTCTTCTGGGTAGATACGGTTCCAAAAATAACTCTGCTGAAGGTTTCATTCCGTTTGGACTCCGTTTGATATCCTTTTTCTGCGAAACACTGAAATAGGCAAAAAACAACAATTTCCACTGGGCCTTGGGTTAGTAGGTTCGTCCCAAAAATAATATAAAAGTGTATAATAAAGCCCATTAAACATCCAACACAGAATATATAATAGCATGGAACAATCAAAAATTATAGATACATTGGAGACGTATCAATGAGGTGACCAACCGAGAGGCGACGCACAGAGTGGCAGAGTGGTGATGAGGTGACCAATCGAGAGGCGAAGCACGGAGCAACCGAGTGGTGATGAGTTGACCAAACGAGAGGCGACGCACGGCGCAGCCGATTGGTAATGAGGTGACCAACCGATAGGCGACGCACGGAGCGCCCGAGTGGTGATGAGGTGACCAACCGAGAGGCGATGCATGGAGCGGCCGAGTGAAGTAGACGCATCCTGCGGATTGACGATGCGCGGGGTGTCCGAGTCGGGGAAGTTTATGATGGCGCGAGCAGCTTCGTGATCGCGAGTGATCCAGCTTGGTCTGAGTGAGCCAGTCCCATCCGAGTGATCATGCCGACTCGAGGGTGTTGCTGTCGAGTGGATGATGCCGGAGAGAGAGTTTCTGAGCTTCCGGTTACAGCAGTCTGACGTCGACTCCTCCGTACAGGCTTTCGGTGAGTGCTTGGCGTCGGACGGAGGATCCACCGAGGCGTCGTGCCGGAGGCCGTTAGTCGTTGGGATTAGCCAACGCATGTCGCTTTAGATGCCGTTACCATGCATTGATGGATTTGACCGTGTCCAAAACACATTGAAGGAGGCGTCCACGTCCGACGCATTGAAGGAGTGGTAAACGTCCAACGCATTAAAGGAGTCGTAAATGTCCAACGCATTGGTGGAATTGACCCACGTCCAAAACCTGCATGCAAGAGCTATTAGTGCTAATAAAGCAAGAACTAAATACGATTATGCTTGTGATGTGAGTTGAAATGAGAAGGAGAGTTAGAGAGACAACCCAGAGGAGAGCTCCGCTGCTGCGGAAACAACTGGTCTGGCCGGAACCAGACAACAGCCGAGAAGTGGCGACGAAGTCGAAGAGCGGCTCGCAGCAGCCCAAGCGTCGGAGACGTGGGCCGGACCCGCCAAGAGTGAGATTGCCATTGCTCAGGAGCTGGAGTTGTGTGCCAGTCGGAGCTGCGCTTGAACGCCCATGGAGCCGAGCCGGGCCGAGTGCAGGCAACCGTGTCTCGCCGACCAAGGAGCAGGGTCGAGCGTTGATCGCCGAGCTCTGCCGCTTCAGGAACAGGCCGGGTATTAGTAGCTGAGTGTGTGCGTGCGCTCGGTGACAGCGGCGCAGTTGAGGCCAGAGATGATGATGGGTCGGATGGCACAGGGGCCATGAGTTGAGGCGCAGTCAGCTTCTTGTCCCAACTTCGGGATCGAGCGGGTGCCTCCATGGCGGAGACATCCACCGGAGGGCCAGCGGCGTAGGGAGGAGGTCATGTGCGTCTGTGCCCTGTCACGCATCTGATGGTGTAAGAAAAGGTTGTCGAGTGCCTGCCTTACACCAGGATTGCACTTTCCTCGCAGATATTGTTGTTGGAGAAGGACGGATGCGGTGCTGCTAAAGATTGAAGAAAAACCATTTGCACCATGGCTCTATAGACGCAATGCCCCACGGTGGGAGCCAACTGTCGCGGGAACGATTCTGACAATAATAAGGGATAGGGTAAAGGAGCATGATCTACCGAGATGCATATGGGTGACACGGTGGTTTTAGCGAGTTCGGGCCTCTCGCGGTGGAGATAACAGCCCTACGTCTCGTGCTCCGGAGAGGCTTTGTGTTATCTGAGTATGTATCCGGAGATTATAATAAGAGAGAGAGGAACAGATCCCCATGTGAGAGCTAAGTCCTGAGACTAATGGCAAGAGAGAGTTGAGGAAGAAGAATAAGAACCCTGCCTAGTCTAGTGGTGGGGGGTAGCTTATATAGAGTGCGTCACCCCCTCACTTGCTCTGATACAAAGTGGGCATTGATACCATAATGTCAGCCTATTACTAAGGTGATGCTTTGAGTGCCTTGTCGACTGTTGATCCTCGCATATCCGAGTGAGTTGTACGACCGAGTGGTCGACTGTCATCCGAGTGGATGGTATGCTGCTTGTCCGAGTGGATAGTACATTGCTTGCACTACAAAAAAATACACTTCCGTGATGATAAGTGTTTGTCACAGTAGGTCACGTTTTCTGTCATGCATGTACATCCATGCCGATTTTATGACAGAATCAAGATAGTCATACTTGTGCTGTCGTAGAAGTGTTCCATGACATTACAAAAATTATCATCACGGATGTGTCCATTTCCATGACGATAAAGCGCGCGTGACAGAAGTGCTTTCGTCGAGGGTGATCGACACGTGGCATCCACCGTAACGGAAAGCCATTAAGCTATCGGGTCCGGTTTTGGATTCGATAACCCGTTAACAGCACCGTCCAATGGGGATTTTCCATGTGTAAAATTATCATTGGCTCGAGGAAACACGTGTCGGCTCGCCGTTGGAACAGATGTCATCCACTGATTGGACCCAAAGCGCCTATGATACGCCGACACGTGGCACGGCCCAACAGAGGCCCATTCCTGTGAAAAGGCCGGCCCGTTTGACTTGGTTAAAAGGTGGCGGGCCGGCCCACGGCAAGCCTGTTAACGGCATGTTCGCATATAGCCCATTTACATCCCGCTAACCCAGGGCCCGTTTACGGCCTATCCGAATTAGGCCCAGTAGCGTCATCTGGGCCGTCTAGTATAAATCCAGCCCATTTTAACTTTCGGCCCATGTATGGCCCATGACGTCTTTCGGCCCATATGAGGCCCTTATTACTCCTGGCCCATTAACGGCCCGTGGTAAAACTGGCCCGTAATGAACAGTGTATCACTTTATACCCATTAACGGCACGTGGTGAAACTGGCCCGTTATGAACAGTGTATCACTTTATACCTATTAACGACCCATTATTCCGTTGGGCCGTTTCCAGCCCATGTTATCTTTCGGCCTTCTCGGGGCCCATTTATTCTTGGGCTCATTTCCACATTCGTTAACTTATGGCCCGTTAATGTCATTTTCTGTTTGTGCGCCAAATTCAGCCCGTGGTTACAGTCGGCCCGTTTGTGGCCCGTTAGTACGTTGGGCCATTTTCATAGCTTCATTAAGATACGGCCGATTAACGACAGCGCGTTATGGTCGGCCCATGAACGGACGATTTCAACTCTAGCCCATTTACGGTCATATGTGGTCTGTTATTTGCCCATGTTTGGCCAACCGATCATACGACCCGTAGAAGGCCCATTGATGATACGGCCCATAGAAGGCCCATTGTGTCTACAGCCCGTACAAGGCCCATTGTTTCTACGCCACGTAGAAGGCCCATTGTTTTTATTTGAAAGAAAGAAGGCCCATTGTTTCTACGGCCCTTACAAGGCCCATTGTTTATACGGCCCGTAAGAGGCCCATGTCGACTACAGCCGCTGGGCATCAAAGTTAGCCACCAGTGCAAATATAGGGAACACCCTACACTAGACAAAAATGGCTTGCTGTTTTCTTCGGCCGATGGCTGCACGTTAAGAACAAATTTTGTATCGCACCAAAACAAATTACAACTATAAAACAAAAGGAAGGTTGGCATAAAAGTTAACAGTCTAGCAGATAAATGCACCACCAAAAGTTCAGAAGCTCGATTCATTTGACCTGACTGTTACGTTTTCATGATGTATTGACCGATGGAGCACCATAACCTTCGTGTTCAGTTCTCCTAGGCTCCTGAACAACATAGCAAATGTCTGATAGTCTGGTTTCAAAAGCATGCATATCTTGACAATATCGAACAATGTCTCTCCTTGTTTCACAAAGGGTCTCTGTTAGGGAATGGACTTGTGTCTGGAGCGCAGATCCAACATTGTTTTGAGCTTGCATATCTTTATCATGAGGCATTTTGGACGAGATTTCCTTAACAACCAAGCCAGTATTACGCAGGAAAGTGCTTTTGGCACTGTTAGTGGACATGTACTGACCCACTGCAGCAAGAGCTGACATTGCAGTTATAGTTGCCTCGCCACCTTCAGAAGGTGGCGGTTCCACCATTTTTCCATACCTCGCTGAAAAGTTTAGGTTTTACATTAGTATTACCAGAACAGAATATATTAAGGAGGCAGCAAAAACAAACAAAATAGCTTTGGTCTATATACAGAACTTATTCTGGTGAACCCATGTAAAATAATAGTTGTATTTTATTGTAAAGTACATAATAAAACCAGGTTCCAAACATATGACCATGTACCATCGCTAATGTATTGTCAATTTCTTCACATTGTATTGAGGGCTAAGGATAAAGAGACGAAGTTTATAATACGACAAGCATAGTATGACATCATTCATATCACCAAACAACTGGGAACAGACAAACAGGCAATGGTAACGTTGTGTGGGAAAGTCCAGCATGCAACTAGATTACAGGTCAAGATCAAAGGAACATCACTCCTCTCTTTTAAACCTTGTAAGGTGCAATGATACGGTAAGACAATTGTGTATAAAATTGAAAAGAGTAATAGACATCAGCTGCAAACCATGCAGTTCAAGGCACAAGTCAGAGTTAGTAGTAGTTAAAAGTCATGAGGATTAAGGACTTACAACAGCGGCTTTGACTGGTGTAGTCATGCCCTTCATCTTGCTGGTGTGACAGTCCTTGAAGATTTCCACAGCATTTGGTTCAGGTACTTTTTGGTCCTTGCCGGCTTTCCTCTGCATTTGGAACAAGTCAATATAGATCAGATAATATGGTACAGCGAAAAGAGTGAAACAACAACTAATTACAAGAGCCTCGTGCTACCTCTTGAGCATGCGTTGTATTCCCTCGAAGAGGAAAGGGAGATGCAGCATAGTAGCGTAAGTATTTCCCTCAGTTTTTGAGAACCAAGGTATCAATCCAGTAGGAGACCACGCGCGAGTCCCTCGCACCTGCACAAACAAATAAGAACTTCGTAGCCAACGCGATAAGGGGTTGTCAATCCCTTTACGGTCACTTACGAAAGTGAGATCTGATAGAGATGATAATTATATTTTTTGTATTTTTGGTTTAATAAAACAGCAAATAAAAGCGGTAAAAGTAAAGTAGATGTAGATTGATCTGTTGAGAATAGACCCGGGGGCCATAGTTTTCTCTAGTGGATTCTCTCATGATAGCGATATTCTACGGTGGGTAAACAAATTACTGTCGAGCAATTGATAGAAAAGCGAATATTTATGAGACTATCTAGGCATGATCATTGTATATAGGCATCACGTCCGAGACGAGTAGACCGACTCCTGCCTGGATCTACTACTATTACTCCACACATCGACCGCTATCCAGCATGCATCTAGTGTATTGAGTTCATACAAATAGAGTAACGCTTTAAGCAAGATGACATGATGTAGAGGGATAAACTCAAGCAATATGATGAAAACCCCATCTTTTTATCCTCGATGGCAACAATACAATACATGCATTGCTGCCCCTACTGTCACTGGGAAATGACACCGCAAGATTGAACCCAAAGCCAAGCACATTTCCCATTGCAAGAAATATAGATCTAGTAGGCCAAACCAAACCAATAATTCGAAGAGACTTGCAAGGATATTATGAGCACACATAAAAAGTTCAGAGAAGAACCAAATATCTTTCATAGATAACCTTGATCATAAACTCACAATTCATCGGATCTCGACAAACACACCGCAAAAAGAGATTACATCGAATAGATATCCTCGAAGACCGAGGAGAACTTTGTATTGAGATCCGGAGAGAGAGAAGAAGCCATCTAGATACTAGCTATGGACCCGAAGGTCTATGGTAAACTACTCACAACTCATGGTGAGGGCGATGATGATGATGATGATGAAGGCCTCCATGATAAATCCCCCTCCCGGAACAGGCTCCCAGATGGGATCTCCACGGGAACAGAAGCTACGGCGGTGGAATTAGGGTTTTCTCTCTGCGTCTGGAGTTTCTAGGGTACCTAGGTATATATAGGAAGAAGGAGGGCACCGGGGGCCACACGGGCCAGCCTCGAGGCAGGGGGGCGCGCCCTGGGAAGGGGGCGCGCCAACCACCCTCGATGGCAGGCCTTTTGTCCCCTGACTTGGTCCTGAAGTTTCCCGAGCGTGATTTTCTCCAAAAATATCTATCGCGAAGGTTTCATTCCGTTTGGACTCCGTTTGATATTCTTTTTCTGCAATACCCTGAAATAGGCAAAAACAGCAATCTGGACTGGGCCTTTGGGTTAGTAGGTTAGTCCCAAAAATGATATAAAAGTGAATGATAAAGCCCATTACACATCCAAGACTTCATAAATAATACCATGGAACAATAAAAAATTATAGATACGTATGAGACGTATCAAGCATCCCCAAGCTTAATTCCTGCTCGTCCTCGAGTAGGTAAATGATAAAGAGAGAATTTTTGATGTGGAATGCTAACCAATATTGTTTTTCAATGTAATTCTCTTAATTGTGGCATGAATGTTCAGATCTGAAAGATTCAAGATAAAAGTCTATACTGACATAAGAAATAACAAAACTTGAAGCAACACTAACAAAGCAATCATGTCTTCTCAAAATACTATGGCTAAAGAAAGTTATCCCTACAAAATCATATAGTCTGGCTATGCTCCTTCTTCATCACACAAAATATTCATATCATGCACAACCCCGATTTCAGCCAAGCATTTGTTTTCATACTCTATCTTTTCAAACCTTTCAACTTTCACGCAATACATGAGCATGAGCCATGGATATAGCATGATGGGTGGAATAGAGGTGGTTGTGGAGAAGGCAAAAAGGAGGCAGATAGTCTCACATCGACTAGGCGTATCAACGGGCTATGGAGATGCCCATCAATAGATACCAATGTGAGTGAGTAGGGATTGCCACACAATGGATGCACTAGAGCTAAATATGAATGAAAGCTCAACAAAAGAAACTAGTGGGTGTGCATCCAACTTGCTTGCTCACGAAGACCTAGGGCATTTGAGGAAGCCAATTGTTGGAATATACAAGGCAAGTTCTATAATGAAAATTCCCACTAGCATATGAAAGTGACTAAGCATGAGACTCTCTACAATGAAGACCATGGTGCTACTTTGGAGCACAAGTGTGGAAAAAAGATAGTAGCAATTGTCCCTTCTCTCTTTTCTCTCATTTTTTTGGAGGGGCTTTCTCTTTTTTTAGCCCCTCTCTATTTTTTTGGGCCTTTTCTTTTTTTATTGGCCTTTCCTCACATGGGACAATGCTCTAATAGTGATGATCATCACACTTTTTGTTACAACTCGAAATTACAACTCGATACTACAACAAGTATGACTCTACATGAATGCCTCCGGTGGTGTATCGGTATGAGCAATGAATCAAGAGCGACACATATGAAAAATTATGCATGGTGGCTTTGCCACAACTACAATGTCAACTACATGATCATGCATGGCACTATGACAATATGATGCATGTCATATAAACGGAATGGTGGAAAGTTGCATGGCAATATAACTCGGAATGGCTATGGAAATGCCATGATAGGTAGGTATGGTGGCTGTTTTGAGGAACAATATGGTGGCTGTTTTGAGGAAGGATATATATAGTGGGTTTGTGGTACCGGCGAAAGTTGCGCGGTACAAGAGAGGCTAGCAATGGCGAAAGAGTGAGAGTGCGTATAATCCATGGACTCAACATTAGTCATAAGAACACATATACTTATTGCAAAAATTTACGAGTCATCAAAACAAAGCAATCAACACATGCTCCTAGGGGGGAGGTTGGTAGGAGATAACCATCGCGCGCCCCCGACCTCCACACAAAGGTTGGCACTCTACAAATACCTCATGCTCTAACTTCGTCACATAGCGGTTCACCTTACGTGCATGATACGGGAATCACTAACCTTAACACAAGTATTTCTCAATTTCATAATAACTCCACTAGCATGACTCTATCACTATCCTCATGTCTCAAAACAATTATCAAGCATCCAACATCTCATTCTATTCAATGCACTTGGTGTGATTTTTTTTACTACATTGACATTAGATGTTTATCATGTGAAGACTAGTTTCTTTACCCTAAACACTTTACCATGCTGTTTTAATATACTCACAAATAGATATAAGTGAAGCATGAGAGTTCAACAATTTCTACAAAATACTACCACCATCGTGCTCTAAAAGATACAAGTGAAGCACTAGAGCAAAAACTATTCAACTCAAAAGATATATGTGAAGCACATAGAGTGTTCTAACAATTTCTAGGCCATATTTGACTCTCTCAAATATGCTTGTCCAGCAAGGATGATTGTGGCAAACGAACAAGCAAAGACTCAAATTATACAAGACGCTCCAAGCAAAACACATAACATGTTGCGAATAAAAATATAGCTCCAAGTATAGTTACCGATGGATGAAGACGAAAGAGGGGATGCCTTCCCGGGGCATCCCCAAGCTTAGGCTTTTGATTATCTTGAATTTATGTGGGGACCCCGACTTAGAAGTCGAGATCACCGAATGTACGTGTACAGTGATCCCAGAGATCAATGCTCACTGAACACAGAGAAGCTGAAATAACAAGAGTCTTACATCCATACAAATAGTCTTACACGAATAGAGGCCATTATGGCCAAGTCTTACATAGATAGAGCCTCATGGGCTGAATGGGAAATAACACAAGTAGCGGAAGTCTTCGATAAACGGGTAGAACCCATGCCATCTGCCTTAACCCTACAGGCATTCTGACTGGGATAGCGTCCTAGTTCGCATGGTCGTCTCCAAAGAACTCTTCCTCATAATCTTGTTCTTCCATGCCTGGCCAATTTAATAACCAGTGGCAAGCCAATGAGTACTTTGAATGTACTCGCAAGCAACCCATGATGTGGTTCAAGTAACAATGCAATTGAAGAACAATGAACAATCTAGCAGGAGGCTAGAACAATATGCTATCATCAAGTTATGCATCAATAACCTCGCGTAACCTCGAGAACAGGTTACCGACATCAACATGAATATGATCCATCTCATTGAGTCAAGTCACCACCTTGACTCATCACACACATACCCACACCAATGAAGTAAAATTCTGGACATAGTTTAAGTAGCACCACCCAACTGTCCATGACCGTGGACACGGCTATTCGAATAGTTTTACACTCTGCAGAGGTTGCGCACTTTACCCACAAGATCCGGGGAACTTCCGTGTCATCCACGACCCGCGGTACCTCAAGTACCCGGGGTAAGCACCCGGTCATTACCTTTCCTTAAACGACACTAACATAGAGTCCACTCGTTGGCACACGACCCTCGGGTACAAACAATAGATTACGGGACTTGCCCTAATTTCAATGTTCACGCGTACCCGAAGGGACCAACGGTGTGTCCGGTGCCCTATGAAAACAGTCATGGCCGCCTATCCAAGCACGACCCCGTCCCGGGAAAGACCTCAAGTCTTCCCGTCACTAGTAATGCGGGCACCATGCTAGTATCGACCTAAGTAATCAATAAAGCCCCGTCCCATAAGGGGTAGTGTGGTTGCACATGTTTGGTTGGGACGGTAGTCACACATAAATCTAATCCATCATTCCACCATGCACAAGATCTACTGGCACATCACTTCTTCCTCAAGTGATGACCTAACACGTCATCACCCTCGGGCATTAGGGGCACCCGACGGGTTCATGCAAAGTTTTCAACTATGGGGGTTCATCTCACACATGCATCATATAGAATCATGACCAACTATTTGTATGTCATCTAGCACATAGCAAGATCAACAATAAGGCATGCAACATGTGGTGGTTCATCTAGGTTACCATCGTAACCATAATCATCATGCATCGGAAACAAACGGGTTCCGAGAACGAGTGTATCATGGTCAAAGGGCTGCTTGCCTGGATTGGCTTGGTCTTCAAAGTCTTCAAGTCCTTCTCCTTCTTCTTCCACAGCAACTTCGTCAAATACGGGATCTATACGTCGCATAATAATAACGGAAAAATAAGAATACAAATAAAACAGAAGAACCAAAGTGCTCAGAAAAATGTCAACTTATTTTTGTAAAATACTAGAGGGTTTCTTAAGATGGGGAAAAATCTTAGTTGGAGTTTTGGAGTTACGGAATAGGATATATTGATTTTTGAACAGGAGTTATACTGCTCAAATTTGAATTTAAATTTGAACAGTACAGAAAAGTTTCATGGATTTGAGTGAAAGTAGTACCATTAAATAGGTTGGAATATTACAAGATTTTAGGAGTTGGAATTATTTAATTTGGATCAATTTTCTTTTCTGCATAAATGTTTAAAACATTAACAGAAAAGAAAAATGGAAAAAGGGTCCTATGCACTGGGCCAGAAGAGGCCACAGTACACGGCCTAGGCGGACTGGCCCAGCCGCACGGAGCCAGCGCGCGCGCACGTCAGGTTTCAAACCTGATGGGCGGGGCCCGTGGGTCAGCGGCACAGAGGAGGGGAGAGAGGTGGGGGGATGACAGGCGGGGCCCGCCTGTCATCTCTAACCCCGCGGTCACGGCGGCGGCGAGCTCACCGGCGACGATTCCGGCCACGGCGACGGCAACGGAGGGCAGGATCGAGCTCAGCGTCGTGTCGCGGTTGCAGCGGTGGTAGCGCGGCACGGCGGAGAGCCCTGGTTCGCCGGCGACGAGGTGCGACGACGGAGGCTCGTCGGAGGGGAGTTGCTGCGGCCGTTTCTGACTGCAAAAGGAGGGGGAAAGAGAGGGAAAAGGGTCAGGGAGGTGCGGCGGTTCCAAAACAGGTGGAAGGAGAGGCAGGGGAGGCCTGTACCTCGAGATCGTCGGCGGCCCGACGCGGCGGAGCTCCTGTCGATCCCGAGCACTGGGGCGCTCCGGGGTCGAACTAGTGATGCAGGAGTGATGCTGGGGAGGAGGAGGTGCTGCTGGTGCTGTTGGAATGGCTCGGGAGGGCCATATATAGCCGCGCCCGTAGTTCACCGTGGACCCGTGCGCCGGCGAGGTTGCAGGCGAGGCTGTGGAGGGTTCTGGAGCCTGGGAACACGCCGGGGAGGTCCGCGGACTAGCTCCACGTCCAGCTGAGGGGGTAAGAGGAGCGGGGGAGTGTCAGAGGAGCATGCGCGTGTGGAGCAGAGGAATGGCCGAAGCGGGCGGCCGGTGCACGTGCGGCGACGCTCACTGGAGGGCGCAGGAGGAGGGGGGACAGCGCCGGGGATGTTGCGGACGTCGAGGCGCCTCGACTGGCGCGAGGGGGAGGCCCGAGGCTGTCGGGGGGCGGCGATTGGTTGGAGCCAGCGTGCGGGAGCACTGTTCACGCGCTCTGGAGCGCGCGTATGACCGGCATCAGCGTGCTCTCGCTGGTTTGGCCCGTCCCAGCGTGTCCAACAGTGTCTGGGGTGATGAGGGGGGAGTAAAGAAATGCCCTGAGGCCTTGGATGCTCTGGGGTGCAGAGAGAGAGAGTGAGAGTGTTGGTAAAAATGGTGGAAGCTGGCTGTACAGAAAGGTAAAATAGAGGTTTCACCCCTCAATCATGGAGATGAGGTGCTGGGGGAGTTACTGGAGGTTGCTGGTAACTTTATGAGCCTGTGGTAAGAAGTTGAGGCTATGGAGAAAGGTGAAAGTGGTCAAAATGGGGGTTTTAGAATTTCTGCAGAAGGTGTTTGATCTGTGTTTGATCAAGTAAATGAGGTCCACTTGACATGGCACTTGACAGGGTTGAAAGACATAAGAAAATAGGGTGCTTCACCAAATTTGGGCTCATTTGAAGAAACTAGCCAATGTAACTTTGGTGAACCCTAGAAATCAACAGAAACAGTTTCATCTTGATTGAGTCAAGCTAATCATCTCCCCTTGATGCACCACTTGGTGTAGCATCATCATTTGGGGTATTGATCATGCTCACAAAGTTTGAAGCTCCAGATAAAAAGTTGGTAATGTAAAGTTGTTCAAATTTGCATTTGAACAGAAAGGGTTTTGAGGTGATCTGATCAAGTTGCTCTATTCCAAATCTTGTGCCATTTGGTCTAGGTGCCTTATTAGGCCATTCTAGCATGTGCACCAAGTTTGAGAGCATTTGGACAAGTTTGGCAATGTAAAGTTGCTCAAACTTTTAATATGGACAGAATGGTTAAGAAGGGGTTTGAGGAGGTTTTCTTGCTTCCCAAGGCATGGGACTTGGCAAGATCATCAAATATGTCATATATGACATGATAGAATTTCCCTGGAATTTTTGGAGAAAAACTCCTTTGTAAATATTTCAAAAGCTTGAAATATCCAGAAAGGGTTTTAGAGGGATTAGCCCATTATTTTGAACATGACCAAGTGTTGAAACTCTCATATATGGACAATATATGTCCTCTGAGTCTCTCTGAATTTTGGCAAATATTTTTGAAATAGTTAAATAATTTTTTCCTATTAAAGACCATTTCTGGCCTTAAGAAAAAGCTTTTAAATAAAATATGAAAATAACTTTTAAAATTATACCTTTGTGGTTTCTGGGAGTCCTATGACTACTAGGTCTCAAATAAACCTTTTGAAATAATTTTTCACACCCTTAATCAAGTACTTGCAGTGCAATTCTCAATTCAGGGGTTTTGGGAAAACTAATTTTATAAAACTCTTTTTGGCCAAATTAATTTTGTAAGAAAATACTATACTGTTATATAACACTTGGCATGATCATTGGGCAGAAGTTTTGGATAAGGAGATGAAATCTATAAGAGATCATAGTTGACTTTAATGAGCACATGAAAAAGCAAATGAAGAAAACTCAATTCCAAATAAAAGCCAAATGATGCTGAAAATTTTTGCTGGTCCAAATTTTCATGCTTCAAAGTTACAAATAACATGTTACAAAATGCAGGGTGTGACAATTTACTTGGGGTGCCTTGGGCATCCCCAAGCATAGGCCTTTGCTAGTCCTTGTTCCGTAGTCCATCAAAGCAATACTCAAAACTTGCAAACTTCACAACACAAAACTTAGACAAAAATTCTCGTGAGCTCCGTCAGTAAGAGAAAGAAAACCACCACTCAAAGGTACAGCAATGATTTTATTCTTTGTTTATATTGGTGTTAAACATACTGTACTCCAAGTTCTCTATGGTTCATATCCTCCAATATTACTCATAGATGCATCGGAATAAGCAAACAACACACGAAAAACAGAATCTGTCAAAAACAGAACAGTCTGTAGTAATCTGCAGGGTTCGCCTACTTCTGGAACTCCAACAAATTCAAACTAAATTGTTAAATTTTCGAAATTTGTCTACCAATCAGCAGCAAAAAGAGTAAACTAAAAAGCACGCTCCAGTAAAATCCCACGACTACTTTAGCGAGCGCTAACGATTCTGTTTTTCACAGCAAGATCATATAAACTTCACACAAGACTTGCCAAGGGTTCTACTTGGCAAAAACACTAAACAAAACATGAAAACACATCTAATCAGAGGCTAGATGCAATATTTATTCCCTAACAGCAACAAAAACAAAAAAGATAAAATTGGGTTGCCTCCCAACAAGCGCTATCGTTTTACGCCCCTAGCTAGGCACGATACAAGATAGGTCTAGGGATAGCCATAGTGGTACGATATGTCGCGAAAGCTCATCTCATATTCCCTACGTTCAGCAGCAAGCTTCCTTTGTGGCAAGCAAAAGTAATCAAAAGGGATAAATTTAATGCGACAAAAGTCCCCCACATCAATCTCGGGATGAACAGGTTCCTCCTTTGGCCCTTTGTAGTGGATGACCAATTCATCATTATAGGCATTCTTTTGGCAGAAGGCCATAAGCCTTCGTTCAAGGGAGAAACCTAATCCATTATTTTGAACAGCAAAGTCATCATTTATCTCAGAAATTCAATCAATCAAGATCTCAATAGGAACCTTTTTTCTAAGGTTTTCATTAAAAGCAACATGATCAGGAGATCGCAATCGCATAAGGTCTTCTTGATTGAACAAGATAGACTGTATAGGAGGTCGACCAACATCTACTCCGTAATGAGCAAAGATTTCTCTGGCCTCTTTCATGATATATCTAAATTCATGAGCCAAAAAGATAGTAGCTGCATGCTTAACGGAAGAATGCTCAATATTGGAGAACTTCAAAAATACTCTCTGAATACAGGAATGCATATGCATAAATAACCTTTCAATTTCTACTATGAGCATAGATACAGGATCCGCAAGGCTACTAGTTCTGTGAAGAATAGAGACACCCATAGTGGGCAAAGCACCGACACAAGTAAAGAAGTCTTGAAGAACCCCTTTTCCAATAATATTACCACTACCAACCAGGAACTTCTTAATATGTAACTTCATCCCGGGGGTCAACATGAACGTTGCCCTCGGCATTGCTTCCCTTCTCGATAAAATTGTCCCCCATCTCAGACATGAGGGCAAGCAAGCAGGCAACACACAAGCAAACAAGAAGCGAGCGAACGATAAACACACGACAGAAGAAGGGCAAATAAAATGGCAGGGTGAAGTGGGGGAGAGGAAACCAGAGGCAAATAAATGTAATGCGAAGGATAAGGGTTTGTGATAGGTACTTGGTATATGACTTTTGCGTAAGCCTCCCCGGCAACGGTGCCAGAAATTCTTCTTGCTACCTCTTGAGCTTGCGTTGTATTCCCTCGAAGAGGAAAGGCTGATGCAACACAGTAGCATAAGTATTTCCCTCAGTTTTTGAGAACCAAGGTATCAATCCAGTAAGAAACCACGCGCGAGTCCCTCGCACCTGCACAAACAAATAAGAACTTTGCAACCAACGCGATAAGGGGTTGTCAATCCCTTTACGGTCACTTACGAAACTGAGATCTGATAGAGATGATAATTATATTTTTGGTTTAATAAAACAGCAAATAAAAGCGGTAAAAGTAAAGTAGATGTAGATTGATATGTTGAGAATAGACCCGGGGGCCATAGTTTTTTCTAGTGGCTTCTCTCATGATAGCGATATTCTATGGCGGCTAAACAAATTACTGTCGAGCAATTGATAGAAAAGCGAATAATTATGAGACAATATAGGCATGATCATTGTATATAGTTATCACGTCCGAGACAAGTAGACCGACTCCTACCTGCATCTACTATTATTACTCCACACATCGACCGCTATCCAGCATGCATCTAGTGTATTGAGGTCATACGAACGGAGTAACGCTTTAAGCAAGATGACATGATGTAGAGGGATAAACTCAAGCAATATGATGAAAACCCCATCTTTTTATCCTCGATGGCAACAATACAATACATGCCTTGTTGCCCCTACTGTCACTGGGAAAGGACACCGCAAGATTGAACCCAAAGCCAAGCACTTCTCCCATCGACCCTATCTATATACATCGATCTGCCTACGTGTCTCCTATACGCACATTATCTTTAGGCCTGTCTCTCACTCATTGTCTCACACCTCTCTTCCTAATCGACGAGTATGATTCTAGTAGAGCATTATGTAGGATGCCCCTTAAAGTTAGGTTGGATGAATAGTAATATCAGAGATAAAGGGGTTACCTTAGTCTAAGAACCTAGGGTTACAAAACTTAGCCGGCTTTGTGAGTGGACATAGAGTCCTTCACAATTATGCTATCTTTGTCTTGTACAACTAGTCATCCATGGGTCTCGCTAAATGCGTCATGGGCCAGCCAATGTGGTGCAGGACGGAACCAAACGAAGGGCCTCACCTTGACCCACCGGACCTCATGCGGTGACACACCCTCTGCCCCCACGTCTCGTTATCTTCTCACACCCACACATACCAACACAAACACGACACACACACAAAATATGCTCCTGGTGCCTCTATCCACTCCCCCCTTGCATATACACACTCAAGGTAATCTCTTGCCGTGACATCATATTCATCTCTCTCTCTAGACCACTCTCATTTCTTGTGCTATCTCTCCCACGCCCCCCCTGCCGGACCCTCTATCCATGCCTCTCTCGAATACGTAATACACACACATACCTCTCTAGGCCCTGCCAAATGCATCAACTACACATTCACACATGTTACATCACGTACCCCATTGCTATAAAAAGCCCTCTCTTCACGCCTATTTCGCATACAACATTCCTTTTGAATAAAGTGTGGCCAAAAAAATATTTTAGAATTTCTACATATATACAACATTACAAAGTTATATGGAGGAGTATGAACGCTTGCATTGCATGGTGCCCACAATGATATTTATTCCTCACTATGAATTCGTATATTTTTATACTATATATAAAGTTACTCATAATAAAGAGAAACGAAGAGCATCTCTCTCTCCATCGCATACCCCCCTCTACGCCCCTTTCACGTACGCACACAAACTATCTCCAGGTCATCTAAAAGTAAGCCCCCAGCACATTCACGCATGTTTCATCTTTCTCTCGTGATATAGACAATGATGATCATTGTATTTGAAGCGAAAGCACGATACATACATTGGACTTCAGAATCCACTCATTACGGTCACCATTTACATTTCGTGGTTATTATACAGTCACGGGGTCACCGTACAACTCTGTATTTTCTCAAGAGACGACTAGTTCACCAGTTAAACGCTCCACGTGGCACCTCTAGTGTTGCATCACATTATCTCACTACCATCGGGCCCACCTGTCGGCTTGTATCTACTCTACATCTATACTCTTATAAAATACTAGCAAGATGCCCATGCGTTGCACGGAACATCAAGATGCATTTGTATGAGTAGTTTATCTCGTGGGAGAAAAGGATGAACAAGGGAAGGCCTTATTTGCAAGTGTGGAGAGGGGTGTGGGTATCTTTTTGCAAAATAGCCATAGTTTCCTTCCTATCCGTCATATATACATCGGACGACCTATATTGCAGGATGGCAGGCACACGATCATCACCGACTATGCTTTTTATAAGAGTAGGGATAAAATACACTCTTATAAAAAACAGAGTTGGTGATGATGGTGTGCCTGCCATCCTGCAATATAGGCCGTCCGATTTATATCTGACGGATAGGAAAGAAACTATGACAATTTTGCAAAAAAGTACCCACACACCTCCCCATATTTGCAAATAAGGCCTTCCCTCGTTCATCCTTTTCTCTCACAAGATAAACTAGTCATACAAATGCATCTTGATGTTACGTGCAATGCACGAGCATCTTGCTTGTAAGAATGAAAACAAACAACAAAAAAATATTGGACGGTTATTCGAAGTCATGACCACGGGCACAGCGGAAAAGGTGGCCTTGTATTGGTATGCTGAGCCGTCTGTTTTAACACACAAGAGCTGGTGTGGGGATTATATACACATGCACACATGCACACGAACTGCATGCACGCAACACTCACACGAGCACCTGCACCCACGCACGCACGCAACACTCACACGTACACATGCAGCCACGCACGCACGCAGCACTCACACGCACACACGCACGCATGCATGCACACACCAGTACACCACACGACCAACACACACTCTCATGCTCAAGTGCTCAACCTACACGTGCATGCACAAACATCAGGCCGTGACAGACACATACACAACCAGGTGATTCCCGTGCACGGGGTGGAGTCTTGTCGCGCCTGCGTAAATTTGTGTTTATCTGACCTTTTCCCTATGCGAACTGATAGGTGGGACCCACTAGGAACGTGTTCAATTTAAATAGTCAACATGGTGCCACGCAGACTATTTGGCCGTTCAACAGAGTGCAATCCGATGCCGAACCGTGAGCAAGTGACCGTATAATCACCGCAAAACGTATATAGTGACCGTAATCAGCTTATTCTGAAGTTCGGTGAACGTATTACACTTTTCTCTCGGTAGGCCCTACAAAACTAAATCTCTAAATGTTCTCGCATGTTACATCTAAGAACTACGCAATACAGCACCACTACTACACTCTAACATAATAAATCATATGTGTTTTTAGTTTTACTAGATATCATATTGTTACTTAATTATTCAGTTTGCATACATTAAAATTGCCTTTGAAATGTATGGCCAGTATCATATACCGCGCGGGGAAAATCCCGCCCTTTCCGGTTTAATCGGATTTGTATCGATGGATCGTGCGAAACAGCAAAACTATAGTACTATATATAGTACAAGTGATAGTTCACTCGGCCGTTGTGTCGTGTACTCCTCTGTCGTAAGAGTGGAGCGCTCGCTCTCATAAATCTTCTAGTCCCTTTCGCCGACATGTGGGGCATCAAGCTACCGGGTCCACGTGCCATACCGGAATACAGTCCAGAGCAGCCGGGGTGAAGCACCCAGTCATGGCGCCTGCGTAGTAATGAGCAATGAGGTGTCAAACCACAAAGCTGCACCTTTCCCGCAGTTAAGTTGGAGGGATGGAAGTAATAATGCTAAAAAAGAAGAAGTTGGAGGAACGAAGCAGCCATCATTTCACTCATCGTTGAATCCGCTTCTCCCTCATCTTCTTCAAGTTAACCACGTGTTGCTTCTGTCGTTGTTCTGCCTCATGCGGGAAGCGGATTGGCTTGGTGAAGCACTGACACGTGGGACCGCATGTTAGCAAACCGCCAGGACAACGTCCTCTAAAAATAAGAAACCTCCCCCACCATCCGTGAGGCAAAATCACCTCCTTTTTACTAATCTTGATTCTATAATTTTTTAGATCAATATAATTGAGATTTGTATAGATAGCACATATGAACAAAACCAAGTGGTACAGTTAAGGGCATCCACAATGTGTAGCCAAATGTGAAAATAGTTTTTGGCATCATGGGAACCATTGTGGACGGTGTTGCCAAAGCCAAAAGGATGGAACTGAGGCTCCCTGATTGATTGATTGAAGGAATAGAAAAATGCAACATCTCTCCTCTTTCTCCCGTGCTTGGACGCATGTACAATATAGAGGACATAGTCTACACCCCTGTCCCTTCTATCACAAATCACAATGCAGTGAGGCGTCAACTCACAAAGCACAAACGAAGCAACCATCATTTCACTCTTCGCTGGCTCCGCTTCTCCATCGTCTTCTTCGAGAAACCATCTCACCACACTAAGATGGACGGACGCCGCTATTGTGTACGAGTAGTACTAGTACATTTACGCATCCTTTGGTTCAACGGACTTCCTGGATGCAAATAAGGCGGTTGTCTCGGCTGGCAGGCAACACTTGCGAATGACTTGCCATGGTCTCCCTCAATGGTGTTCTCTGTCGAACGCACTTCACCAAACCACAACGTTCGATATATCGTCGACGTCACTGCAATGGGGAAGGAAGTCAAATATAGCTACTACCTCCATTTTTTTGGTACACAAGGCCAGTATATCAAAATTACAATTTGCAAAAGGCCACTAACACTAATCGAGGAAAAATTAATGGGGTTTGCCTCGTACTAGCAAGCAAGGACATTAATATCCCCTGCATGCATGTGGAAGTGAGAAGGTTGGTTTGTATGGCGCTGCATTAATCAAGCGATGAGGAGTGAGATGGTTAGCTCTTTGGGCTTTGGAGAAAAAAATACGCATTAATTGACACGTGAAACAAGGATTTGTATCCATTAATCCCGCGAAGGAAAACCCCGCCTTTCTTTTTTAACACTAGTACTCCTAGTACGTAGTACTACCTTCGTCCTGGTTTATTGGTCCTCATCGTATTTCGTGCCAAATTTTGACCATAAATTTAACTAACAAAATGTTCATGCATGTCACAAAAAATATATCATTGGAAACTATGTTCAAATACAAATCTAACGATACAATTTTTGTTAACATGCATTAATATTTTGTTAGTTAAATATTTAGTCAAATTTGGGCACAAATTTCAAGGACCAATAAACCAGGACGGAGGTAGTACTACGTACTTATCCTGTTTGGGTCTATGCCTTGCGTTGCCATACTTCGCCACACATTTTTGCCAAGCTTGCCTAAAATTTTCAAAATGAAAAGGAGGTACACTTGCGCACGGATGTCGTGGTCGCACCGCACCCTCACACGGTCGCTCCTGCACGCCGCGGTCGCACCGCACACTCACATGCACAGTCGCTCCTGCACGCCGCAAACCCCACCAAGGGAACGCACCCTCACTGACACGTGCTGCCGCATGTGAACAAACCAAACTCAGCCATCCTATAGCTGACACATAATTTTCGTTCAAAGAGTATGTTTATCCAACCGCATGTTGGGGAGTATCCGAATGGTCCGTGCGGTGGTCTGTTGGGGAAGAAGAAGAGGTGAGGAAGAAGGATTAGGAGACGTTGGATATTCATCCAACCGCCTGAAATAGTAGACTAACCCAAGTCAGGCGACTTGCATAACAATATATGTTTTTGCACAGCAAAAGATCCATAAAACAACAACATAAAGAAAAACTATCACTGCTCGCGGAACAAGACAACCTCGTCGTCTTTGGCTGCCGGCGCGAACCAGCCGTAGCTGCCGACATGTGTCTCCGCACGGTGGTTGTCCTCAGCCTCCAGCTACTCGTTCACGCGGAGCGTTCGGGCGCTCTGCATGGACGAGAGCACCGCCCGGTTCAAGTCGAGGATGTCCGGTTCCGCCTGCAGGAGGGCCTCGATGGCAGTGGCATCCGCGTGCTCCGCCTCGAGTCGAGCCTCCGCCGCCCGGTTCAAGTCCAGTTCGTTTGGTTCCGCCTGCAAGAGGGCCTCGATGAGAGCGACATCCGCGCGTTCCGCGTCGAGTTGATCCTCTGCCGCCCGGTTCAAGTCCAGGACGTCCGGTTCCGCCTGCAGGAGGGCCTCGATGGCAGCGGCATCCGCGCGCTCCGCCTCAAGTTGAGCCTTCGCTGCCCGGTTCACATCCATGACATCCGGTTCCGCCTGTAGGAGAGCCTCGACGGCAGCGGCAGGCGCACACTCCGCGAAGAGCTGAGACTCTGCCTCCCGGTCCTTCTTTAGTATCGCCAGGTTGAACCACTGGTCCACCTGCACCATGGGTGACTCGGACACTGACACGAAGTCGACGTCCATCGTCTCATACCCATCGGGAGTCTTCTGCGCCGCGACCTCCGCCATGAACATTGGATCGGCGTCCTCATCCTCGTAGCTTGGCTCCTGAGAATTCGGGGATTGGCCCGCCGCAAAGCGAGCTTGGGAACAGAGGTCTCTGGCGCCGACCGCCGCCGCGATTTCTGCGCGGCGCTTTGGCGTCAGCTTCTTGTAGTACATGATCTTGCGGCGCACCATGGCTTTTCGGCGAACTAGGGGACGCTTGATGCGGGCTAGGGGTCGAAAGGTGGGGGAAGGGGCTGGAGTAGGCCGAGCAGCGAAGGTTCTGGTGTGAATACTGGTTCCGGTGAGGACCGATCAATCGGTTTTGACTGTACATCGCTCTTGTCGCATTCGCGTTGTAGCCAGACACGGTAGACCCTCCATGTTGCTCACCGAATGGAACGCGCTTCCTCTTGCGTTTTCGCTCGCTTGTGGGACCGCAGTTGAGAGCAAACCGACGTCCCTCCCCCTCCCCCACCCGCGTCATTTTATGCGGAGTAAATAAAAACAGAGGGAGAATACTACGGATGAGGATCCCCTGACGTGGCCGAACCCATTGAGTAACTAACATGCGGGGCCTAGCAAGCATGGGGTCCGCCAGTAAGTGACCGTGAGGGAGGGTAAGGCAGGGATACGTATGTGAAAGGAGCTTCCAATGATATAATTTTCACATTATACATCTCATGTACTATTAATCTTGTCAATAGTCAAATGCGGTTTTGAAAAATGCATTAGAGGATGGTTAATAATATAGCCAGTCGATGGCTATAAGGAACTGCCATGTCATCTATCGATTTCGTCAGCATGTGTCGGGGCATGAACCGAATGGGTTGTCAAAACTAAAACACGAAGCGACACGTAGTCGAGGCAAAGTGAAACTTCAAACGAACCATTTGTTTGTATGCATGTCGGAGAAATTACAAATAAACATTGGAAATACAAGCATGGTCTAGGCCCACATGTGAATGATACTCGGCGGAATGTTCAGATGAGGCATGCGGGAGGATGGACTCGACCGGAGGGCGATATGATCGATGGAGAGGAATGAGAAATAAGCAAACACCACATGATTATACTTGAATGATTCAAATAAACAATAAGTTGTCTCGCTTGGCCTACATAGTGAAAGGCCTAATGCGCAATGCGGAGCACTGACGCTCGAATATGGTCGGGAAAACAGGGAAACCGACATGTGGGGCACACCTGTCGGGACGACGTAGCGCAAACTAGTCCAATGGAGGAGCTGGCCCGCGACCTCCTCGCCATCGGCAACCGTTCATGTGGGTCGTGGGGGCCAACAACGTGACGCAGCTCCATCACCTCCTCTAGACACGGCGACCGCGGTGAGCGACACGCTCATCGTCGCTAGACACGGTCGGTTTTAGTGTGCCGAGGGTGGCGTTAGTGCTGTGGCACGACCAATATTATGTTTGGTTTGTGCCCAAGGTTGCCCCATCAAAGCATTGGGTAGCCAAAATTTTGGCTGAGGTTTTGGTTGCCATGATTTGGCAGACATCGGCAAGAAAAATGAACTAGAGTTGGCTAGAGTTCATTGGCATGCCAAAAAAATGGCAACCATCCAAACAAAGACCCATCTTTGGGTCAAGAATTTTTTTTTGGTAAGGTGCACTTTGGCCACAAGGCAAACACACGCCAACACCCGGCTCGTCGAGGATGCACGGGGTGCCGGGGTGCGTCTGCGGAATGGTGTAGCGCGGCCAACTGCATCCTCAGGCCCTGAGACCATGCCGGGTTGTCTTGTCTTTTCAATGACATGCGTCGATCGCATGCGAGCAAAGGGCATCTCCAACGTTGCCACGACCGTAGCTGACTACCCTGGCACACCAAAAACCCTCGTCCATCGCGCCGTCGCGCGGTGTGTTCCCAGCTGGCGCCAGCTGCCCGCATTCATGACGTCCGTCCGTATGCCTTCGTTAAGAGGCTCGGTGCTCGAGGAACCAACTCCGGTGACTTAATGACGCACCAAGATGCTTGGCCTCACTGGAATGCGCTACTTAAAGCAGCAACGCGCAGCTAACCTTCACACCATAGCATATCGTCCTCCTACCTGGCACCACATCCGCCATGACCGCAAGCGCGAACGCTCTACGTGAGAGCTTGTCTTCGGGGTTGGAGCTCGAGGTCGCCGCCCACGCTGGAGGCCGACGACGGGAGCACCGTCAGCCACGCGTCCTACTTGACGCCGTCCAACGTTCGGCCCCGCCGAGGTCGGGTACTCTTCCGAGGATGAGTAGGGTATGGGAGGCGGCAGGGCATGGTGTGCCAACTGGTAGGTCCGTCTCCCGTGTTCTACTTTTCCTCGCCGGAGACCGCACCTTCACTTCACGGGTCTTGAACCCCGCCCCCGTACATGGAGATCGCAGATGGAGGACGTCGGTCGCCGCCGTAGAATAGGTTTAGGGTCGGGTTTCTTTTTTTTCTGTCCTATAAAAGTTCGAAATGTTTTGAAAATCTGTCGTGTTTGCATTAATCTCGGCCGGTGTATATGAATTTTCACAATAATGTAGTATATTGTAGGAGTACTAGCAAGATGCCCGTGCGTTGCACGAAAGATCAAGATCTTGTGGAAGAAAAGGATGAACGATGGAAGGCCTTATCTGCAAAGGCACATTCACGCATTTCAGATCTATGGGAACCTACGAAAGGGTTAACGTAAATTGCCTCTCTCTCCTCCCCTGATTTTCATGGTGGTGAGCCCCTCCCTCCCCCCAATCTACAATCAACAACTCACACGTTTCACATTATGTTAATTACGTAACTGGGACTATGTAGGTGTAGCATTACTCATCCTAAAAAACTCAACTAAGTCAACCTCCCAGCATATCGCGCGGCAAAAGACCCGGCCACGCCGTTTTAGTCGGGATTACCGGATTACTAGTAGTAGTATCGATGGATCACGCGAAGCAACAAATTTTTTTGAGGGGGAGAAGCACCTAGTTTAAAAGGAAAAAAGGCGGTACACTCACAGCACCCCTGTCACGGTCGCATTGCACCGCACACACGTTCGGTCCTGCACACGGCTCACGCAAACGGAACGCGCTTCGGCTTGCCTCTTCACTAACACGTGGGACTGCACTTGGAGAAACCGACCATGCGCCAAAATTCCCCCGCCCACCGCGCGAAAATCCTCGCCCACCCAAAAATTCCCCCCAAATCCTAGATTCAAATGCCCTTCGGCCAACTAGCCAATAATATTCCCCAAACCCCCTCCCCCCGTCCCCCTCCACTCCATTCGCTCCGCCAAAGCCGCCCTCCCCGCCACGCCGATACGTCGGCACCGCGGTTCATCGAGGGGACGCATGGCGATCCTCTCGCTCCTATAGTACGCTCTCGTAGACTGCCATCCTCTAGCCGCGCCGCCACCGCTGGCGACGTTCTTGTGGAGGCACACGGCGGTCAGCGCCGCCACCGCTGGTGATGTTCGTGTGGAGATGCACGGTGGTCAGCTTCTCCCACGGTACGCGCATTCTAGACTGAGGCCCCGTGCATGTCGGTGTAGCGCTGAATGTTAGCTGATAGACGCTGTTAATCTCACTGTTTGCCAAAGTAGTTTACAGTCAATATGCTCTGCTTAAGAAGCTTCTTTGCCCTGTTCTGCACTCAATCTGCTTAGCTGAGATGGCATGCCAAGGCTGATTAGTTGCTAAAATATCCTGCCGTATATTTATTTTGACGTAGATTGCCATGGTCTAGTAGCCAATCTTTTAGGTGAAATAGCTCTACACCATTTTATACTCGATCTTTGTTGCTGCGATGGCCTTCGATAGTTCGATGGCTGTGTGCTCGGCCTCATTGACTGCTAAAACAGCCTGCCATAATTTAGCACTCAAATATATTTGGTGAATTAGCTTTACATATATTTCGTTACTTAGATCTGCTCGTCCAAATATCTTGCCATAGCTTTAAACATCGACCTAGGTATTTTCTTCTGGACTTCATAAAAAAGCATATATGTTTTTCCTGTAATATCTAGTAGAAGAACTAATTTGTATGTCTAACAGATGGACAGGACTTGGATAACTTCTACTCGAAGATGCTCTGCTGCATATGTCGAGGGGGTTGAAAACTTCATGAACTTTATCAGAGCTGAGTACGGTGGTCCGAAATCAGATGTGCTCTGCCCGTGTAGCAGCTGTATGAATTCAGTTACAAGACCCCAGTCAATTGTGCAAAATCATCTACACTTGTATGGGATGTCGGTCACATATACTAGGTGGGTTCATCATGGTGAAGCTGTGAACGTCAATGTTATTGACTACGTGGAAGCAGCTGAACACCATCTTGATCAGCCTGATGCTCAGGTGGAAGAGGAGGAGGACGAGGTGGTGGCGTAGCCAGTGAGTTTGACCAACATTGAAACAATGCTACGAAATGCTCTTGCATTCCGTGAACTTTCACCTGCAGACGAAAAACAGTGGGCCCGCATGTTGGAACAATGCAATGTGGCTGACACCCCAGGAAATAAGCTGTTAGTATTCTCAGCTATGGTCACCTTTCTTCAGGTGCAGTGCTACTTCTCGAGCTTGCGTTGTATTCCCTCGAAGAGGAAAGGGAGATGCAGCAGTATTTCCCTCAGTTTTTGAGAACCAAGGTATCAATCCAGTAGGAGACCACGCACCAGTCCCTCGCACCTGCACAAACAAATAAGAACTTCGTAGCCAACGCGATAAGGGGTCGTCAATCCCTTTACAGTCACTTACGAAAGTGAGATATGGTAGAGATGATAGGTTGATATTTTTGGTATTTTTGGATATAAGAACAGAAAGTAAAAGCAAAAAGTAAAGTAGATTGTAGATTGATATGTTGAGAATAGATCCGGGGGCCATAGTGCTCTCTAGTGGCTTCTCTCATAATAGTGATATTCTACGGCAGGTAAACAAATTACTATCGAGCAATTGATAGAAAAGTGAATAAATATGAGACTATCTAGGCATGATCATTATATATAGGCATCACGTTCGAGAGAAGTAGACCGAAATGATGCTGCATCTACTACTATTACTCCACACATCGACCGCTATGCAGCACGCATCTAGAGTATTAAGTTCATAAGAACGGAGTAACAACATAAGCAAGATGACATGATGTAGAGGGATAAACTCAAACATAGTGATATAAACCCCATCTTTTTATCCTCGATGGCAACAAGACAATACGTGCCTTTCTGCCCCTACTGTCACTGGGAAAGGACACCGCAAGATTGAACCCAAAGCCAAGCACTTCTCCCATTGCAAGAACTATAGATCTAGTAGGCCAAACCAAACCAATAGTTCGAAGAGACTTGCAAGGATATTATAATCATACATAAAGAGTTCAGAGAAGAACCAAATATTTCTCATAGATAATCTTGATCATAAACCCACAATTCATCGGATCTCGACAAACACACCGCAAAAAGAGATTACATCGAATAGATCTCCTCGGAGACCGAGGAGAACTTGGTATTGAGATCCAAAGAGAGAGAAGAAGCCATCTAGATACTAGCTATGGACCCGAAGGTCTGTGGTAAACTACGCACAACTCATGGTGAGTCGATGATGATGATGTAGAAGCACTCCGTGGAAGATCCCCCTCCGGCGGAGTTCCGGAACAGGCCCCAAGATGGGATCTCACGGGAACAGAAGGTTGCGGCGGTGGAACTATGGATTTCTCTGTTGTTCTGATAGTTTCAGGGTATGTTGGTATATATAGGAGGAAGGAGGGCACCGGGGGCCAGACGGGGTGCCCACGAGGGAGGGAGGTGCGCCCTATAGGGGGGGCGTGCCCCCACCCTCGTGGATGCCACGTTAGCCCTATTCCGTGGTTCTCAAGTCTCCTGTGCATATTTTGCTCCAAAAATATCTCTCCCGAAGGTTTTATTCCGTTTGGACTCTGTTTGATATTCCTTTTCTGTAAAACCCTAAAACAGGCAAAAAACCAACAATCTGGACTGGGCCTTTGGGTTAGTAGGTTAGTCCCAAAAATAATATAAAAGTGTACAACAAAGCCCATTAAACATCCAAAACATCATAAATAATAGCATGGAACAATCAAAAATTATAGATACGTTGGAGACGTATCAAGCATCCCCAAGCTTAATTCATGCTCGTCCTCGAGTAGGTAAATGATAAAAACAGAATTTTTTATGTGGAATGCTAACCAACATAATTTTTCAATATAATTCTCTTAATTGTGGCATGAATGTTCAGATTTGAAAGATTCAAGACAAATGTCTATATTGACATAAGATATAATAATACTTCAAGCATACTAACAAGGCAATCATGTCTTCTCAAAATATTATGGCTAAAGAAAGTTATCCCTACAAAATCATATAGTCTAGCTATGCTCCCTCTTCATCACACAAAATATTTATATCATGCACAACCCCGATTTCAGCCAAGCACTTGTTTTCCTACTCCATTCTTTGAAACCTTTCAACTTTCACGCAATACATGAGCGTGAGCCATGGATATATCACTATGTGGAAGAGAGGTGGTTGTGGAGAAGACAAAAAGGAGGGAGATAGTCTCACATCAACTAGGCGTATCAACGGGCTATGGAGATGCCCATCAATAGATATCAAGGTGAGTGAGTAGGGATTGCCATGCAATGGATGCACTAGAGCTAAAAATGTTTGAAAGCTCAACAAAAGAAACTAAGTGGGTGTGCATCCAACTTGCTTGCTCACGAAGACCTAGGGCATTTGAGGAAGCCCATCATTGGAATATACAAGCCAAGTTCTATAATGAAAATTCTCACTAGTATGTGAAAGTGACTAAACATGAGACTCTTTATCATGAAGAACATGGTGGTAGTTTGAAGCACAAGTGTGGAAAAGGGTAGTAGGAATTGTCCCTTCTCTCTTTTCTCTCATTTTTTGGAGGGGCTTTCTGTCCCTTTTTTAGCCCCTCTCTATTTTTTCTTGGGCCATCTCTCTTTTTTTTGCCTTTCCTCACATGGGACAATGCTCTAATAATGATGATTATCACAGTTATATTGAATTACAACTCGATATTACAACTCGAAACTAGAACAAGTATGACTCTATATGAATGCCTCCGGCGGTGTATCGGGATATGCAATGAATCAAGACTGACATGTATGAAATATTATGCATGGTGGCTTTGCCACAAATACGATGTCAACTACATGATCATGCATGGCAATATGACAATATGAAGTGTGTTATATAAATTGAATGGTGGAAAGTTGCATGGCAATATATCTCGGAATGGCTATGGAAATGCCATGATAGGTAGTTATGGTGGCTGTTTTGAGGAAGATATATGTTGGCTGTTTTGAGGAAGGATATATAGTGGGTGTATGGTACCGCGAAAGTTGCGCGGTACAAGAGAGGCTAGCAATGGTGGAAGGGTGAGAGTTCGTATAATCCATGGACTCAACATTAGTCATAAGAACTCATATACTTATTGCAAAAATTTACGAGTCATCAAAACAAAGCAATCAACGCATGCTCCTAGGGGGGAGTTTGGTAGGAGTTAACCATCGCGTGCCCCCGACCTCCACACAAAGGATGACACTCTACAAATACCTCATGCTCTAACTTCGTCACATAGCGGTTCACCATACGTGCATGCTACGGGAATCACTAACTTTAACACAAGCATTTCTCAATTTCATAATAACTCCACTAGCATGATTCTAATATCACTATCCTCATATCTCAAAACAATTATCAAGCCTCCAACTTCTCATCATATTCAATGCACTTAGTGTGAAAGTTTTTACTACATTGATATTGGATGTCTATCATGTGAAGGCTAGTTTTATAGCCAAAGCACATTACCATGCTGTTTTAATAGACTCTTTAATGGATATAAGTGAAGCATGAGATAACAACTATTTCGACAAAATATAATCACCACTGTGCTCTAAGAGATATAAGTGAAGTACTAGAGCAAAAACTATTCAACTCAAAAGATATAAGTGAAGCACATAGAGTGTTATATCAATTCCTAGGACATATTTAACTCTCAAATAGGTGTGTCCAGAAAGGATAATTGTGGCAAACTAACGAGCAAAGACTCAAATTATACAAGACAATCCAAGTAAAACACATATCATGTGGTGAATAAAAATATAGCTCCGAGTATATATAGTTACCGATAGATGAAGTCGAAAGAGGGAATGCCCTCCCGGGGCATCCCCAAGCTTAGGCTTTTGGTTGTCCTTGAATTTTACCTTCGGGTGCCTTGGGCATCCACAAGCTTAGGCTCTTGCCACTCTTTGTTCCATAGTCCATCAAAGCAATACTCAAAACTTGAAAACTTCACAACACAAAACTTAGACAAAACTCTCGTGAGCTCCGTCAGTATAAGAAAGCAAACCACTACTCAACGCTGCTGCAATGAATTCATTCTTTGTTTACATTGGTGTTAAACCTACTGTATTCAAACTTCTCTATGATTCATACTTCCCAATACTACTCATAGATGCATTGAAATAAGCAAACAACACACGAAATCCATAATCTGTCAAAAACAGAACATTCTGTAGTAATCTGTAACTTTCGCATACTTCTGTAACTCCAAAAAAATTGAAATAAAGTGGTAAACGTGAGGAATTTGTCTACTAATAATCTTCAAAAAGAATCAACAAAATAGCACGCTCCAGTAAAATCTGGTGACCATTCTAGCGATAGCTAATGATTCTGTTTTTTTACAGCAAGATCATATAAACTTCACACAAGTCTTCCCAAAGGTTCTACGTAGCACAAACACTAATTACAACACAAAACCACATATAAACATAAGCTTGATTCAATATTTATTCCTAAATAGAAGAAAAAACAAAAAAAAATATAAAATTGGGTTGCCTCCCAACAAGCGCTATCATTTTACGCCCCTAGCTAGGCACGATACATGGATAGATCTAGCTATTGCCATCTTTGGAAGGCAATCCATAAGTGGCTCTCATAATAGATTCATATGGTAATTTGATTTTATTTCTAGGAAAGTTTTCCATGCCTTTCCTTAACGGAAATTGGAATCTAATATTTCCTTTCTTCATATCAATAATTGCACCAATCGTTCTAAGGAAAGGTCTACCAAGAATAATAGGACATGAAGGATTGCAATCTATATCAAGAACAATGAAATCTACGGGCACGTAATTCCTATTAGCAACAATAAGAACATCATTAATCCTTCCCATAGGTTTCTTGATAGTTGAATCCACAAGATGCAAATTTAAAGAACAATCATCAAGCTCATGGAACCCTAGCAAATCACACAAAGTTTTTGGGATGGTGGAAACACTTGCACCCAAATCACACAAAGCAAAGCACTCATGATCCTTTATTTTAATTTTAATAGTAGGTTCCCACTCATCATAAAGCTTTCTAGGGATAGAAACTTCCAATTCAACTTTTGGATTGCAACAAGGAAATACAATCAATCAAAGAGCAATTATCATAATTGAATCCCTTGAAATCCAAAGTAGTGGGTTCATCACTATGCAAAGTTTTAATATCTTCACTCCCACTTTTAACAATTTTAGCATCAAGATCTAAAAACTCCGAATCATTGGGACACCTTAAAAGTATACTCATCACCAATCCTATCTTTATCGAGATTCATACTAGAAAACAAGGATCTAATCGGAGACACATCAATAACTTTCAGATCATCATCTTTATTTTCATGATAACTAGAAGAACACACTTTTATATAATTCTCTCTTTTAGCACGCATCCCAGCAGTTCTTTCTTTGCATTCATCAATGGAAATTCTCATGGCTTTGAGAGACTCATTGATATCATGCTTAGGTGGGATAGATCTAAGTTTCAAAGAATCAACATCAAGAGTAATTCTATGCACACTTCTTGCCAATTCATCAATCTTAAGCAATTTTTCTTCAAGCATAGCATTGAAATTCTTTTGCGAAATCATAAACTCCTTAACACTAGTTTCAAATTCCGAAGGCATCTTTCCATAAGAGTTGTTGTAGGAATTACCATAATTATTAAAGGAATTACTAGGAAAAGGCCTAGGATTAAGGTTTCCTCTATAAGCATTGTTACCAAAATTGTTCCTACCAACAAAGTTCACATCCAAAGATTCATTATTATTTTCAATCAAAGTGGACAAAGACGTATCATTAGGATTAGAAGAAGCACTCTTGGCAGAAAATAATTTCATAAGTTCATCCATCTTTCCACTCAAAACACTAATCTCTTCAATAGCATGCACCTTTTTACTAGTAGATCTTTCAGTGTGCCATTGAGAATAATTAACCATAATATTATCTAGGAGTTTGGTAGCTTCTCCTAAGGTAGTTTCCATGAAAGTGCCTCCTGCGGCCGAATCTAAAAGATTTCTAGAAGCAAAATTCAAGCCAGCATAAAGTTTTGAATAATCATCCATAAGTTCAAACCATGTGTAGGGCAATTACGTATCATTAATTTCATTCTCTCCCATGCTTGTGCAACATGCTCATGATCTAGTTGCTTAAAATTCATAATATCGTTTCTAAGAGAGATGATCTTAGCAGGAGGGAAATACTTAGAGATAAAAGCATCTTTGTACTTATTCCACGAATCAATACTATTTCTAGGCAAAGAGGAAAACCAAGTTTTAGCACGATCTCTAAGTGAAAACGGAAATAACTTCAATTTAACAATATCGTTATCCATATCCCTTTTCTTTTGCATATCACACAAATCAACAAAGTTGTTTTGATGGGTAGCGACATCTTCACTTGGAAGGCCAGAAAATTGACCTTTCATGACAAGATTCAACAAAGCAGCATTGTTCTCACAAGATTCAGCATCGGTAATAGGAGCAATCAGCGTGCTAATAAAATCATTATTGTTGGTATTGGAGAAGTCACACAATTTGGTATTGTTTTGAGCCATAGTGACAAGCAAGCAATCCAACACAGATGCAAACAAGAAGCAAGCGAACGATAAACACACGGCCGAAGAAGGGCAAATAAAACGGCAAGGGTGAAGTGGGGGAGAGGAAAACGAGAGGCAAAAAATGTAATGCGGAGGATAAGGGTTTGTGGTAGGTAATTGGTATATGACTTTTGCGTAAGCCTCCCCGGCAACGGCGCCAGAAATTCTTCTTGCTACTTCTCGAGCTTGCGTTGCATTCCTTCGAAGAGGTAAGGGAGATGCAACACAGTAGCGTAAGTATTTCCCTCAGTTTTTGAGAACCAAGGTATCAATCCAGTAGGGGACCACGTGCGAGTCCCTCGCACCTGCACAAACAAATAAGAACTTCGCAGCCAACGCGATAAGTGGTTGTCAATCCCTTTACGGTCACTTACAAAAGTGAGATCTGATAGAGATGATAGTTTGATATTTTTGGTATTTTTGGTATTTTTGGATATAAGAACAGAAAGTAAAAGCGGAAAAGTAAAGTAGATTGTAGATTGATATGTTGAGAATAGACACGGGGGCCATAGTGTTCTCTAGTGGCTTCTCTCATGATAGCGATATTCTACGGCGGGTAAACAAATTACTGTCGAGCAATTGATAGAAAAGCGAATAATTATGAGACTATCTAGGCATGGTCATTATATATAGGCATCACGTCCAAGACAAGTAGACCGAAACGATTCTGCATCTACTACTATGACACCACACATCGACCGCTATCCAGCATGCATCCAGAGTATTAAGTTCATAAGAATGGAGTAACGCCTTAAGAAGGATGACATGATGTAGAGGGATAAACTCAAACATAGTGATATAAACCCCATCTTTTTATCCTCGATGGCAATAATACAATATGTGCCTTGCTGCTCCTACTGTCACTAGGAAAGGACACCGCAAGATTGAACCCAAAGCCAAGCACTTCTCCCATTGCAAGAACTATAGATCTAGTAGACCAAACCAAACCAATTATTCTAAGAGACTTGCAAGGATATTATAATCATACATAAAGAGTTCGAGAAGAACCAAATATTTCTCATAGATAATCTTGATCGTAAACCCACAATTCATCGGATCTCGACAAACACACCACAAAAAGGGATTACATCCAATGGATCTCCTCGAAGACCGAGGAGAACTTGGTATTGAGATCCAAAGAGAGAGAAGAAGCCATCTAGATACTAGCTATGGACCCGAAGGTCTGTGGTAAACTACTCACAACTCATGGTGAGGCGATGATGATGATGTAGAAGCACTCCGTGGAAGATCCCCCCTCCGACGGAGCTCCGGAACAGGCCCCAAGATGGCATCTCACGGGAACAGAAGGTTGCGGCGGTGGAACTAGGGTTTTCTCTGTTGTTCTGATAGTTTCGCGGTACGTAGGTATGTATAGGAGGAAGGAGGGCACCGGGGCAGACGGGGTGCCCACGAGGCAGGGGGCGCGCCCTATAGGGGGGGCCCACCCTCGTGGACGCCACGTCATCCCTATTCCGTGGTTCTCAAGTCTCCCATGCATATTTTGCTCCAAAAATATATCTCCCAAAGGTTTCATTCCGTTTGGACTCCGTTTGATATTCCTTTTCTGTAAAACCCTTTAATAGGCAAAAAATAGCAATCTGGACTGGGCCTTTGGGTTAGTAGGTTAGTCCCAAAAATAATATAAAAGTGTATAACAAAGCCCATTAAACATCCAAAACATCATAAATAATAGCATGGAACAATAAAAAATTATAGATATGTTGGAGACATATCATGAAGACATCTGAGCGGATGACCAACAAATCATTCGATGCGATGTTGGTTGCTTTCCGCAATGCTTTCCCAGATGTGTCTGAGTGATGGGCCTCGAACCCCTCGTTGGTTACCCCAAGTGGAAGGTGTAAGATGCAGTAAGCAGAAGTGTTTTCCCTTAGCAAAGATACCAAGGATCGAATCCCCAGAGACTCCTAGGTTCAACAAGTAGGTGTCAATTGCTACGGCGCCAGATTAGTAGCAATCAACGTGGACCTGCACACAGATACAAATAACTTTGCTCCCAACGAGTACAGAGAGGTTGTCAATCCCTTCGGCCTTGTAGTTCACAAAGGATTAAAAGCAATGATAGTAGTGATAGATAGTGCTTTGCAATAGTAAGTAAATAGAGAAAAGTAAATAGTGGATGTGATCAATGATGGTAATATGGACCGGAGTCTCATGATGTTCACTAGTGATGTCTCTCTCCCAAAAGACGATAAAACAGCTATGTGATGTAAACAAATTACAGCTGGGCAATTGACACGACCACGAACGCAAACCAATGCTGACTACATTGCAAGAAAGGTTGAGGTTCAAAGCATGGGTGATACGCCAAAGTAAGTAGACCGAAATCCATCAATATCTACTACTAATCATCCACCTTGAGATATCTATCCAGAACATCTCGCTGGTATTAAGTTGCGAGTCCCACCCATAGTGTAAACTCAAAGCAACAGACAACTGCATTAAAAGAACTTTGCGTAAAGTAAACAATCCTTGCACCCGCGGGCACAAGCACCGTTGTTTTCCCCCTTGTGGCAACATCACATCCCCTAGACTCATGTTTCTGTCACTCAAGCTAGTCATCGAGGGGCATGAACCCACAATCGAGCATAACGTTCCCTCTTGGAGTCACTACCTATTACTCGGCCAAAGCAATAAATAACAACGGAGAACATGCAAGAATTACTTATGAACTAAAATATAAAAGAGGTGAATCAAATATATTACTCAAGATCAATCTGAACATAATCTCATAATCCATCGGATCCCAGCAAACTCAACATAGCAACAGCATAAGGATTACATAGGTGCCTCGATCATGTAGGGCAGCTCACGAGGGCTAATTAGTGAAGCACAAGAACGGGAGGAGAACATCACATAGCTACTGGTCATGGACTCATGGTCCAAGGGAGACTATTCACGAGTCATCCGGGAGGTGTCCATGGTGGTGGAGAAGCTCCCGGTGGTGATCCTCCCCTCCGGCAGGGTGCCGGGAAGAGTTCTCCTGGTGCTCCCGATCTTGGAAGCGGCGGCGGCGGCGGAACAGAGATGGGATCGCGAAAAGAGTTCATGTTCTGAGGGTTACGGAGGACCCTTTAAATATATGCCAAAGTAGGGCATCGGAGGAGCTTCGGGGGGCCCAGGCGCCCCCCCAGCGCGGCCCAGGGGGGGCGCCGCCAGGGCGCCTGGAGCCCTGGTGGGCCCCCCCCAGGCTGCCCTTCGGACACAGTGTTGTTTCCGGATCGCTGATTTTTTATATAATTTTTCTGGATTTTTCTGGGCAGTTCTCGAAACGTGAAAACCTGAAATACAAAAACAACCGAAAACAGAAACTGGCACTGGGGTGCACTGGATTAGTAAGTTAGTCCAAATATGATCTAAAGTGTATGGAAGTGTATGAATATCATAGCAATATCACCCAAAAGTGGCATGGATCAGAATGTAATGAGCCATCCGTCACATGGTAGTGAGTGGAAAAGCTTCAATCAGAAGCACGAAAAGTTTATTACTGACCCGAGAAACATTAGACTTGGCTTTGCTTCAGATGGATTTAACCCATTTGGCCACCAGAGCGCCACATATAGCATGTGGCCAGTGCTTGTTATCCCTTACAACATGACTCCAAATGTCTGCACCAAAGAATCAAACTACATGATGGCCTTGCTCATCCCAGGTCCAAAAAGTCCTAGAAAGTATTTTGATTTCTTCATGGAGCCTCTTGTGGAGGAACTTCAATAGCTTTGGAGGGGTGTTCTCACTGGAGACCTATATAGAAGCCCACCAGCTGATTTCTTTCTGCGTGCTGTTATAATTTGGTGCATCCATGATTATCTTGCTTTGGGCACTAAGTCAGGGCGAACGACACATGGTTACAATGCATGTGTTCGTTGTGGCAGGAATCCGCTGTCATACGCAATACTTAGCTAGATCTGTTACATTGGACACCGCCGTTTCCTTGCCAAGGACAAGCCGCATCCTAGATAATACCGAAGACATGTGTTCAATGCAAAGCATGAAAACCGTGATGCGTCAAAGAGGCTCACCGCCGATGAGTTGCAAGTGGAATTAGAGAAGGTCAGGCATATTACACCAGGAAACCATCCTGATAATGGTAGTGGGAAAAGGAAGCGTGGCAGGGCAGAAGAGAGATTATTGTTTACTCGCAGGTCCACTTTGTGGGACTTGGAGTATTGGAAAGATTTGGATCTGCGGCATAATCTTGATGTGATGCACATTGAGAAAAATATATGTCAGAGCATTATCGGCACACTTCTTAATATTGAAGGCAAGACGAAAGATACCTTAAAATCTAGGATTGATTTGACACACCTGGGTATTAGAGAGGATTTGCAGGTGCAAGATGAAGGTAAACCACGGGATATGGCACCAGCTGTGTACGTCTTGGACAAGGTAAAAAGAAAAGATTTCTGCGAGGTCCTGTCACGTGTGAGATTCCCACATGGATTTGCTTCCAACCCTGAAAGGAGAGTCAGTGCAGATGGAAACAAGGTACAAGGGTTGACAACTCATGACTGCCACGTCCTACTTCAAAGAGTTTTACCTGTTATCCTTAGAGGATTGGGCCGCCCTGACTTATACAGAGCAGTTGCAGAGTTGGGACAATTCTTCAGGGAACTCCGCAGTAGAAATATCAGGATAGATGCTTTGGAGCGTCTTAGAGACAAGATACCAACTATCCTATGCAACCTTGAGAAGATATATCCTCCAGCCTTCTTTGATGTGATGGTGCATTTGGCTGTTCATTTACCTGATGAGGTACTACTTACAGATCCAGTACAGTATGGCTGGATGTACCCTATTGAAAGGCGGCTAGGCACTTTCAAGGGCTATGTTAGGAATAGAGCTAGACCCGAGGTTTCAATTGTAGAGGCCTACATTGCTACATAAGCATTGACATTCTGCTCAAAATACATTGAAACAGCTGATCAGCTTAGCAAAGAGGTGGATGAAGACAATCCAGGGCTCAATGTTTTCGATAATTCTGTTCGAGTTATAGGGAAGAATCGACAAGAGGACAAACCTAAAGATTTGGACAAAATGGTTTGGTATGTGTTGAATAACTGTCCTGAGATACTACCTTATATCAAGTAAGTGCTAAGTACTGAAGCTTATAGATTGTAATCTACTAAACTTGCAGCACATTCTTATATATTTAGATGTTTGACGCGATCACTATGTTGTGCAGCATCTACAAAAAGGAGTTACTGCCGCAAAATCCAAGAAACATTGACATACTGGTTATGGAAGGATTTGCGAAATGGTTCAAGAGCCATGTAAGATTTTGAATTGCACTGTCAGTTTTTTCAATATATTGAGTACATAAGATGATCAGCTTGTCTATTTTCTAATCATACGTTAAGAAGATGCTGGAGGATGGGCAGGCAGTTGATGATGCCCTTTACTCACTAGCAATGCGTCCTGATACTCGGGTAAGACATTATGAATCTTGCGTTGTTGGAGATGTGCGCTACAACACCCTTGCACGAGACGAAGGCAGGAAGACACAAAACAGTGGCATCATGAGCACGAATATGTATGACAAAGAGATAACTGAAATGTATACTAGCACAACAGACATTGTTCAGTTGCAGTATATCTCCAGTTTCAAGGATCATTGGTTTGTGGTTCTGTTGTGATGTCGTTGGTATAACTTGTTTTCCAGGCTCGCAAAACCCAGAGCTGATGATTATTTCAAATCCATCAATGTCAAGGCGGCGTACCAGACCAACGAGCCTTTTATTTTGGCAAATCAAGCAACATAGATATTTTTCTTGGAAGACACATTTGCACGTAGTGATGAATGGAGAGTATTGCAAAGGTTTGAGCAGAGGAATTCGTTTAATGAAGTTGCACAACAAGATGATGCTTACACTGCTCCAGATGTACAAGATAACACAGATGTTCCCAATATCTTTGAGAACCATCACGTCAATGACACCGGCGAAAAGATTGCCTGTCGTGCTGTGGACATACAAGAGTTGATCAGGAAGAAGCCAACATTCGAGGACGTTGAGGACGAAGAAGAAGATGACACCGCGGGGAATTATGATTCAGACTAATACACATGGCGAAGATGTTGACGTTGCTACTGCAGATGATGATTACATTGCTTTTGTCATATTTGCCTGCTAGAAGACGTTTTTTTATTTACAATGTGAAATTTTGTTTGATATGACAACTGAAACCTTATGAACATGTTGTTTAGTATTTTCTTGTGAGAACATCACTTGTTATGTATGCTGATTTGTGTTTGGTGATTGTATGATGACTAAACATGATGACATTGTTGTTTAGTTGAACTCATATTTGGCTGTGAAACTTGAATTTGATGACATAGTTTGATGTTGGACTGCAATTTGCTCGATGTCTTCGAATGAGAACAAAGCTGACCTGACAGGCCCTCTGTTAATTTATTTATTTATTACCAAAAGGGCCTCTGCTATTTATTTATTTATGAGCAAAAGGGGATACCCCCTGATTTCCGTTAATAGAAATCATTAGATGTTCACAACACTATGCCCAACCTGCTACACATGTTTCATTCATTACTAGTTTCAGCAAAGTGCTCATGTCATAGCCACTGAATACATCACGAGTGCTACATACACTGCAAACAAAGAGACAATCATCCTACAGAGCACATCGATTTTGCCCATTATCTTCACAAGCTCTTTCATCTCCTCATTGCTGTCAAAGTCGTTCAGCAGCTGTTGCTTGGCCATGATTAGAGGAACTGCATCTTTAACCCTCTGCTCTGCATCTTCCTCTTCTGCCGTTCCTTCAATTACTTGTCCAACACCCCAACCTGCTGGTATTGGGATTCCTCGGCTAACCAAATAATCAGCGTAGTTGCACTCCCCCACATCAGCAACTTCCCAGAAATACAAATCACACGAATCTTCCCTTTTCTACAAGAATCAAATTGGAAGATCATCAACCAAACTATTAAAAAAATCAGCAACTGAAAGCACCAGAACAACACTTAAACATATTATTACCCGATGATTCGGGCATTTGTAGAAGACTCGGCCAGGGTTGAGGCTTGTGGTTGAGACGCGACGTATTACTTTGCGTGATTTGCAGCAGTGGCACCACACCAACATCAGCGGGTTGTGATGAGCAACCGGCTGCGATTCGCGTGCCGGCGGGGGTGTGATGAGACCCACATGCGATGGTATGGGTGGCGACTTGGCGCATATTTGGTTGTGGCCTGCTGAAGAGCAGGTGGACGAGCAGGCAGGGGACATGGTTGTTGCGGCCAGAGCTTCTGATGCTAGGCAGAGTAAGTATAGAAGAGGAGAAGCGAATGTTGGATATGTCAGTTTCATTACTTGCAGAGTAGCATAGCAACATATATAGTCATTGTCTAGGTTGTGATTCGACCTAGCTACAGGAGCACGTCTCTTTTTTTTCTAAAACTCAGCAACGTCTCTTTACTGGTACACTAGATTGTTCTGTACGCCTTCTCAAGTCTTTGATTCCTCGAAGAAAACGTGCACGCAAGGAAGAGCCTCCTTATTATGCACAAAAAATGAATACCCCCTGCAAGCTGGAACCCAGCATCGCGGGAGGCTGACTTGTGGGCCTACCAAGTTGACGGAGACGGATGGCTTTGTCAACTTAGTCAATATGAACGATTCTAGCTCCAGTTACCGTACGATGTTCATCCAATGGCAGTAGTTCTTCTTCAACCTCTAGTCTTTTTGCTCCAGCCGCCCAAACCAACGTCGGTCGTGCCGTGTGCTCCTGCCTCCCGTGGCCGGCTATGATACCGTTGAGGCCTCACCGCCACCTACTACGCCCACCGCTGGCCAGGGCATCCCTCTACTCACCCACACCTCCTGTTATTCTGCGGCGACGGCAGCCTCACACTGCAGTCGAACCAGTGAACCCTCGTACTCCTCTCCGCGTGGGCATCCACTGTCGCGTCTTCCCCGGCTCCACGTCGTCCCCTTCCGAGGCCTCGTCGTCGTCCACCGCCTTGGTGCTCTCGGCGCGGCGTGGTCAATCTGGTCAACGACCGACATCCATCGGAAGAGTACTGAACGTGGAGAGGTTGACGGCTGGGTCCATGGCCACAGCCTAGTTTTTTTGTGATTTGCCAAATAAGTCACTTTGTCAGGCCTGTTGTGCTGCAAATATTTCAAGACGAGGAGAGCTTCATTCGGCTGGCCGAGAAAATGGCCTATCGGTAATGAGAAATGGGATGTACATTTTTAAAACACATCAAACCAGCAATTAGTTTCAAATATGTTTTTTTCATTTCGAGATTTTAAATTGCATTAATTTTTATGCGTGGAGAATTTGTTGGATTTTATATTGATATGCATTTATTTTTTAAATCAGTTTGAATGTGACTCGAAATTTCGGGATTCAAAACAGTTCGGACCGCACCTAAATATGCAAAATTTCATATAATGTTTTAACCGTGGCCACAATATGAGCTGTAATGGTAACAAAAAGAATATGGGCTGTAATTATTAGAAATAATGGCAGATGGGTTGTATGATGTTTTCCACAAATTTGAGGCCTTCCTAAAAAAAGGTTGACGCACAAGCAATGACTGTTGGATGTCCATCCAACGGCCGTTGTGCTTCTTCAATCTCTGCTCTTCCTGCTCCAGTCGCTCAAACAAGCACCGGCGGGACTGCCTGCTCCCTCCTCCCCGCGGCCGGCTGTGCTGCTGCGCATGCCTCACCGCCCCACCGTACTCCCATCGCTGGTCTAGCCATCCCTCTACTCACGTACACCTACTATTATTCTTCGACAACTGCAGACGAACTAGTAGACCGTCGTACAGTTGTACTCCCCTCCGCGTGGGAAACAACTGTCGAGTCTTCCCTACCTCCGTGTCATTCCCTTCCTAGGCCTCGCCGTCGTCCACCGCCCTGGTGCTCTCGGCGCGGTGTGGTCAATCTGGTCAACGACCGACTTCCATCGGAAGAGTACTGTACGTCGAGAGGCTGACAGCTGGGTCCACGGCAGCCGCAAGGAAGTGCCTCCTTATTATATGGAATATAATTATTCCTCCACCAGACAGTGGGGACCCACCGGATGTGCCACCGTATTTGGCAAAAAAACCTTTCCCCCTGACTGCTGGGACCCACCGGACGGGCCACCGTATTTCGCAAAAAAACGATCCCCCCGCTGTCAGCTCGGACCCACCGGAAGTGCCTCCTTATTACGCACGAAATAATGAATACTCCCCCTGCTAGCTGGGACCCAGTATAGTGGGAGGCTGACTTGTGGGCCCACTAAGTTGACGGGGACGGAGGGGTTTGTCAACTTAGTCAATATGCACGGTTCTAGCTCCATTGACTGTACGATGTCCATCCAACGGCCGTAGTGCTTCTTCAACCTCTCGTCTTCTTTCTTTAGCCGCCCAAACCAGCGCCGGTCGTCCCTTGTGCTCCTGCCTCCCGTGGCCGACTGCGATGCCGCGGAGGCCTCGCCGCCCCCTACTATTCGCACCGCTGGCCAGTCCCTGCGGCGACGGCAGCCTCACACCGCAGCCGAACCAGTGAACCCTCGTACTCCTCTCCGCGCGGGCTTCCACTGCCGCGTCTTCCTCGGCTCCGCGTCGTCCCATTCCAAGGCCTCGCTATCGTCCACCTCTCTGGTGCTCTCGGTGCGCCATGGTCAACGTGGTCAAGGAACGACTTCCATCGGAAGAAAACTGTACGTGGAGAGGCTGACAACTAGGTCCACGGCAGTGTAACATCCCAATTTTCCTAATTTGGATGTTAATAGATCATTCACTTGCATATCATATTTTCATTGCATTATTTGTCTTTCTGCAATATTCTTTTCATTATGCAACTAAAGGCAAGTTATTGGAGTGGAGATAACATGACTTCTCCCCTGTTTTTAAAAATGTTCATAATGTCCAGAATAATGTCTCCATTTGATTTGATATGTTCTGGTAATTTTTGCAATCTTCAAAGTATTTTATTTTTGATTTTATTTTATGTTTGAGTGGCCAAATGCATCAAAATGATTTTACAAAATTGCATTAGCTTTGGAACTACTGTTCCTGTAGTTTATATTGATAGGGCTATTTTTACTGTGTGCCTAGGTATTTTTATCTAGATTTATACCGTGTGTTTTATTTTATTTTGTTTTGTTTTTCTGCTGGTTCAAAAAAAAAGAAAGAAAGAAAAGGGGCCAGCCAGCCGGCCAGCCAGCTAGCCAGAGGCCCAGCCCACGCTAGCGTAGCCCACGCCAGCGCAGCCAGCCAGCCAGCTAGCCAGCTAGCGCGCGGCCCACACCCCGCGGCCCAGCTTCCCTACCAAAGCGGTACGCGCACCGCACCGACCCGACCCGCACCTAACCCGACCCACCGCCCCTGTTCCTCTTCCACCCCGAGCCGGACGCTGCACACACACGCGCACCCGAGCGCGAGCCCGAGTGTTACTCGAGCATGGGGCCACCCCGCGCACGCCCGAGACGTCTAGGGCGTGCTCAAGCCCTCGAGGAATCCCCACGCCCCTTCTGCGATCCCTCCAGCCGCCGCAGGAACGCAGCCACGCGTTTTGGATCTCGCCGCGGAACCCTCTGTTCGCCGCCGTTCATCGCCTCTTTCCGCCGCCGTAAGAACACCGCAGCCGCGCCGCTTGCTTTCCCTAGGACCTCCTCTTGTCTGCGCTTCGATTTGACAAGGTTGCGTGGGCAGGAGATCATCGGAGGACTGCCGCCGTCGACGTCTGCTGCCGCCGGAGTTCACGAACTCACCGCCGCCGCTACATCCCTCCCCATCGCCGTCCGACTCCACCACTACCTCCTCCACTCACCGTCGCCTCCGCCCGTAGCATCACCGTCGCCGGAGACCCACCGGAGAAGCCCCGCCGTCGACGTCCGACCGCCGCCGCCGTTGTCGTTTGTCGCGTGGTGAGTAAAACACCTGGGGCCAACCACAAACTGCCACGTGGCGAGTTCTACAGGAGCTAGCAATAGGAGATCCCACAGGAGTTCCAGGCGTTTTCTGTTCTTTTTTGTCTTTTTCAGTTTTTCTTCAAAAGTTCAAATAGCTATATCTTTTATTCTGTTTATCCAAATTAGGTGATTCTTCACTCACAAAAATCTCCTCTTCATCACAGTACCAAGTTTGCACATGTTTGCACAATTCAAATTTGAACTCGTTTCAATTTTAATTAAAACATCCGGAGGCCATATCTTTTAAACCGTTTATCGGAATCCAGCGGTTATTTTTGCATTGTGACCGTAGTGCAATATAGATGATCTGTATGTGTTGTTTTGCTGCTGTTGTTGAATTTTAAAATGATTTTCTTACTGTTGGCTTTATTTTGATTTCTTTGGAGTTTCGGTGATTGATTTGTTATATTGTGTGAAACGTGTAGATTGTCCGGAGTGCGACGCGAGCTATTGTTAGGAGTGTGACTTTTTGAACCAGAACCAAGGCAAGTTACATGTTGATCATCCTTTACCTATTGTTTTCCTATGCATTGTAGGTTATGCCACACTATAAACTTATGCATTATAGGATTTTTATAATTTGAGCTATATTGTTGAACTATCTCCTGTCTTTTGCAAATCGTGTTAGGTATAGTTTTGCTATGCTGGTAGACGGGGTTGGTTCATGAATACATTGAGCTTATGTGAGGATTATTAATATTTAACAAACTGAGTAGTAATTCAGGACTTAACTCACCTCTGGGCGGAAGTGGTATTGTTGGGTGGTCTTAAGAACATCATGGTTTATACCCTCTGAATGTAAGTGGATGGCCGCCCAGGCTCAAAAAGATCAGACAGACTTAATGACTAGTAGCTTCCATGCACGAACACTAGCTATATGGGCTCTGGCTTAGTTGAGTAGGTTGTGGGATCCTCGCCCAGGTATGCTAGCAGATGTAGACATGGATAGGTGTACCGGCCGCCGGGGGTGGAGGTGACTACTTCTGAAAGGCTTCGTCTCAATCTTCGGGTTGAGTCTAGTGGGTAAAGTGTGCAAAACTCTGCAGAGTAATAAAACTAATCATGATTAGCCGTGCCCCCGGTTATGGGTAAATTTGAGCGACTATGCCATTACAGTTGTTGGATGATCTTGACAGATGTGACACTTAATAATATTTGTGGGCAACTTAAAAAATGGGTAGGTTGGAGTTGATTTTGCCAACTCAACCTTGTGCATTTAATCGTAGTAATAAAAGAACTAAATGAAAAATTGACTATTAGGTAGTTATGAGGACAAAAGCAGCTTTCTGCGAAATAAACCCCCAAGCCTTCCTTTGTTGTTCTATGCATATACATGTAGGTCTGCTTTATTACTTCTCCTGTGTAACTTGCCAATACATTCAATGTATTGACCTATACGGCTGCAACGTCTCATGTTGCAGGATTTTCAGACGAGGAGTAAGGTACCGTTAGGGTCGCGAGTCTGCACTCAGCATCGCCAGTTGGGCTATGATGGGACTCATCGTTATTTTCTGCTACTTTCCGCTGTGTGATTGAATAATAGCTAGCCATGAGCTATGCAGATTTTTTTATTTTATATACTCTGGATCATACGTTGTAATAAATGATGCACTTGTATTCTGGTATTCATCTATATTGTGTGTGCTAGCGAGTTTGATCCAGGGACTAGCACGGTAAGCACAGAGACTCAAATCCTTCGAGGTTTGGTCGTTACAGATGGTATCAGAGCAGTGTGTTGACTGTAGGACGTGACCCTAGAAAATGGATTAGAAAAGCCATAGGAGTGAAAATTATTTTATAAACTAGTTATACTTCTTACTGTTTATTAGTTCATCCCCTCAAGTATCTTGAATAGTTAAGTAGGAACTAGTGCTGAGACCACCATATATGCTTGTTTTATTTTGCAACGTTATCGTGTAGCGTATCTGATTATGTCCACTTTCGTGGTATGAAGATACTAGATTGTTGCTTGATTGGTAGCTTGCTTGTTAAATTTTATCTCGTCAAAATTATTTGACTATATATGCATATATATATATATATATATATACTACTATATTATTGTGATTGTTTGTCTGTTTGTTTGTGTTATTCGTTGTTGTGTTTTATTGCCTTGATCATATATGCATATGGGTAGAATATATTTATATTAATAGCTTTGGCCCTATTATATCTATAACTCTTCTATGCTTGCCCACCAGATGCCGCCGAGGCGTGAGAATAGGCGCAATGCTGCAGGAGGAGAGAACAATGGCAATGACATACCGCCATACATGCAGCAGTTGCTTTAGGGGCAGACGCAGTTGATCCAGTTGCTTGTGCAGAACCAGAACAACCAGAAAAACAACAACAACAACCCGCCACCCATGGATATGCTTACCAGGTTCCTGAGGTTGAATCCTCAGAGGTTCTCCAGTTCCCCTGAACCTATTGTGGCTGATGATTCGCTCCGTGGAGTCAATAAGAACCTGGAGACGGTTGGATGCACAGATGCAGAGAGGGTGAGGTTTGCCGCACATTTGTTGGAGGGTCCTGCCGCAGCTTGGTGGGACAACTACTTGGTCTCTTATCCCATTGCTGGTATCACTTGGACTCAGTTTCAGACTGCTTTTCGTGCTGCACATGTGTCTGCTGGTGCTATGAGTCTGAAAAAGAAGGAGTTTCGCAGTTTGCGTCAGGGAGGACGCACAGTTAATGCGTATGTGGATGAATTTAATAATCTTGCACGCTATGCTCCTAATGATGTTAACACTGATGCAACTAGGCAGGAGAAATTCTTGGAGGGCCTAAATGATGAGTTGAGCCTTCAGTTTACAGTGGCCACTTTTGATAATTGTCAGCAGCTGATTGATAAGGCTATTATGCTAGAGGGGAAGCATCAGGCCATAGAGAATCGCAAGAGGAAGTACAACAACAATAACAGGTATAATTCAGGACCACAACAGAATCCACGCAAGTCATATCAGGGTAATGGAGGTAATGGGCATCATCATCATCATGGAGGTAATGGACATAATCATCATGGAGGGTGAAAGCACATTTGCTCCCTGGGTGGTTTTGGTAATTAATGACAACATACTTTGTGGTTGGACTAATGCTTTTATCAAGTATGTTTCAGGAAATTCAATCACATTGGTATGGCAAGATGATTGAAGAAGTGGACCCCTCAAATGCTAAGGCAAGCATTGGCAAAAGCTCAAGACTCTATTTTTGGTTTAGTGATCAAAGATCACATTGAGTCCATAGGAAAAGCCAATACTATTAAAAGGGGATGAGGTTGTGTTGATGATCTGGTTGCTCAAGTGCTTAGTGATCTAGCTCCCTCAACTATCAGCAACTTTCACTACTTAACACACCCATAAGTAATCTCGGACAAACCGATTCTTCCAAATCAGTCCCACCGAGATGAACCACTTCAGCCATATCCCAAACCCTAGAAAAATCGGTCATTCCGAGTTTGAGATCGGTCTCACAGAAATGTGGACTGCCAACCTTCTGTAATCGTTTGACATCATTTCGGAATAACCGAGTTTGCATTATCGGTCTCACCGAGATTGGCAAGCTTCTGTCTTGGCTCAAATCGGTCTCACCGATATTGCATTTTTGGTCACACCGATACTGGCATGTTCCTGTCCTTTCTCAAATCGGTCTAACCGAGTTTTCTCTCTCGGTCCCACCGAAAACTCCAACGTTCATATCATTTACACTTTCGGTCTCACCGAGATGGTATTTTCGGTCCCACCGAGAATCCCAACGTTCACTATATTTGAACTTTCGGTCTGACCGAGTTTTCACTTCGGTCTCACCGAGATTGCTCAAATATGTGTGTAACGGTTGGATTTTGTGTGGAGGCTATATATACCCCTCCACCCCCTCTTCATTCGTGGAGAGAGCCATCAGAAAGTCCACCACTCCTACCATACACTTTCTGAGAAGAGAACTACCTACCCTTGTGTTGAGATCAAGTCATTCCATTCCTACCATATGAAACTTGATTTCTAGCCTTCCCAAGTTGCTTTCCACTCAATCCTTCCTTCCACCACAGCCATATCTGTGAGGAGAGTTGAGTGTTGGGGAGATTATCATTTGAAGCACAAGAGCAAGGAGTTCATCATCATCAACAACATCTATTACCTTTTGGAGGGTGGTGCCTCCTAGATTGGTTAGGTGTCGCTTGAGAGCCTCCGTCTTTGAGATGTGGAGTTGAACCAAGAAGTTTGTAAGGGCAAGGAGATCGCCTACTTCGTGAAGATCTACCCCGAGTAAGGCTAGTCCTCCGTGGGCGTAGGCCATGATGGAATAGACAAGGTTGCTTCTTCGTGGACCCTTCGTGGGTGGAGCCCTCCGTGGACTCGCGCAGCCGTTACCCTCCGTGGGTTGAAGTCTCCATCAACGTGGATGTACGATAGCGCCACCTATCGGAACCACGACAAAAATCTCCGTGTCTCCAAACTGCGTTTGATCTTTTCCACCTCTCTTTACTACATGTGCAATTTACTTTCCGCTGCTTATACTCTAGAATTGCATGTGTAGGGTGATACTTGAATTGATCTTAATTGTGAAACTGCCAAAAAACTTTGCATGATCAAAAGGCAGATTTTTTATATTGTCAAGTAGTCTAATCACCCCCCCCCTCTAGACATACTTCTTCGATCCTACAATTGGTATCAGAGCTTTGGGCTCCATTGCTTTGGTTTACACACCATTGGAGGAAGATGGACGTGTCTACGGTTGGGAGTGTTAGCCATAGAGTGCCTGTTCTCAATGGAAAGTTCTATAACTCTTGGAGGTCTGAAATGCTTAGTATCTTTAAGATGTACAATTTGTGCAAATATGTTGAGACCCCCTATGTGCCTCCTTTTGATCCCTTGCACCCTACCATGGATGAAGAGCTTGATTTGCTTCGTAACCTTAGAACTGTAAATCTTATCATTAAAGGGTTACCTGATGACTTGCTTAATCTTGTTACAAACTTTGAGTGTGCCTATGCTATGTGGAAATTCTTGGAAGAACTTTATCCGGACTACTCGTTGAGAAGTCTTGATGAAATTCTACATAAGACTATTGAATTTGATAAGTGGCACCCCAATGAGCCCAACTTTGATAAATGCTTTTTTGAGCTTCGTGATCTTATGAAAAAGAAGGGTGATCCCGGTCTTATCAATATTATCATTAGAAATGCTATTGCATTGCATTCCGAAGACTATTGTCACATTGACCAAACTAATGCAAGTACTTATCAAATTGACCTAGGTGTTGATGATGAACAATCTATGGGTCAATATGATGATGAGCATGAGCATGATGATGATTACTCCGATTCGGACACCGAGCTAGACAAGGTCATGAAGAGTCTCAATCTTATGGCAAATATGAGAGACTACATGTCCGGCGGAAAAGAGTGGATTCTTGATAGTGGATGCACCGATCACATGACCGGAGATAAAGACATGTTTCGAGAGCTTGCAAAAAACGATGGCCCACGCAAGTATGTGACTTTTGGAGACAACTCCAAGGGTAAGGTACTTGGCCTTGGTAAGGTGGCCATATTTCATGATAGCTCTATTCAAAATGTCATGCTTGTAGAATCTCTTGGATACATTTTACTTTCCGTGTCTAGATTAGCTGACTTTGGATTCAATGTGCTATTCACCAAAGTAGATTGCCAAGTCTTTTCGTGATAATCAAAACATGGCTTTTACCGGTATCCGTAGAGGTGATCTATATATTGTTGATTTCACTAAGAAAGCCCAACCTAGAGCTTGTTTCATTGCTAAATCCTCTAAAGGTTGGTTATGGCATAGAAGGCTAGGACATGTTGGTATGCGTAACCTAGACAAGCTAATCAAAGGTGATCATATTCTTGGTGTTAAAGATGTTTTCTTTGACAAAGATAGACTTTGTAGTGCCTGTCAAGCAGGAAAACAAGTTGGTGGAAGTCATCCCGTGAAAAACATCATGACCACAAGGAGACCGCTTGAGCTTCTTCACATGGATCTCTTCGGTCCCAATGCTTACAAAAGCCTTGGTGGTAACTCCTTTGGTCTAGTTATAGTTGATGATTATTCCAGATTTACGTGGGTATTCTTCCTTGATGATAAATCGCAGGTTCAGAGGATCTTCAAAACCTTTGCCAGAAAGGCCCAAAATCAATTCGAGGTGAAGATCAAGAAAGTTCGGAGTGACAATGGAACGGAGTTCAAGAACGCCAATGTAGACTCTTTTCTCGATGAGGAAGGGATTCTACATGAGTTCTCGGCTACGTACACTCCTCAACAAAATGGAGTTGTTGAGAGGAAGAACCGAACGCTCATTGAGATGGCAAGAACGATGCTTGATGAATACAAGACACAGAAACACTTTTGGGGAGAAGCGGTCGAGACAGCTTGTCATGCTATCAACAGGCTTTATCTTCATAAGCTTCTCGACAAGACATCATATGAGCTTCTCACCGGTAACAAACCCCAAGTGGGATACTTTCGTGTCTTTGGTTCAAAATGCTATATCCTTGATAAGCATCGTCGGTCTAAATTTGCTCCTAAATCTCATGAAGGCTTTCTTCTTGGTTATGGATCAAACTCCCACACCTACCGTGTCTACAATAATTTCACCCGAAAGGTTGAAGAGACGGTAGATGTGAAGTTTGATGAATCTAATGGCTCGCAAGTAGAGCAAATGCCTATTGATGTAGGAGACAAGGACCCATCTGAAGCTATCCAAGATTTATCTATTGGAAAGATCCGTCCCATGGAAGTGAAGGAGAGTACCTCATCTACATATGTGGAGCCACCTACCTCACGGCGAGATCAACCTCAAGGCAACATGGAGGCCTCCACAAGTGGAACTCACCAAGATGAGGAAATGCAACAAGAAGATCCACCACAACCTCCTTCTCCACCACCTCAAGACAACACCAACAACAATGAAGAAGAAGAAGAAGAAGATGAAGATGATGAGGAAGCTGAGCCACAACATCAACAAAAGCTATCCCGAGTTCGAGCAAGAGTCAAGAAGAATCATCCCGTGGAACAAATGATGAACGACATCAACTCCGGGAGAATTACTCGCTCTAAAACTCGCTTAGCTAACTTTTGTGAGCATTACTCATTTATCTCTAGTATTGAACCTATGAAGGTAGAAGAAGCACTTAAAGACACGGATTGGGTGAACGCTATGCACGAAGAACTACACAACTTCGAGAGGAACAAGGTATGGACTTTGGTAGAGAAGCCCAACGATGATCAAAACATCATTGGAACCAAATGGGTGTTTCGGAACAAGCAAGATGAAGATGGACAAGTCATCTGCAACAAGGCTCGTCTCGTAGCTCAAGGTTACACACAAGTCGAAGGTATGGACTATGGTGAGACCTATGCCCCCGTTGCTAGACTTGAGTCCATTCGCATTCTTCTTGCTTATGCCAATCACCATGATATTACTCTCTATCAAATGGATATCAAAAGTGCTTTCCTAAATGATGAAATTGAGGAGGAAGTATTTGTGAAACAACCTCCCAGATTTGTGAATCCCAAAAAGCCTAATCATGTTTACAAGTTGCACAAAGCTCTTTATGGTCTTAAGCAAGCTCCTAGAGCTTGGTACAAATGCTTAACTAGCTTTCTTCTTGAAAAAGGGTTTGAAATTGGAAAGATAGACTCAACGCTGTTCACGAAAAGGGTTAATGGTGAACTACTTGTGTGCCAAATATATGTTGATGATATTATCTTTGGTTCAACTAACCCTCATTTTAGTAAGAAGTTTGGACAGCTCATGTCGGAGAAGTATGAGATGTCCATGATGTGTGAACTCAAATTCTTCCTTGGGTTGCAAATCAAGCAATCTAAGGAGGGTACCTTTGTCTCACAAACAAAGTACACCAAGGATCTCTTCAAGAAGTTCAACATGCAAGAAAGCAAAGGTATGAGTACCCCCATGCCTACTAGTGGACATAATGACTTGACAAAAGATGGAGAACCCGTTGATCAAAGGGTTTACCGATCTATGATTGGTTCTCTACTATATCTTTGTGCTTCTCGTCCTGACATAATGTTGAGTGTATGCATGTGTGCGCGATATCAAGCAGCCCCTAAAGAATGTCATCTTAAAGCTGTTAAAAGGATAGTGAGATAGTTGATACACACACCAAACTTTGGCATTTGGTATCCTAAGAGGGCCTCTTTCGACCTTGTTGGCTATTCCGACTCGGACTATGCCGGTGACAAGGTTGATAGAAATTCAACTTCGGGTACATGTCAATTCCTTGGTCGATCCCTTGTATCTTGGTCCTCCAAGAAACAAAATTCGGTATCTTTATCCACTGCCGAAGCAGAATATATTGCTGCTGGTTCGTGCTGTGCTCAATTACTATGGATGACACAAACGCTTAAGGATTATGGGATACATGTGAGACGTGTGAGACGTGTTCCCTTGCTTTGTGACAATGAGAGTGCAATCAAGATTGGACACAATCCAGTGCAACACTCTCGAACAAAGCGTATTGAAGTTCGTCATCATTTTATTCGTGATCATATTGCCAAGGGTGACATTAATCTTAAGCATGTTCGTACTGACAAACAACTTGCTGATATCTTTACAAAACCTCTTGATGAGAAAGTGTTTTGTCGCTTGAGGAGTGAGTTGAACATCATTGATGCTTCAAACTTGGAGTGATAACTCCATTGATGCATGCAAGGCATGAGCTCACTTGACTAATCCTTGATATTTCTATTATGATGATGATCATATGTCTTGGACACATTTGCCTCCTTGTATTGCATCTAACTCCTTGCAGGTACTTGGATGATCTACATTCCACAAGATTACCACACACTCAAATCATGAGTAATCTTGTCATTGACCAAGTATCTAGCCCTTTGGGATGTTGAGTTCAAGGAACAAAATTCCACATATCCTTTTTGACATTTTATACATCTAGTATTTCACTCTTGTCATCTTGGATATTCTCGAGTATTTCCTTGCTTGCCTAACCCATGTAGGAAGATGAACTACACAAGTAGAAATGGCGCTCCAACTTCACATTCAATGAGCACCTACATCAAGCCTACCTACATGAGTAAAGCAACAACAAGCCCAAGGTATGTTCTTCACATCTTTAAGAAGCTTTGCTCAAAGTCATGAGTACAAGCAGCTTCATAAGATGTGATCACATCAAATGCTTAATCGAAAAATGGCAACCCCATTTTGGGCTTAAACGATGAGTATGACCTATGATCAAATGTCCTCATTTGACTCCTAAGTCAATATACTCAAACATAGGTGACTTTGTCGCCGACCTATATCTAGATGAAGTACATATGCTTTTGGAGTTTTTCTGTTTTCTCTTATGTTCTCTCATTGAATTTTCTTTATGAAAAAAAAACTTCATCTAGGAATCTTTTTTATTTCTATTCTTATGTTTCTTTGTGAATATCTTTCTGGCTCTGATCAATTCCCCGAAAATCTTTTACAAATTCATTGCAAATCCTTTGAAACATTCCTCGCAAAGTGAGCTGAATTATTTCTGTATTTCCTTGGAATAAACTCGGCGTCACAAATTTGAAATTTTCGTCTAACCGAAAAGGATTCGGACCCACCGATCCATAAAATTCGGTGTCACCAATTTATCTTCCAGGACATCAACTTCTGCAGCTCCACCCAAATTTAAATCTTAAGGGGGAGAAGACTCAAATTTAAATTCTCAATATTTCTCTATGAATGTTCTTATTTGCCCTGTTGTGATTCTTAAGGATCCTACTTCTTTCTTTCTTTCTTTCCATCTTTCCTGCCCTACCTAGTTTGCTGTCCTTTTCGGCACTTGATGTCAAAGGGGGAGAAGACTTAGGGGGAATAGGGGGAGTAGGGGGAGAAGAGAAGACTTAGGGGGAGAAGAAAATTAATCTTATCTTAAGGGGGAGAGAATCACATCAAAGCTGTTTTACATTTGGACATCTTTCTCAATTGGCATCATTCTTTTGATTTTGCTCTTTCCATCAAAACCCCTTGTTCTGAGAGAACTCAAAGGGAGAGGAATTTTCACAATTGATATCTTATGGAAAGCAAAATCTCTCAGTATTCATTGAAAATCTTTTAGCTTCGGAGACATGTTTGCTGATTCAAGCCTGTGCTCCTTATGAGACACTCTTTATACATGTCCTCCCTGGCTTGGTACTCTTGATGTTCTTGCAGTTGGTTGAAGGAATACTCTTGTGTTATCTAACCTTGTTTTCCCAAGTTTATCCCTTCAGGTATAATTTCAAGGATTCTCAAGGTAAGTATATGCATCTTGCAGAATGTGCATGATGGTGACTTGCTTGTAAATACTTGTTTGCAAGAAATCACCATGCACATATGCATTATCATTCACTTCCCTTTCATCTGCTCTGATGCATATGGCCAAGCTGCATGTAGCACATCTTGCTTATCTCTCTTGTGTGCTTGTGGTAGTCCAAAACCATAATCTATGGAAATCTTGCACACTTGTAGGGGGAGCCTGTGTACTACATGCTTGTCAAAGCTTTCGTGATAATTCTGTCTTTCTTTCAATAAGCTTTGATGTATTGTTTAGTGTGATTATAGTGTGTTGCCATCAATTACCAAAAAGGGGGAGATTGAAAGCACATTTGCTCCCTGGGTGGTTTTGGTAATTAATGACAACATACTTTGTGGTTGGACTAATGCTTTTATCAAGTATGTTTCAGGAAATTCAATCACATTGGTATGGCAAGATGATTGAAGAAGTGGACCCCTCAAATGCTAAGGCAAGCATTGGCAAAAGCTCAAGACTCTATTTTTGGTTTAGTGATCAAAGATCACATTGAGTCCATAGGAAAAGCCAATACTATTAAAAGGGGATGAGGTTGTGTTGATGATCTGGTTGCTCAAGTGCTTAGTGATCTAGCTCCCTCAACTATCAGCAACTTTCACTACTTAACTCACCCATAAGTAATCTCGGACAAACCGATTCTTCCAACTCAGTCCCACCGAGATGAACCACTTCAGCCATATCCCAAACCCTAGAAAAATCGGTCATTCCGAGTTTGAGATCGGTCTCACCGAAATGTGGACTGCCAACCTTCTGTAACCGTTTGACATCATTTCGGAATAACCGAGTTTGCATTATCGGTCTCACCGAGATTGGCAAGCTTCTGTCTTGGCTCAAATCGGTCTCACCGATATTGCATTTTCGGTCACACCGATACTGGCATGTTCCTGTCCTTTCTCAAATCGGTCTAACCGAGTTTTCTCTCTCGGTCCCACCAAAAACTCCAACGTTCATATCATTTACACTTTCGGTCTCACCGAGATGGTATTTTCGGTCCCACCGAGAATCCCAACGTTCACTATATTTGAACTTTCGGTCTGACCGAGTTTTCACTTCGGTCTCACCGAGATTGCTCAAATATGTGTGTAACGGTTGGATTTTGTGTGGAGGCTATATATACCCCTCCACCCCCTCTTCATTCATGGAGAGAGCCATCAGAAAGTCCTCCACTCCTACCATACACTTTCTGAGAAGAGAACTACCTACCCTTGTGTTGAGATCAAGTCATTCCATTCCTACCATATGAAACTTGATTTCTAGCCTTCCCAAGTTGCTTTCCACTCAATCCTTCCTTCCACCACAGCCATATCTGTGAGGAGAGTTGAGTGTTGGGGAGATTATCATTTGAAGCACAAGAGCAAGGAGTTCATCATCATCAACAACATCTATTACCTTTTGGAGGGTGGTGCCTCCTAGATTGGTTAGGTGTCGCTTGGGAGCCTCCGTCTTTGAGATGTGGAGTTGAACCAAGAAGTTTGTAAGGGCAAGGAGATCGCCTACTTCGTGAAGATCTACCCCGAGTAAAGCTAGTCCTCCGTGGGCGTAGGCCATGATGGAATAGACAAGGTTGCTTCTTCGTGGACCCTTCGTGGGTGGAGCCCTCCGTGGACTCGCGCAGCCGTTACCCTCCGTGGGTTGAAGTCTCCATCAACGTGGATGTACGATAGCACCACCTATCGGAACCACGACAAAAATCTCCGTGTCTCCAAACTGCGTTTGATCTTTTCCACCTCTCTTTACTACATGTGCAATTTACTTTCCGCTGCTTATACTCTAGAATTGCATGTGTAGGGTGATACTTGAATTGATCTTAATTGTGAAACTGCCAAAAAACTTTGCATGATCAAAAGGCAGATTTTTTATATTGTCAAGTAGTCTAATCACCCCCCCTCTAGACATACTTCTTCGATCCTACAGAGGGAATGGCCACAACCATAATGGCCATCATAATCACAATGGGCACAAGAGTAACAATGGCAATGTCAAAGCTAATGGTAATGGTAATGGTAATGGAGGGAGTAATAACTAGAACCACCAGAGTGTGCCTGTGCAGAGGGACATTAGCCAGGTTCAGTGCTATAAGTGTAGGCAGATGGGCCACTACTCCAACGCTTGCCCAGAGAGCAAGAACGGTAATGGAAATTCTGGAGTTAGCTAGCCAAACCCCTTCCAAAAGGGTCATGTTAACCATGTTAATGTGGAGGAGGTTTATGATGAACCTGATGCCGTGATTGGTAAGTTCTTGATTAATTCGGTACATGCACTTGTTCTTTTTGATTCTGGTGCATCGCATTCATTCATCTCACGGGTATTTGTGGATAAACATAAGTTGCCTACCGTAGCACTTAAGTCACCTATTCTAGTAAGTTCTCCGGGGGCTGAGATGGCAGCAAGTTTGGGATGTTGATGCCTTTGTCCATTGGGAAGCATGTTTTCCCCACAGATTTGGTTATATTGAAGTCACAGGGTATTGATGTTATTTTGGGTATGGACTGGTTGACTAAATACAAAGGTCTTATTGATTGTGCCAGTCGATCTATTACTCTCAGTGCACCAGGAGGTAAGAGGATCAGATATGTATGTAAGTATAAGCATAATCAGGTGCAAGTGAACTCTCTTAAGGGGGGTAGTCTGGAAGATGTGCCAGTTGTGAGGGACTACCCAGATGTGTTTCCAGAGGAGTTGCCAGGTATGCCACCAGACAGAGATATTGAGTTTCTTATTGATTTAATACCAGGCACTGGACCTATCGCAAAGAGACAGTATAGAATGCCTCCTCAGGAGTTGGAGGAATTGAAGAAGTAGATAAGGGAATTGCAGGAACAAGGATTTATTCGCCCAAGTTCATCACCTTGGGGAGCTCCAGTTTTGTTTGTGGAGAAGAAAGATTGTACCTTGAGGATGTGTGTTGATTATCGTTCTCTGAATGAGGTAACCATTAAGAATAAGTTTCCCTTGCCTATGATAAATGATTTGTTTGACCAGTTGGAGGGAGCTACTGTGTTTTCTAAGATTGATCTCCGTTCTGGTTATCATCAATTAAAGATTCGTGAGGAAGATATTCCAAAGACTGCTTTTACTACGAGGTATGGTGTGACGCCCGAAGACCGACGTCCCAGAAGATTCCAGATGTTCCGGGTTCTCCCCTGTGTTTCTTTTGTGCTTGTGTTATTTATTTGTGCATTGCATCATGTCATCATGCCATCATGTCTTTAATCTTTGCATCGCTCTTAAATAAATCATGTGGACCGTCGGTCCATTTAAATCGAGGGAAGAATGACTTCTCTTTATAACATATAAAAGCCTCTCAATATTATTAGGGAGCTATATAATAATATTCCATTTGTTTGGAATTAACCAACACACATGCATAATTTTCCCCATGCCTTTTCTCCTCAAAACCTTGCCAATATTTCTTTTCCCGTTTGTCGAGCCCCATCCTCAAATTCGAGCCCTTTTGGATTCCATTTAAAGGGATTTCTAAAGTCAAACAATTTGGCTTTTATTCAAACGTGTTTTGAATTTTTCATCTTCCAAAAATCTTCAAACAATTTTATTTATATTCCTCACATTTTTGTGAGTCCAGGGATTTTTACCCTATGCCCTAAGCCTATTCCTAACTCCTCTTTCCTTTTCTTTCTTCCTTGCGGTTTCTGTTTTTTTTTTTTGGAAAACAGCAGACCCCCTTCTATTTCTATTTTGTTTCCAGCCTCCAGGCCTCCAGGCCCGCCGGCCTCCCTCAGGTCCTTCGAGCACCCCATCCCCGCGTCGATCTCCTCTCCTCCCGACCGCTCCCTTCTTCCTCGCCCTGCATCGCCCCAGCCTCCGCGCCTCAGCGCCCGGCCCTCTCCCTCCGGTCCCGCATCGCCAGCGGCCAGGAGCCCCGCCTCCCTCCGTCCTTAGGCCGAGGCCGCACCCAATCTCGCCCTCCAGCGCCGGGCGTCGGCCGCCCCAGCACGGCTCCCTCCGCGCGCCTCGTCGCGCGCCAGCCACCTCGAGCGACGTTCGCGCCATGGCCCTGCCTCCTCGCCTGAGTCCGCCGCCTCCTCTCGAGGTCCCGACCTCCCCCGGCCGCAGCCCCTCGAACAGTTCCATCCAGCGCCATGGCGCCCGCGGCGTCCTCCAACGATGGCCAGCCATCCTCCTGCATCGCCTGACGTCCGCCTTGGACGCGTCCTCCAGCAAGGCCGAGGCCTCTGCCTCGTCCTCCCTTCGCGCCAGAGCGGCCGCCTCCTCTTCGCCTCGCCTCTGCAGCGCCGGTCACCGGCTCCCGTGCAGCTCCTCCATGTGTCTCCTCCGCTGGCCCTTTGGACGTGCTGCCCTGCCTTGCTGCTTCATTTTGTTTTGTTTTGGATCGGCGAGTCCGAGACGCCAACACCCCGCAACCGGTCCGTCAAGTTTATCGGAGACCACATGGACGCCATGTACCCTGACATCGACTACACCCGGTGTTGCGGCAAGTACCTCTACACGACCCGAACGAGTACATCTACCGATGCCAGGTACCACGACCAAGTACCACGACGACCCGAACGGCTACGAAACGAGAACGACTACCTTCTGTGAAGAAACATGTACGACTACATGTGTGATGCGTCAAGTTCCACTACCGTTGCCCCGGACACGATGGATGCGCCAAGTACAACTACGAACGTGTACAACTACCGCCGACGAGAACAACTACTTCCACTACCGCCACGTGAACGACAAGTACCTCTCCGAAACGGAACGTGAAGGACTACTTCCCCTACGTTCCTCGACGACCTCGAACCCCTCTGAGAAACAGATGTTCCGAAGGTATAACCCCGAGACGATGACCCGTGGAATGCTTGCTTGTGTTGTATGAGATGTTTGCCCTTGTGTGCATCGTGATCGTTTAGTCTTTTGTCATGCTCCTCGGTTGCCTCGTCGCCGACTCATGGGAACCCGGTGACAGGATTAACCCACTTTCATCTTGTTCGACTTGCTCACGCCGATTCTTCTTTTGCACCGGACTCTCAACGAGTTACCGGAACCGAGATGTTGCGTTGCATCATTTTCAGATCGTTGTCGTGGCACCCCTTTCTTCCACCACGGTGACAAACAATCCTTATCATCTTCTTATCTCGCCATGTCAACCTTTAAATAAAATTGCATAAACTTGTTCATGTCATCCGCATCATGTTAACAACCTTTAAATGTTTAATTGTTGTTTGCTTATAATTACTAAACATGCTCATGGGGATTTTCCGGATATGTTGTTGTTATTTTCCGGCCTCATTTAAAATGTCTAAATAGTGTAGTTTTATTATGCTTCACCTCTTTCCATGTTAAAACATTTAATCTTGTCTTGTAAATAAACGAGAGTCAACTAAATAATTAAAATGTGGTGTTTCGTCAATATGCAACTCGTTGCATATTGCGCTCCACTTAACTTGTAGTCTTGTTTGTGCACTTGCCATGCCATGCATATTTAAACCGGACATGCATCATACTTGGATGTCCATCGTATGACATGTTTATGTTTGTGTGTTTACCGCGTTGTTTTCTTCTTTCCGGTTGCTCCTCTTGTTAGCTTCGGTTTCGTTCCGGAGTTGTGAGGATTCGCTCGACTGTGCTGCTCCGTCTACTTCATGGATCTTGTTCTTCTTCCTTGCGGAATCCCAGGCAAGACGATCATACCCTTGGATACCTTTACTACCATTGCCATGCTTAGTTGTCTCGATGCTTTCGTTACATGTCGCGCTACCCATCTTTATGTCAGCCTCTCCTTGTTGCCATGAAACCTCTAACCTTGACACCTTCCTAGCAAAACCCTTGTTTGGCTATGTTACCCGCTTGCTCAGCCCCTCTTATAGCATTGTTAGTTGCAGGTGAAGACGAAGTTTGTTCCAGGAGGGAACTTGTTGTTGTTATATCACAATATCTATTATTATTATATTAACACACCTATATACTGGGCATGGGTGGAAGGCTTGGCCTTTTGCTCGGTGTTTTGTTCCACTCATGCCGCCTTAGGCGCCGATAAACCGGCATTATGTTCCTTAATTTTGCGTTCCTTACACGATGGGTGGATGGGGACCCCTTGACAGTTCGACTTTGAATAAAACTCCTCTAGCAAGGCCCAACATTGGTTTTAATTTGCCTCATAATAACAACTTAATTAATTAATTAAATTTGCATAGGGGGTCGCGTCCCCGAGGATTCTTAATTCTACATAGCAGGGGGGCCTGTGCTGATGGTGTTGGTCCCAAACGGGGAGTCTGCGGGGCCGCCTTGGGGAAACCCGAGGTATATGGTATACCTGTAGAATCGCCCATCCGGTCGTGTCCTGAGACGAGATACGCGCGGCTACTATCAGGGTGTCGACACACCGGGAGGTCTTGCTGGACTTGTTTTACCATTGTCGAAATGTCTTGTGCTACCGCGATGCCGAGCCTGATCGGATTTCCCTAAGATAAGGGGTGATGATATTATATTTATCACTTCAGCTAATCGTGAGAGCTTGTGATGGGCTAAGTTGGGACACCCCTGCAGGGCCATGATCTTTCGAAAGCCGTGCCCGCGGTTATGTGGCAGATTGGAATTTGTTAATGTCCGGTTGTAGAAAATTTGATAGAGGATCCGAAGTAAAACACACAACTGTGTGAGTAACCGTGACTGTCTCTTTTCACTTTGAGAAGAGAACACGGTGGGGTTATGTTTGACTCGTATGTAGTTAGGATCTTTAGCGATCACCTTTTGCGACCATTTGCGTAGATGCTCATCTTATTATGGTACTCGTAAGTTAGCCACCATATTATGCTTAGCCGCTGCTGCAACCTCACCACTTTACCACTTCCTACCCATAAAGCTTTGCTAGTCTTGATACCCATGGTTATGGGATTGCTGAGTCCTCATGGCTCACAGTTACTACAACACCAGATGCAGGTTCAGCCGAGTTTGATGTAGGAGCTGGTTCAAGTACTTCACCGGGAGTTCGATGAAGAGTGTGTCCGTTTGTATGTGACGCCTCGACGATCAGTAGTGGTTTCTACTAGGATTCGATCCTGACCTGTGGCTATGTTGTTTTGGTATCTTTCTTTTGGATCTTCGCCCGTAGTCGGGTTGTGATGTTTTGAATGATGTTTTGCTTATGTAATGTATTGTGTGAAGTGGCGAGTGTAAGCCAACTATCTCCTTTTGCAATTTAATCCCTCTTTTACATGAGTCGTGCAAAGATACCAAACTTGAGATCATTCTAGGATGGGCTTATACCTTTAAGTCGTGCATCGACACGTAGGAGGTATAGTCCCATCCTGGGCATTACAAGTTGGTATTCAGAGCCTTCTCCGACCTAGAAGCCCCCACTGATTGATCGAATCGTTGACGGTTGAGTCTAGACACACACTTGAAAATGTTTTGAGTCCAATATATATATCGGAGAGTAGGATTTCTTTTGCTCCTCTTCTCTTTTCACTCTGGTGAGGACTCCTGACGATTACTCTTGCCTCTTCTACTTTCAAAAAATGCACCAAATTTTTTTTAGGATCTCGCGAGTATTGTTTGTATTGTTTCGATGTCTTTGTGACGAGAACATTGTTCTCGATGCCTCCTGTCATTAGGGGTTGTGGCAGTGTCCTGGGGAGTTGAGCTCCGAGGTGTTGTCGTCAAAAATCCATCGCGGCAGTACTAGAATACTTAAGACGGCCGACATCGAAAACTCTCCTATGCGGTTAGTGGCAAGATAACCCCGACATCACCCAGTACTGGGGAGGTAGTTCGGGAGTATTGCCATAGCTTGTATAGTGGATGCGTTTCGAAGGTCCGAGGTAAACGGTTTCCGGAGATAACTGGTTATGTGTTGAAGGATGGATACAGCTGGATGTAGGATTAGAGTTGAGTGCGCGGTGCTTCCCCTGTATCCCCAACACCTGATTGCATAACTGGAAACTTTCGGAAATTAATAGGTGGGTTCATCTTGTAGTTCTAGGCATTCTTTCAACGGATGCATGATATGAAGTTCGGGGTTCTACATTGAGTGAAGAGGTTTTATGGACTTGTTCTGATCGGGAGTTGCATCTTAAAGGGTCCTAGGCTATGCTGATCCGGGGATTGCAAAACCCTTTTGTAACACGTTCCATGAGCTTTCAGCATGAATATGTCGGACGAAGCTTCTATCTTGTATTTGTTCTATCTGATCCTTTTTCCTTTTTATTTATCTTTTGTTCTCCCTAGTGGCTTCTCGTCAAGTTGATGTACCTGCGGAATTCATTCGTTCAATTCTCTGTTCGGATAGATATGTTGCAACATAATCTTCTTCATAAACATATCCATCCTTTTGTTTTTGTCTTGATTCTGGTATTCGAGTTGCTTCGATGTCAAATGTTGATTCCATACCTTCCTAATCGGTGTTCTCATATTTCTATGGGAGTGCTAATTCTTCTTGATCATCAAGATCTTCATGTTAAATTCTTTTCAACCGGTGTCCATTTTGTTCGTCTCAAGTTGTCTTTGTTTTCCCCACCCTCCCACCCTTCTTCTTCTTGGAGCAAGAAATTCTCAAATGAAATATCCACTTTATTCATGTGATGTTTCTTCATTCTTTCCTTCATTGTTCTTATCCGGTGATTTATCGTGATAATGCTCAAGAACTCCAAGTTCATCATTCTTTTGTTCTCAAATTCTGTCGGTGGATGTAATTCAAGATTTCGGTGTTGATCTTATCCTTTTTCCTCATTTCATAATGCCTTATAATTCCGGTGCACCAATTAATCATTCTCCTCTTGTTATTCATATCCGGAGTGCTAAAGATTCATAATTCCATTCTTAATCCGTTCAAATTATTTCTTGAGGATTGTTATCTTATTCAAGCCATCTAATTCAACCGGTGCAATATCTTTTAAGCAATCTTTTCAACGGTGATTTCTTTAGTGGGCCCTAACCCACATGTTTTTTCCCAGGATCTTACCTGACTCTTCTAATTAATTTCCCGGAGTGTTCTCAAATTCTTTTAAAGTGTGACGTAAGAATGATTTCCATCAGTCACATGCCTTCCCCAAGATCTCTTTCAAATTCTTTTCATCATTGGTTCAACCTTTTTAATTCTTCATTCCAGAGTGCTCAACAATTCTTATGGCATTCCTCGTCTTCATTCTGAACATTTGGAGACCGGAGAAGTGTTTCTCTTAAATCTTGGCCCGTTCTCGTGAAGATTCGTGGTTCTTGCTTCATGCCATCCTCATTATTGTTTCGATTGTGAGGAATTCTTTTATATCTTCCGAAGCATTTCATGAATTTTTTCCATTGTGATCCTCCGAAGTCCATCATTTCAGAAGATTTCTTCGTTCTCAGTTTTCAACCTCGTCTTCCAAATATTCTTCATTGATGTCTCTTCGTTCGTCTCTATATTCTTATGGTGGTTCTTTCAAGCTACCCTTCCGTTGTTATCGTTTTAATTCATTTGTTCTTTTCATAATCCTACCGGTGCTTTGTTGAAGATTTACCCAAGTTTGTGCGAGATCTCTTTATTTCTTTCCAACGAGAATAAGTAGTATGCCAAACCCTTTGGTTGTCATCAATTTAAATTGGTGAAGGAGATGCATGACATAATTCTTATTCTTATTCCTTCAAGGTGATTTAATTCTTTTGTCTGGAGCTTGTTCATCATATCATATTCTAGGTTTCAAGTTGTTCATCTTGTTTTCCGGAGCTTCAAGTTATTTCTATTATATCATTCCAAACCTCCATCTAATTCATCGCAGGCCTTGAATCTTATTCTTCTCATCTTTCACTTCTCATGCTTTCATTACCGGAGTTTTCATGGTGGTTCATCATCATTTAATTCATCCTCGAAGTCTTCATCAACATTCTTGTTGGAGCTCAAGCGTTCTTGATCATGCACTCCAATTGCAACCCGCTCTAACTTATCTTTTCAGATGGTGTTATGTCATTCTTGACAATTCCTTCATGTTTCATGATTCACGAGTTATCAAGAATGAGATAATTAAAACCATCATTTCTTCCTCTTTAGGAGATCCTTTCAACCCCTCATTTCTATCTCTTGGAGTTATCTTGGGTTATATTTCACCTAAAAGCTTTCCCTAAGGAATGTTGCTATTATGGTGCTTATAAATGACCCAAGTTCTTCATTTATCCTCCCGGTGAGATAATTTTTATCATCTCCTTGTTAATCTCAATCCAATCAAATGTTTTCGTCAGTGGCTGGTTGTCACCTTATAATTTTGAGATGTTTTCCATAAGCCCACATCAAGCTTATTCGTTTCGTTGTTGATTTTTCCATCAACTCCGTTCAGCCCTTCTTTGTAAGGAGGATTTCCTAATTCATTCGTGGGAGAAGTTGTCATTTTCTTCTCCGTTCTCTTCTTTCCAACGATCTAGCATATATTCTTTCATTCCGGAGGCATTGTGATGACGATCTCTTTGACCATCATCTCGTTTTTATCAAGATCATATTCTCCCTTGCTTGTCTATTTAACCAGAGTATTATGTCCTCCTTTCAGTTCTCTCATCTTTTCATGTTTTGCCTCTCTTTTCAACCGGAGTTCTGTCTGAATCTTTCTTACCCCTTGTGCCATTCTTTCAATTGTTTCGGAGGCAAGATGCTGTTGATTTCATCAAGTATCATTCCATCTTCTCAAGTTCTTGTTCAATTCCTTCCATTTTCAGTCGGAGTGCTGTCCGAGTCATGTCATTCTATTCCTTGGCTATACCGTTATGGTTTCATATTCTTTTGGTTCATAAGCTCTTGCTTCATGTCTTCTAACCTACAAGGTTCTCGTAATGCTCCTTGTTCCTCTTTTCTAACGGAGTGTTTTCATCTTCGTTCATCTCCATTGTACAATTATTCAACTTGTTCAACCTCTCAAGGTTCTTTGGTTTCACTCGTCTGTCAAAGAAGCAACTTTGTTTTACCTCCTCCTCTTCCGTTTTTACCCGGTGATATCTCTAGGATTTCGGGTCGAGATCCTCTGTTAGTGTGGGAGAGTTGTGACGCCAGAAGACCGACGTCCCAGAAGATTCCAGAAGATTCCAGATGTTCCGGGTTCTCCCCTGTGTTTCTTTTGTGCTTGTGTTATTTATTTGTGCATTGCATCATGTCATCATGCCATCATGTCTTTAATCTTTGCATCTCTCTTAAATAAATCGTGTGGACCGTCGGTCCATTTAAATCGAGGGAAGAATGACTTCTCTTTATAACATATAAAAGCCTCTCAATATTATTAGGGAGCTATATAATAATATTCCATTTGTTTGGAATTAAACAACACACGTGCATAATTTTCCCCATGCCTTTTCTCCTCAAAACCTTGCCAATATTTCTTTTCCCGTTTGTCGAGCCCCATCCTCAAATTCGAGCCCTTTTGGATTCCATTTAAAGGGATTTCTAAAGTCAAACAATTTGGCTTTTATTCAAACGTGTTTTGAATTTTTCATCTTCCAAAAATCTTCAGAAATTTTTATTTATATTCCTCACATTTTTGTGAGTCCAGGGATTTTTACCCAATGCCCTAAGCCTATTCCTAACTCCTCCTTCCTTTTCTTTCTTCCTTGCGGTTTCTGTTCTTTTTTGGAAAACAGCAGACCCCCTTCTATTTCTATTTTGTTTCTAGCCTCCAGGCCTCGAGGCCCGCCGGCCTCCCTCAGGTCCTTCTGGCCTCTAGGTCTCCCCGCGGCCCAACTTCTCCCCGCGGCCCATCAGCGTTGGCCCATCTCCCTCGCTCCGTAACCCTAAGCCCACCTAACGATCTCACCCTCTCCCCTCGTCCTCACAGAGCCGCCGCCACCCGACTGCATCGCCCGAGCCCCGCACTCCCGATCCCCTTCGCTCTTCCCTCCCTCGAGCACCCCATCCCCGCGTCGATCTCCTCTCCACCCGACCGCTCCCTTCTTCCTCGCCCTGCATCGCCCCAGTCTCCGCGCCCGGCCCTCTCCCTCTGGTCCCGCATCGCCAGCGGCCAGGAGCCCATCCTCCCTCCGTCCTCAGGCCGAGGCCGCACCCATCCTCGCCCTCCAGCGCCGGGCGTCGGCCGCCCCAGCACGGCTCCCTCTGCGCGCCCCGTTGCGCGCCAGCCACCTCGAGCGACGTCCGCGCCATGGCCCTGCCTCCTCGCCTGAGTCCGCCGCCTCCTCTCGAGTTCCCGACCTCCCCCGGCCGCAGCCCCTCGAGCAGTTCCCTCCAGCGCCATGGCGCCCGCGCCGTCCTCCAACGACGGCCAGCCGTCCTCCTGCATCGCCCGACGTCCGCCTTGGACGCGTCCTCCAGCAAGGCCGAGGCCTCTGCCTTGTCCTCCCTTCGCGCCAGAGCGGCCGCCTCCTCTTCGCCTCGCCTCTGCAGCGCCGGTCACCGGCTCCCGTGCAGCTCCTCCATGCGTCTCCTCCGCTGGCCCTTTGGACGTGCTGCCCTGCCTTGCTGCTTCATTTTGTGTTGTTTTGGATAGGCGAGTCCGAGACGCCAACACCCCGCAACCGGTCCGTCAAGTTTATCGGAGACCACATGGACGCCATGTACCCCGACATCGACTACACCCGGTGTTGCGGCAAGTACCTCTACACGACCCGAACGAGTACATCTACCGATGCCAGGTACCACGACCAAGTACCACGACGACCCGAATGGCTATGAAACGAGAACGACTACCTTCGGTGAAGAAACGTGTACGACTACATGTGTGATGCGTCAAGTTCCACTACCGTCGCCCCGGACACGATGGATGCGCCAAGTACAACTACGAACGTGTACAACTACCGCCGACGAGAACAACTACTTCCACTACCGCCACGTGAACGACAAGTACCTCTCCGAAACGGAACGTGAACGACTACTTCCCCTACGTTCCTCGACGACCTCGAACCCCTCTGAGAAACAGATGTTCCGAAGGTATAACCCCGAGACGATGACCCGTGGAATGCTTGCTTGTGTTGTATGAGATGTTTGCCATTGTGTGCATCGTGGCCGTTTAGTCTTTTGTCATGCTCCTCGGTTGCCTCGTCGCCGACTCGTGGGAACCCGGTGACGGGATCAACCCACTTTCATCTTGTTCGACTTGCTCACGTCGATTCAACTTTTGCACCGGACTCTCAACGAGTTACCAGAACCAAGATGTTGCGTTGCATCATTTTCGGATCGTTGCCGTGGCACCCCTTTCTTCCACCATGGTGACAAACAATCCTTATCATCTTCTTATCTCGCCATGTCAACCTTTAAATAAAATTGCATAAACTTGTTCATGTCATCCGCATCATGTTAACAACCTTTAAATGTTTAATTGTTGTTTGCTTATAATTACTAAACATGCTCATGGGTATTTTCCGGATATGTTGTTTTTATTTTCCGGCCTCATTTAAAATGTCTAAATAGTGTAGTTTTATTATGGTTCACCTCTTGCCATGTTAAAACATTTAATCTTGTCTTGTAAATAAACGAGAGTCAACTAAATAATTAAAATGTGGTGTTTCGTCAATATGCAACTCATTGCATATTGCGCTCCACTTAACTTGTAGTCTTGTTTGTGCACTTGCCTTGCCATGCATATTTAAACCGGACATGCATCATACTTGGATGTGCATCGTATGACATGTTTATGTTTGTGTGTTTACCGCGTTGTTTTCTTCTTTCCGGTTGCTCCTCTTGTTAGCTTCGGTTTCGTTCTGGAGTTGTGAGGATTCGCTCGACTGTGTTGCTCCGTCTACTTCATGGATCTTGTTCTTCTTCCTTGCGGAATCCCAGGCAAGATGATCATACCCTTGGATACCTTTACTACCATTGCCATGCTTAGTTGTCTCGATGCTTTCGTTACATGTCGCGCTACCCATCTTTATGTCAGCCTCTCCTTGTTGCCATGAAACCTCTAACCTTGACACCTTCCTAGCAAAACCCTTGTTTGGCTATGTTACCCGCTTGCTCAGCCCCTCTTATAGCGTTGTTAGTTGCAGGTGAAGACGAAGTTTGTTCCAGGAGGGAACTTGTTGTTGTTATATCACAATATCTATTATTATTATATTAACACACCTATATACTGGGCATGGGTGGAAGGCTTGGCCTTTTGCTCGGTGTTTTGTTGCACTCATGCCGCCTAAGGCGTCGATAAACCGGCATTATGTTCCTTGATTTTGCGTTCCTTACACGATGGGTGGATGGGGACCCCTTGACAGTTCGCCTTTGAATAAAACTCCTCCAGCAAGGCCCAACATTGGTTTTAATTTTCCTGATAATAAAAACTTAATTAATTAATTAAATTTGCATAGGGGGTCGCCGTCGTCCACCGCCTTGGTGCTCTCTGCGCGGCGTGGTCAATCTGGTCAACGACCAACTTCCATCGGAAGAGTACTGTACGTGGAGAGGTTGACGGCTGGGTCCACGGCCACAGCCCAGTTTTTTTGTGATTTGCCAAATAAGTCACTTTGTTAGGCCTGTTGTGCTGCAAATATTTCAAGACGAGGAGAGCTTCATTCGGCTGGCCGAGAAAATGGCCTATCGGTAATGAGAAATGGGATGTACATTTTTAAAACACATCAAACCAGCAATTAGTTTCAAATATGTTTTTTTCATTTCGAGATTTTAAATTGCATTAATTTTTATGCGTGGAGAATTTGTTGGATTTTATATTGATATGCATTTATTTTTTAAATCAGTTTGAATGTGACTCGAAATTTCGGGATTCAAAACAGTTCGGACCGCACCTAAATATGCAAAATTTCATATAATGTTTTAACCGTGGCCACAATATGAGCTGTAATGGTAACAAAAAGAATATGGGCTCCAAACAAAACGTTAAGAATTAGCAAATGGGCTGTAATTATTAGAAATAATGGCAGATGGGTTGTATGATGTTTTCCACAAATTTGAGGCCTTCCTAAAAAAAGGTTGAGGCACAAGCAATGACTGTTGGATGTCCATCCAACGGCCATTGTGCTTCTTCAATCTCTGCTCTTCCTGCTCCAGTCGCTCAAACAAGCGCCGGCAGGACTGCCTGCTCCCTCCTCCCCGCGGCCGGCTGTGCTGCTGCGCATGCCTCACCGCCCCACCGTACTCCCATCGCTGGTCTAGCCATCCCTCTACTCACCCACACCTACTATTATTCTCCGACAACTGCAGACGAACCAGTAAACCGTCGTACAGTTGTACTCCCCTCCGTGTGGGAAACAACTGTCGAGTCTTCCCTACCTCCGTGTCATTCCCTTCCTAGGCCTCGCCGTCGTCCACCGCCCTGGTGCTCTCGGCGCGGTGTGGTCAATCTGGTCAACGACCAACTTCCATCGGAAGAGTACTGTACGTCGAGAGGCTCACAGCTGGGTCCACGGCAGCCGCAAGGAAGTGCCTCCTTATTACATGGAATATAATTATTCCTCCACCTGACAGTGGGGACCCACCGGATGGGCCACCGTATTTCGCAAAAAAACCTTTCCCCCTGACTGCTGGGACCCACCGGACGGGCCACCGTATTTCGCAAAAAAACGATCCCCCCGGTGTCAGCTCGGACCCACCGGAAGTGCCTCCTTATTACGCACAAAATAATGAATACTCCCCCTGCTAGCTGGGACCCAGTATAGTGGGAGACTGACTTGTGGGCCCACTAAGTTGACGGGGACGGAGGGGTTTGTCAACTTAGTCAATATGCACGGTTCTAGCTCCATTGACTGTACGATGTCCATCCAACGGCGGTAGTGCTTCTTCAACCTCTCGTCTTCTTTCTCCAGCCACCCAAACCAGTGCCGGTCGTGCCTTGTGCTCCTGCCTCCCGTGGCCGACTGCGATGCCGCGGAGGCCTCGCCGCCCCCTACTATTCGCACCGCTGGCCAGGCCCTGCGGCGACGGCAGCCTCACACCGCAGCCGAACCAGTGAACCCTCGTACTCCTCTCCGCGCGGGCTTCCACTGCCGCGTCTTCCTCGGCTTCGCGTCGTCCCATTCCAAGGCCTCGCCATCGTCCACCTCTCTGGTTCCCTCGGTGCGCCATGGTCAACGTGGTCAAGGAACGACTTCCATCGGAAGAAAACTGTACGTGGAGAGGCTGACAACTAGGTCCACGGCAGTCTAACATCCCAATTTTCCTAATTTGGATGTTAATAGATCATTCACTTGCATATCATATTTTCATTGCATTATTTGTCTTTCTGCAATATTCTTTTCATTATGCAACTAAAGGCAAGTTATTGGAGTGGAGATAACATGACTTCTCCCCTGTTTTTAAAAATGTTCATAATGTCCAGAATAATGTCTCCAGTTGATTTGATATGTTCTAGTAATTTTTGCAATCTTCAAAGTATTTTATTTGTGATTTTATTTTCTGTTTGAGTGGCCAAATGCATCAAAATGATTTTACAAAATTGCATTAGCTTTGGAACTAGTGTTCCTGTAGTTTATATTGATAGGGCTATTTTTACTGTGTGCCTAGGTATTTTTATCAAGATTTTATACTGTGTGTTTTATTTTATTTTGTTTTGTTTTTCTGCTGGTTCAAAAAAAAAAAGGGGCCAGCTAGCCGGCCAGCCAGCTAGCCAGTGGCCCAGCCCACGCCAGCGCAGCCCACGCCAGCGCAGCCAGCCAGCTAGCGCGCGGCCCACACCCCGCGGCCCAGCTTCCCTACCAAAGCGGTACGCGCACCGCACCGACGCGACCCGCACCTAACCCGACCCACCGCCCCTGTTCCTCTTCCACCCCGAGCCAGACGCCGCACGCACACGCGCACCCGAGCGCGAGCCCGAGTGTTACTCGAGCATGGGGCCACCCCTCGCACGCCCGAGGCGTCTAGGGCGTGCCCAAGCCCTCGAGGAATCCCCACGCCCCTTCTGCGATCCCTCCAGCCGCCGCAGGAACACAGCCACGCGTTTTGGATCTCGCCGCGGAACCCTCTGTTCGCCGCTGTTCATCGCCTCTTTCCGCCGCCGTAAGAACACCGCAGCCGCGCCGCTTGCTTTCCCTAAGACCTCCTCTTGTCTGCGCTTCGATTTGACAAGGTTGCGTGGGCAGGAGATCATCGGAGGACTGCCGCCGTCGACGTCTGCTGCCGCCGGAGTTCACGAACTCACCGCCGCCGCTACATCCCTCCCCACCGCCGTCCGACTCCACCACTACCTCCGCCACTCACCGCCGCCTCCGCCCGTAGCATCACCGTCGCCGGAGACCCACCGGAGAAGCCCCGCCGTCGACGTGCGATCGCCGCCGCCGTTGTCGTTTGTCGCGTGGTGAGTAAAACACCTGGGGCCAACCACAAACTGCCACGTGGCGAGTTCTACAGGAGCTAGCAATAGGAGATCGCACAGGAGTTCCAGGCGTTTTCTGTTCTTTTTTGTCTTTTTCAGTTTTTCTTCAAAAGTTAAAATAGCTATATCTTTTATTCTGTTTATCCAAATTAGGTGATTCTTTTTCCTATGCACTCACAAAAATCACCTCTTCATCACAGTACCAAGTTTGCACATGTTTGCACAATTCAAATTTGAACTCGTTTCAATTTTAATTAAAACTTCCGGAGGCCATATCTTTTAAACCGTTTATCGGAATCCAGCGATTATTTTTGCATTGTGACCGTAGTGCAATATAGATGATCTGTATGTGTTGTTTTGCTGCTGTTGTTGAATTTTAAAATGATTTTCTTACTCTTGGCTTTATTTTGATTTCTTTGGAGTTTCGGTGATTGATTTGTTATATTGAGTGAAACGTGTAGATTGTCCGGAGTGCGACGCGAGCTATTGTCAGGAGTGTGACTTTTTGAACCAGAACCAAGGCAAGTTACATGTTGATCATCCTTTACCTATTGTTTTCCTATGCATTTTAGGTTATGCCACACTATAAACTTATGCATTATAGGATTGTTATAATTTGAGCTATATTGTTGAACTATCTCCCGTCTTTTGCAAATCGTGTTAGGTATAGTTTTGCTATGCTGGTAGACGGGGTTGGTTCCTGAATACATTGAGCTTATGTGAGGATTATTAATATTTAACAAACTGAGTAGTAATTCAGGACTTAACTCACCTCTGGGCGGAAGTGGTATTGTTGGGTGGTCTTAAGAACATCATGGTTTATACCCTCTGAATGTAAGTGGACGGCCGCCCAGGCTCAAAAAGATCAGACAGACTTAATGACTAGTAGCTTCCATGCACGAACACTAGCTATATGGGCTCTGGCTTAGTTGAGTAGGTTGTGGGATCCTCGCCCAGGTATGCTAGCAGATGTAGACATGGATAGGTGTACCGGCCGCCGGGGGTGGAGGTGACTACTTCTGAAAGGCTTCGTCTCAATCTTCGGGTTGAGTCTAGTGGGTAAAGTGTGCAAAACTCTGCAGAGTAATAAAACTAATCATGATTAGCCGTGCCCCCGGTTATGGGTAAATTTGAGCGACTATGCCATTACAGTTGTTGGATGATCTTGACAGATGTGACACTTAATAATATTTGTGGGCAACTTAAAAAATGGGTAGGTTGGAGTTGATTTTGCCAACTCAACCTTGTGCATTTAATTGTAGTAATAAAAGAACTAAATGAAAAATTGACTATTAGGTAGTTATGAGGACAAAATCAGCTTTCTGCAAAATAAACCCCCAAGCCTTCCTTTGTTGTTCTATGCATATACATGTAGGTCTGCTTTATTACTTCTCCTGTGTAACTTGCCAATACATTCAATGTATTGACCTATACGGCTGCAACGTCTCATGTTGCAGGATTTTCAGACGACGAGTAAGGTACCGTTAGGGTCGCGAGTCTGCACTCAGCATCGCCAGTTGGGCTATGATGGGACTCATCGTTATTTTCTGCTACTTTCCGCTATGTGATTGAATAATAGCTAGCCTTGAGCTATGCAGATTTTTTTATTTTATATACTCTGGATCATACGTTGTAATAAATGATGCACTTGTATTCTGGTATTCATCTATGTTGTGTGTGCTAGCGAGTTCGATCCAGGGACTAGCACGGTAAGCACAGAGACTCAAATCCTTCGAGGTTTGGTCGTTACAGATGGTATCAGAGCAGTGTGTTGACTGTAGGACGTGACCCTAGAAAATGGATTAGAAAAGCCATAGGAGTGAAAATTATTTTATAAACTAGTTATACTTCTTACTGTTTATTAGTTCATCCCCTCAAGTATCTTGAACAGTTAAGTAGGAACTAGTGCTGAGACCACCATATATGCTTGTTTTATTTTGCAACGTTATCGTGTAGCGTATCTGATTATGTCCACTTTCGTGGTATGAAGATACTAGATTGTTTCTTGATTGGTAGCTTGCTTGTTAAATTTTATCTCGTCAAAATTATTTGACTATATATGCATATATATATATATATATATATATATATATATATACTATATTATTGTGATTGTTTGTCGGTTTATTTGTGTTATTCGTTGTTGTGTTTTATTGCCTTGATCATATATGCATATGGGTAGAATATATTTATATTAATAGCTTTGGCCCTATTATATCTATAACTCTTCTATGCTTGCCCACCAGATGCCGCCGAGGCGTGAGAATAGGCGCAATGCTGCAGGAGGAGAGAACAATGGCAATGACATACCGCCATACATGCAGCAGTTGCTTCAGAGGCAGGCGCAGTTGATCCAGTTGCTTGTGCAGAACCAGAACAACCAGAACAACAACAACAACAACCCGCCACCCGTGGATATGCTTACCAGGTTCCTGAGGTTGAATCCTTAGAGGTTCTCCAGTTCCCCTGAACCTATTGTGGCTGATGATTGGCTCCGTGGAGTCAATAAGAACCTGGAGACGGTTGGATGCACAGATGCAGAGAGGGTGAGGTTTGCCGCACATTTGTTGGAGGGTCCTGCCGCAGCTTGGTGGGACAACTACTTGGTCTCTTATCCCATTGCTGGTATCACTTGGACTCAGTTTCAGACTGCTTTTCGTGCTGCACATGTGTCTGCTGGTGCTATGAGTCTGAAAAAGAAGGAGTTTCGCAGTTTGCGTCAGGGAGGATGCACAGTTAATGCGTATGTGGATGAATTTAATAATCTTGCACGCTATGCTCCTAATGATGTTAACACTGATGCAGCTAGGCAGGAGAAATTCTTGGAGGGCCTAAATGATGAGTTGAGCCTTCAGTTGAGAGTGGCCACTTTTGATAATTGTCAGCAGCTGATTGATAAGGCTATTATGCTAGAGGGGAAGCATCAGGCCATAGAGAATCGCAAGAGGAAGTACAACAACAATAACAGGTATAATTCAGGACCACAACAGAAGCCACGCACGTCATATCAGGGTAATGGAGGTAATGGGCATCATCATCATCATGGAGGTAATGGACATAATCATCATGGAGGGAATGGCCACAACCATAATGGCCATCATAATCACAATGGGCACAAGAGTAACAATGGCAATGTCAAAGCTAATGGTAATGGTAATGGTAATGGAGGGAGTAATAACCAGAACCACCAGAGTGTGCCTGTGCAGAGGGACATTAGCCAGGTTCAGTGCTATAAGTGTAGGCAGATGGGACACTACTCCAACGCTTGCCCAGAGAGCAAGAACGGTAATGGAAATTCTGGAGTTAGCAAGCCAAACCCCTTCCAAAAGGGTCATGTTAACCATGTTAATGTGGAGGAGGTTTATGATGAACCTGATGCCGTGATTGGTAAGTTCTTGATTAATTCGGTACCTGCACTTGTTCTTTTTGATTCTGGTGCATCGCATTCATTCATCTTACGGGTATTTGTGGATAAACATAAGTTGCCTACCGTAGCACTTAAGTCACCTATTCTAGTAAGTTCTCCGGGGGCTGAGATGGCAGCAAGTTTGGGATGTTTTCAGATGCCTTTGTCCATTGGGAAGCATGCTTTTCCCACAGATTTGGTTATATTGAAGTCACAGGGTATTGATGTTATTTTGGGTATGGACTGGTTGACTAAATATAAAGGTCTTATTGATTGTGCCAGTCGATCTATTACTCTCAGTGCACCAGGAGGTAAGAGGATCAGATATGTATGTAAGTATAAGCATAATCAGGTGCAAGTGAACTCTCTTAAGAGGGGTAGTCTGGAAGATGTGCCAGTTGCGAGGGACTACCCAGATGTGTTTCCAGAGGAGTTGCCAGGTATGCCACCAGACAGAGATATTGAGTTTCTTATTGATTTAATACCAGGCACTGGACCTATCGCAAAGAGACCGTATAGAATGCCTCCTCAGGAGTTGGAGGAATTGAAGAAGCAGATAAGGGAATTGCAGGAACAAGGATTTATTCGCCCAAGTTCATCACCTTGGGGAGCTCCAGTTTTGTTTGTGGAGAAGAAAGATGGTACCTTGAGGATGTGTGTTGATTATCGTTCTCTGAATGAGGTAACCATTAAGAATAAGTATCCCTTGCCTATGATAAATAATTTGTTTGACCAGTTGGAGGGAGCTACTGTGTTTTCTAAGATTGATCTCCGTTCTGGTTATCATCAATTAAAGATTCGTGAGCAAGATATTCCAAAGACTGCTTTTACTACGAGGTATGGTGTGACGCCCGAAGACCGACGTCCGAGAAGATTCCAGAAGATTCCAGATGTTCCGGGTTCTCCCCTGTGTTTCTTTTGTGCTTGTGTTATTTATTTGTCCATTGCATCATGTCATCATGCCATCATGTCTTTAATCTTTGCATCTCTCTTAAATAAATCATTCTAGGATGGGCTTATACCTTTAAGTCGTGCCTCGACACGTAGGAGGTATAGTCCCATCCTGGGCATTACAAGTTGGTATTCAGAGCCTTCTCCGACCTAGAAGCCCCCACTGATTGATCGAATCGTTGACGGTTGAGTCTAGACACACACTTGAAAATGTTTTGAGTCCTATATATATATCGGAGAGTAGGATTTCTTTTGCTCCTCTTCTCTTTTCACTCTGGTGAGGAGTCCTGACGATTACTCTTGCCTCTTCTAGTTTCAAAAAATGCACCAAATTTTTTTTAGGATCTCGCGAGTATTGTTTGGATTGTTTCGATGTCTTTGTGACGAGAACATTGTTCTCGATGCCTCCTGTCATTAGGGGTTGTGGCAGTGTCCCGGGGAGTTGAGCTCCGAGGTGTTGTCGTCACAAATCCATCGCGGCAGTACTAGAATACTTAAGACGGCCGACATCAAAAACTCTCCTATGCGGTTAGTGGCAAGATAACCCCGACATCACCCAGTACTGGGGAGGTAGTTCGGGAGTATTGCCATAGCTTGTATAGTGATTGCGTTTCAAAGGTCCGAGGTAAACGGTTTCTGGAGATAACTGGTTATGTGTTGAAGGATGGATACAGCTGGATGTAGGATTAGAGTTGAGTGCGCGGTGCTTCCCCTGTATCCCCAACACCTGATTGCATAACTGGAAACTTTCGGAAATTAATATGTGGGTTCATCTAGTAGTTCTAGGCATTCTTTCAACGGATGCATGATATGAAGTTCGGGGTTCTACATTGAGTGAAGTGGTTTTATGGACTTGTTCTGATCGGGAGTTGCATCTTAAAGGGTCCTTGGCTATGCTGATCCGGGGATTGCAAAACCCTTTTGTAACACGTTCCATGAGCTTTCAGCACGAATATGTCGGACGAAGCTTCTATCTTGTATTGGTTCTATCTGATCCTTGTTCCTTTTTATTTATCTTTTGTTCTCCCTAGTGGCTTCTCGTCAAGTTGATGTACCTGCGGAATTCATTCGTTCAATTCTCTGTTCGGATAGATATGTTGCAACATAATCTTCTTCATAAACATATCCATCCTTTTGTTTTTGTCTTGATTCTGGTATTCGAGTTGCTTCGATGTCAAATGTTGATTCCATACCTTCCTAATCGGTGTTCTCATATTTCTATGGGAGTGCTAATTCTTCTTGATCATCAAGATCTTCATGTTAAATTCTTTTCAACCGGTGTCCATTTTGTTCGTCTCAAGTTGTCTTTGTTTTCCCCACCCTCCCACCCTTCTTCTTCTTGGAGCAAGAAATTCTCAAATGAAATATCCACTTTATTCATGTGATGTTTCTTCATTCTTTCCTTCAATGTTCTTATCCGGTGATTTATCGTGATAATGCTCAAGAACTTCAAGTTCATCATTCTTTTGTTCTCAAATTCTGTCGGTGGATGTAATTCAAGATTTCGGTGTTGATCTTATCCTTTTTCCTCATTTCATAATGCCTTATAATTCCGGTGCACCAATTAATCATTCTCCTCTTGTTATTCATATCCGGAGTGCTGAAGATTCATAATTCCATTCTTAATCCGTTCAAATTATTTCTTGAGGATTGTTATCTTATTCAAGCCATCTAATTCAACCGGTGCAATATCTTTTAAGCAATCTTTTCAACGGTGATTTCTTTAGTGGGCCCTAACCCACAGGTTTTTTCCCAGGATCTTACCTGACTCTTCTAATTAATTTCCCGGAGTATTCTCAAATTCTTTTAAAGTGTGACGTAAGAATGATTTCCATCAGTCACATGCCTTCCCCAAGATCGCTTTCAAATTCTTTTCATCATTGGTTCAACCTTTTTAATTCTTCATTCCGGAGTGCTCAACAATTCTTATGGCATTCCTCGTCTTCATTCTCAACATTTGGAGACCGGAGAAGTGTTTCTCTTAAATCTTGGCCCGTTCTCGTGAAGATTCGTGGTTCTTGCTTCATGCCATCCTCATTATTGTTTCGATTGTGAGGAATTCTTTTATATCTTCCGAAGCATTTCATGAATTCTTTCCATTGTGATCCTCCGAAGGCCATCATTTCAGAAGATTTCTTCGTTCTCAGTTTTCAACCTCGTCCTCCAAATATTCTTCATTGATGTCTCTTCGTTCGTCTCTATATTCTGACGGTGGTTCTTTCAAGCTACCCTTCCGTTGTTATCGTTTTAATTCATTTGTTCTTTTCATAATCCTACCGGTGCTTTGTTGAAGATTTACCCAAGTTTGTGCGAGATCTCTTTAATTCTTTCCAACGAGAATAAGTAGTATGCCAAACCCTTTGGTTGTCATCAATTTAAATTGGTGAAGGAGATGCATGACATAATTCTTATTCTTATTCCTTCAAGGTGATTTAATTCTTTTGTCTGGAGCTTGTTCATCATATCATATTCTAGGTTTCAAGTTGTTCATCTTGTTTTCCGAAGCTTCAAGTTATTTCTATTATATCATTCCAAACCTCCATCTAATTCATCGCAGGCCTTGAATCTTTTTCATCTCATCTTTCACTTATCATGCTTTCATTACCGGAGTTTTCATGGTGGTTCATCATCATTTAATTCATCCTCGAAGTCTTCATAAACATTCTTGTTGGAGCTCAAGCATTCTTGATCATGCACTCCAATTGCAATCCGCTCTAACTTATCTTTTCAGATGGTGTTATGTCATTCTTGACAATTCCTTCATGTTTCATGATTCACGAGTTATCAAGAATGAGATAATTAAAACCATCATTTCTTTCTCTTTAGGAGATCCTTTCAACCCCTCATTTCTATCTCTTGGAGTTATCTTGGGTTATATTTCACCTAAAAGCTTTCCCTAAGGAATGTTGCTATTATGGTGCTTATAAATGACCCAAGTTCTTCATTTATCCTCCCGGTGAGATAATTTTTATCATCTCCTTGTTGATCTCAATCCAATCAAATGTTTTCGTCAGTGGCTGGTTGTCACCTTATAATTTTGAGATGTTTTCCATAAGCCCACATCAAGCTTATTCGTTTCGTTGTTGCTTTTTCCATCAACTTCGTTCAGCCCTTCTTTGTAAGGAGGATTTCCTAATTCATTGGTGGGAGAAGTTGTCATATTCTTCTCCGTTCTCTTCTTTCCAACGATCTAGCATATATTCTTTCATTCCGGAGGCATTGTGATGACGATCTCTTTGACCATCATCTCGTTTTTATCAAGATCATATTCTCCCTTGCTTGTCTATTTAACCGGAGTATTATGTCCTCCTTTCAGTTCTCTCATCTTTTCATGTTTTGCCTCTCTTTTCAACCGGAGTTCTGTCTGAATCTTTCTTACCCCTTGTGCCATTCTTTCAATTGTTTCGGAGGCAAGATGCTGTTGATTTCATCAAGTATCATTCCATCTTCTCAAGTTCTTGTTCAATTCCTTCCATTTTCAGTCGGAGTGCTGTCCGAGTAATGTCATTCTATTCCTTGGCTATACCGTTATGGTTTCATATTCTTTTGGTTCATAAGCTCTTGCTTCATGTCTTCTAACCTACAAGGTTCTCGTAATGCTCCTTGTTCCTCTTTTCTAACAGAGTGTTTTCATCTTCGTTCATCTCCATTGTACAATTATTCAACTTGTTCAACCTCTCAAGGTTCTTTGGTTTCACTCGTCTGTCAAAGAAGCAACTTTGTTTTACCTCCTCCTCTTCCGTTTTTACCCGTTGATATCTCTAGGATCTCAGGTCGAGATCCTCTGTTAGTGTGGGAGAGTTGTGACGCCCGAAGACCGACGTCCCAGAAGATTCCAGATGTTCCGGGTTCTCCCCTCTGTTTATTTTGTGCTTGTGTTATTTATTTGTGCATTGCATCATGTCATCATGCCATCATGTCTTTAATCTTTGCGTCTCTCTTAAATAAATCATGTGGACCGTCGGTCCATTTAAATCGAGGGAAGAATGACTTCTCTTTATAACATATAAAAGCCTCTCAATATTATTAGGGAGCTATATAATAATATTCCATTTGTTTGGAATTAACCAACACACGTGCAGAATTTTCCCCATGCCTTTTCTCCTCAAAACCTTGCCAATATTTCTTTTCCCGTTTGTCGAGCCCCATCCTCAAATTCGAGCCCTTTTGGATTCCATTTAAAGGGATTTGTAAAGTCAAACAATTTGGCTTTTATTCAAACGTGTTTTGAATTTTTCATCTTCCAAAAATCTTCAAACAATTTTATTTATATTCCTCACATTTTTGTGAGTCCAGGGATTTTTACCCTATGCCCTAAGCCTATTCCTAACTCCTCCTTCCTTTTCTTTCTTCCATGCGGTTTCTGTTTTTTTTTTGGAAAACAGCAGACCCCCTTCTATTTCTATTTTGTTTCCAGCCTCCATGCCCGCCGGCCTCCCTCAGGTCCTTCTGGCCTCTAGGTCTCCCCGCGGCCCAACTTCTCCCCGCGGCCCATCAGCGTTGGCCCATCTCCCTCGCTCCGTAACCCTAAGCCCACCTAACTATCTCACCCTCTCCCCTCGTCCTCACAGAGCCGCCGCCACCCGACTGCATCGCCCGAGCCCCGCACTCCCGATCCCCTTCGCTCTTCCCTCCCTCGAGCACCCCATCCCCGCGTCGATCTCCTCTCCTCCCGACCGCTCCCATCTTCCTCGCCCTGCATCGCCCCAGCCTCCGCGCCTCAGCGCCCGGCCCTCTCCCGCTGGTCCCGCATCGCCAGCGGCCAGGAGCCCCGCCTCCCTCTGTCCTCAGGCCGAGGCCGCACCCATCCTCGCCCTCCAGCGCCGGGCGTCGGCCGCCCCAGCATGGCTCCCTCCGCGCGCCCCGTCGCGCGCCAGCCACCTCGAGCGACGTCCACGCCATGGCCCTGCCTCCTCGCCTGAGTCCGCCGCCTCCTCTCGAGGTCCCGACCTCCCCCGGCCGCAGCCCCTCGAGCAGTTCCCTCCAGCGCCATGGCGCCCGCGCCGTCCTCCAACGATGGCCAGCCGTCCTCCTGCATCGCCCGACGTCCGCCTTGGACGCGTCCTCCAGCAAGGCCGAGGCCTCTGCCTCGTCCTCTCTTCGCGCCAGAGCGGCCGCCTCCTCTTCGCCTTGCCTCTGCAGCGCCGGTCACCGGCTCCCGTGCAGCTCCTCCATGCGTCTCCTCCGCTGGCCCTTTGGACGTGCTGCCCTGCCTTGCTGCTTCATTTTGTTTTGTTTTGGATCGGCGAGTCCGAGACGCCAACACCCCGCAACCGGTCCGTCAAGTTTATTGGAGACCACATGGACGCCATGTACCCCGACATCGACTACACCCGGTGTTGCGGCAAGTACCTCTACACGACCCGAACGAGTACATCTACCGATGCCAGGTACCACGACCAAGTACCACGACGACCCGAACGGCTACGAAACGAGAACGACTACCTTCGGTGAAGAAACGTGTACGACTACATGTGTGATGCGTCAAGTTACACTACCGTCGCCTCGGACACAATGGATGCGCCAAGTACAACTACGAACGTGTAAAACTACCGCCGACGAGAACAACTACTTCCACTACCGCCACGTGAACGACAAGTAAATCTCCGAAACGGAACGTGAACGACTACTTCCCCTACGTTCCTCCACGACCTCGAACCCCTCTGAGAAACAGATGTTCCGAAGGTATAACCCCGAGGCGATGACCCGTGGAATGCTTGCTTGTGTTGTATGAGATGCTTGCCCTTGTGTGCATCGTGCCCGTTTAGTCTTTTGTCATGCTCCTCAGTTGCCTCGTCGCCGACTCGTGGGAACCCGGTGACGGGATCAACCCACTTTCATCTTGTTCGACTTGCTCACGTCGATTCTTCTTTTGCACCGGACTCTCAACGAGTTACCGGAACCGAGATGTTGTGTTGCATCATTTTTGGATCGTTGCCGTGGCGCCCCTTTCTTCCACCATGGTGACAAACAATCCTTATCATCTTCTTATCTCGCCATGTCAACCTTTAAATAAAATTGCATAAACAGGTTCATGTCATCCACATCATGTTAACAACCTTTAAATGTTTAATTGTTGTTTGCTTATAATTACTAAACATGCTCATGGGGATTTTCCGGATATGTTGTTGTTATTTTCCTGCCTCATTTAAAATGTCTAAATAGTGTAGTTTTATTATGCTTCACCTCTTGCCATGTTAAAACATTTAATCTTGTCTTGTAAATAAACAAGAGTCAACTAAATAATTAAAATGTGGTGTTTCGTCAATATGCAACTCGTTGCATATTGCGCTCCACTTAACTTGTAGTCTTGTTTGTTCACTTGCCATGCCATGCATATTTAAACCGGACATGCATCATACTTGGATGTGCATCGTATGACATGTTTATGTTTGTGTGTTTAGCGCGTTGTTTTCTTCTTTCCGGTTGCTCCTCTTGTTAGCTTCGGTTTCGTTCCAGAGTTGTGAGGATTCGCTCGACTGTGCTGCTCCGTCTACTTCATGGATCTTGTTCTTCTTCCTTGCGGAATCCCAGGCAAGATGATCATACCCTTGGATACTGTCGGGGGAAACTGTCCTCCCACGAGCACCTATGGGACCGGAGCCCCTTCTACGTTGAGGTAAGGGAGCGGAGGGAGCACGAAGAGCAGATCGTGGAGAGCACGCGGGCAGTTTACCCAGGTTCGGGCCGCGCGGACGCGTAAAACCCTACTCCTGCCTTGGTTGTATTGAGCTCGGGAGCTTGAAGAGCTACAGTACTAGCTACACCGAGCGTGAGAGTTGTCTGGGGTTCGAACCCCCTCTACGTTGTGCATGGGCCTCCTTTTATAGCTCAAGGGGTCACCGACAGGTGTCAACGTAGAGGAGGGTAAAAATGTAAATTTGGTGGTAGTTGTAACAGTGCGGGAATAGTGCGTGAATAGTGCATGAACAGTGGTCTTCACCTAACCTTGACAGTGGGGGACAAGAGCCTTAAATGCCCGTCGCCGTCGACCCCAAAAGCGCTCGTCCATGCGTCTCCGTTCGCCACGACGGTAGCCTTGTCATCGTGGAGTGCCACCGTGTCCCCCAGGCTGCACAGCCATCCGCCACGCGTCCCTGGAAGGGCCCCAGGGCGATGCGTGGGCCGATGAGCTGGAGCGCGGGCACACAGTGCAGGCTTCCCCCGGCAAGCACCTTGCCGGGGTCTTGATCTTGCCGGGCCCAGAAGCTTGTCGCTCCCCGGGCCCTGCTGGGGCGCAGGGTGCGCCGAGGCATGTCTTCTGAGATGCAGTCTTCTGGTCTCCCTGGCAAGCTCCTCTTGCTAGGGTCTTGTGTCAATGTGATAACCTTGAGCCTGGGACGGCCTTCCCGGCAAGCTCCACTTGCCGGGGCCTTGATCTTCTGTCTTGTATACTTTGTTCTTGAATGGTTTTATAGGGACCATAGAGGTTTCCGGCAAGCACGTGGTAGACCCTGCCGCGGGAAGCTGCTACTGCCCGTGCACAAGTTGGGGTACTAAGGTACACCTATCTTAGTACACCGACAGGAGCCCCCGGGCCTGGGCCACACACGGTGCCGAGCGCTGTTGGGCCAGGCCCAAAACAGTGCACGGGCACGCGCGGCCCCCGGCAAGCCGTAAATCCCCTTCCGCATCCGCCGCGCCCCTCCCTAACGGCACGCGTCGATTGCGGCGTCGTGGGAGAGATCGTGGCCACGTTCTTTAATGGGAAATGCGGAGCGTCCCCCCACTTCCCCCTTAAAAGCAGAGGAAGCAGGGGCAGTTTCCCTCCTTCGTCTTCACTGCGTCTTCAACCTCCAGAACTTCCGCTGCTCTTGCCTCCACCCCCTCCTCCACCGTCTTCCGCATCCGCGGCGCCGTCGAGCTCCTCGCCCCTACCCCCGCCGCTTCCGCCATGGCTCCGAAGGCCGAGAAGGCGAAAGCGGACAAGGCCAAGAGGGAGAAATCCGAGCAGGCGGCGAAGCTTGCCGCCCTGTGGAAGAGGAACGTGGTCTTCGCGCCGAGGCTCAGCGCGAGGGAGCTCTGGAACAAGTACTACCTCTTCTGGGTCAAGGAGACCAAGGCGCATCCCCGTACCAGAGTCTACCCGGCCGCCGCCAGAGATCTGTACCCCGGCGGGTATTTCTTCTTTGCTGTCTTCTTTCACTGCGGCTTGTGCCCTCCGTTCTCGGAGTTTTTCTGTGACATTATGAACACATACAATCTCCACCTCTTAGACTTCACTCCCAACGCCACCCTTACGATGGCGGTTTTCGCACATCTGTGCGAAAACTACATAGGAATCCATCCAAACGTAGCACTCTTTCGCCATTTCTTCATGCCTAGAGTAGAGGCTGGCGCTCCCCTCTCCGGAGGTATCTCCTGGATCTTCCGCTTGAATAAGAAGGAATCATATCTGAAAGGAGAACTCCGCGGCAAGTGGGAAGAATGGCGCGCAGATTGGTGCTGGGTAGTGGAGGACCAGCCGGAGCCTTTTACTGCGCCGCGCACAACAGCCATAGTGTGCGGCATGGACTGGAGCGAGTTGGCCCCGGAGGACGGCAAGCTCAACGTCGCCCTCATCAGGATACTCCGTCTCCGGGTAGCTAAACTGACCATTGGAGAGGTAGGGGCAGATTTCCTCCGCCGCCGCATCACTCCTTTACAAGAAAGGAAAAGGCCAGCATGGGAGTTTGGCAATGCGGCGGACATTATGAGGTTGCGCCCAGGGTTGAACTTCAACTTCACGGCTTTGGAGCTGAAGGGGATGGTCCGGGAGCTTTTCATGCACGACCCGGCCCACCCGGAGTGGTTTAGATCTCCCCGGGGAGTGGTGCCGCTGTGCAACAGCACTGCCCGGGACTCCTTGCGCACAATGATGCCCGCGTGTGACTCTCACGGCGTCGACCCCACCTGGATAGTGCCTCCGCCAGATGCAATTCTGAGTTTCTTTGACAATCTGGTTGAGACGCCCGAGAACTCCGACGAGAACAGGGGCCTCACCCGGGCCACCACGGATCGGGATCTAGCTTATATTGCTTCCCGGATGGAAGAGGCCGCCGCAGCTGCAGCGACAGGAGACTTCGGATTCACCGTCGACGAGGCAGATGCTGCGGACGCGTCGTGCCAAGCAGAGGAGGCAGAGATCCGCAGACTGCTCAAACTTCCGCCCGACGAGCTTGCCGGGGTTCCTTCCCTGAGGTATGCCGGGATTCCCGGGATAGTGAGCGAAGCCGCCACAAGAGGCGAGGTTGCCGGAGGAAGCAGAGGTGCCGGAGGGAGCGGAGGCGCCAGAGGGAGCGAGGCCGCAGGGCAGGATGCTGGACCCAACGGGCCTGCTGGGGAGGAGGAGGAAGACGTCGAGGCCGATGAAGATACCGGCGGATCTCTAGGACTCGACGACGACGCCTCCTCCTCGTCGGAGAACTCCCCACCTCCGGCAAGTCCTACGCAGACGCCGAGGAAGTGCCTCCGCAAGGCGGCTACGGCGACGAGGACGCAGGCGCCCCGACAGCAGCCTGCTCGCCGGGCGACGCGCGCCACCAGGGCGAGCCAAGCCGCGACGGAGGCGCCCCGCACACCAGCCGCGACGGAGGCGCCCCGTGCATCAGCGCCAAGCGGAGGGGGATCCTCCCGGAGCGAAGCGGCCGCTCCGCCTGCTCCTCGGGCCTCGGCGTCAACGGAGGCTGGGTCTTTGCAGCCCCCAGCCCCGGAGACCGCCAAGCGCCCGAGGGAGCCTTCTCCTCCTGCTCCTCGCGTGAGAGCATCTCAGGTGGAGTTCGATTTCTCCGCCCTCAGCGATGACGACGAGGAAGAGGAGTAAGTTTTTGTAATTTGTAACTTCTTCGATTCTGTCTTGATTCTTTCTTTGATGATTGTGATCTTGTTCTTGCTTTGCTTTCAGGACACTGACCCAGCGGATGGCAAAGAGGGCCAAGGTCCCCGTGGTTGAGGTCGACGACGACTCGCCCGTCGCAGCGACAGGGGACACTCCGGTGACGAACTTGCCGGACCAACCTGCTGCTCCGAGGAGCAGCCCCCAGCGCAGCCCCCAGCGTAAGTCTAGTCTTGAACTTTCTGTTCGTCGGGCGCGCTTGAGGTTTTTGCTTGTACTGACATCTTGTTGCATTGTTTGTCTTGCTTGTCTAGTGCAGAAGTGGAGCCGCAGCCGCAGGAGCGCCCAGAGGCTACTCCCGACAAGCCACAGGCTCCACCCTCCCCGCCAAGGGCGAGCTCTCCGGCGAGGGAGAAAGCTCCGCCAAGGACGGGCTCCCCGCCAAGGGCGGGTAGCCCGACAAGGGTGGCCACCCCGCCAAGGGAGGGCGCGAGCGGCCCTCCGCCAGCAGGGGCCACCGCTCCACCGCCAAGGGAGGACTCCCCGGCGAGGGAGCCTGTCGTCGAAGAAGTCCTCGAAGGTAAGTCTGGTAGCTTTATCTTCTTGGACTCGTCTTTTTGGATATTTGCTTGATCTTTTCTCTTCTACTTCTTCCGCTAGATCCTCCTGCGCCGGAGCAGATGGAGACTGAGGCCACCGGCGAGGAGGGCGCGCAAGGCGACGGCGGCAACGCCACTACCGCTGAGGGCATGGCAGGAGCCGACGAGCCTGCCGCTGAGGAGACTGCCCTGGCCGCAGACGCCGCTGCTGGGGAGGGGGACGGCGACCACACTGCTGGCCCGGAGGAAGCAGGAGCGTCAAGCGCTGCACCGGCCGCCGACCCCTCCGCCGCCGAGGAGAAGCCAGGTGTTTACCTTGAGGCCCCCAATGGTGTCTTCATACAAGTCCCTTGGGGGTCTTCGTCGCGAGCCCCCGTGGAGGGAGAGACCTTTGATGGAGAGTTCCTCGCCTCCGCGGGGTTGAAGATTGTTGAGGCGCCTGGCGGGAGCGACGAGCCCGAAGAGGAGAAACTGCTTCGCCGGCTCCTGGCCCTTTACCGGGCCAGGCAGGCGAAGCTGGACTCCCGGGAAGCTCTTACCGCCAAGGCTGGAGTCGATCTGGAGAAGCGCGCTGCCGAGCTCCGCGCCGCCAACCAGGCGGCCCTCCGCGACTTGGTGGAGGAGCGCGAAAGGCTTGCCGGAGAGCAGCAAGAGTTTCTTCTGGAGAGGGCTGAGGCCGAGGAGCAGCAGCGCTTGGTTGGTGAAGAGCTGTCCCGGCGAGAAGGAGCGCTCAACCAGCGGAAGGTTGAGCTCGACGCCCATGACGACGAGCTCACCGCCCGGGAGCAGGCTCTTGGCGGGGCCCTGAAGGAGGCAAAGGAAGCTGCTGCCGCCGCAGAAACCGCCAAGAGGGACCTAGAGCTCAAGGTTGAACAGTTGGAGCGGTACCTGAAGGCCAGCGAGGATAGGGTCACCGCGCTCAATATGGAGCGGGAGAAGGACGCCCACACCAACTCTGACCTTCAGGTACGCCTCTCCAAGAAGGGCGACAGCACGGGGGAAAGGGCCGAGGATATCGAGCCCCCAGACCGAGAAGGGCCAGGATAAAGGGATCGTCTGGAGAGCTTGAGCTGGCTGATGAATTTGCTTGGCATGGAACTGGCACGCTTCACACTTGGTTACTTGTGCAGTTGCATCTTGGAGGGCCTCTGGCCAGAAGAACCCTTGCCGGAACGCCTTTCCGGCAAGTGCCCTTGCGCCAATGTGGTGACCACATATGCCTCCGTGAATTTCTGCCAACTGCTTCTGTCCATCTTCTCTGGAAATGCACTTCAACCTGACACCATTGAGTCTTCTTCTGTACAGTTCATTGTCGACGAGCTGGTACATACTTGACTGTCTGGTTATTTTCTCTATCTCTTCTGGGTCGTCGGGAAGTTCTCCAGTTTGCAGAAAACGGACGATCTGCTGTGCCCATGCCGGAGCCCGAGGCTCAACAGCAAGGATTAAAGGCATGAGGGCTGCTGCGGGGACCCCAGCTTCTACGGCAAGAACCTCTGGCTCTGCCGGAGCTGATGGTCCCCCGGCAAGCTCGCCGGGGCAAGGCTTGTCGGGAACGTTTGCTTCAACTGTACAGATCCTAGGATCTGCAGGAGCAAACTGTTCCTCAGCATCTTGGTTGTTGATCTTGGGGACCTTGGCGGCGGCTTCGGGAAGATCCGCCGGCAAGTAGTCGCCGGAGACCATCTTTCTCTTCTTACTCTGCCCAACTGATGGTGTAATGGATGGTTGAGTTAGCTTGAGCAGGAAGGTCCCTGGTTCCACAGGTAACTTCATTGCAGCACACTTTGAGAGGCCGTCGGCAATCTCATTTTGAGCTCTCGGGACGTGCTCCATTTGCAGACCTTCAAAGTGCTCTTCAAGCTTCCTCACTTCATCTACATAAGCTTCCATCAAAGGGCTCTGATAACTCTTGTTCACTTGTCGGACCACCAACTGAGAATCTCCCCGCACAATCAACTTCTTGATCCCAAGTTCGGCCGCAATCCTGAGGCCGGCAAGCAACCCTTCATACTCAGCAGTATTGTTTGTCGCTTGCTCCCTGGGAAAGTGCATCTGGATAACATACTTGAGGTGCTCTCCGGTGGGCGCTATGAGTACCACGCCGGCACCGGCGCCTTGCAGCGAGAAGGCACCATCAAAGTACATTACCCATTCACTGCTTGCTTCTTGTACGGGGACGCTTGTCTCTGGAACATCTTCATCGGGCGTTGGGGTCCATTCAGCTATAAATTTTGCCAAAGCTCTGCTTTGTATGGTTGAAGTACTCTCAAACTTGAGACCAAAGCTTGACAGCTCCAGTGCCCACTCGACGATCCTGCCTGTTGCTTCTGGATTGTGCAATATCCTCTTCAACGGAAAGCGAGTGACCACTGTTATCTCGTGGGCCTGGAAGTAATGGCGCAGCTTTCTTGAGGCCATGAGGAGGCCGAAAAGCAACTTCTGCACCCCAGAGTATCTTGATCTAGCCCCCTGCAAGAGGGAACTCACAAAATACACTGGGCGCTGCACCATCTTTTTCCGCACCTCTCCTTGCTCCTGCGCAGAGTTGTCCTTGTCGGTGCCAGAGCTTGTCGGGGGAGCCCCCTGCTTGTCGTTGGATTCGCTTGTCGGTGGCGTGGGTTCCTCATCCGCCTCCCTCTCCGCTACTAACGCAGCACTAACCACTTGATTGGTTGCTGCTAGGTACAGCAGCAACTTCTCTTGTGGCCTAGGTGCGACAAGTATTGGAGTGGAGGATAGGTATCTCTTCAAGTCTTGCAGCGCTGCCTCCGCTTTCGGAGTCCATTTCATAGGACCTGCCTTTTTCAAGATTTTGAAGAAAGGTAGGGCGCGTTCTACAGACTTTGAAATGAACCTACTAAGGGCAGCCACACAACCTGCAAGCCTCCTTACGTCCTTGACGCGCTTCGGGGCTTTGATCTGCTCGATGGCTTTTATCTTGTCGGGATTGGCTTCAATCCCCCTCTGGGACACAAAGAACCCAAGAAGCTTGCCGGAGGGGACTCCGAAGACGCACTTCTCGGGGTTCAACTTGAGCTGGATCTTGCGCAGATTCTCAAAGGTTTCTTCCAAGTCTTGGATCAGGGTATCTTTGCTCTTGCTCTTGAACACTATGTCATCCATGTAAGCTTCTACATTTCTGTGAATCTGTGGCTCAAAAGCAGTGTAGACCACTCTTGCAAACGTTGAGCCTGCATTCTTCAACCCGAAGGGCATGCGTATGAAGCAATATGTGCCACATGGAGTGATAAATGCAGTCTTCTCTTCATCTTCCTCGGCCATGAAAATCTGATGGTAGCCTGAATATGCATCAAGGAAAGAGAGCAGCTCACATCCCGCAGTGGAGTCAACAATCTGGTCAATACGCAGCAAGGGAAATGGATCCTTGGGACATGCTTTATTCACATCAGTGAAGTCTATACACAGTCTCCACTTCCCGTTGGCCTTACGCAGGACAACTCGATTTGCTAACCACGTCGGATGGATCACGCCTCTAACCAGGTCTGCTGCTTCTAGCTTCTTGATTTCTTCGGCAATGAATTCTTGGCGCTCCACGGCTTGCTTCCTGACCTTCTGCTTGACGGGCCGCGCATGAGGACAAACAGCAAGCTTGTGCTCAATTACCTTCCTGGGAACGCCGGGGATGTCAGATGGTTGCCATGCAAACACATCGACATTCGCCCGCAGGAAGGCAACGAGCGCGCTTTCCTATTTGCTGTCAAGCGTAGTACTGATGGTGAAGGTACCACCAGTGCCATCCTCCTTGGCGGACACCTTCTTGGTTGCCGGTGGAGCAGCCATCCCTTTCTTGCACTTGCCGGTGGAGCTCGATGGCGCGTCCTCGACGGCAGCGCAGCACTCCGAAGAGGTGCGTTTGCCGGAGTGGGCCCCAGAGCACTTGCCGGACTTGGTCTTGGTCTTCTTCCCCCCGGGAGCTTCAGCGGCAAGTGTGTTGCTCTCCGCTGCGGCTGCTGCATCCCGGTAGATCTTGTCGGCGCAGATAAGCGCGTCCTTCTTGTCGCCAGGGACAGAGATGACGCTTATCGGCCCCGGCATCTTGAGTATGTTGTATGCGTAGTGGGAAGCCGCCATGAACTTGGCGAGGGCAGGACGTCCAAGTATCCCATTGTATGGCAATGGGATATCGGCAACATCGAAGGTTATCCTCTCCGTCCTGAAGTTAGGCTCCCCGCCAAAGGTCACTGGCAGAGTGATTTTCCCCTTGGGCTTGCTCCTTCCCGGGTTTATTCCTTGGAACGAACCGGTCTCTTCGAGCTCGCCGTCTGGGATCTGGAGTTTCTTGATCACAGCTGAGGAGATCAAGTTCAGGCCGGCCCCGCCGTCAACCAACATTTTGGTGACCTTGAGGTTGCGGATGGTTGGTGAGACCAACATCGGCAAGCACCCGACCGCAGTTGTGCGGTCAGGGTGGTCCTCAAGATCAAAAATGATGGGCGTGCTGGACCACTTCAGCAGCCTGCGTGACTCAACGGGCGGCTCAGCTGCGTTTACATCCCGCACCCACTGCTTGAGTTGGCGGTGGGAAGTATGCAGAGAGGCGCCTCCGTCGACACACAGGACTTCTGTGGCCTTCTGGAACTCCTGCTCGCTGTCATCACCTTCCTCCATGTCGTCGTCGTCGTCTTCATCCTTGTCGCGGCCCCGGGGAGGTCGATCGCCTTGGCGCTGCTTGGCCTTGCCGCGGCGTCCTCCCCGGCCATTGAATAGCCGCTTCTTGCTTGGCTCTCCTCCGCCACCTTGGGCCTTCTCTTTGTCGCGCCGCTCGTATTCAGCCTTCTGCTGTTCTACGAGGTACTCGACTCGCTTGCAGTTGGAGAGGTCGTGGCCCTTGGTGCGGTGGATCTTGCAGTAATGCTTGTCGGAGCCGTCCTGCTTGTCGGCTGCCGCCACAGGGGCAGGCTCCTTGCCGGAGCCGCCAGCCTGTGCTGCCTTGGCGGGAGCCTCCTTGCCGGACTTCTCGACGACCAGCACCTCCTTGCTCTTCTTCTTCCTATTGTTCCGCCACCGACTCTACTTTGCCGGGGCGGCATCCTCGCTGTCGCTTCCTCCTGCGCCAGCATCCTCCTCGGGGAGTCTCCTCCCTTCTTCGGCGCGTGCACACTTGTCAGCCAGAGCGTAGAGCTCGCTGACATCCCGTATCTTGGTCATCACCATCTCTTCTCGCATGCGGCGGTTACGCACGTTCTGGTGGAACGCGCTGATAACCGCAGCAGGGTGGACGTCAGGGATGTTGTGTTGCACGCGGCTGAATCGTTGGATGTACTTGCGCAGGGATTCTCCTTCCTTCTGGGCCAAGATGTGGAGATCACTCTCATGGCCGTGGGGTTTGTGGCCGCCCGTGAAGGCGCCGACAAACTGGTGGCAAAGATCTGCCCATGAAGAAATGGAGCCTTCCGGCAAGTGCATAAGCCAGGAACGAACGTTCGGCTTAAGCACTAGCGGGAAGTAGTTGTCTAGTATCTTCTCGTCGCGCCCCCCGGCAGCCTGCACCGCGATGGTGTAGATGCTGAGGAACTCCGAGGGGTGCGTCTTGCCGTCGTACTTTTCGGGTACGTCGGGCTTGAAGTTTTTCATGCTGGGCCACTGGACAGGCCGCAGCTCGCGGGTAAACGCAGGGCAACCTGCCGCGTACGGCAAGTCGCCTGGTTCACCGGGCGCGCGCGTGTCGACAGCGGTCCCAGCGCGCTGATCCGATTGTTGCCGGGCTTCTCGTCGGCGCTCGATCGTCGTCCGAGCATCTTCTTGCCGCCGATCGTCAAGGACTTGGCGCTGGTCCCGACGAGCCTGCGGATCCGACGACGCAGTGGAGTCGTCGTCGACGTTAATCCGGCGGGGTGGCGTCTTCTGCTTCCGCGGCGGGGAGTGTATGGTTGTCGCACCCCCGGCGGTCTTGTCGCCGTCGGCCTTCGTCTGCTCGACTTGCCGTGGCCGCGATGTCGCTGGCTGCTGCGGCGTGTCGTTGTTGGCGAAGGCGATGAGGCTTTGGATCGTCGCCCTCCAGTCTTCGGCCTTGTCTGCCGCTGGAGGGAAATCGAGGAGCAGTTGCGCTCTTGCGAGAGCTTCTGCTGGAGAGGAGGGGAGCGGTGGCGAGCGGTGTGAGGAGCGAGATATGCTCGGACTTCTAACAGGGTTAGAAGGAGCAGTCTCTCGCCTCGGCGACCGCGCCTTGCTCGCGCCAGGACGGTGGCCTTGAGCGTCCCGCGATCCTCCGGTTTGTCCTTGGCCCAGCAAGCGAATGGCAGCTCCAGTACCACGGCGCTGCTGGCCTGTCGTCTGCTGAGATGGACGTGGGGCGTCTACGGACACCGAGGCTCGGTCGTCCGTCTTGTCCTTGGACTTGGCGGTGCCGTGAGTCTCCTCGCAGGCGACCACCCTTCCGCCGGCGTCTCCTCCACCCACCGTTGGTTCTGGTGGTGGGGGAATCGACGCAGATGGGCCTGCGACCTCCGAAGCCTTCTTCTTCGGGGCCATGTTGCTGTTGCTGATGAAGTTGTTGATGAAGCTGGAGAAGTTGATGAAGAATGCGCCCGCGTGAGCGCCGGATCAGGTTCGCCCAACCTCAACGCCCCCCCTACCTGGCGCGCCAAAGATGTCGGGGGAAACTGTCCTCCCACGAACACCTATGGGACCGGAGCCCCTTCTACGTTGCGGTAAGGGAGCGGAGGGAGCACGAAGAGCAGATCGTGGAGAGCACGCGGGCAGTTTACCCAGGTTCGGGCCGCGCGGACGCGTAAAACCCTACTCCTGCCTTGGTTGTATTGAGCTCGGGAGCTTGAAGAGCTACAGTACTAGCTACACCGAGCGTGAGAGTTGTCTGGGGTTCGAACCCCCTCTACGTTGTGCATGGGCCTCCTTTTATAGCTCAAGGGGTCACTGACAGGTGTCAACGTAGAGGAGGGTAAAAATGTAACTTTGGTGGTAGTTGTAACAGTGCGGGAATAGTGCGTGAACAGTGCATGAACAGTGGTCTTCACCTAACCTTGACAGTGGGGGACAAGAGCCTTAAATGCCCGTCGTCGTCGACCCCAAAAGCGCTCGTCCATGCGTCTCCGTTCGCCACGACGGTAGCCTTGTCATCGTGGAGTGCCACCGTGTCCCCCAGGCTGCACAGCCATCCGCCAAGCGTCCCTGGAAGGGCCCCAGGACGACGCGTGGGCCGATGAGCTGGAGCGCGGGCACACAGTGCAGGCTTCCCCCGGCAAGCACCTTGCCGGGGTCTTGATCTTGCTGGGCCCGGAAGCTTGTCGCTCCCCGGGCCCTGCTGGGGCGCAGGGTGCGCCGAGGCATGTCTTCTGAGATGCAGTCTTCTGGTCTCCCTGGCAAGCTCCTCTTGTCAGGGTCTTGTGTCAATGTGATAACCTTGAGCCTGGGACGGCCTTCCCGGCAAGCTCCACTTGCCGGGGCCTTGATCTTCTGTCTTGTATACTTTGTTCTTGAATGGTTTTATAGGGACCATAGAGGTTTCCGGCAAGCACGTGGTAGACCCTGCCGCGGGAAGCTGCTACTGCCCGTGCACAAGTTGGGGTACTAAGGTACCCCTATCTTAGTACACCGACAAATACCTTTACTACCATTGCCATGCTTAGTTGTCTCGATGCTTTCGTTACATGTCGCGCTACCCATCTTTATGTCAGCCTCTCCTTGTTTCCATGAAACCTCTAACCTTGACACCTTCCTAGCAAAACCCTTGTTTGGCTATGTTACCCACTTGCTCAGCCCCTCTTATAGCGTTGTTAGTTGCAGGTGAAGACGAAGTTTGTTCCAGGAGGGAACTTGTTGTTGTTATATCACAATATCTATTATTATTATATTAACACACCTATATACTGGGCATGGGTGGAAGGCTTGGCCTTTTGCTCGGTGTTTTGTTCCACTCATGCCGCCTTAGGCGCCGATAAACCGGCATTATGTTCCTTGATTTTGCGTTCCTTACACGATGGGTGGATGGGGACCCCTTGACAGTTCGACTTTGAATAAAACTCCTCCAGCAAGGCCCAACATTGGTTTTAATTTGCCTCATAATAACAACTTAATTAATTAATTAAATTTGCATAGGGGGTCGCGTCCCCGAGGATTCTTAATTCTACATAGCAGGGGGGGCCAGTGCTGATGGTGTTGGTCCCAAACGGGGAGTCTGCGGGGCCGCCTTGGGGAAACCCGAGGTATCTGGTATACCTGTAGTATCGCCCATCCGGTCGTGTCCTGAGACGAGATACGCGCGGCTACTATCAGGGTGTCGACACACCGGGAGGTCTTGCTGGACTTGTTTTACCATTGTCGAAATGTCTTGTGCTACCGGGATGCCAAGCCTGATCGGATTTCCCTAAGATAAGGGGTGATGATATTATATTTATCACTTCAGCTAATCGTGAGAGCTTGTGATGGGCTAAGTTGGGACACCCCTGCAGGGTTATGATCTTTCGAAAGTCGTGCCCGCGGTTATGTGGCAGATTGGAATTTGTTAATGTCCGGTTGTAGAAAACTTGACAGAGGATCCGAAGTAAAACACACAACTGTGTGAGTAACCGTGACTGTCTCTTTTCACTTTGAGAAGAGAACACGGTGGGGTTATGTTTGACTCGTATGTAGTTAGGATCTTTAGCGATCACCTTTTGCGACCGTTTGCGTAGATGCTCATCTTATTCTGGTACTCGTAAGTTAGCCACCATATTATGCTTAGCCGCTGCTGCAACCTCACCACTTTACCACTTCCTACCCATAAAGCTTTGCTAGTCTTGATACCCATGGTTATGGGATTGCTGAGTCCTCGTGGCTCACAGTTACTACAACACCAGATGCAGGTTCAGCCGAGTTTGATGCAGGAGCTGGTTCAAGTACTTCACCGGGAGTACGATGAAGAGTGTGTCCGTTTGTATGTGACGCCTCGACGATCAGTAGTGGTTTCTACTAGGATTCGATCCTGACCTGTGGCTATGTTGTTTTGGTATTTTTCTTTTGGATCTTCGCCCGTAGTCGGGTTGTGATGTTTTGAATGATGTTTTGCTTATGTAATGTATTGTGTGAAGTGGCAAGTGTAAGCCAACTATCTCCTTTTGCAATTTAATCCCTCTTTTACATGAGTCGTGCAAAGATACCAAACTTGAGATCATTCTAGGATGGGCTTATACCTTTAAGTCGTGCCTCGACACGTAGGAGGTATAGTCCCATCCTGGGCATTACATATGGGTTGTATGAATATATTGTTATGTCATTTGGATTGACTAACGCTCCTGCATACTTCATGAATATGATGAACAAGGTGTTTATGGAGTACTTGGATAAATTTGTGGTTGTTTTCATTGATGATATATTTGTGTTCTCCAAGAATAAGCAAGAGCATGAGGTACATCTGCGTTTGGTGATGGAGAAGCTGAGGGAACATCAGTTGTATGCCAAGTTCAGCGAATGTGAATTTTGGCTGGATGAGGTAGCATTCCTTGGACATGTTGTGTCAGGTGATGGAGTTGCAGTTGATCCATCTAAGGTTGCTGCAGTTACAGAGTGGGAGGCACCCACAACAGTTGGGGAGATTCACAGCTTTTTGGTCCTTGCAGGTTATTATAGGAGGTTTATTGAGAACTTTTCTAAAATTGCAAAGCCTATGACTGAATTGTTGAAGAAGGAGAAGAAGTTTGCTTGGACTGATGAATGTGAAGCCAGCTTTCAGGAATTGAAGCAGCGTTTGGTTACAGCACCAGTCTTAATTCTTCCTGATATACATAAGGACTTCCAGGTATATTGTGATGCTTCTCGTCAGGGACTTGGGAGTGTTTTGATGCAGGAAGGTAAAGTTGTTTCATATGCTTCACGTCAGCTTAAGAATCATGAGCATAATTATCCTACACATGATTTGGAGTTAGCCTCAGTTGTGCATGCATTGAAAACTTGGAGGCAGTATCTTATTGGTAATCATTGTGATATATTTACTGATCATAAGAGCTTGAAGTATATTTTTACTCAGAAAGATTTGAACCTCTGGCAGAGGAGATGGTTGGAGCTTATTAAGGATTATGATTTGAATGTGCAGTATCATCCTGGTAAGGCTAATGTTGTTGCTGATGCATTGAGTCGTAGGAGCCATGTTAATGCAGTTGATATTAGTGATATGCCACAAGAGTTGTGTGATCAGTTCAGGGATCTCAGATTGGAGATGGTTCATAAGGGATATTTGGCAACACTTGAGGTAAAGCCTACATTGCTTGACAGGATCAGGGAAGCTCAAAAGGCTGATAAAGAGATTGCTGCAATAAAAGAGAATATGACTAAAGGTAAGCCAGAAGGTTTCCATGAGGATGAGCATGGGACCATATGGTTTGAGAAGCGTGTTTGTGTACCGCAAGATGCAGACATCAGGAAGTTGATTCTTCAGGAGGCACATGATTCACCTTATTCTATTCACCCAGGTAATACTAAGATGTATTTGGACTTGAGGGAAAGATTTTGGTGGCCTAGCCTGAAGAGGGAAATTGCTGGATATATTGCAACATGTGATGTGTGCCAGAGAGTTAAAGCAGAACATCAGAGGCCAGCAGGTTTGATATAGCCATTGCCTATACCTGAGTGGAAATGGGATCAAATTGGTATGGATTTCATTACAGGTTTACCCAGGACTCGGTCAGGTTATGATTCTATTTGGGTAATTGTTGATCGTTTGACTAAAGTTGCTCACTTCATTCCGGTAAAGACTACTTATACCAGTGCTCAGCTAGCTAAAGTTTATATGTCTAAAATTGTTTTTCTGCATGGAGTTCCAAGGAAGGTAGTGTCTGGTAGAGGTACTTAGTTCACATCTAAATTTTGGCGTCAGTTGCATGAATCCTTGGGCACCAGGCTGGAGTTCAGTACAGCTTTCCATCCACAGACTGATGGGCAGACAGAGAGGGTAAATCAGATTTTGGAGGATATGTTGAGAGCTTGTGTTTTGGACTATGGGTCCAGTTGGGATGATAATTTACCTTATGCAGAGTTCTCATATAATAACAGTTATCAGGCTAGTCTGAAGATGGCACCGTTTGAGGTATTGTATGGCAAGAAGTGCAGGACCCCGTTGATGTGGGATGAGGTTGCAGAGCGACAGTTCTTTGGACCAGACTTGATTAGAGATGCTGAGGAGAAGGTCAAGCTGATTCGTGACAGGTTGAAGATAGCACAATCCAGACAAAAGAGTTATGCACATGCAAAGCGCAAAGAGGTGACATATGAGGTGGGAGACCGTGCATATCTTCGAGTTTCACCACTTCGTGGAATTAAGAGGTTTGGAATTAAGGGTAAGTTAGCACCACGTTTCATGGGGCCTTACAGGATCTTGGAGCGTAGAGGAGAGGTAGCTTATCAGCTGGAGTTGCCAGAATCTTTGTCTGGAGTTCATAATGTGTTTCATGTATCTCAGTTGAAGAAGTGCCACGCAGAGATGATGGATGTTCCATTGAGGGACACAGTGCCACTTGATGCAATTCAGTTGGAGAGTGATTTAACATACGAGGAGAAGCCTGTTAAGATTCTGGAGACAGCAGAGAGAGTTACTCGAACCAAGACAATTAAGTTATGCAAGGTTCAGTGGGATCATCATACTAAGGAAGAAGCTACCTGGGAACGAGAAGAAGATCTCAGGCAGGAGCACCCACACCTATTTCCTAGCCAGCCCGAATCTCGAGGGCGAGATTCATCTTAAGGGGGGTAGGTTTGTAACATCCCAATTTTCCTAATTTGGATGTTAATAGATCATTCACTTGCATATCATATTTTCATTGCATTATTTGTCTTTCTGCAATATTCTTTTCATTATGCAACTAAAGGCAAGTTATTGGAGTGTAGATAACATGACTTCTCCCCTATTTTAAAAAATGTTCATAATGTCCAGAATAATGTTTCCAGTTGATTTGATATGTTCTGGTAATTTTTGCAATCTTCAAAGTATTTTATTTGTGATTTTATTTTCTGTTTGAGTGGCCAAATGCATCAAAATGATTTTACAAAATTGCATTAGCTTTGGAACTAGTGTTCCTGTAGTTTATATTGATAGGGCTATTTTTACTGTGTGCCTAGGTATTTTTATCTAGATTTTATACTGTGTGTTTTATTTTATTTTGTTTTGTTTTTCTGCTGGTTCAAAAAAAAAAAGGGGCCAGCCAGCCGGCCAGCCAGCTAGCCAGCGGCCCAGCCCACGCCAGCGCAGCTAGCCAGCTAGCGCGCGGCCCACACCCCGCGGCCCAGCTTCCCTACCGAAGCGGTACGCGCACCGCACCAACCCGACCCGCACCTAACTCGACCCACCGCCCCTGTTCCTCTTCCACCCCGAGCCGGACGCCGCACGCACACGCGCACCCAAGCGCGAGCCCGAGTGGAACTCGAGCATCGGGCCACCCCGCGCACGCCCGAGACGTCTAGGGCGTGCCCAAGCCCTCGAGGAATCCCCACGCCCCTTCTGCGATCCCTCCAGCCACCGCAGGAACGCAGCCACGCGTTTTGGATCTCGGTGCGGAACCCTCTGTTCACCGCCGTTCATCGCCTCTTTCCACCGCCGTAAGAACACCGCAGCCGCGCCGCTTGCTTTCCCTAGGACCTCCTCTTGTCTGCGCTTCGATTTGACAAGGTTGCGTTGGCAGGAGATCATCGGAGGACTGCCGCCGTCGACGTCCGCCGCCGCCGGAGTTCACGAACTCACCGCCGCCGCTACATCCCTCCCCACCGCCGTCCGACTCCACCACTACCTCCGCCACTCACCGCCGCCTCCGCTCGTAGCATCACCGTCGCCAGAGACCCATCGGAGAAGCCCCGCCGTCGACGTCCGACCGCCGCCGCCGTTGTCGTTTGTCGCGTGGTGAGTAAAACACCTGGGGCCAACCACAAACTGCCACGTGGGGAGTTCTACAGGAGCTAGCAATAGGAGATCGCACAGGAGTTCCAGGCGTTTTCTGTTCTTTTTTGTCTTTTTCAGTTTTTCTTCAAAAGTTCAAATAGCTATATCTTTTATTCTGTTTATCCAAATTAGGTGATTATTTTTCCTATGCACTCAAAAAAATCACCTCTTCATCACAGTACCAAGTTTGCACATGTTTGCACAATTCAAATTTGAACTCGTTTGAATTTGAATTAAAACTTCCGGAGGCCATATCTTTTAAACCGTTTATCCGAATCCAGCGATTCTTTTTGCATTGTGACCGTAGTGCAATATAGATGATCTGTACGTGTTGTTTTGCTGCTGTTGTTGAATTTTAAAATGATTTTCTTGCTGTTGGCTTTATTTTGATTTCTTTGGAGTTTCGGTGATTGATTTGTTATATTGTGTGAAACGTGTAGATTGTCCGGAGTGCGACGCGAGCTATTGTCAGGAGTGTGACTTTTTGAACCAGAACCAAGGCAAGTTACATGTTGATCATCCTTTACCTATTGTTTTGCTATGCATTGTAGGTTATGCCACACTATAAACTTATGCATTATAGGATTGTTATAATTTGAGCTATATTGTTGAACTATCTCCCGTCTTTTGCAGATCGTGTTAGGTATAGTTTTGCTATGTTGGTAGACGGGGTTGGTTCCTGAATACATTGAGCTTATGTGAGGATTATTAATATTTAACAAACTCAGTAGTAATTCAGGACTTAACTCACCTCTGGGCGGAAGTGGTATTGTTGGGTGGTCTTAAGAACATCATGGTTTATACCCTCTGAATGTAAGTGGACGGCCGCCCAGGTTCAAAAAGATCAGACAGACTTAATGACTAGTAGCTTCCATGCACTACCACTAGCTATATGGGCTCTGGCTTAATTGAGTAGGTTGTGGGATCCTCGCCCAGGTATGCTAGCAGATGTAGACATGGATAGGTGTACTGGCCGCCGGGGGTGGAGGTGACTCCTTCTGAAAGGCTTCGTCTCAATCTTCGGGTTGAGTCTAGTGGGTAAAGTGTGCAAAACTCTGGAGAGTAATAAAACTAATCATGATTAGCCATGCCCCCGGTTATGGGTAAATTTGAGCGACTATGCCATTACAGTTGTTGGATGATCTTGACAGATGTGACACTTAATAATATTTGTGGGCAACTTAATAAATGGGTAGGTTGGAGTTGATTTTGCCAACTCAACCTTGTGCATTTAATTGTAGTAATAAAAGAACTAAATGAAAAATTGACTATTAGGTAGTTATGAGGACAAAATCAGCTTTCTGCAAAATAAACCCCCAAGCCTTCCTTTGTTGTTCTATGCATATACATGTAGGTCTGCTTTATTACTTCTCCTGTGTAACTTGCCAATACATTCAATGTATTGACCTATACGGCTGCAACGTCTCATGTTGCAGGATTTTCAGACGAGGAGTAAGGTACCGTTAGGGTCGCGAGTCTGCACTCAGCATCGCCAGTTGGGCTATGATGGGACTCATCGTTATTTTCTGCTACTTTCCACTGTGTGATTGAATAATAGCTAGCCATGAGCTATGCAGATTGTTTTATTTTGTAAACTCTGGATCATACGTTGTAATAAATGATGCACTTGTATTCTGGTATTCATCTATACTGTGTGTGCTAGCGAGTTCGATCCAGGGACTAGCACGGTAAGCACAGAGACTCAAATCCTTCGAGGTTTGGTCGTTACAGGCAGCCGCCAGGAAGTGCCTCCTTATTACGCGGAAAATAATTATTCCTCCACCTGACACCAGGGACCCACCGGACGGGCCATCGTATTTGGCGGAAAAAACCGTTTCCCCCCAGACTGCTGGGACCCACCGTACGGGCCACCGTATTTCGCGAAAAAAACGTTCCCCCCGCTATCAGCTCGGACCCACCGGAAGTGCCTCCTTATTACGCACAAAAAATGAATACTCCCCCTGTTGGTTGGGACCCACCTTGGTAGGAGGCTGACTTGTGGGCCTACAAAGTTGACGGGGACGGTGTGCTTTGTCAACTTAGTCAATATGAACGATTCTAGCTCCAGTGACCGTACGATGTCCATCCAATGGCCATAGTGGTTCTTCAACCTCTGGTGTGATACCCCGAGATCGATGCGCCAGGTGTCAGCCAGTTATTCGTCGACATTGCCATGTCATCTGCTTGCGTGTTGCACTTTGCCTTGTCATCACGTGCATTGCATCCTCATGTTTTTCAAAACTTGCATCCGTCTGAGCCCCCTCGTCCTCTCCGTTGTCCGTTCTGAGCCCACACACACTTGCAAGTGCCCGCGGCACCTCAGAATATTTATTTTATAAGTGGCCAAAAATGTTCTCGGAATGGGATGAAACTTGGCGTGCGGTCTTATTATAGCATAGGTAGACCGCCTGTCAAATTTCGTCGCATGCGGAGTCCGTTTGATAGCCCAACGGATAACTACAGCGGCATTATCGCCGGATAATCGTCGGACGTTTCGGTCTCCGAAACGCCGTGCCGGGCTACACTTCTCTTCTCTCCCCACAGCCCAAGTCCACACTTCGCAGCCTACTAACCCCTCCTAGGCCCATCCAACCCCTCCCTCCGACCGGAACCGTTGGATCACGATCGGAAGGCTCCGAAACCCCCCTAACACCCCTAACCCTAGTTTTTCTCTATATAAACCCCCTCCCCTTGCCAATTTGGGCAGCCTAGGCCTCCACCTACCTCTAGCTGCCTCCCACCTCCATTTCCGAGCTTGCCAAACCCTAGCCGCCACTTGGCGCCGCCACCTCAGCTCCATTCCGCCCACCTCGGCCAATCCACCGCCTCCATGTCGCCCTCCACCACCGGCCAGCCACTCCCGTGACGCCATGTGGCCTCGCCACGTCGCTCCCCGCTCCTCCCACTGCGTCCCTCCCCGGCCTGCAGCAGGCCCGCCCCGGGCCGATCTGGGCCCGAAGGGAGCCCGTGCGCGCCGCCGCTCGCCCCATCTAAGCCAGACCAAGCTCCCAACCCCGCTGCCCTGTGCATCACCAGCAGCCGCCCCGCGTCGTGCCTCGTGCCATCGGCCGCCGGCCCCGTGAGCCACCCGACCCCCGCCATCCTCCAGAATCGCCGCCGTCGCCTCAGATGGTCGCTGATGGCTTCTCGCCCCTCGTTGGTTACCCCAAGTGGAAGGTTTGAGATGCAGTGTAGCGGAAGTTTTCCCTTGGAAAAGATACCAAGGATTGATTTCCCCTGAGACTCCCAGTTTCAATAAGAAGGTGTCAACTGCTAACGGCGCCAGTTATTAGCAATCAACGTGGACCTGCACACATATACAAATAACTTTGCTCCCAACGAGTACAGAGAGGTTGTCAATCCCTCCGGCCTTGTCGTTTACAAAGGATCAAACGCAAGTGATAGTAGTGATATATATTGTTGCAATAGTAAATAAAAGCGGAAAGTAAATAGCGGATGTGATCAATGATGGTAATATGGACCGGAGTCCCATGATGTTCACTAGTGATGTCTCTCTCCCAAAAGACGATAGAACTGCTATGTGAGGTAAACAAATTACAGCTGGACAATTGACAGGACCATGTGCGCAAACCAATGCTGACTAAGTTGCAAGAAAGGTAGAGGTTCAAAGCATGGGCGCTACGCCAAAGTAAGTAGACCGAAATCCATCTGCATCTACTACTAATCATCCACCTTGAGATATCTATCCAGAACATCTCGCTGGTACTAAGTTGCGAGTCCCACCCATAGTGTAAACTCAAAGCAACAGACAACTGCATTAAAAGAACTTTGCGTAAAGTAAACAATCCTTGCACCCGCGGGCACAAGCACCGTTGTATTCCCCCTTGTGGCAACAGCACATCCCCTAGACTCATGTTTCTGTCACTCAAGCTAGTCATCGAGGGGCATGAACCCACAATCAAGCATAACGTTCCCTCTTGGAGTCACTACGTACTACTTGGCCAAAGCAATAAATAACAACGGAGAACATGCAAGAATTACTTACGAACATAAATATAAAAGAGGTGAATCAAATATATTACTCAAACACAATCTGAACATAATTTCATAAACCATCGGATCCCAGCAAACTCATCATAGCAACAGCATAAGGATTACATATGTGCCTCGATCATGTAGGGCAGCTCACGAGGACTAATTAGTGAAGCACAAGAACGGGAGGAGAATATCACATAGCTACTGGTCATGGACCCATGGTCCAAGGGAGACTACTCACAACTCATCCGGGAGGCGTCCATGGTGGTGGAGAAGCTCCCAGTGGTGATCCTCCCCTCCGGCAGGGTGCCGGGAAGAGTTCTCCTGGTGCTCCCGATCTTGGAAGCGCGGCGGCGGCGAAACAGAGATGAGATCACGAAAAAGGGTTCCCGTCTCGAGGGTTTCGGGACACGATATAAATATATGCCAAAGGGGGGCATCAGACGAGGCTCGGGGGGCCTAGGCGCCCCCCGACGCGGCCCAGGGGGGCGCGCCACCAGGGCGCCTGGAGCCCTGGTGGTCCCCCTCCGGCTGTGCTTCGGGTGCCCGGTAGCTTCTGGAATGCTGATTTTTTATATAATTTTTCCGGGATTTTTCTGGCAGTTCTCGTAATGGGAAAACCTGAAATACAAAAACAGCCGAAAACAGAAACTGGCACTGGGGTGCACTGAGTTAATAGGTTAGTCCAAATATGATCAAAAGTGTATGGAAGTGTATAAATATCATAGCAATATCACCCAAACGAGGCATGGAGCAAGCAGAAATTATAGATACGTTTTGGACGTATCAACATCCCCAAGCTTAATTCCTGCTCGTCCTCGAGTAGGTAAATGATAACAAGATTAATTTATTTGGTGACATGCTATTAACCATATAGGACTTTTTCATAGTCACATGACAAAAGCTTACTGAGACAATGAATCTATAGTAATTAAGTTGCCTCATGAGAAAATCACAAAGAACTGAAAGTTTTACAATATGATACTGAAACATCAAATAGATTTGTAATGAGCATGGTGTGCAAATATGATAAAGTGATATCTCGCTTGCCCCCTTTAGTGAAGCAAAACATAAATGCAGGGGCACCTCCAAGGTTTAAGTGATGACTAGATACAATGATTTCAAAATAAACGATATCACAATCATGCAAAAGACAATGCTACTTTGGGACAATACACATTACACTCAGAATGACAATCATGCTCTCAGTAGTTGCTGCTTTTAAAAGAAGGTGGAGACTCTCGAACCGTGGCTTTTGTTGGCAAGGTTGAAAACCCATAGTCGGAAACAAAGACAAAACATGTACCAGAGCTCTTGGTTTTAAAAACAGAGGTAATAAATTTTTTTTAGATCATGCATGTTTCGTCAACGAATGCTAGCAGACAACTCAATCACTTCTTGAGATGGACAAGTTTTGAGGAACGGCTCCCGAATGAGGACGATCACATCCTCTTAATCCCCTTTGTTTATCACTACCAAAGTTTTCTGATTTCTGAAGAACAAAGCGTGAAGGAGAGTTTGTTTGTTATATTATCTTTTTGAGCCGGGCGCACTCAATGCCAGTTCCTTCTCGTATTATGGGTTTGCACATTATACATGCAATCCCGGGGTGAAGCTTGTCCAACTTAAAAAGATCATGAATTAACCACTACTTCCTCATGAACTTACAACAGAGGCACAAAATAGGAATGCTTTTTCTTTGAATAATTTCGAGATGGTACATGCAAGTCTCCGTTAGGAATGGCAGGTAAATACCATGTAGGAAGGTATGGTGGACTCATATGGCATAACTGGTTTAAAGGAATTTGGATGCACAAGCAGTCAGTCCGCTTAGTACAGGTGGAGGTTAGCAAAAGACTGGGAGCGACCAACTAAGAGAGCAATGACGGTCATAATCATGCAGAGCGACAAAGCAACATTGAATCAGGCATGGAAGTTATATCGCTACTCAGAAACAAAAGATCATCAAGGCTTGACAGACTTTCTTTACAGTCTTAAATATGCGTGAGCATACGCCAAGTCAATCAAAGTAAATTCTTGAAGGAAGATATTACTAAACCATACCACATCATAGGCAAACATATCATGTTGGTACTCCAATAACACATTGGGAATCCCCCGGCTATTTGAGACTAACCATAAGAAAACATGAACTACTAAGCGCCATTATGCACGTAGCATCTTTATCATAGACATATCAACCAATGCAACGGAAGCAAACTCTCTTAGTACGATAATCATGATAAATAAAGAGAGTTCAAGCAACCAACTAAACAAAAGCTCTTTAGAAAGATAAGCATGAAAGTTAAGAGCTAAGCATGATAGTAGCTATTAAAAGACAAAGAACACACACAGCAAAGATAGACATGAAAATTCTATGTTATGTTCTAGTTAGAAGTGGAGCGTGTTTCTCTCCGACATAAAGAAAGCTGAGTTCCGACTCGTTATGAAAAGTTAAGGAAAACTAAAAATGAAAACTAGAAGCAAGACGCTCCAAGCATAGCACATAACACATGAAGAGATTAAAATATAGAGAAACGAAGGACGAACTGATAATGTTGATGGAGAAGGGGATGCACGGGGGCATCCCCAAGCTTAGACGCTTGAGTCTCCTTGAATATTTCTTGGGGGTGCATGGGGGCATCCCCAAGCTTGAGCGTTTGACACTCCTGAATCTTTTTATCATCTTCCCTCGCACACTTAAAAACTCCCTTCATACATAACTCATCATAATCTGATTAGCGAGGTTAGTACCCTTAATAAAATAATTGTTCCTTGATGGAAATAAGGATATTCTTGAAGATCTACTGTTTCTCAAGATTGCCAAAAGGTTTTTGCAAAGAAAAAGCAAGCTCTAGGTTTGCAAAATGAAGGAAAGGCAAAAGAGGACAGAATCTGTGAAAAACAGAACAGCAGGTAGTAAATGATTTTTCCGGGGTACTTCTGCCACTCTAATAAAAAAACTCAGAACAGACGCACGAAAGACAATTATATAGAACACGCTGTCCAAAAAATTCAGACCAAAAAGATGATCGGGTGATTTTATACAAATTTTTCTATCCAAGGACAGAATCTGTTTCCTGGACAGCACGTCACAACTTTTGAACTTTCTTGCAATCAGAGGCTACACTTGGCACAAAATTGAAAAGCAAAGATACAATGATGATGCTACTGTAGTAACAACATCAAGACACAACAAAAGCAAAATAAAATTTATTCATGTGGGCTGCCTCCCAAAAGCGCTTTCTTTTATGCCTTTAAGCTAGGCATAATGCAAAGAGATCAAGTTTTATCAAGAGTAAAAGAATAGCTAGCCCGTACAACGGACTCAAAAGGTAACTTAATCTTCTTTCGAGGGAAGTGTTCCATCCCTTTCTTGAGAGGAAACTAGAATTTTATATTCCCCTCTTTCATGTCAATGATAGCACCAACGGTGCGTAGAAAAGGACGTCCCAAAATAATTGGACAAGAAGGTTCACATTCAATATCCATAATAGTAAAATCAACGGGAACATAATTGTCATTGACAACGATAAGAACATCGTCGATCCTCCCCAAAGGTTTCTTTAATGAAGAATCAACGAGACGAACACTAAAAGAACAAGAATCAAAAGGTTTCAATTTAAGCATATCATATATTCTTTTGGGCATAACAGAGGTACTAGCACCAACATCACATAAAGCATAGCAAGAGAAGTTATTCAACTTAATTTTAATCATAGGATCCCAACCATCTTCTAGCTTTCTAGGTATGGAGGCTTCTACTCTAAGTTTTTCCTCCCTAGCTTTGATAAGAGCATTAGTGATATGCTCTGTGAAGGCAAGATTAAGCGTGCTAGTGTGGGGATCTTTAGCCATTCTTTGTAGAAAGGTAACAACTTATGTGATACTACAATTATCAAAATTAATTTTATCATTATTGGGCAGAATTGTAGTGTCATCTTCTTTGTTTGAATTGCTCTCTATTATAAGAGTTTGAACGTCTTCCCAAGTTTGGGGAAGCATAGGAGCAACTTTAAACTGAGGCTCATACTCTTTTCCTGGAAGACCATGCCATGGGCTTAACTCTCCATCAAGACTAACATAATCACAAGGTTTATTACTTTTTTAGATCCCGACAGTGGTGATTGGCGTAATGGAAGAAGAGGTGTACTCCTCCCATCTAGTGTTTTTGGTGGAACCCATAGTAGCAAGCAAGCAAGATAACTATTTTTGTGATTTTCGATAAAAGATACTAAAGCAAATACTGAAAGGTAAACTAACAAGACTAAAAAGCAAAGGTAAAAGATAGCGTGCAACTCCCCTATCCTGAAGAGTGGAGTCCCCGGCAACGGCGCCAGAAAACTTTGCTTGATGGCTTCTCGCCCCTCGTTGGTTACCCCAAGTGGAAGGTTTGAGATGCAGTGTAGCGGAAGTTTTCCCTTGGCAAAGATACCAACGATCGATTTCCCCTGAGACTCCCAGTTTCAACAAGAAGGTGTCAACTGCTAACGGCGCCAGTTATTAGCAATCAACGTGGACCTGCACACAGATACAAATAACTTTGCTCCCAACGAGTACAGAGAGGTTGTCAATCCCTCCGACCTTGTCGTTTACAAAGGATCAAACGCAAGTGATAGTAGTGATAGATATTGCTGCAATAGTAAATAAAAGCGGAAAGTAAATAGCGGATGTGATCAATGATGGTAATATGGACCGGAGTCCCATGATGTTCACTAGTGATGTCTCTCTCCCAAAAGACGATAAAACTGCTATGTGAGGTAAACGAATTACAGCTGGGCAATTGACAGGACCATGTGCGCAAACCAATGTTGACTAAGTTGCAAGAAAGGTAGAGGTTCAAAGCATGGGCGGTACGCCAAAGTAAGTAGACCGAAATCCATCTGCATCTACTACTAATCATCCACCTTGAGATATCTATCCAGAACATCTCGCTGGTATTAAGTTGCGAGTCCCACCCATAGTGTAAACTCAAAGCAACAGACAACTGCATTAAAAGAACTTTGCGTAAAGTAAACAATCCTTGCACCCGCGGGCACAAGAACCGTTGTTTTCCCCCTTGTGGCAACAGCACATCCCCTAGACTCATGTTTCTGTCACTCAAGCTAGTCATCGAGGGGCATGAACCCACAATCAAGCATAACGTTCCCTCTTGGAGTCACTACCTACTACTTGGCCAAAGCAATAAATAACAACAGAGAACATGCAAGAATTACTTACGAACATAAATATAAAAGAGGTGAATCAAATATATTACTCAAACACAATCTGAACATAATCTCATAATCCATCGGATCCCAGCAAACTCATCATAGCAACAGCATAAGGATTACATATGTGCCTCGATCATGTAGGGCAGCTCACGAGGACTAATTTGTGAAGCACAAGAATGGGAGTAGAACATCACATAGCTACTGGTCATGGACCCATGGTCCAAGGGAGACTACTCACAACTCATCCGGGAGGCGTCCATGGTGGTGGAGAAGCTCCCGGTGGTGATCCTCCCCTCCGACAGGGTGCCGGGAAGAGTTCTCCTGGTGCTCCCGATCTTGGAAGCGCGGCGGCGGCGGAACAGAGATGAAATCACGAAAAAGGGTTCCCGTCTCGAGGGTTTCGGGACACGATATAAATATATGCCAAAGGGGGGCATCAGACGAGGCTCGGGGGGCCCAGGCGCCCCCCGGCGCGGCCCAGGGGGGGCGCCACCAGGGCGCCTGGAGCCCTGGTGGCCCCCCTCCGGCTGTGCTTCGGGTGCCTGATAGCTTCTGGAATGCTGATTTTTTATATAATTTTTCCGGGATTTTTCTGGCAGTTCTCGTAATGGGAAAACCTGAAATACAAAAACAGCCGAAAACAGAAACTGGCACTGGGGTGCACTGAGTTAATAGGTTAGTCCAAATATGATCAAAAGTGTATGGAAGTGTATAAATATCATTGCAATATCACCGAAAAGAGGCATGGAGCAAGCAGAAATTATAGATACGTTTTGGACGTATCAGTCGCCGCCGACCAGAAGCTCCGCTGCCCGACGTCCTCACGCCGCCCGCCGCCTCGTCCTGGCCGGATCCGGCGATCCCGCGCCCGGATCCGTCCATTCCACCCCCTCGGGCCTCCATTGCGCCCCGCAGCCTCGTCGGCGCTGTGGTATCGCCGAGCACCGCCGCCACTGCTTCCCCTCGTGCGTGCGGGCACGAGGAGGAGGACAACCTTGCTCGGGCCTCTTCGTGGGCCGCGGCCCAAGGCAGCCCAGCTTCTGTGACCCCTCAAGCCCAGCTGTCCGGCCGCCTCCGAGATTTAGGTTCGGCCGGCTAGGTGAGCCCACTTCGATCCCACCTAGGGCCATGTATAGTTTTTTAGTGCTTGCTCGGTTTTCTGTTAAAATGACTAAGTCCCGGAATAGTGTAAACATGTTGGCATCTTGTGTGGGTGATATCTTTGTGCATGATTGTCCAAATGTGATGTATTATATCTCAAAATGTTTGTCTCGTGATGCTCTTCATATTGTTGTACTATGGCATGCTTGTTTGAGTTCATCTTGATGCCCTAATCATCGTTGCAAAAGTGCTATATGTTATAAACTGCTGATAACTGTTATTTTGTTGCATGCTTGTGGTGATGATATATTTTTGCATGTTGGTCCAAATGGAGTGTATGATATGTCAAAATGTTCTTTGTGAAGTTCTCTACATGATTGTTGCTGTAGCATTCATGTTATGTGCCATATTGCCATGTTTATCTCTGTTGCAAAAGTGCATGTGGCTGTTAAGTGCTAAAAATTGTTATGAGATGCTGATTTTTTATTTTTGTATCTTTATGTGTGATTTTTGTTTGAGCAACATGTCTATATGTTTTAGAAGCACAATCATGCCATCTTTGCTGTGGTGTAATAATTTTTCCATGTTATGCCTTGTGGTGATTGCAACAGGCTTGCAAAGTGGCCTACTCGCTGTTGTTATTTTCTAAGACTTGTTAAAAACTGCTAAGTCTGAAACTGTTATAACCTCATGCCATGTTTGCTTGATGCCCCACTCAAATCCATGCATGTTTTGGGTTGTCCAATGATCATGTCTTGTTGTCCATGTTATACTCTATCCATCCATGTCCTTGTTTGACATTGTAGCCTATTGTGGCTTGTTACTTTCATGCTCTCAAGTTGCTATAAAATGTTTCTGTCAGCGTGTTATCAGCAAATTAAGTTTTGCCATGTGAATAGCTAGTGTTCTATGCATGCTATGACCATGTTCTTTCCATGAGTAGCTTTGTAAACATGTCTTCTTACTGTTGGTGATATTCACATGCCATGATATGCTTTGAGAGGAGTTGCACAAGCTTGCAAACATGCCTACTTGTCGTTGTTGCTGCCATGCCTAGTTTATTTTCACTAAGTCTGTGAATCTGTAATCTTTTGCAATATTGCCATGATGTTTTGAGCATCTTCTAGTGGTGTTTTGTAGTAGCTCTTTGGTCATGTTTGTAGTGCTGGACATGTATATGCTTGCCATGCCCTTTGTTGCTATGAAGTGTTATTGTATCATGTTATTTTGATGTCAACTAAGTGCCATGTTGCTGTTTTTGGACAGCTTGTTGTTATATCTTGTTTCGTGTGTATGTGTTGAACCGTTGCTCCGTTTTAAGCATGCTCTATATGAAACTTGTTTGTTTTTGCATGTAGATGCATAATATCATGTTGTTTACATGCTTGGAATGTGTTTGCTTGTTGTTCGGATGCATCTTGCATATTTGCCATGCTTGTCTTGTTTTGCTCATATCTTCTAGGTCGTAGCTCCAAATTAAATAAACTTCAGATGTAACTTGACTAGAATTTTGAGTAGATCATAATGGTGCATGTTAACCTGATGTTTAACAACTTTAACTTAAGGTTTGGTCAGATCTATACCAATTTCGAAATGTGCATATGAGGACGTACCGGAATTGTTATATGTTATTTCCGGCCTCATTTAAACTTGCCTTGTTGTGTGTTCTGTATGCATCATCCCTTGCCATGTTTTGCATCATATAGACTTCTCTTGAATCATACTTGGTGGACCTTTATGTCATGTTCTTGTGTGGTGTGTTTACCGTGTTGCTTGCTTCTTCTCGTTAGTGCTTGTTTCGTTGCGATCATGAGGATTCATTCGACTACACTTGGTTCGTCTTCGTGGCTTATTCTTCGTCTTCTTCATGGACTCATTCTTCTTCCTTGTGGGATCTTAGGCAAGATGACCATCACCTTGGATACCTTTACTATAATTTCCATGCTAGTTGTCTCGATGCTGTCGCTATATGTTACGTTACCTATCTATCGTCAGCCTCTCTCCTTGTTGCCATGAAACCTCTAACCTTTGACACCATCCCAGCAAACCGTTGTTTGGCTATGTTACCCGCTCGCTCAGCCCCTCTTATAGTGTTGTTAGTTGCAGGTGAAGATGAAGATTGCTCCATGTTGGAACTTGTTGCTGGAATATCACAATATATCTTATATATATTAACACACCTATATACATGGCATTGGGTGGAAGGCTTGGCCTTTAGCTCAGCGTTTTGTTCCACTCATGCCGCCTTAAGAAGCGGTAAACTGGCGTTATGTTCCTTGATTTTGCGTTCCTAACGCGGTTTGGTCTATGGGGACCCCTTGACAGTTCGTCTTTGAATAAAACTCCTCCGGCAAGGCCCAACATTGATTTTATTTTGCCTCATAATAACAACTTAATTAATTAATTAAATTGCATAGGGGTTCGCGTCCCCGAGGATTCTTTTCTACATAACAGGGGGGCCAGTGCTGATGGTGTTGGTCCCAAACGGGGGGATTGCGCGGCTGCCTTGGGGAAACCTGAGGTATCTAGTATTTTCCTGTAGACTCACCTATCCGGACGTGGCCTGAGATGAGATACGCGCGGCTACTATCAGGATGTCGGCATGCAAGGAGGTCTTGCTGGACTTGTTTTACCATTGTTGAAATGTCTTGTGCACCGGGATTCCGAATCTGATCGGGCCTTCCCTAAGATAAGGGGTAATATTATTATTATCTCTTCTAATCGTGAGAGCTTGTGATGGGCTAAGTTGGCACACCCCTGCAGGGTTATGATCTTTCGAAAGTCATGCCCGCGGTTATGTGGCAGATTATAATTTGTTAATGTCCGTTGTAGAAAACTTGACAGAAGATCCGTAATAAAACACACGAACCGCGTGAGTAACCGTGACCGTCTCTTTTCACTTTGAGAAGCGAACATGGTGGGGTTATGATTGACTCATAGGTAGTTCAGGATCTTTAGCGATCATTACTATTTTGCGACCGCTTGCGTAGATGCTCATCTTATTTTTGTACTCGTAAGTTTGCCACCATACTTTTGCTTAGCCGCTGCCGCAACCTCACCACTTAACTTCTCCATTCCCATTAAGCTTTGCTAGTCTTGATACCCATGGTTAATTATGGGATTTTTGAGTCCTCGTGGCTCACAGATACTACAACACCAGTTGCAGGTGCAGGTTTCCGATGACCTGACGTGAGAGCAATGTTACCTTTTGTTGGAGTTCTTTCTTCTTCTTCTTCGTTAGTCTTGGGCTAGGTTCCTGATACGTCTCCAATGTATCTACTTTTCCAAACACTATTGCCCTTGTTTTGCACTCTAACTTGCATCATTTGAATGGAACTAACCCGAACCGACGCTGTTTTCAGCAGAACAGCCATGGTGTTGTTTTTGTGCAGAATAAAAAGTTCTCGGAATCGCTTGAAAATCAACGGACAATTATTTCAGAAAATATAAAAAATATCTGCAAGAAGATCTGCACCGGGGGGCCCACACCCTGTCCTCGAGGGTGGGGGGCACGCCCCCCTTCCCAGGGCGCGTCCCCTGCCTCGACGGCCCCCCGATGCTCCACCGACGTACCCCCCAGGTCCTATATATTCCGTTTCGGGGAGAGAAAAATCAATGAGAAAGAATTATCGCAATTTACGATACGGAGCCGCCGCCAAGCCCTAATCTCTCTCGGGAGGGCTGATCTGGAGTCCGTTTGGGGCTCCAGAGAGTGGAGATCGTCGCCATCGTCATCAACCTTCCTCCATCACCAATTCCATGATGCTTAATGCTTGTCACTAGGGCCAGAGTGCCATGATTTCAGATCTGAACCTATTATGTTTTCATGAATATATGTGAATTCTTGATCCTATCTTGCAAGTCAATAGTCACCTACAATGTGTTATGATCCGGCAACCCCGAAGTGACAATAATCGGGACCACTCCCGGTGATGACCATAGTTTGAGGAGTTCATGTATTCACTACGTGTTAATGATTTGGTCCGGTACTTATTAAAAGGAGGCCTTAATATCCCTTAGTTTCCAATAGGACCCCGCTGCCACGGAGGGTAGGACAAAAGATGTCATGCAAGTTCTTTTCCATAAGCACGTATGACTATATTCGGGATACATGCCTACATTGCATTGATGAACTGGAGCTAGTTCTGTGTCACCCTAGGTTATAACTTCTACATGATGAATTGCATCCGACGTGATTTCCCATCACCGATCGAATGCCTACGAGCTTTACCTATATTGCTTGTCGCTTATTTACTTTTCCGTTGCAATTATCACAAAAACTACAAAAACACTATCGTTACTTTTATTGCTGCTACCGTCACTATCATATTACTTTGCTACTAAACTATCTTGCTGCAGATACTAAGTTTCCAGGTGTGGTTGAATTGACAACTCAGCTGCTAATACTTAAGAGTATTATTTGGCTCCCCTTGTGTCGAATCAACAAATTTGGGTTTAATACTTTACCCTCGAAAATTGTTGCGATCCCCTACACTTGTGCGTTATCAAGACTATTTTCTGGCGCCGTTGCCGGGGAGCATAGCTCTATTCTTTAAGTCACTTGGGATTTATATCTGCTTATCACTATGAAGAATTTGAGGGACTCAAAAACCAAGATCTTACCCTCAACTACGAAGGGAGGTAAGGAACTGCCATCTAGCTCTGCACTTGATTCTCCTTATGTTATGAGTAAACTTGCGACACCTACTCCTGCTATTGAATCTGATATGTCGTATGTTCTTGATGATGCTACTTCTGCTATGTATGATGAAACTACCTCTATGCCTGATACTGTGCCACTAGGTGAATTTCTAGATGAACAAATTGCTAAGGTTAGGGAGAGTCCAAATTTTGATGATATTTATGAAAGTGATGTTGAAGCTACTCCCAATAGATATGAATTGACTATTGTGCCTGAGGCTTATGTTATGGATGAAGAAACTGCTAGAGACTTTCTTGCTTGCAATGATAGATATGATCTTAAGAAGTTATTAGCTAAGCTGAAAGAAAAGTCCTTGAATGCTAGAATGAAACATGACCCTGCTTTTGCTACTTCACCTATCTGTGTCACTGATAAGGATTATGAATTCTCTATTGATTCTGAGTTAATTACTTTGGTTGAATCTGATCCTTTCCATGTCTATGAGTCTGAAACTGTTGTGGCACATCTTAATAAGTTGAATGAACGATATAGCCACCCTGTTTACGTATGATGAAAAGATTCGCTATTACTATATCCATAAGTTGTTTCCGTTCCCGTTAAATGGTGATGCTAAGACTTGGTTTGATTCTCTTGATCCTGGTTGTGTGCGTAGTCCCCAGGATATGATGTATTACTTCGCTGCTAAATATTTTCGCGCTCATAAGAAACAAGCTGCCTTGCGGGAAATATATAACTTTGCTCAAACTATAGAAGAGAGTCTCCCACAAGCTTGGGGGATGCTTCTCCAGTTACTTAATGCTTTGCTTGATCATCCTCTTGAGATGCATGATATACTTGATGTCTTCTATAATGGACTAACCGATGCTTCCAGAGACCATCTGGATAGTTGTGCTGGTTGTGTTTTCAGGGAAAGAACAGTGGAACAAACTGAATTACTATTGAATAATATGCTGGCCAATGAAAATAATTGGACACTACCTGAACTAGCCCCTAAGCAACCTCCGAAGAAAAGAGGTGTTCTATTTCTCAGTCCTGAAGATATGAAAGAGGCAAAGAAATCTATGAAAGAAAAAGGTATTAAAGCTGAAGATGTTAAGAATTTACCGCCTATTGAAGAAATACATGCTCTTGACAACCTGACACAGGTAGTAAAGGTAAATTCTCTTTATAGATTTGATGAAGGTGATATTCCTTGTTATAAGTCTGCTAGCCAATGGTTAGATGAGTTTGACAATTTCATTGTGAAACAAGATAACTTCAATGCTTATGTTGGTAGAAAATTACAACACAATGCTCATATGATTGAACGCTTGAGTGATTATCTGTCTAGTGCTAAAGATGAACTGAAACTTATTAGTATACATGCTTCCATGGTCACCACTCAAGTAAAACAAGTACTTAAAGCTCAGAATGATTGGCTCAATGAGTTAAATAGTAAGAATAATGATAATGACATTAGAGTTGTGACTAGAGGTGGTAGAATGACTCAGGAACCTCTGTATCATGAAGGCCACCCGAAGAGAATTGAGAAAGATTTTCAGAGAGCTAATATAGATGCACCTAGTTCTTCTAAAAAGAAGAAAAAGAAAAATGATAGGACTTTGCATGCTTCTAGTGAACCTGTAGCTCACCCACCTGAGAATCCCAATGATATATATGTTTCTGATGTTGAGACACAATCTGGTAATGAACATGAACCTAGTGATAATATTAATAATGATGTTCATGATGATGCTCAACCTAGCAATGATAATGATGTAGAGATTGAACCTGCTGTTGATCTTGATAACCTACAATCAAAGAATCAACGTTATGATAAGAGAGACTTTGTTGCTAGGAAGCACGGTAGGGAAAGAGAACCATGGATTCAGAAACCCATGCCTTTTCCTCCGAAACCATCCAAGAAAAAGGATGATGAAGATTTTGAGCGCTTCGCTGAAATGATTAGACCTATCTTTTTACGTATGCGTTTGACCGATGTACTTAAAACAAATCCTTATGCCAAGTACATGAAAGATATTATTACCAACAAAAGAAAGATACTTGAAGTAGAAATCTCCACCATGCTTGCCAATTACACTTTTGAAGGTGGAATGCCTAAGAAATTAGGAGATCCAGGAGTACCTACTATACCTTGCTCCATTAAGAGAAACTATGTTAAAGCTGCTTTGTGTGATCTTGGAGCTGGTGTTACTGTTATGCCTCTCTCTTTATATCATAGACTTGACTTGAATAAGTTGACACCTACTGAAATATCTTTGCAAATGGCCGATAAATCAACTGCTATACCTGTCGGAATTTGTGAGGATGTGCCTATCGTGGCTGCAAATGTTACTATTCTAACGGAATTTGTTATACTTGATATTCCCGAGGATGATAGTATGTCTATTATTCTTTGAAGACCTTTTCTAAATATTGCAGGGGCTGTTATTGATTGCAACAAAGGCAATGTCAGTTTTCATGTCAATGGTAATGAGCATACGGTACATTTTCCGAGGAAACAACCTTAGGTTCATAGTATCAATTATATTGGAAAAACTTCAACTATCACTATTGGAGGTTTTGAGTTTCCTATTCCTACTGTCAAGAAGGCATATGACATACTTATTGTTGGGGACATACATATCCCCATTGAGGTAACATAGTGTTATTCGAAAATTCTCCGGTTTCATGTTACTCGGAAAGAGTTTATTAACAGGACCTGATCAACCTTGTTAATGGATTCCTTTTGATAAACATGGGATAGGTGAATCTAGATAGCACGAACCTTCTGGACCCTCCTTTTACTTTCTGTTAATTAGGTTAAATAAAAGAAAGATAGCATTATCTGTCTGTTTCCAGACTTATCCGTGCAATAAAAAAATATCCCAAAAATAAAAGTTCTCCAAATGCCATGAAAATGAAATATGAATTTTTACTAGAATATTTAAGAAAATATGGCATTGAACACACAGCGAGGGGATCCAGCACGTGGCCTCGAGGGCATAGGGCGCGCCCCCTGCCAAGGGCGCGCCCCCTGCCTCGAGGGCCCCACGTGGCCCCCCTCCACTTATCCTTTCACCCATGCTCTTCTTCTTCCTCCCAAAAAATCTCCAACCAGCTCAAACCCGAGTTCTAGCTCATTTTGCTGCCAATTTCGATCTCCTTGCTCAAAGCACCATTCACCAAATTGTTTGGGGAGATTGCTCCTTGGTATGTGACTCCTCCATTGGTCCAATTAGTTTTTGTTCTAGTGCTTTATTTGTTGCAAATTTGTGCTGCTGTGGTGACCTTGTTCTTGAGCTTGCATGTCAAATTTTCTTCGTCCCAAGTAGTTCTAATGCATGATATAGCTTCTAGGCACTTATAGGAGCTGTTGCTATCAATCTTGTTGAGTTTGGTTAACTTTTATTGTGAGTTACTAAAAATTTCAGAAATTTTCAGAAAAGGAAAATGTTGAAAAGATTATTGAGGGGCTCTTCTAGCAAGAGCTCAGAGGAGAAGAAGAAAGAAGAAAATAAAAGGCCCAAGTATCATCTTCCTCGCATGGCGGAAGTTCGACCGTGCGAATGGCCTTGTAACAATTTCATGATGTCCGCCGGTATTTACGAAGATTTTATTGGATGGCGAATAATGCAGGCCTCAGCGACTTCCTCAGCGATCAAAAAGAACAGTATCTCTTACTCACTAACATTTTCATGCAAAGTTTTCATTTTCATTCTAGGAAAACACCACCTTCGGTGGAGTTTCGCTTATATGATGTGAGTAAGGAGATATCACTTTTAGATTTTTGCGAAATATGCAAAGTACCCTTTCGAGGCAGACTCGATGAACCACGTCATGAAGACGTCAAAGGGTTTATTGATATGATAGCTGTAGGTGAAACTAGACAAGTTGTCGGGGCAAGAATAACTAGTATACACTTCCCTGTTCTGCGCTACTTTGCTTTATTTGCTAGTAGATGTTTAATTGGTTGCAGGAACAGTGGAAATCTTAGTGCCCCTAATATTAGCATTTTATGCCATGCTTTGTTTTGCGACACAACTTTTAGCTTGGGTGATGTTGTTGCCAAACGATTGAGTCTTAAGTGCTCAGGAGGGCCCGTCTTTGGAGGCATCTTTGCCTCTCGTCTTGCTAAACATTTTAATATACCTATTAGGCATCATGAGAAGGAAGAAAAATTGCTTGCCCCTATTTATCTAGACTACAAGAGCATGGTAGCTCATGACTTTATTATTAAAGGCAAAAATATGCAGCTCCATTATAAATTCAAGTTTGATGAAATATACTGTGAAATTGTTACCTTGCCTGCACCTTCTTTGTTTGATCTATCTACAGGCGTATTCCTCATGAAATTGTTACCTTGCCTGCACCTTCTTTGTTTGATCTATCTACAGGCGTATTCCTCATCACCTAAGATGTCTTCTACAAGTACCAAGTCCAGGCACAAGCTTCAGAACCTGAGCCAGAACCACCACTTGATCCTTCATGTCAATCTGTTTATGGGTGGGAGCTGAACGAGCTCGCCAACCAGTGGCGCCCAGAGGACACATCTCAGTCACTGGAGGGAGTGGCTTCGATCCGTGGCAATAGACCAACTTAGGCCAAAAGCCTAAGCTTGGGGGAGTACGTGTTTCTCACCGACTTTACATTCATGTTCACACCTATTCTAGTTGTCGGTGCTCACACTCTTGCACTGTACCATCCATGCTTAGTTTCAATTTCTTTTTCTTAGTCTTTTTCTTGTGTGGTAGAAAAACCTAGAAAACCAAAAAAATATTAGTTGTAGCTTCCAGCTAGTTTACTTTCTTTGCTTGTAGTAGTAACTAAAAATGAAAACCCAAAAAGATTTCCCGTTCTTCTTTTGCTTGTTGGGAGCTTTCCCGTGTAAATAGTTTTTTTTCTTTAGGGGTTAAGAGTAGAAGACCATGATTGAAAATGTTTAGTGGCTCTCATATGCTTTGTTGTTAATTTAACCTTAAGCCATATTACCTTGTCTTCTCTCTTGTGTGAAATGCCTGCAGATTTCAGCTTAGTCCAATGCACATGCACTATTATTATTTTCCACACCGTTCTATCATGCGAGTGAAAGGCAATAAGGATGATATATGATGAACTAATTGACATGAGAAAAGCTGGTATGAACTCGACCTCTTTTGTTTTTGTAAATATGATTGCTCGTCGTTCTTGATTCAGCTTGTTATGAATGAAACATGTTTGCAATGACAATTAGAGATCATACCTGCTTATGCCATGCTTAATTAGCTGAGAGTTTATAATGGTCTATCTTGCGTGCCAACATGATATTAAAATGGTTGTGATGTGGTATCATGGGTGGTATCCTCCTCTGAACGATTTAACTGACTTGACTTGGCACATGTTCACGCATGTAGTTGATACAAATCAACATAGCCTTCACGATATTTTTGTTCATGGTGATTTATATCCTACTCATGCTTGCATTCATTGATGATTAATTTTAATGCATGTTCATGACCGTTGTTGCTCTCTAGCTGGTCGCTTCCCAGTCTCCTTCTAGCCTTCACCTGTACTAAGCGGGAATAATGCTTGTGCATCCACTTCCATAAACCCCAAAGTTATTGAATATGAGTCCACCATACCCTCCTATATGCGGTATTTACCCGCCGTTCCAAGTAAATTTGTATGTGCCAAACTCTAAACCTTCAAATGAAATTATGTTTTGTATGCTCGAACAGCTCATGTATCAACTAGGGTTGTCTATATCTTCCATGCTAGGTGGGTTATTCTCACGATGAGTGGACTCCGCTCATCATTCACGAGAAAATGGCTGGTAACCGGGATGCCCAGTCCCATGCTCAAAATCATAATAATTAAACAAAACTCCCCCAGGGCTGTTGCTTGTTTGGACGGTAACCCGTGGATTCGGCTGGCCGTGGAGTGTGCTTGTTGGTGGTTGGGGGAGTATAAACTTTACCATTCTGTTTGGGAACCGCCTATAATGTGCGTAGCATGGGAGATATCGAGATTCTTGGTTGTTATGTTGACAATGAAAGTATACCGCTCAAAATTTTATTCATCTCTATTTAAAAATCGAGCTCTGACACCTCTACAAAGCCCGTCTTCCCTCTGCGAAGGGCCTATCTATTTACTTTTATGCAGAATCATCATCCTCTTATCAAAAAGCACTAGTAGGAGAGCACCTCTGTCGTTGCATGTATTACTATTAATTTGCATTGAGTATGATCATGACTGGATCTCTTTTACCATGAATTACAATGTCTAGTCAGTCCTTGATATTTAAATGTGCTCTGCATTTATGTTTTGCGGTCTCAGAAAGGGCTAGCGAGATACCATCATGTTATATCATATCATGATTGTTTTGAGAAGTGTTGTCATCCAAGGTTTATTATTATTGCTCGCTAGTTGATTATGCCATTGATGTGAGTAGTCTTGAGACCTAAAAGTTATTGTGAATGTGGTTAGTTCATGATCTTGTTGAAAACCTAAATGCTAGCTTACATATTTACTACAACAAGAGCAAACAGAGTTTGTCAAAGTTTTTCTTTATCACTTTCAGTTTATCAACTGAATTGCTTGAGGACAAGCAAAGGCTTAAGCTTGGGGTAGTTGATACGTCTCCAACGTATCTACTTTTCCCAACACTTTTGCCCTTGTTTTGGACTCTAACTTGCATGATTTGAATGGAACTAACCCGGACTGACGCTGTTTTTAGCAGAACTGCCATGGTGTTATTTTTGTGTAGAATAAAAAGTTCTCGGAATCACCTAAAAATCAACGGAGAATTATTTCAGAAAATATAAAAAATATCTGCAAGAAGATCTGCACCGGGGGGCCCACACCCTATCCTCGAGGGTGGGGGGCGCGCCCCCTTGCCTCGAGGTCCCCCCGATGCTCCACCGACATACCCCCAGGTCCTATATATTCTGTTTCGGGGAGAGAAAAATCAGAGAGAAAGAATTATCGCGTTTTACAAGACGAAGCCGCCGCCAAGCCCTAATCTCTCTCGGGAGGGCTGATCTGGAGTCCGTTCGGCGCTCCTGATAGTGGAGATCGTCGCCATCGTCATCATCAACCTTCCTCCATCACCAATTCCATGGTGCTCACCGCCGTGTGTGAGTAATTCCATCGTAGGCTTGCTAGACGGTGATGGGTTGGATGAGATCTATCATGTACGAGTTAGTTTTGTTAGGGTTTGATCCCTAGTATCCACTATGTTCTGAGATTGATGTTGCTATCACTTTGCTATGCTTAATGCTTCTCACTAGGGCCCGAGTGCCATGATTTCAGATCTGAACCTATTATGTTTTCAAGAATATATGTGTGTTCTTGATCCTATCTTCCAAGTCTATAGTCACCTACTATGTGTTATGATCCAGCAACCCCGAAGTGACAATAATCGGGACCACTCCCGGTGATGACCATAGTTTGAGGAGTTCATGTATTCACTATGTGTTAATGCTTTGGTCCGGTACTCTATTAAAAGGAGGCCTTAATATCCATTAGTTTCCAATAGGACCCCACTGCCACGGGAGGGTAGGACAAAAGATGTCATGCAAGTTCTTTTCCATAAGCACAAATGACTATATTTGGAATACATGCCTACATTGCATTGATGAACATGAGCTAGTTCTGTGTCACCCTAGGTTATAACTTCTACATGATGAATTGCATCCAACGTAATTTCCCATCACCAATCCAATGCCTACGAGCTTTACCTATATTGCTTGTCGCTTATTTACTTTTCCATTGCTATTATCACAAAAACTACAAAAACACTATCATTACTTTTATTGCTGCTACCGTCACTATCATATTACTTTGCTACTAAACTATCTTGCTGCAGATACTAAGTTTCCAGGTGTGGTTGAATTGACAACTCAGCTGCTAATACTTAAGAGTATTCTTTGGCTCCCCTCGTGTCGAATCAGCAAATTTGGGTTTAATACTTTACCCTCGAAAACTGTTGCGATCCCCGACACTGGTGGGTTATGAGTTCCTGGTCGGCAGCCTGGGATAGCAGGATGGATGTCGTTGTGCTTTCCATGTTTTGCATCCGTAGTCGGATGCCTTGTATTGATGTTGTTGTATTCATGTGACTTGTATGGTATGGTGTATCCCCATGTATTTATGTAATGGTACGCTGTAATGATATCCATCTTGCTAAGTGCCCAAAATACGGTTGTGGTCCAATCACGAGTGTGTCACGTGATCGGGATAGAATTGCATCTTGGGCCTGACATCTGGTCTTATTGCTCCAGCTGCCCAAAGCAGCGCCAGTCGTGCCGCATGCTCCTGCCTCCCGTGGCCGGCTGTGCTTCCACAGAGGCCTCACCGCCCCTACTATTCCCACCCCTCGCCAAGCCATCCATCTACTCACCCACACCCCCTGTTATTCTGCGGTGATGGCAAGCTCACACTGCGGCGAACCAGTGAACCCTCGTACTCCTCTACACGTGGGCATCCACTGCCGCGTCATCCCCGGATCCGCGTCGTCCCCTTCCTAGGCCTCGCCGTCGTCCATCGCCCTGGTGCTCTCGGCGCGGCGTGGTCAATGTGGTCAAGGAACGGCTTCCATCGGACGTGGACTGTACGTGGAGAGGCTGACAGCTGGGTCCACGGCCGCAACAAGTGCCTCCTTATTACGCGCAAAATAATTATTCCTCCACCTGACAGCGGGGACCCACCAGACGGGCGACCGTATTTCGCGAAAAAAACGTTTCCCCCTGACTGCTGGGACCCACCAGCTACATCTTCCCACGCAAGGAAGGGCGTATGGGCAAAAAAAAAACCATTCGCCCCCCTGACCGCTAGGACCCACCAGCTACATCTTCGCACGCAAGGAAGTGCGTGACAGTCAGGACCCACCTGGTCGAAGCGTACGTAGCGTTGTCATTCTGGTCGCAAACGTGTATGTACATACTGGTCAATGTAGAGGCGTGCACGTGTCGTAATAGATGTGCACATGTAGCATGTACACGTACGTACAGCGGCCAGTGTGCAAGAAAGAAAATACGACCACGCACGTACATACGAGCAGGGTCTCGAACGCCTACTCGCGCATATGTACGGTTAGGGCTCGTGTACATGGCTGGGTCAGAACGGAGAAACATCGTCGTCGTCGTGTTCATGGGGAGCCAACCGTCTGGGTCGGAATGGAATGCGTCGTCGTGTTCATCGGGACGGCTTGGACAGAACAGCCAATGGAAACGAGGCCCAGCGTACCGCAGAACGGAGGAAACGGCCTTGTGTTTACCGGCCACGTTCGAAACGGGATCCTATTCATCAGGAGGGGTCTGGCGTACCGCAAAATGGAGGAAACGGACCTCCTATGGTCGAAACGGGGGTCGTGTTCATCGGGAGGGGTGTGGCATACCGCAAAACGGAGGAAACGGACTTGTGTTGGAGCGCTACGGTCGAAACTGGGATCCTGTTCATCGGGAGGGGTTTGGCGTACCACAAAATGGGACTCCACGGGATACTGTTCATCACCACCGTCAACCCCCTCCAGCCTCCATGGGCTACTGTTCATCCACCGTCGACCTCCTCCAGCCTCCACCTACGACTGTTCAGCCTCCACCACGCGCTACTCCACCGACTACTGTTCAACCAGCCCTCTCCACGGGCTCCTGTTCAACCTCCCGTCCACGGGCTACTATCCAGCCCTCCACCGTCTACTGTTCATGCAACCCTCCACGGGGTGGTCCTGTTCATGCAGCCCTCCACGGGGTCCTGTTCATGCAGTCCCAACCGATTCGATTGAACGGGGTCCTATTCATGTAGAGGCAACACCACGGGGTCCTGTTCAGCCACCCCCCACCGGGAACTGTTCATCCAAACCCCCCATCAACGCTCATTGTTCATGCAGAGGCAGCATCGATCGGCTTTAGTTAACAGCAGTAGCGAAGGAATCGCTCGATCGGGTTCAGTTAACAGCCATCTATCGATCGCTCGGGTTCAGTAACGCATAGCGTGCAGTGCAATCGCTCGGGTTCAGTTAGAGCCCAACGCCTCACTCGGGTTCAGTTAGAGCCCAATGCCTCGCACCCACGCGCGTGCGTCTACGAGAGAAATGTGCATCGCTCGGCCCTGACCACCCACCGTAACCGGGAACACCCCGATATTTTTCGTCGCCCTCGCTTCTACCACGGTTTTTTCCGTCATAGACGGCCCAAAGAATGTCATGCAGCTGCATCTCCGGCCCGCCCAGGACGAAAAGCCCATTCTCTGTCATGATTTTTTATCATAGAAGTAGGACCCCACCACATCTTGATGATATCGTGTTTTGTGACAATTATCGTCATAGAAGTGTCATAAGTATGACAGAAAAAAGTTTTGTTCGGCCCAAAATGTCATGGATTGTCTTTTTTTTGTAGTGTTGTCCGGGTGGATAGTATGTCTGTATGAAATTTATCTGGACCCACATGTCGTGTGGACCCCATGCTTTATGATATTTCGACCCTTTGTGGGCCTACCTATTACGTGTATCCCCAACACTCCCCCAAGCTTAAACCTTTGCTTGTCCTCAAGCAATTCAGTTGACAAACTGAAATTGATAAAGAAAAACTTTTACAAACTCGGTTTGCTCTTTTGTTGCAAATATGTAAAGCCAACATTCATGTTTTCAGTAAAGATTATGAACTAACCACATTCACAATAACTTTTAGGTCTCATGTTTACTCATATCAATGGCATAATCAACTAGCGAGCAATAATAATAAACCTCGGATAACAACACTTTCTCATAACAATCATAATATGATATAACAAGATGGTATCTCGCTAGCCCTTTCTGAGACCGCAAAACATAAATGCAGAGGACCTCTGAAGATCAAGGACTGACTAGACATTGTAATTCATGGTAAAAGAGATCCAGCCACAGTCATACTCAATGTAAATTAATAGCAATGCATAGAAATAACATTGGTGCTCTCCAACTGGTGCTTTTTAATAAGAGGATGATGACTGAACATAAAACTAAATGGATAGACCCTTCGCAGAGGGAAGTAGGGATTTGCATAGGTGCTAGAGCTCGAGTTTTAAAAAAGAGATAAATAATATTTTGATAGGTATACTTTCATTGCCAACATAACAACCAAGATATCTCAATGTCTTCCATGCTACACACATTATAGGCGGTTCCCAAATAGTATGGTAAAGTGTATACTCCCCCACCACGAACAAGCACACTCCACGGCTGGCCCGAAACAACGGGTACCATCCATACCAACAACAACCCTGGGGAAGTTTTTTTAAATTATTTTGATTTGATTTGAGCATGGGATTGGGCATCCCGGTTACCAGCCATTTTCTCGTGAATGATGAGCGGAGTCCACTCATCGTGAGTATAACCAACCTAGCATGGAAGATATAGACAGCCCTAGATACATGATCTGTTCGAGCATACAAAACAGAATTTCATTTGAAGGTTTAGAGTTAGGCACATACAAATTTACTTGGAACGGCACGTAAATACCGCATATAGGAAGGTATGGTGGACTCATATGGAATAACATTGGGTTAATGGAGGTGGATGCACAAGCAGTATTCCCGCTTAGTACAAGTGAAGGCTAGAAAGAGACTGCAAAGCGACCAGCTAGAGAGCGACAACAGTCATGAACATGCATCAAGATTAATCAACAATGAGTGCAAGCATGAGTAGGATATAAATCACCATGAACATGAATATCATGGAGGCTATGTTGATTTTGTTTCAACTACATGCGTGAACATGTGCCAAGTCAAACCACTTGAATTGTTCAAAGGAGGATACCACCCCATCATACCACATCATAACCATTTTAATAGCATGTCGGCACGCAAGGTAGACCATTATAAACTCCTAGCTAATTAAGCATGGCATGAGCAACTATAATCTCTAATTGTCATTGCAAGCATGTTTCATTCATAATAGGCTGAATCAGGAATGATGAACTAATCATATTTACAAAAACAAGATAGGTCGAGTTCATACCAGCTTCTCTCATCCCAATCAGTTCATCATATATCGGCATTACTGCCTTTCACTCACACGACTGGACGGTGTGGATAATAATAATAGTGCACATGCATTGGACCAAGCTGGAATCTGTAAACATTTAATACAAGGTAGAAGACAAGGTAATATGGCTCTTGGTTAAATCAACGATAATGCATATTATAGCCACTCAACATTTTCATCATGGTCTTCTCCTCTGGACCCCCAAAGAAAAGAAAAGAAATAAAACTATTTACACGGGAAACCTCCCAACAAGCAAAAGAAGAACAAGAAATCTTTTTGGGTTTTCTTTTAATTACTACTACTACATGCATGGAAAGTAAACTAGCTGAAAGCCATAACTATTTTTTTTGTTTTTCTTAAGGTTTTTCGAACACACGAGAATAAGGCTTAGAAAAGAAAATAAACTAGCATGGATAGTACAATGAAAAAGTATGAGTACCGACAACTAGAATGAGTGTGTGAACATGAATGTAATGTCGGTGAGAAATACGTACTCCCCCAAGCTTAGGCTTTTAACCTAAGTTCGTCTATGGCCATGGCTGGCCTGGCAGATATCAAAAATTGTAGTTGGGGTTGTACTGTGATGCATCGGTTGTTGCCTGATGAGCTGCAACATGGAGACGAGCCGCCTCTGTTGTCTCCTCATACTCATTCGCCTCCTCCCTGGTTATAACATTTCTCGTTTTTGCCTGAAAGTCAAAGAAAGTAGGAGCAGGGAGAGCACTATGGATAGTGCAACGTCTGTCAAAGATTAGTAGGTACTGGAGGACTTGTTCATTCCTCTCAAAAAACTGATGGCGAACCATAGCATTATAATCTAGATAAGCAGGAGGTAACTTTGTATCATTTTCATGTATGGGTACTTGAAGATAATTAGCCACATGAGTTGCATAAATTCCACCAAACAAATCTCCACTGAAACCATTAAGATATAACCTTCGTGCAACAATAGCCCCCAAGTTATATTGTTTATCACCTAGTACCGCACTTTTGAGGAAACTAAGATCTGGAACGCACATGTGGCAAGCCTCTTCTTTACCATTAATGCATCTACCAACAACGAAGAGAGCAAAATAATGTATGGAAGGGAAATGAATGCTCCTTATGGTAGCTTGTGTGATTTCTCTAGATTCCCCCATAGTGATACTAGCTAGAAAGTCCTTACATTCAGACTTGCGAGGTTCACTAACATTACCCCACTATGGGAGTTTACAAGCATCATTAAAATCTTCTAAGTCCATGGTATAAGATTTATCATATAGGTCAAATAAGACAGTGTGAGAATTGCGTGAAGATGTGAATTTAAACCTTCTCACAAAGGAACCAGTTATGTAGTGGTACTGTGGGCACTTATCTTACACGAAGTCCTCAAGATCAGCATTACGCACATACGTGTCAAATTCTTCCTTGATGCCTGCCTGGACCATAAACTCCTCCGACGACCATTCACAAGGCCGCACTTGTGCTTCCCATGGTGGTTCATCGTCCGGCTCCCGTATCGCGAGCCTTGGTACTTGCTTCCTTGAGGAACCACCTTGGTAGATCTTCCTATGCATTTTTCTATGAAAAATTTCTGAAATTTTTAGTGACTCAAAACAAAAGTGAACCAAACTCAACAAGATTGATAGCAACTACTCCCACAAGTGCCTAGAGTCTATATCATGCATTAGAACTACTTGGGACCACATAAATTTGACATGCAAGCTCTAGAACAAAAATTTGCAAAAATTTGCAATAAATAAAGCACTAGAACAAAAACTAATTGGGCCAATGGAGGAGTCACATACCGAAGAACAATCTCCCCAAACAGTTGAGATTGGAGCTTTGAGCAAAGAGATTGGAAATGGCCGCAAGATGATCTAGAACACGGGTTTGAGCTATGGGAGGATTTTTTTTTCTGGAGGAAGATGAAGTGTGCGGGTGCTGGAATAAGTGGAGGGGGTCACGTGGGGCCCACGAGGCAAGGGGGCACGTCCAGGGGTGTGGGCGCGCCCTGTACCCTCGTGGCTAGGTGATGTGGCCCCCTGATGTGTTCTCAGTGCAAAATATTCTTAAATATTTTAGAAAAAATCATATTTCATTTTCGGGGCATTTGCAAAACTTTTATTTTCGGGGTATTTTTTATTGCAAGGATAACTCAGAAAGCAGATAGAAAATACTATTTTTGCTTTATTTAATCTAAATAATGGAAAGTAAAAGGAGGGTACAGGGAGTTGTGCTTTCTAACTTCATCCATCTCATGCTCATCGAAAGGAATCCACTAACAAGGTTGATCAAGTCTTGTTAACAAACTCTTTCCGAATAACATGAAACCAGAGAATTTTCGAATAACACTAGGTTACCTCAACGGGGATATGCATGTCACCAACAATAAGAATATCATATTTCTTCTTGACAGTAGGAAGAGGAAATTCAAAACCTCCAATAATAATCGTTGAAATTTTTCCAATAGAATTGATACTATGGACTTGACGTTGTTTCCTCGGAAAGTGTATCGTATGCTCATTACCATTAACATGAAAAGTGACATTGCCTTTGTTGCAATCAATAACAGCCCCTCCAGTATTCAAAAAGGGTCTACCAAGGATAATCGACATACTATGATGCTTGGGAATATCAAGAATAACAAAGTCTGTTAAATAGAAACATTTGCAACCACAACAGGCACATTCTCACAAATACCGACATGTATAGCAGTTGATTTATCGGCCATTTGCAAAGATATTTCAGTAGGTGTAAACTTATTCAAATCAAGTCTACGATATAAAGAGAGAGGCATAACACTAACACCGGCTCCAAGATCACATAAAGCACTTTTAACATATTTTCTTTTAATGGAGCATGGTATAGTTGGTACTCCTGGATCTCCTAGTTTCTTTCGTATTCCACCTTTAAAAGTGTAATTGGCAAGTATGATGGAAATCTCAACTTCCGGTATCTTTCTTTTATTTGTAATAATGTCTTTCATATATTTGGCATAAGGATTCGTTTTAAGCCCACCAGTCAAACGCATACGCAAAAAGATAGGACTAATCATTTCAGCAAACACTATAAGAAATATGTCAACTTGTGACCTTGACTATTGGTCACTCAAAGGTCATAATTTTTCATTTGTGACCTTTTTTGACCAAAAATAGATGGTCAAAAGCTGAGGGTCGTAAACTGAAATTAACGACCTTCTCTGTGAGAAGGTCATAGACGTTTATGACCAAAATATGTCTATTGTGTTGTTTTGGTCACTAGCAGCCTCCCCAGGCCACGTAGGCATCCGACGTGGCAATCTGATGTGGCACAAGAATCAGCCCGGTCCAATTCGATTTTCTACATGGGCCTAGCCCAACAATTCAGCCTTTTTAATGTTTTTTCCATGTGCTTTTATTAGCTACATGGGCCTGGCCCAACAATTCATATTTCATGAGCTTCTGCCATTTTTATGGGCCTCATCCTTTTTGCAATCTATTTCCTTTTTTATTTTCTGAGATTTTATTTTGTTTCATTTTTTAAACGGCCCAGTGCTTGTTGGGCTGTGGCCTTCTTCAGCCCAATTATTTGTACGGTATTAGATCTCAGCCTTTTGGACCAGCCTCTAGCCCAGTTACACACACACGTACATCCAACATTATTTCATATTCAAATCAAGAAAACTCCATATGAAATTCAAATCATCCATCGCATCACATCAGGTTTACATAACAAATCATCTCAGGAATACATTTCCTTACACAGGAATATAGAAGGAATAGAGGGAATATGCAATAAGACAATTATGGCACATCCTACAACTTGCCATCCTACAACAAGTATATAACATGAGAGTACAATGGACTTCATTGCTCTCTCTTGTGAGACTTGCTCCAGCTGCGACAACTTGCCATCCTACAACAAGAAATATATAACAATGAACTTCAAGAATATTACAGGAGCTAAATTCCCAATCAACGCGAAGTGCTCAAAAATGCCTTAGCGCATGCATTCAAAATTTAGACACTTGACATAGCCTCATCAAGCATGCAATAAATTATAGAAAGTAAACGAGGACCAGACTTTACAATTACAGACACATCCATCAATCCATGAGGAAAAATCATGTGAATCCAAAAGGAGAGGTAGGAAGGGATACCAATTTTCATCCAGAGGGGCTACGAGTGTGGCCTTCTTCCGGAAGAGGTTGGCCCTAACGCACCTTGTATCAGAGGCGCTGGGAGCTCATAGATTGTCCTGGTCAGTGAGAAGGTCCTCGCATCCGGTCATACTGCTAGCCTGAGTAACAGGAAAAATTGAAAGGAACAATTAGACTTGGTATTAACGAACAAAGACTGTAATCAATAGCAGATTAAGCGCCAATTTTCTCGGATGCAAGGAGAAGAACGAGCAGTTCAGTACACATCTCTTTAGAACAGAGTAATATTCAGAATTCATATATCAGTATATATCCAGAATTGAACCACCAACGCCAGCTTTACTAATATCTCTTTAGTAGAGAGTAAACACCAGCAAACTAATTTCATCTTGAAGGGTAGTTTTGCAGCAGCAACAAGCATTAAAACAAGGTACTCTTGTTACTATAGTGGAATTCAGTACGATAGTTCAGTACCATATGCCTACAATCAGACACAAGCTTCAGTACAGTCAAAGTATAATTACAAATAGGATTAAGAATCAAACTTGTTACTCATGGGATCGTGGCACAGAGCGTTCAGTAAAGAGTATAACACAAGCTTCGGTTCAGTGCAGAAATAAACAAGCCTCATATACTCACAAGGCAGAAATAAACAAGCCTCATAACACTAAGACAGTAATGCATCACCTCAAGATATAGCCAGGGTGTGTGCATTGGACTTTAAAGGCTGAAATGAAAAGATATATGAGACTGTATTAAGATTACACAGAAGAAAATTTCATTTTATGCGTCTTTCAGCCTTTGTGTGGGTTATGAACATAGTTGGGTGGTACATAAATAAATATACATGGGTGGATTGGATTTTTCACTCTACAGTTCTTTTTCAGCCTTTGTGTGGGTTATGGACGTCTTCTTACAGTTCATTTTCATTTTCTTTGCACTCTATTTTGGAGAGAATTTTTCACTCTACAGTAAGGTAAACAATCATAATAGCAAGGACAATAAGTTCCTTATACTTGGCACAACTGTGAGGTGAAAGCACGGATCTGAGAAAAGAAGATTGATGCTGCTTTTTCTTAAACTAGCATAACAAGGATTATATGACAAAGAAAGGCGTTAGCTTGAGAGCATCCAAAGAAAACCAACTGGTTTCAGCCTAATTCATGTACAGAGCATTCAAAGAAATCATTATACAGTAACTAGCCATCCAACAAATCTGTCCAACTGAAACCGAGCACTGCCAAATTTGGACCAGTATGTAGCTGCTCATCCGTTTATAAGTTCAGAATTCTGAACCAAAAGGGGGTGGGGAAGGGGGGCACTGACATGGATTCGTCGGCGGCCGCCTCGACAAGCTGGAACCGGGTGACGAGCGGGAGCGCCTCCGTCTGCATCGCTGCAACCAACCAACCAAGCAGACCCCCACACTGTGAGCAACAAGCATAGCACCAGGAGGGAATCTTCCACGGGGGGAAAGCGCGCGCACCTATGACGATGAGGACGTTTGTGATGGCGCCGGCCCCGGCGGGCTCGGCGGAGGACGGCGGCGCCATGGCCGGAGGCGCGAGGCAGCTGCGGCGCGGGATCTGGTCGGAGACGGCGGCGGCGGCGGGCGAGGAGGTGTCGAGCTGTGGTTGGCTTCCTTATACACTTTGGTGAGGCAGTGGGGTTGGGGGTGGCATGATTGGCGCCGCTTCTCGTCCCACCGGCCACCCCAATTATTCGGCCCAGTAGCCGACACCGGCGCCGCCGCGACGGCCCCTGTCATCTGCATCCAAATGATGGCCGTCGATGGTGGGGATGGGGGAGCGGCGGCGTCCATCTCCGCCCGGATCGCGTGCTGGCCAGACCCCGCAGCCAGCGCCGCGTGCTGCTCGATGAGCGCGCCGACCTCGCCGTCGCCATCGTGCGCAAGGGCGTCGACTGCTACATCCTCGTCGGGATCAGGCGTGGCGCGATGGGGGATGGGAAGGAGATGGCAGCGGCGAGGAGATGGGGACGAGGGAGGAGGAGGTCGGCGGTGGTGGGTGGGGGTGGCGGCGGTGCCTCTATCGGATCTGGTAGAAAGATGAGACGAGGGGGCGGCGAGGTGCCTCGATCGGATCTGGGGAATGGGAGAGAATGAGGGTGGGTGGGTCATGTGGGTGGGTGGGTTAGGGTTTGGGTTTCTCTGGAGAAGCTCCACCGTTGATGGGTGTGTGACGGATGGCTCAGATCACTTCGGACTCGGTGATCTGCGTGATTGTGGTTCCTTGCTTCTCATTGGCCGGTTGTTTTGTGCTGGGATCTTTAAATTTGGACCCAAATCTTCTATGTTTTTAAAGAAAAAACTACAGATATGTCTTGTAAAAAGGACCACAACTTTTTTCCAAAATATTAGTCCACAACCTATTTACAATTAACTAAAATGTCAAGATCACAATTGTTTACAATTAAGCTAGAAAATCAAAACACTAGCAGCCCGACACTGCTTCATTGCAACTCCGTCTGTCTCGATGATGTTGGATCACAGCACCGGCGGTCACCGTGACTATTGCAGCATCACCTTCAGCTGCAACCCCCGATAACCTTGCGGCGCCACGCATGACCGGTGGCCACTACCAGGGAGCCAGTGGCGCCACGCATCACTGCCGCACACCATGAGCTTCGACGCCCCTCGCATCAACAAATCGTCGAATCAAATATCTCATATTGTTCACAAGGGTGCATCTTGGAATGGTAAACAATGTTGCCTAAGGGGGTTTTCATTTTCTTTGGACGAAAAATCAATTTTTCATTTTTCGAGTGCCCAAAATGAGTTTTTTGGGTGTAAAAAGTTTTGATTCACCTCTCGTGAAAAAGACAAATTTCAGCCGATTCAGCTGTAAGTGGGTCAAATTTGATCTGTAGCTGCCTTGTAGTTTGCTATTTATTTTTTACAAAAATCATATCTAGGTACATAATTATCTATTTAATCAGAGAAACACTAAAAAAATACCAACAATCAACCAGTAGCTAGGAACGGTCATTCCCGTCATTTTGGCCGCATTTTGAAACGGGCATAAAAAATTCAAAAAAAATAAAAAAATTGGAAAACCTTCGCATTGTGTCATTATATGTGACCAAGTTACCAGGAAAAAAATAAACTTGTAATACGACAATTATTTTAAAAAAGTGTTCTCAGAAATGAGCTATCATGCGTGAAGATTCATGGCTTTCAAGCCAAATGATCAATCCTATGGCCACATTCATGGCATAGTTTGTTCATATGATCTCATATTGTGCACAAGGGTGCATCTTGGAATGGCAAACAATATTGTCTAAGGAAGTTTTCATTTTCTTTGGACGAAAAAAATCATTTTCCATTTTTTGAGTGCCCAAAAGGAGGTTTTTTTTGAAGGACCTCCCAAATAATTGTTGCAAAATTGGACCAAATCAATTTTCAAAAATACTAGGACATATTTAATGCACAATTGACCAAATGGTTGGGTGTAAAAAGTTTTGATCCACCTCTCGTGAAAAAGAAAAATTTCGACCGATTAAGTTGGAAGCGGGTTAAATTTGAACTGTAGCTACCTCGTAGTTTGCTTTTTATTTTTTCCAAAAATCCTTTGTAGGTACATAAGTATCTATTTAATCAGAGAAACACCAAAAAAATTCCAAGATTCAACCACTAGCTAGGAACGGTCATTCCCGCCGTTTTGACCCCATTTTGAAACGGGCATAAAAAATTCAAAAAAAACAAAAAATTAGAAAACCTTCCCATTGTGTCATTATATGTGACCAAGTTACCAGGAAAAATAATAAACTTGTAATACGACAATTCTTTTAAAAAAGTGTTCTGAGAAATGAGCTATCATACGTGAAGATTCATGGCTTTCAAGCCAAATGATCAATCCTATGGCCACATTCATGGCGTAGTTTGTTCAAATGGTCTCATATTGTGCAAAAGGGTGCATCTTGGAATGGCAAACAATATTTCCTAAGTAAGTTTTCATTTTCTTTGGACGAAATAATCATTTTCAATTTTTCGAGTGCCCAAAAGGAGGTTTTTTTGTGAAGGACCTCCCAAATAATTGTTGCAAAATTGGACCAAATCAATTTTCTAAAATACTAGGACATATTTAATGCACAATTTACAAAATGGTTGGGTGTAAAAAATTTTGATCCACCTCTCGTTAAAAAGACAAATTTCTGCTGATTCAGTTGGAAACAGGTCAAATTTGAACTGCAGCTGCTTCATAGTTTGCTATTTATTTTTTCCAAAAATCATTTCTAGCTACATAAGTACCTATTTAATCATAAATACATGGTTTGGTGGTGATACGCCGAGGTTTGGGTGGTGGTCGAGGGCCCCAACTCTAGAGCGCGTAAACTCGCATGCCCGCCGCGTGGTCACCGCGTGACTGTGGCATTGCCATGTGTTCTGGGCGGCCTAGGAATGTCTAGTGGGTTGGGCACTCCCCAGGTAGGTGCTAGGAATAAAATTACAACATAAGATTCTCACGAGGAGACCGATCGATGCTCTAACATGAATTAGCAGCCAAGTGTTTGATTACCGGTACGGGAAATGCGCATGGCTAATGGGCGTGAGTTTTGGTTGAGGATGATCAGTTACTAAGAAGACCGTCTTCACAAATTTTCAGCTCAAAAGGAGGAGTCTAGGTGGTACTTGCTTTGCAAAGTACCACACTGGACATAAATACGAATGTTGAAGATGGGCTCTAAATAATGAATGGATTGAGTTGGTATTTGGTGGAGGATAGTTATTTGGGCCTAGGAAAGCACTGTAGAAAATGGATACCATTTGGACATGCCAAAGTGGTACTTCCTTCACAAAGTGTTTTTTTTTACAGAATAGGAAAATGAATATTTTTGAATTATTTTTGAACTAGGCAAGGAAGGTTTTTTACATATTTGACGAAGATATGACCCAAAGAATTTATGAGATTTTTTGGGGAATTTTGGGAATTACAGAAATATAGGTTGCTTCACAACCTAGGGTGAAACTGCCACATGGACATGACACATAGGCAAAACTGATGAGTTGGCACCTAGTCGTAGCAACCCACCACAATTTACAAGGTTATGACCATCTATATTGGTCATGATCAGCTAGAAATAAGGTAGTGGACCAGTGCTATCTGCTTTATGACCATTTCGTGTAAAGAAATTATGACATTTCTGACCAAAATGGTCGTTATAGTTTAGGGTTTGGAGCCCCCCGAACAGCTTTTGACCAATTGGTATGAAATGGTCATAGATCTATGACCAATTCTTCTAGCGTCACTAACAGAAGGTCATAAGTTGACATATTTCTTGTAGTGAAAGTGCTCAAAATCCTCATCATCCTTTTTCTTGGATGGTTTAGGAGGAAAAGGCATGGGTTTCTCAACCCATGGTTCTCTTTCCTTACCATTCTTCCTAGCAACGAAGTCTCTCTTATCATAACATTGATTCTTTGATTGTGGGCTATCAAGATCAACAGCAGGTTCAATCTCTACATCATCGTTATTGCTAGGCTGAGCATCAACATGAACATCATCATTAACATTATCACTAGGTTAATGTTCATTACCGAATTGTGTTTCAGCATTAGAAATACAAATATCATCGGGATTCTCAGGTGTGTCAACAATAGGTTCACTAGAGGCATGCAAAGTCCTATCAATTTTCTTTTTCTTCTTCTTAGAAGGACTAGGTGCATCAACATTAGTTCTTTGAGAATCTTAGTCAATTCTCTTAGGGTGGCCCTCAGGATACAAAGGTTTGATACATCTCCAACGTATCTATAATTTTTTATTGTTCCATGCTATTATTTATGAAGTCTTGGATGCTTAATGGGCTTTATCATTCACTTTTATATCATTTTTGGGACTAACCTACTAACCCAAAGGCCCAGTCCAGATAGCTGTTTTTTGCCTATTTCAGGGTTTTGCAGAAAAGGAATATCAAACGGAGTCCAAACGGAATGAAACCTTCGCGAGAGATATTTTTGGAGAAAATCACGCACGGAAAGTGTCAGGACCAAGTCAAGGGACAGCTGGGCTTCCCTCGAGGGTGGGGGGCGCCCCCCTTCCCAGGGCGCGCCCCCTGCCTCGAGGCTGGCCCACACGGCCCCCGGTGCGCTCCTTCTTCCTATATATACCTACGTACCCCAGAAACTCCATACGCAGAGAGAAAACCCTAATTCCACCGCCTTAGCTTCTGTTCCCGTGGAGATCCCATCTTGGAGCCTATTCCGGGAGGGGGATCCATCACGGAGGCCTTCATCATCATCATCAGCATTGCCCTCACCATGAGTTGTGAGTAGTTTACCACAGACCTTCGGGTCCATAGCTAGTATCTAGATGGCTTCTTCTCTCTCTCTCTGGATCTCAATACAAAGTTCTCCTCGGTCTTCGAGGAGATCTATTCGATGTAATCTCTTTTTGCGGTGTGTTTGTCGAGATCCGATGAATTGTGAGTTTATGATCAAGGTAATATACGAAAGATATTTGGTTCTTCTCTAAACTTTTTATGTGTGCTCATAATATCCTTGCAAGTCTCTTCGAATTATTGGTTTGGTTTGGCCTACTAGATCTATAGTTCTTGCAATGGGAGAAGTGCTTAGCTTTAGGTTCAATCTTGTGGTATCCTTTCCCAGTGACAGTAGGGGCAGCGAAGCACGTATTGTATTGTTGCCATCGAGGATAAAAAGATGGGGTTTTCATCTTATTGTTTGAGTTTATCCCTCTACGTCATGTCATCTTGCCGAAGGCGTTAGTCTGTTCGTATGAACTCAATACACTAGATGCATGCTGGATAGCGGTCGATGTGTGGAGTAATAGTAGTAGATGCAGAATCGTTTCGGTCTACTTGTCTCGGACGTGATGCCTATATACAATGTTCATGCCTGGATAGTCTCATAATTATTCGCTTTTCTATCAATTGCTCGACAGTAATTTGTTTACCCGCCGTAGAATATCGCTATCATGAGAGAAGCCACTAGAGAAAACTATGGCCCCCGGGTCTATTCTCAACATATCAATCTACATCTACTTTACTTTTGTTGCTTTTATTTTCTGTTTTATTAAACCAAAAATATAATTATCATCTCTATCAGATCTCACTCTCGTAAGTGACCGTAAAGGGATTGACAACCCCTTATCGCGTTGGCTGCGAATTTCTTATTTGTTTGTGCAGGTGTGAGGGACTCGCGCGTGGTTTCCTACTGGATTGATACCTTGGTAGAAGATTAAAGTTGAACCTAGTGTTGCCATGGTTAAAGATCTCTTGGTAGAAGATTTAGATGGACATGTTATTTATCTCCAAGAAGAGTCGGCTAGGATAGCCAAATCCAATGCTAGGAATAAACATAAACCTATCGTAGGCTTGCCCGTTATCTCTGTTAAAATAGGAGATCATTGCTATCATGGTTTATGCGACGTAGGTGCTAGTGCGAGCATTATGCCTTTTGATTTGTATAACGAAATTATGCATGATATTGCACCTATTGAGTTAGAAGGGATTGATGTTACTATTAAGCTTGCTAATAGAGATACTATTTCACCAGTTGGGATTGTAAGAGATATTGAAGTTCTGTGTGGGAAGGTTAAATACCCTGCTCATTTTCTTGTTCTTAGTTCCCCACTAGATGCTTTCTGCCCCATTATATTTCGCAGACCCTTCTTGAATACCGTTAATGCCAAGATAGACTGTCTGAAAGATATTGTCACTGTCGGATTGGGGGATATGTCTCATGATTTTAACTTTGCTAAATTCCGTAGACAACCCCTTGAAAAGGCACCACCCAGTAAGGACGAACTTATTGGTCTTGCTTCTATTGTCGTGCCACCTAATGATCCTTTAGAACAATACTTGCTAGACCATGAAAATGATATGCATATGAATGTGAAAAGGGAGATAGATGAAATATTCCTTACACAGGGACCTGTGTTGAAAAATAACTTGCCTGTTGAAATCCTAGGGGATCCTCCTCCACCCAAGGGTGATCCCGTGTTTGAACTTAAACCTTTGCCTGATGATCTTAAGTATGTTTATCTTGATGAAAAGAAGATATATCCTGTTATTATTAGTGCTAACCTTTCAGAGCACGAAGAAGAAAGATTATTGAAAACTCTGAAGAAGCACCGAGCTGCTATTGGGTATACTCTGGATGATCTTAAGGACATTAGTCCCACTATATGTCAACACAAGATAAAATTGGAAGAAAACGCTAAACCAGTTATTGATCATCGGCGACGGTTAAATCCTAAGATGAGAGAAGTGGTAAGGAAGGTAATTATAAAGCTTCTACAGGCAGGTATTATCTATCCCATTGCTAATAGCCAGTGGGTAAGTCATGTCCATTGTGTTCCCAAGAAAGGAGGTATGACTGTAGTCCCTAATGATAAAGATGAATTGATCTCGCAAAGAATACTTACGGATTATAGGATGGTAATTGATTTCCGTAAGTTAAATAAAGCTACTAAGAAAGATCATTACCTGTTGCCGTTTATTGATCAAATGCTAGAAAGGTTATCCAAACATACTCATTTCTGCTTCCTAGATGGTTATTCTGGTTTCTCTCAAATACCTGTGTCAAAAGGGGATCAAGAAAAGACCACATTCACTTGTACTTTCGGTACCTTTGCTTATAGACGTATGCCTTTTGGTTTACGTAATGCACCTACTGAAAGTGCGTTATATCGACTATAGGGGGGTGAATAGGCGATTTTTATGAATTCTTCACTAAGGAATTTGCTGTTGAGGAAATTCCTTAGCGAAGAACTACTTGCAGCGGAATAAGTACTCAGAAGTAAACATGACAGAATACAAGCATGGTCATCATGAATAAATGAGGACAAACACAGAGTACATAAAGCGTAATCACAGGATAACACAGAATGAAGACAATCAGACTAAAGAAAATGAACTGAGGAAATTGAGAAAGTCTTCAGTCAAAGTCTTCAAACAGATATGAACAAGCACACAACACAGATACGAGGGATTGAAAGAGTTGACGTAATAGAACCAGTAAGCTTGGTGAAGACAATGATTTGGTAGACCAGTTCCAACTGATGTCTCAGTTGTACATTTGGTTGGAGCGGCTAAGTATTTAAACCTGAGGACACACAGTCCCGGACACCCAGTCAAGGACACGCAGTCCAAGACACCAAGTCCTCGCTGTATTCTCCTTGAGCTAAGGTCACACAGACCTCGCCCAATCACTCGTGGTAAGTCTTCAGGTGACTTCCGAACCTTCACAGACTTGGTCACTCGGCGATCCACAATTCCTCTTGGATGCTCTAGACCTTGACGCCTAACCGTCTGGAAGAAGCACAGTCCTCAAAGGTAACAAGCGTCGGATCCACGTAGGATCTATCTCTTCAGTGATGCTCAATCACTTTTGGGTTTGAAGGTTTTGGGTTTGGTTTCGGGTTTTTCCTCACTTGATGATTTTCGCTCAAAGTTGTCGGAGGATGGGTTACTCTTATGACAAGTGTCAGTTTCTCGCGGAGCAGCCAACCAACTAGTGGTTGTAGGGGGCGGCTATTTATAGCCTAGGGAGCATCCAGACATGATAAGACATAAATGCCCTTTAATGATATGACCGTTAGGTAGGTAGATATTTTGGGATAGCTGGCGCGTAGCACAACAACGGTCGGCAATTTGAGTATCAAATTCCTCAGGGCTATCATGTTCCTCACTGTGTAGGTAATTTGCACTAGCAAATTCCTAACTCCTCAGTTAGAACAAATTCCTGAGAGACTAGAAGAACTTCATCTCTCTCACTGAAGAATATGACTGAACTGTATGAGATTTCCAATGGCTTCACTCGAAGGGATTGGTAGGTCTAGGATTTTGAGTTGAGCGTCACATGGAAATTTTTCCTTAGTATTTCCTCGACCCCCTTTAACAGTACGGTGTTTCCTATGACTCAAGAAAAAGAAAATGAAACTGTAAAAACAAAAGTCTTCAAGCTTCATGTTCCTCAAATGAATATCAAGTCTTCAGGGTCACACCAGTTTCTTCACTTTGAAAGTCTTCAGAAAGTCTTCAGAAATCCGAAATCTTCAGTTGAAGAACTTTATTTTTAGGGATCGACTTTCCCTGTAATAATCAAACTCCTCATAGACTTATAGACCTATCTACACTCATAAACACATTAGTCCCTTAACCTATAAGTCTTCAATACACCAAAATCACTAAGGGGCAATAGATGCACTTACAATCTCCCCCTTTTTGGTGATTGATGATAATATAGGTTAAGCTTTCAGCGGGGATAAACATATGAAGTGTAATTTCTGATATTGAGGAATTTGATTGCAAGATATAGAAGAACTCCCCCTGAAGATGTGCATAGTGAGGAATTTGCTTTTGAAGCAATGCACACTTGAAGAGTAGAATCATGGAGATCTCGCCCTATATCTTGTAATTCATACACGCATTTGATATATAATATGAAGAATTTGAAATGCATGATGAAATATGCTGACTGATGTAATTCAGCATGCGTGCATAACATTAATGAGGAATAAGCATGCAGAAACATCACATCAAAAGTATCAGGTCACCATAGAGTTTAAGTTTACAACTTGATCCACAAAGTCATCAGAAGAACGAGAGTTGTAACTTAGCAAAAAAACGCCCATATATATAGACCCGCTTGAAGACTACCTCAAATTTCTCCCCCTTTGTCATCGAATGACCAAAAGGATTGAAACTGAGGACTAACGCCCGTGAAGAATCTCAAGATGATGAAGGAGTGCCAGTGTTGTTGGTGTCGATAGTTGAGGTAGGGCTTGCCGCAGTGTCGTCCAGGTCTTCATACTCATCGGTGTCGCGCGATAAATAATAAGAGCTGGCCACCAAGGGAGGAACCTTGACCTTCTTGTATTTCTTCGGAGGCGGAGCAGACCAGTCAAAGTCATCCTTGAGACCCATTTTCTTCAGATCTTCTTCGCCATAGAGATGAGACAGAACAGCCCAGGTGCGGTTGAGAGTTTCATGTAGGTAGTAATGGTTTTTCTTCACTGCATTATGTGTAGAGGTCATGTTGTGAAGAATTGAACCAAACTGACGCTTGACCCATTTGTGGTTGCGATCAACCTTCTGATGAAGACTGAGGAGAAGCTCACGATCAGTCATCACCGTGGGAGCTGTGCCTTGAGGATTTTGCTTTGGAGCGTTGGCAGCAGAGTCATGAGTGGCAGAGTCATCATTGGTGGAATAAGATGCAGCTTTGCGAAACTGGCCATCCAATGGACGAGTGCCTTCATCAAACACAGCAGTGGCCTTGCCCTTGTCATCAGCTGAGGAAAATGTCCATTTGAGGACTTCAATTGGGGGCAAGTAGCTGCAATGATTGAGAGTATCAGCTTTGTAATTCACTGAAGACCTTGTTCTGATGAATCTCATCATCCATGGAGCATAAGGCTTCAGGCTGAAAGGGGACAGTGCAACATTTGCCATTGTCCTCATGAAGAAATCATGGTAGTTGACGGGAACGCCATGAATGATGTTGAATAGCAGATTCTTCATGATGCCGACGACTTCTTCATCATTCGAGTCGTGGCCCTTGATTGGACTCAAAGTCTTGGTCAGAATACGATAGACAGTCCGAGGCAGAAACAACAATTCCTTCACGAGGAATTTGGTCTGTGGGGCTTGACCTGGCTTCAAAGGCTTCATGAGCACTTGCATGTAGTGATCAGTGAGTTCAGTTTCCTCATACATGCAACGTGCTGCTTCGTTTGGAGGACTGAGGGGCAGAGCCTGAAGCAGTTCAGAGGTTGGAGCTTTGTAATGAGTATTTTCAGACATCCAGTCCAGCACCCATGAATTGATGTCTTCTGAATTGCCAGTGATGTGCAGAGTTGCATAAAATTGAAGAATCAATTCTTCATTCCAATCGCATATGTCTGTGCAAAAACCCAGAAGTCCAGCGTCATGAAGAACAATAAGGACCGGCACAAAACAAGGCAGAGACTCCATGTCCACGTGAGGAATATGCTGATGTGCGAAGACTTTGTCTTTATTGTATAGCACTGAGGAATAGAAATTCGACTGACTGGCAGTCCACAAACGCCTTTTCCTTATGCGAGCAGAGTCATATGGATTGAAGTTAGTGAAGAACACATGCTCGCCGAAGAAATCATCCTTCTTGAAGGATTGCTTCCTTGAGAAAGGATCATTTGGCTTCGGCTGAGGAGTATCTGTCAATTGCATCACTACCTCTGGATTTGCAATCACAGGTTCTTCAGTCTGAGGAATTTCAGGTTCCTCTTCAGCAGCAGTCTTCATTGATTCAGCAGCAGCAGCAGTTTCTTCCGCACTAGTGGCTGGAATGTCTTCAAGAACAGACTATGTGGGATGAGTTTCCTCAGAGCCCAATGGAACTGTTGGTGCTGGTGAATGAGGAATTTGTTGGAGTGGCGTGAACAAAGGGGAGTTGGTATGCTGACTATCCCAGAAGTCATCAGTCATCGGTGGAGTGGTATTCCCAATGTCCACATCAGAATCTTGTTCTTCCATTTCTTCAACGCCAGCCTCTTCAGCAGTAAACTGAGGTATAGGCGAGGAGATGATTGGGGTTGAAGGGACTGGATCCGCTTCAATTTCTTCATCCGTCTGCTCTAAGGAAGCAGCAGAGGGAATGTCTTCATCAGATTCACTTGGAATCACATATTCTTTATCAAAAGGAACAAGGTCCTTTGATGGCATAGATGAAATTGGAATGGCATCAATTGGATTCTCAGCAGAGCTTGTCGATGGCTTCATTTTCTTTGGAACTGAAGAATCAGAAGAAGCTGATGCCTTCCTTTTCTTCACAGTTGCACGCTCTGCAGCTTTTGTCTTCTTCACATCTAATGCGGATGGAAGGATTGGAGTTGGTGTGGGCGCAGGAGCAGCAGAGGAATTTGGTTCATTTTCCTCAGGCACAACTGATGCAGTTGTCCTGACTTCTTCATGATCTTCAGGCACAGCTTTTGAAGCTTCAGCTGGCCTGACATTTTCTTCAGGCGCAACACTGGATGTTGCCCCAGCAATTTCTTCAGCGGCTGGAGTGGAGTCATCAGCCCTGGGATGTTCTTCAGCAGCCAGATTTTCTTCAGCGGTGCTGGCATGTCCTTCAACAGACTGAGCAGATGCTTCAGCCTGAGGAATTTCAACGTGCGTCTTGCGAGCAGCACTTGAAGAAAAACCTTTGGTCAGGTTGACAAATCTGACATTGGCGCCCAACCAGTCAGCACGATATGCTTCAAATTCATTGCCGAGGGCTTTGATTTCACCCTGAGTCTTGACTAGTTCTTCAGTAGTCATGTTGACATCATTTTTCTTCTGAAAGCGCTCCTTCTTGTACTGCGCTTCCTTGGTCTGGCTGGCCTGTTCAAACTTCCATTTTTCTTTGCCTATGAAGGCGGTTAGTATATATGGCTTTGGCCAGAAGTCAGATTGAAATCAGGCAAAGGAGTGTTGGGGTCCTTGTGCCAGAGATCAATCAAAAAAATCACCTTGGGATCCAACAGCAGTGGTACTTCACTTCCTTTGGCTCTAGTGGCCTTTTCTTGCCTGTCTCTGATGATTTGAACTAATTCTTCATCATCAGCTTCGTCATCAGACGGCACTTGGAAAGCAACTTGCTTCTTATGAGGACTTGGGCGAGAGCCTCGTCCAGCAGTTGTCTTTTTCTTCAGCAGCGAGGGACCAGCTGAGGAACTTGGTATCACTGTGGAACTCGGAGCGACTGAGGAGCTTGCAGAGGCTCCTGAGGCAATGGATATGCCTGTAGTCCTCTGACATGTGGCAAGATGCACTGGAGCAGAAGATTTTGTGGCAACATCTAAAGACTTTTGCGGAGGAGCTGAGGACTTTGGAGGAGCAGGCGCGGTCTGAGGAATTTGCCGTGAGAGCTTTGAAAAAACTGGCCGTGAGGGCATTGCTGAGGAAGAAGCACTTGGCTTGTGAGCAGGCTTCTTAGCCATGGCCTTCTTAGGCTTGGAAGCAGAGGCCTCAGCAGAGGCAGGAGCAGAAGCAGAGTCTTCATTGAATTTCCTCACTGCATATTTTGCTTGTCTGGCCAACTTGGCCTGGCGCTTGGCACATTCTTCAGGAATGTCCTCACCACGTTTGATGCTTTTGGGATCAGCAACTTGGCCAGGTGCCAGTGGAGGTCGTGGGCAAGGAGGATTTAGTGCGAATTTTTTCATGTATTTGGGAGTGACATATATGTACTCCCTCCACTCACGTGCCCATCTCCTTTATATTCTTTGGATGCGCACTTTGCGCTGATTCTTGTCCTCTTTTCCAAATTTTGCCTCATCAGGAGTGCAATAGTCAGCATAAATGTCTTCAGGCAGTTCAAAAGCAGTATTGACCTCTAGCTTCTTTCCTCCTTTCTGCGGCTTCTTCCCATCAGCCATTTTCTTCAGATGAGGAATTTGAACAATCGAATTCTCTGAAGAAGTATGCAACTTTTCTTCAAGGAACGCTGCAAATGAGTTAAGTTGATGAGAACCTAGTGATTCAGCAGCAGACATGAGTATCTATGAACAAGGTATAGGTGCGAGGAATTTGGAGAGGTCATATGCGTTCTCAGAAGATTTTGTAAAAAGAACAAGTTTGAGGAATTTGACCAGATGAGTCTTGAAGAATTTCACAAAGCGTTCTTTGTCTTAGGTTCCAGAGTTGTATAGATTAAAAAATCCACACAATTGAGGAATCTTGAAGAAAATCATAGCTTAGAGAAATCAAATCAAGAACAGAGGATATGTGAGGTGTTTAGTGTGTGAAGATTTGATGAAGAAAACACCTTTTGAGAATTTTGAAGAACATGTTTGAATCAAGGAGGGAGGTAAAAATAACTATTAATTACCTGGATGAAGAACACGATGAACTGTTAGATGGAGAAGTGAAGTTCATCTGTGCAGATCTTCCACGCCCTAACTTGGCGTAGGAAGACAGCTACGGTGGCAGCGGAGTGAAGAAATCCGCGGCCGGCGCGAGTACGACGGCGACGAGGTCGAGGCAGTGAAGCTCTTCCTCACCGGTGACGATGGAGTAGTGGCGGCGCTAGGGTTGCAGAAGCTCAAGCGGGAGAGTGAGAACGAGCGGAGTAAAAAGTGAAGTGAGGGAAGGGGAGGGGTATTTATAGCTGAGGCCAAAAACCATTCGGCCGAAGAAGTAGGACGAACGTGCCCCTGACCCTTCTCATTCGCACGACATGTGTCACCCATGTACTGTGTAGTGGAGATCGTGTGAGATCGTGGGTGAATAGATAAGTATTGTCGAGGAATGCGGAACGATTTGAGCGGCAAAACCGAAAATTTTGGAAAGGATAAGTTTTAGCGTTGCGTTCGCAATTTCGTCAGCTGACAAGGACACAGTGAAGATTTTGAACAAGGTTCAGATAGAACGCATATGAAGAATTTGTGAATGGAATGGGTTGAGTTTAGCATAGATCGGGAAGGGTCCGATCACATTCACTTAGCAGAAAAAGCAACTTCAAGAAATAGCAGTAAGTGAATGTTGTAGAGGACATAAACTCATATATATAGCCAATGAAGAACAGGGACGGAAACAGTGAAGATTTTGCAAAGTTGAAGAATACGAACAACTGAGGAATTTCAAAAACTCAAATTGAAGATTTTCAACTTTTGTGGTGGCGTGACCCACCATATAAGAATGATGATTTCAGACACCGCGTACAATTGTCTTAGGGTTCTGAGAATAAATTTCTTCATTAATTTCTTCACACTTAGAGCGTTATTCTTCACTGATTGAAGAAAAACAAATTCTTCATGTGTTGCACATCTAAGTCATCAGTTTTACATAAGTGTTAGGATGAGTGTCCAATTCAAAGAACATTCGAAGATTCTAAGATATTTAGCTCACACCGCAACTTGCTAAATCTCTTCTCGTCCAAGGGCTTTGTGAAGATACCGGTTAGCTGTTCTGCAGTCTTCACGTGTTCAATAGAGATGTCGCCCTTCAACACATGATCATGAAGAAAATGATGACGAATCTGAATGTGCTTTGTCCTTGAGTGTTGAACTGGGTTGTGAGCAATCTTGATGGCACTCTCATTGTCGCAGAGTAGAGGCACATTCTTCACGTTGACACCATAGTCCTTGAGAGTTTCCTTTATCCATAGCAATTGAGGACAACAAGAGCCAGCAGTAATATACTCAGCTTCAGTGGTAGATAGTGATACACAGTTCTGTTTCTTCGAGGACCAATAGACCAAAGATCTTCCAAGAAAATGACATGTGCTAGATGTTGATTTGCGGTCGACACGATCACCAGCATATTCAGAGTCTGAATATCCAATGAGATCAAACGCCGAGCCCTTGGGGTACCATAATCCAAGTGTTGGTGTGTGAGCAAGATATCGAAGAGTATGTTTCACAGCCTTATGGTGTGATTCCTTCGGTGCAGCTTGAAATCGGGCACACATGCAAACACTAAGCATTATATCTGGCCTAGATGCACATAAGTACAATAGAGAACGAATCATGGAGCGGTATACCTTATGATCGAAGTCAATACCAGTTTCATCAGTGCACAGATGGCCATTTGTGGGCATAGGAATTTTGACGCATTTGCAATCGTGCATCCCGAATTTCCTCAGTACATCCTTGAGGTATTTATCCTGAGATATGAATATGCCATTGCGGTGTTGACGAATTTGAAGACCTAAGAAGAATTTCAACTCTCCCATCATAGACATTTGATATTCTTCACTCATCATATAGGCAAATTCATCACTATAGCGTTGGTCAGTACAGCCAAAGATAATATCATCAACATATATTTGGCACACAAATAATTCACCATCACAAGATTTAGTGAAAATAGTGGGATCAAGTGAACCGGGTTTGAAGCCTTTCTTCATGAGGAATTCCTTCAAAGTGTCATACCAAGCCTGAGGGGCCTGCTTGAGGCCATAGAGAGCCTTATTGAGCTTGAAGACTTTGTCAGGACTCTTTGGATCTTCAAAACCTGGGGGTTGAGCAACATATACCTCTTCCTCAAGCTTACCATTGAGGAATGCACTTTTCACATCCATTTGATAGAGAATGAAATCATGATGGTTAGCATAAGCAAGTAATATGCGAATAGCCTCAAGTCTAGCAATAGGTGCAAAAGTTTCATCGCAGTCAATTCCCTCAACCTGTGTGTAGCCTTGAGCTACAAGCCGTGCCTTATTCCTTACCACAATGCCATTTTCATCTTGCTTGTTGCGGTAGATCCACTTTGTGCCAATGATATTATGCTTGCGAGGATCTGGACGTTTGACTTATTCCCAGACGTTGTTGAGATCGAACTGATGTAATTCTTCTTGCATAGCTTGAATCCATTCAGGCTCCAGAAATGCTTCATCTACCTTAGTGGGCTCTGTGATAGAGACAAAAGCAAAGTGCCCACAAAAGTTAGATAAATGTGAAGCTCTTGAGCGTGTGAGAGGACCTGGTATTCTGATGTCGCTGATGATTTTCTCAATCTGCACTCCTTTTGCAATGCGAGGATGAGCTGGTTGTCGTCGAGGAATTTGATCAGCATTTTCTTCAGCACCATTTTCTTCAACATTTTCTTCAGGTGCATCAGCTCGACGTTCTTCAGGTTCTGGAATGAATTCTTCAGCAGATTCTTCGGTAGGAATGACATCCTCAGTAGCCTTGAATTTGATAGTTTTCTCAGGTGTTGGTTCATCTATAACAGTAGGCAGGTGCTCTCTTTGCGAGATGTTAGTTTCATCGAACCGCACATCTACAGTTTCAACAACCTTGTGAAGAACGTTGTTGAAGACTTTGTAGGTGTGCGAATCCTTTCCGTAACCAAGCATAAACCCTTCATGTGCTTTCGGTGCAAATTTTGAGTTGTGATGAGGATCTCTAATCCAACATTTAGCACCAAAGACTTTGAAATAACTCACATTGGGTTTCTTGTCAGTGAGGAGTTCGTAGGCAGTCTTCTTGAAGAATTTGTGAAGATATAATCTGTTGATGATGTGGCATGCAGTATCAATAGCATCAACCCAGAAACGACGAGATGTTTTGTATTCATCAAGCATAGTGCGAGCCATCTCAGCAAGACTCTTGTTCTTGCGCTCCACGGTGCCATTCTGCTGAGGAGTATAAGGAGCAGATAACTCATGAGTAATACCAAGTTCATCAAGATAGTCATTGAGACCAGAGTTCTTGAACTCAGTTCCATTGTCACTTCTGATATGCTTGATCTTCACACCAAAGTTGGTTGAAGCCCTCGAGGAAAATCGTTTGAAGACTTCCTGCACTTCATGTTTATAAGTAACAATGTGTACCCATGTATATCGACAGTAATCATCAACAATAACAAAGCTGTATTGAGAAGCATCATTTGAAACTGCAGAATAATGATTAGGACCAAAGAGATCCATGTGAAGCAATTCAAATGGTCGAGTAGTAGTCATGATAGTCTTCGCTGGATGCTTGGCCTTGGTCATCTTTCCAACTTCACAGGCACCACACAAGTGACCCTTGAGGAATTTGACATTCTCAATGCCAAAGACATGCTTCTTCTTCGCGAGCGTGTGCAAAGTCCTCATGCCTGCATGACCAAGTCATCGATGCCATATCCAGCCTTCTAAAGCTTTTGCAAGTAGACACACAGCTGGTTGAGGTCCTGTAGAGAAATCAACAATATACAAGTCTCCGCTCCTAAAGCCTTCGAAGACTATGGAGTTGTCAGATTCCATGATCACAGCACAACGATATTTGCCAAAAGCAACAACCATATCCAGATCGTAGAGCATTGAGACAGACATGAGGTTGTATCCTAAGGACTCGACAAGCATGACTTTGTCCATGTGTCGATCCCTAGTGATTACTAAGTTCTCCTTTCACTAGATTTTAATGTTTCATGAACAAGGTCCGGTTTTCACCTTAGGTTCGGTTACATGCATTCTGTTGCACACACTGTTTTTAGATCTATGTTGGTCTATAGGATACATTTATTTTTGTCGGTTGTTTTCTTTTCTGTTATTGTGCTATTTCTTATAACTGGGATCATAACACTTACTCATTTTATATGTAATCTATGGTCACCCGGAAAATACCAAAGGAAGTAGCTTGTCGTCTGAAGAATATCCCAAGCACGGACTGGCAGGACTATGGTTCAACAAGCAAAGCTTCACTAGGGCTAGGTATAACTAACAAGCACATGATGGCTGCATCTTGTTAAAGCATTGATGCAAGAAGTTCCTCCTGAAAACTGGACTTGAGGTTGGTACGGTTGTCCGACTTACATTCGAGACGAATGTTGGCGACAATCTATACATGATAGTTGGCCTCCATGAGCTCTGAGAGGTTCGTACGATCCTAATTGAGGTTGTCTTCAGTTCATTAGTTTTAGTTGTGCTATGTTAGTGTTGGGGAACGTAGTATTTCAAAAAAAAATCCTACGATCACGCAAGATCTATCTAGGAGAAGCATAGAAACGAACGGAGAGAGTGTGTCCACGTACCCTCGTAGACCGAAAGCGGAAGCGTTTAGTAACGCGGTTGATGTAGTTGAACTTCTTCACGATCCAACTGATCCAAGTACCGAGCGTGCGTCACCTCCATGTCCAGCACACGTTCAGCACGATGACATCCCTCGAGCTCTTGATCTAGTTGAGGATGAGGGAGAGTTCCATCAGCACGACGGCGTGGTGACGGTGTTGATGATGTGTTCTGCGCAGGGCTTCGCCTAAGCACTACGACAATATGACCTGAGGTGGAATCTATGGAGGGGGCACCGCACACGGCTAAAAACTGTTAACTTGTGTGTCCTAGGGTGCCCCCTATCCCCGTATATAAAGGAGCAAGGGGGAGGTCGGTCGGCCTCATAGGGCGCGCCCAAGGGGGGCAATCCTACTCCTAGTAGGAGTTGGACCCCCCCCCCCTTTCCTAGTCTAACTTGGAGAATAAGGAAGGATAGGGGAAGGAAAAGGAAGGAGGGGGCGCCACCCCTCCCCCTAGTCCAATTCGGACTAGGCCCATGGGGGGCGCGCAGCCAGCCTTTGGCTGCTCCCTCTCTCTCCCCTAAGGCCCAATAAGGCCCATTACTTCACCGGTGGTTCTGATAACCCTTCCGGTACTCCGATATTTATTCGGTGACCCCCGGAACTTATCTGGTGTCCGAATAACATCGTCTAATATATCATTGTTTCTGTCTCGACTATTTCGAGACTCCTCGTCATGTCTGTGATCTCATCCAGGACTTCGAACAAATTTTGGTCATCAAAAACACATAACTCATAATAAAATCGTCATCGAACGTTAAGTGTGCGGACCCTACGGGTTCAAGAACTATGTAGACACGACTGAGACATATCTCTGGCCAATAACCAATAGCGGGACCTGGATGCTCATATTGGCTCCTACATATTCTACAAAGATCTTTATCTATCAAACCGCATAACAACATACGTTGTTCCCTTTGTCATCTGTATGTTATTTGCCCGAGATTCGACCGTCAGTATCATCATTCCTAGTTCAATCTCGTTACTGGCAAGTCTCTTTACTCGTTCCGTAATACATCATCTCATGACTAACTCATTAGTCATTTGCTTGCACGGCTTATTATGATGTGTATTACCGAGAGGGCCCAGAGATACCTCTCTGACACTTGGAGTGACAAATCCTAATCTTCATCTATGCCAACACCACAAACACTTTCGGAAACACCTATAGAGCATCTTTATAATCACCCAGTTACGTTGTGATGTTTGATATCACACAAGGTGTTCCTTCGGTATTCGGGGGTTGCATAATCTCATAGTCAGAGGAACATGTATAAGTCATGAAGAAAGCAATAGCAATAAAACTAAACGATCATTGTGCTAAGCTAATGGATGGGTCTTGTCCATCACATAATTCTCCTAATGATGTGATCCCGTTGATCAAATGACAACACATGTCTATGGTTAGGAAACACAACTATCTTTGATTAACGAGGTAGTCTAGTAGAGGCATACTAGGGACACTCTGTTTTCTCTATGTATTCACACATATATCAAGTTTCCGGTTAATACAATTCTAGCATGAATAAAATAAATTTATCATGATATATAAGGAAATATAAATAATGATACATCTCCAACGTATCTATAACTTTTGATTGTTCCATGCTATTATTTATGATGTTTTGGATGTTTAATGGGCTTTGTTATACACTTTTATATTATTTTTGGGACTAACCTATTAACCGTAAGGCCTAGTCCAGATTGTTGTTTTTTGCCTATTTCAGGGTTTTACAGAAAAGGAATATCAAACGGAGTCCAAACAGAAGGAAACTCCGGGAGAGATATTTTTGGAGCAAAATACGCACGGGAGACTTGAGAACCACAGAGTAGGGCTGACGTGGCGTCCACGAGGGTGGGGGCGCCCCCCCCCCCCCTACAGGGCGCGCCCCCTGCCTCGTGGGCCTCATGTCTGGCCCCCGATGTCCTCCTTCCTCCTATATATACCTACGTACCCCAAACCCATCAGAAGAGGAAAAAACCTAGTTCCACCGCCGCAACCTTCTGTACCCGTGAGATCCCATCTTGGGGCCTGTTCCGGAGCTTCGGCGGAGGGGGGATCTACCACGAAGTGCTTCTACATCATCATCATCATCGCCTCACCATGAGTTGTGAGTAGTCTACCACAGACCTTCGGGTCCATAGTTAGTACCTAGATGGCTTCTTCTCTCTCTTTGGATCTCAATACCAAGTTCTCCTCGGTCTTTGAGGAGATCTATTCGATGTAATCCCTTTTTGCGATGTGTTTGTCGAGATCCGATGAATTGTGGGTTTATGATCAAGATTATCTATGAGAAATTTTTGGTTTGTTTTCTGAACTCTTTTATGTATGATTATAATATCCTTGCAAGTCTCTTAGAATTATTGGTTTGGTTAGGCCTACTAGATCTATAGTTCTTGCAATGTGAGAAGTGCTTGGCTTTGGGTTCAATCTTGCGGTGTCCTTTCCGAGTGACAGTAGGGGCAGCAAGTCACGTATTGTATTGTTGCCATCGAGGATACAAAGATGGGGTTTATATCATGTTATTTGAGTTTATCCCTCTACATCATGTCATCTTGCTTAAGGCGTTACTCTGTTCGTATGAACTTAACATTTCGGACGTGATGCCTATATATAATGATCATGCCTAGATAGTTTAATAATTATTCGCTTTTCTATCAATTGCTCGACAGTAATTCGTTCACCCATCGTCGAATTATGCTATCATGAGAGAAGCCACTAGAGAAACCTATGGCCCTCAGGTATATTCTCAACATATCAATCTACAATTTACTTTACTTTTCCGTTTTTACTATATGTTCTTATATCCAAAAATACCAAAAATATCAAACTATCATCTCTATCAGATCTGACTTTCGTAAGTGACCGTAAAGTGATTGACAACCCCTTATCGCGTTGGCTGCGAAGTTCTTATTTGTTTGTGCAGGTGTGAGGGACTCGCGCGTGGTCTCCTACTCGATTGATACCTTGGTTCTCAAAAACTAAGGGAAATACTTACGCTACTGTGCTGCATCACCCTTTCCTCTTCGAGGGAATACAACGCAAGTTTGAGAAGTAGCAAGAAGAATTTCGGGTGCCGTTGCTGGGGAGGCTTACGCAAAAGTCGTATACCAAGTACCTATCACAAACCCTTATCCTTCACATTACATTTACTTGCCTCTCGTTTTCCTCTCCCCCACTTCACCCTTGCCGTTTTATTTGCCCTTCTTCTTCCGTGTGTTTACCTTTCGCTTGCCTCTTGTTTGCTTGTCTTGCTATGTGCCCTCAATTAGCTTGCATCTTCGCTTGCTAAAGTATGGATCCTCATCCACTTGCTAATCTCTTTAAGAGATCCAATTATGTTGAACCTATTGCTAGTGAGCTGCGTGCACTAGATTATCTTTATGAGGTTTTGCTTGAAATTCATGAATCTGAAAATTGTGAGGAATTGTTAAAAGAAAAAGTGATTCATGATAGTTCCTTAAATAAAAAGCATGATATTAATGATGTTATTATAAATTCTATTAATGTCAATTGTGTTAATGATATGCAAAACCTCAAGCTTGGGGATGCTAGTTTTGCTATGACTACTACTTGTTGCAATGATCATGATTGGGGTGATTCTTTTTATGATCTTGAAAATTTATTTAAGCCCCATGATGAATATAAGATTGAAAATAGTGTTTGCAATAATATTTAAAGTGGGTTTGTAAGAGTGTCAACTTTAGATCCCACATATTTGTAGAATGTTCAATCTTATGAAATTTTTGATAAAAGTGGGTTTGGAGAGGTCATGACTTTAGTTAATGTTAATCCCACTATTTTGGAATAGTGTCAACTTTGCATGCATGTGGATCGTGTTGAGAATATGTTATGTGATAGCTATTTTGTTGAATTTGATCATGGTCCTACATGCAATTATTATGAGAGAGGGAAATATGGTTGTAGAAATGTCCATGTTACTAAATTACCTCTCGTTATGTTGAGATTGCTATTGTTTCTTTCTCCTTCCTTCCATATGCTAGATCTTGCTTGTCTTGGTAATTTGTTTTCCTATAAGATGCCTATGCATAGGAAGTATGTTAGACTTAGATGTGTTTGTCACATGTTTTATGATGCTCTCTTTGTGCTTCTATCCTTGTCTTTCATGTGAGCATCATTGAATTCTCAAGCCTATCTTAATGGCTATAAAGAATGAGCTTGTTGGGAGGCAACCCAATTTTATTTTCTTTGTTTTTGCTTCAGTTCAGGAATAAATACTGCATCTAGCTTCTGTTTAGATGTGGTTTTGTGTTTTAATTAGTGTTTGTGCCAAGTAGAACCTTTGGGAAGACTTGTGTGAAGTTTATATGATCTTGCTGTAAAAAAACAGAAACGTTAGCGCTGACTAGAATAGTCACCAGCTTTTACTGGAGAGTGCTATTTAGTTGATTCTTTTTGCAGATGATTAATAGAAAAATTCCCCACGTTTACCAATTTATTTCAAAAAAAATTGAGTTACAGAAGTATGCGAAAGTTACAGATTACTACAGATTGTTCTGTTTTTGACAGATTCTATTTTTCGTGTGTTGTTTGCTTATTTTGATGAATCTATGAGTAGTATTGGAGGATATGAATCATAGAGAAGTTGGAATACAGTAGGTTTAACACCAATATAAACAAAGAATGAGCTTATTACAGTACCTTTAAGTGGTGGTTTATTTTCTTATACTAACGGAGCTCACGAGATTTTTGGCTAAGTTTTGTGTTGTGAAGTTTTCAAGTTTTGAGTATTGCTTTGATGGACTACTGAACAAAGAGTGGCAAGAGCCTAAGCTTGGGGATGCCCAAGGCACCCCAAGGTAAAATTCAAGGACAACCAAAATCCTAAGCTTGGGGATGCCCCGGGAAGGCATCCCCTCTTTCGTCTTCCTCTATCGGTAACGATACTCGGTGCTATATTTTTATTCACCACATGATATGTGTTTTACTTGGAGCGTCATGTATCATTTTGAGTCTTTGCTTGTTAGTTTGCCACAATTATCCTTGCTGGACACACCTTTTTGAGAGAGATAAATATGGCCTAGGCTCTATGTGCTTCACTTATATCTTTTGAGTGGAATAGTTTTTGCTCTAGTACTTCACTTATATCTTTTAGAGCATAGTGGTAATTTTATTTTGAAGAAATTGTTGATCTATCATGCTTCACTTATATCCTTTTGGGAGTCTATTAGAGCAGCATGGTAATGTACTTTGGCTATAAAACTAGCCTTAACATGATAGGTATCCAAGATGAATGTAGTAAAAACTTTCATACTAAGCGCATTGAATATGATGAGAAGTTGGATGCTTGATAATTGTTTTGAGATATGAGGATAGTGATATTAGAGTCATGCTAGTGGAGTTATTATGAAATTGAGAAATACTTGTGTTCAAGTTAGTGATTCCCGTAGCATGCACGTAAGGTGAACCGCTATGTGACGAAGTTAGAGCATGGGGTATTTGTAGAGTGCCATCCTTTGTGTGGAGGTCCGGGGCGCGTGATGGTTAACTCCTACCAACCTCCCCCCTAGGAGCATGCGTTGATTTCTTTGTTTTGATGACTCGTAGATTTTTGCAATAAGCATATGAGTACGTATGACTAATGTTGAGTCCATGGATTATACGCACTCTCACCCTTTCACCATTGCTAGCCTCTCTTGTACCGCGCAACTTTCGCCGATACCATACACCCACTATATACCTTCCTCAAAACAGCCACCATATATCTTCCTCAAAACAGCCACCATATGTACCTATCATGGCATTTCCATAGCCATTCCGAGATATATTGCCATGAAACTTTCCACCGTTTCGTTCATATGACACGCGTCATATTGTCATATTGCCATGCATGATCATGTAGTTGACATCGTATTTGTGGCAAATCCACCATGCATAATTTTTCATACATGTCACTCTTGATTCATTGCACATCCCGGTACACTGCCAGAGGCATTCATATAGAGTCATACTTTGTTCTAGTATCGAGTTGTAATATCGAGTTGTAATTCAGGCCAAACAAAAGAAAAGGCCCCTCCAAAAAACGAAAAAAGGGACAATTGCTACCAAGGTTGTTAGAATCGTGATTCTGTTGTATAATTGTACGACTTTACAATCCAAACTAACCCCTCTGATTCTACAATTTCAGTTCATAGAATCTACGTTTTTACGATCCTGATAGTGAAGATTCTACGATTTGTGATCCTGCCATCGGAGATCTGATCCGATTCAGAATCGCGATTCTGACAACCTTGATTGCTACTATCTTTTTCCACACTTGTGCTTCAAAGTAGCACCATGTTCTTCATGATAGAGAGTCTCATGTTTAGGCACTTCCATATACTAGTGGGAATTTTCATTATAGAACTTGGCTTGTATATTCCACCGATGGGCTTCCTCAAATGCCCTAGGTCTTCGTGAGCAAGCAAGTTGGATGCACACCCACTTAGTTTCTTTTGTTGATCTTTCATTCATTTTTGGCTCTAGTGCATCCGTTGCATGGCAATCCCTACTCACTCACATTGATATCTATTGATGGGTATCTACATAGCCCGTTGATACGCCTAGTCGATGTGAGACTATCTCCCTCCTTTTTGTCTTCTCCTCAACCACCATTCTATTCCACCCATAGTGTTATATCCATGGCTCACGCTCATGTATTGCGTGAAAGTTGAAAGGTTTGAAAGAATAGAGTATGAAAACAAGTGCTTGGCTGAAACTGGGGTTGTGCATGCTATGAATATTTTGTGTGATGAAGAGGGAGCATAGCCAGACTATATAATTTTGTAGGGATAACTTTCTTTAGCCATAGTATTTTGGGAAGACATGATTGCTTTGTTAGTATGGTTGAAGTATTATTATTTATTATGTCAATATAGAATTTTGTCTTGAATCTTTGAGATCTGAACATTCATGCCACAATAAAGAGAACTACATTGAAAATTATGTTGGTTAGCATTCCACATCAAAAGTTCTGTTTTTATCATTTACCTACTCGAGGACGAGCAGGAATTAAGCTTGGGGATGCTTGATACGTCTCCAACGTATCTATAATTTTTTATTATTCCATGCTATTATTTATGATGTTTTGGATGTTTAATGGGCTTTGTTATGCACTTTTATATTATATTTGGGACTAACCTATTAACCCAAAGGCCCAATCCAGATTGCTGTTTTTTGCCTATTTCAGGGTTTTACAGAAAAGGAATATAAAACGGAGTCCAAACAGAATGAAACTTCGGGAGAGATATTTTTGGAGCAAAATACGCACTGGAGACTTGAGAACCACGGAGTAGGGCTCACGTGGCATCCACGAGGGTGGGAGGCGCCCCCCCCTACAGGGCGCGCCCCCTGCCTCGTGGGCCCCATGTCTAGTCCCCGGTGTCCTCCTTCCTCCTATATATACCTACGTACCCCGAAACCATCAGAAGAGGAAAAAAACCTAGTTCCACCGCCGCAACCTTCTGTACCCGTGAGATCCCATCTTGGGGCCTGTTCCACAGCTTCGCCGGAGGGGGGGTCTACCATGGAGTGCTTCTACATCATCATCATCACCTCACCATGAGTTGTGAGTAGTCTACCACGGACCTTCGGGTCCATAGTTAGTACCTAGATGGCTTCTTCTCTCTCTTTGGATCTCAATACTAAGCTCTCCTCGGTCTTCGAGGAGATCTATTCGATGTAATCTCTTTTTGCGGTGTGTTTGTCGAGATCCGATGAATTGTGGGTTTATGATCAAGAATATCTATGAAAAATATTTGGTTCTTTTCTTAACTCTTTTATGTATGATTATAATATCCTTGCAAGTCTCTTCGAATTATTGGTTTGGTTTGGCCTGCTAGATCTATAGTTCTTGCAATTGGAGAAGTGCTTGGCTTTGGGTTCAATCTTGTGGTGTCCTTTCCCAGTGACGGTAGGGGCAGCAAGGCACGTATTGTATTGTTGCCATCGAGGATAAAAAGATGGGGTTTATATCATGTTATTTGAGTTTATCCCTCTACATCATGTCATCTTGATTTACTCTGTTTGTATGAACTTAATACTCTAGGTGCATGGTGGATAGCGGTCGATGTGTGGAGTTATAGTAGTAGATGCAGAATTGTTTCGGTCTACTTGTTTCGGACATGATGCCTATATATAATGATCATGCCTAGATAGTTTCATAATTATTATCTTTTCTATCAATTGCTCAACAGTAATCCGTTCACCCACCGTAGAATCATGCTATCATGAGAGAAGCCACTAGAGAAACCTATGGCCCCGGGGTCTATTCTCAACATATCAATCTGCAATCTACTTTACTTTTATGTTTTTACTTTCTATTCTTATATCCAAAAATACCAAAAATATCAATCTATCATATCTATCAGATCTCACTTTCGTAAGTGACCTTAAAGGGATTGACAACCCCTTATCGCGTTGGCTGCGAAGTTCTTATTTGTTTGTGCAGGTGCGAGGGTGATGTCTACACACGTTTCTACTCGTGTAGACTATGTTGGGCCTCCAAGCGCAGAGGTTTGTAGGACAGCAGCAATTTCCCTCAAGTGGATGACCTAAGGTTTATCGAACTCAGGGAAGTAGAGGTTGAAGATGGTCTCTCTCAAGCAACCCTGCAACTAAAATACAAGAAATCTCTTGTGTCCCCAACACACCTAATACACTTTTCAGATGTAAAGGTGCGCTAGTTCGGCGAAGAGATGTTAAATGGCAAGTGATATGGATGGCAAAATAAAGTAATATAAATCTGTAATAAAAAGTGCAGCAAGCAAACAAGTGGTAAACGTGAGCACAAATGGTATTGCAATGGTGGAAACAAGGCCTAGGGATCATACTTTCACTAGTGGCAACTCCCAACAACATTAACATAATCGAATCACATGATATTTTCCATAAAACATGCAATGGAGACGCACCCGGAGGTCATTCCTTCGTGGTCAAGAGAGGACGAGAATTATGTAGGGCTACAAAAGCACACCTCAAAGTTCGTAGTTCTCAATCTAAGGATTTCCCAATGTCACCGCGGCCATCCAAAGAGAGTCCCACAATCACCACAACATATCTAAAGGATAGTCAAAGACAAGCACCAAGAGACTCTCAATCTTCAATCAACACACAAGAGAGGAAATCACTCATGAAAATATTTTTCTAATCCATGTCCAATAGACCGCTGTCACCTTGGTCTCGGGGATTATACTAGATAAAGACAAGTGAGTACATCAATCCAATACATAGAGGAAGGGGAAACATCATGGGATCACCCTAGATTAACATATCCTATGATCACAACGAAGATCACATCATGGGAGAGAGAGATAACCACATAGCTACACGTACGAGCCCTCGGCCCCGGAGAAGACTACTCACACATCGACATGGTGAGGAGGAGGTTGATGATGGTGTTGATGGAGAGGTGCAGCCCCGCGAGGAGGAGATGGCCGGCGGCAGCCACGGAGGCGGCGGCGGCGGCCCTTGGGGGCGCGGCGGCGGCGGCGGCCCTAGGGGGCGGCGCCGGCCCTTGGGCGGCGGCGGCCCTAGGGGGCAGCGGCTCCTTGGCCCCCCTTCTTCCTTGTGGATGGTGCTGCAATGGTGCTGGTCCTCCCCTCCAAGACGGCGGCTCGGGAGGAGGAAAATTCGTGGCCCTTGGTGACCTAGGTTTCCTCTCTTTATATAGACTCTCGGATTCCCGTCATCAGATTTTGGGCCTCAGTAAAACGGGCTTTACTTGGCCGTCCGGACTCCTATTTGGACGAATTTTATATCCAGAAGCATCGCCTCGAAATTTACCACAACTTTCGCAACTAGACTTTTTCCGTTTGACGTCGTCTTCGGGCCAGAACGTGACCATCTTTAAAAAACGTTCTCAGACAGATTTCAGGAAAGTCAGAGTCCTACTCCAATACGACTCCTTTTGCGTTTTTGTCAATTTCCAAGTAATTCCTACACAATAAAGTGTAAAACAAGAACATTGTGCACTTTTGCAACCATTAGTAGGTTAGTCCAAATATGATCAAAAGTGTATGGAAGTGCATAAATATTATATCAATATCACACAAAAAAGGCATGGAGCAAGCAGAAATTATAGATACGTTTTGGACGTATCAACATCCCCAAGCTTAATTCCTGCTCGTCCTCGAGTAGGTAAATGATAACAAGCATAATTTCTGTGGTGACATGCTATTAACCATATAAGGACTTTTCACAGTCACATGACAAGTGCTTACTGAGACAATGAGTCTATAGTAATTAAGTTGCCTCATGAGAGTATCACAAAGAACTGAAAGTTTAACAATATGATACTGAAACACTCAATAGATTTGTAATGAGCATGGTGTGCAAATATGACAAAGTGACATCTCGCTTGCCCCCTTTAGTGAAGCAAAACATAAATGCAGGGGCACCTCCAAGGTTTAAGTGACGACTAGATACAATGATTTCAGAATAAAGATATCATAATAATGCAAAAGACAATGGTACTTTGGGACAATGCACATTACACTCAGAATGACAATCATGCTCTCAATAGTTGGTGCTTTAAAGAAGGTGGAGACTCTCGAACCGTGGCTTTTGTTGGGAAGGTTGAAAACCCGTGGTCGGAAACAAAAACTAAACATGTACCAGAGCTCTTGGTTTTAAAAACAGAGGTAATAATTATTATTATTTAGATTATGCATGTTCTGTCAACGAATGCTAGCAGACAACTCAATCACTTCTTGAGATGGACAAGTTTCGAGGAACGGCTCCCGAATGAGGACGATCACATCCTCTTAATCTCCTTTGTTTATCACTGCCAAAGTTTTCTGATTTCTCATGAACAAAGCGTGAAGGAGGATTTGTTTGTTATATTATTTTTGAGCCGGGCGCACTCAATGCCAGTTCCTTCTCGTATTATGGGTTTGCACATTATACATGCAATCCCGGGGTGAAGCTTGTCCAACTTAAAAAGATCATGAATTAACTACTAATTCCTCATGAACTTAAAACAGAGGCACAAAATAGGAATGCTTTTTCTTTGAAAAATTTCGAGATGGCACATGCAAGTCTCCATTAGGAATGGCAGGTAAATACCATGTAGGAAGGTATGGTGGACTCATATGGCATAACTGGTTTAAAAGAATTTGGATGCACAAGCAGTCAGTCCGCTTAGTACAGGTGGAAGTTAGCAAAAGACTGGGAGCGACCAACTAAGAGAGCAATGACGGTCATAATCATGCAGAGCGACAAAGCAACATTGAATCAGGCATGGAAGTTATATCGCTACTCAGAAACAAAAGATCATCAAGGCTTGACAGACTTTCTTTACAATCTTAAATATGCGTGAGCATACGCCAAGTCAATCAAAATAAATTCTTGGAGGAAGATATTACTAAACCATACCACATCATAGGCAAACAAATCATGTTGGTATTCCAATAACACATTGGGAACCCCCCAGCTATTTGAGACTAACCATAAGAAAACATGAACTACTAAGCGCCATTATGCACGTAGCATCTTTATCATAGACATATCAACCAATGCAACGGAAGCAAACTCTCTTAATAAGATAAGCATGATAACTAAAGAGAGTTCAAGCAACCAACTAAACAAAAGCTCTTTAAAAAGATAAGCATGAAAACTAAGAGCTAAGCAGGATAGTAGCTATTGAAAGACAAATAACACACACAGCAAAGATAAACATTAAAATTCTATGTCATGTTCTAGGTAGAAGTGGAGCGTGTTTCTCTCCCACATAAAGAAAGCTGAGTTCCGACTCGTTATGAAAAGCTAAGGAAAACTAAAAAGGGAACTAAAAGCAAGACACTCCAAGCATAGCACATAACACATGAAGTGATAAAAATATAGTGGAACGAAAGACGAACTGATAATGTTGATGGAGAAGGGGATGCACGGGGGCATCCCCAAGCTTAGACGCTTGAGTCTCCTTGAATATTTCTTGGGGGTGCATGGGGGCATCCCCAAGCTTGAGCGTTTGACACTCCTGAATCTTTTTATCATCTTCCCTCGCACACTTGAAAACTCCCTTCATACATAACTCATCATAATCTGATTAGCGAGGTTAGTACCCATAATAAAATAATTGTTCCTTGCTGGAAATAAAGATATTCTTGAAGGTCTACTGTTTCTCAAGATTGCCAAAAGGTTTTTGCAAAGAAAAAACAAGCTCTAGGTTCGCAAAATGAAGGAAAGGCAAAACAGGACAGAATCTGTGAAAAACAGAACAGCAGGTAGTAAATGATTTTTTCGGGGCACTTCTGCAACTCTAATCAAAAAACTCAGAGCAGACGCGCGAAAGACAATTATATAGAGCACGCTGTCGAAACAATTCAGACCAAAAAGATGATCTGGTGATTTTATACGAATTTTTCTATCCAAGGACAGAATCTGTTTCCTGGACAGCACGTCACAACTTTTGAACTTTCTTGCAATCGGAGGCTAAACTTGGCACAAAGCTGAAGAATAAAGATACAATGATGTTGCTACAGTAGTAACAAACATCAAGACCACTAAAAACTGAAAGAACAAACTGAAAAAAAGGATAACAAGGGTTGTCTCCCTAGAGCTCTTTCTTTATAGCCATAAAGATAGGCTTAAGACTTTAATGATGCTCTCGTAGGAATAAGAGTTGAAGAACAAAAGAGAGCATCAAGAAGCAAATACCAAATACATTTAAGCCTAACATGCTTCCTATGCATAGGAATATTGCAATAGAATAATTCATTAAAGCACAAAGCAACTAGCATAGGAAGGCAAAACAAGCATAACTTCAAAATATTCACCATAAAGAGAGGAAACTTCTTATTATTAAGATATTTAGAACCAAGTCTCCCTCTCTCATTATAAATTTCAGTGGCATCATGGATGAACTCAACAATATAAGCATCACATAAAGCATTGTTACCATGATCCACATGCAAAAAGGTACTCTTACTCTCCACATAAGCATAATCTTTCTCATTGGTAATAGTGGGAGTAGGACTATCATAAACCACTAGAACACTATAGATTAACTATGTAGTAGGAGGGTGGTGTTCAACAAGGGAGTAATTCCCTCCATGATTATGACAAGTTTCAAAAGGATAATTTCTCCTTATGTCATAGGTACCTTTATAATCACTATAGGTTGGAGTTATAACATCATCATGGTAGAGAAGAGCATTATCATTGCTAGCAACTATATTTGTAAACATGTTGTCTTTATTCTTACTAGCAAAAGAATTATCAATTATCACATCACTAGTGGGTAAAGGATTTGCAATCCTATCATCCCCAAGCTTAGAGCTTCCCATATCATCACTTTCAGAGTTGGTACCAAAAAGATTTTCAAGATCATAAGTAGCATTATCATCATTTTCCCAATCACAATAAGTAACATGCATATCATAATCAAAATCATCTTCAATAGTACCTACGGACGTATCATCAAGATGATAATTAAGGCAATAAACTTCACCTTCTTCTTTAAACTTACAACCGTTAGGATAAAAGTTGATGGGAGGAATATGCTCAGGCCAGGTTGATACCCATTCTTCTTCTTTCTTGCTCCTCTTCCTCCTCCTCTTCTTTTTCTTCTTCTTAACCTTAGGAGGGAGTGGTTGGAGATGAAGCTTCTCCACATATCCTGGTTTATCATTAGAAACAATAGGGGAAACTTGGGAGAAACTCTCCTTTTTATTAGTAGAAATATAAGAGACATTTTTATACTTTGGTAAAGTTCCCTCCTTTCTAATCTTAGTTATGTAATCATTTTCATGGCAATTAACAACACAATAGAGATGGCAATTTTGCAAAGTGTCTTTTATTCCTATGGCATTAACATCTAGCCAAGAAGTCTTTTCTGATAACTCTTCACACATCAAAAATAACATAAGCTCATCATAAAGATCAGAGGTGATCATGTTATCACACAACCGGTTAACAGTTATGTTTTGAAAGTTCATGCATTGAAAATTAAAGTGACCCTCTATACGGCAAAGTTCACAAGTAAAAGGATAAAGGTCACATAATTCTCTAGCAATTTCATTTAAATCTCTGACCCAAGTGATTGTTCTTTCATGCTTATGTTGCTTACAATACTTCTCTTCTTCAATCATAGGCCTTTCACAAGGTCTATCCACTCCACAAAAATTAACATGCTTATATAAAACTTCATTTTTAGGAATTGGATCATGCATGTTGCAATCATCATGAACAATTTCATTTTCTTTGCAAGTCTCTTTAAAAGGTTTATGATACTTGATCCAATCCTCCTTAGGCATATTAAGATGTGAAGCAAAAGATTTGAGGAAATCAACAAGGAGTTGAGAATCAAGTCCAAACTTAGCACTAAACTTATTAAAACTTGTAGTTCAACAAAGGACTTAATGCAATCATACTCATAAATTATACCAGACTCTTTACCTTTGTCGATCTCCCAATCTTCAGTGTTGCGTTGAATTCTTTCAAGGAGTTCCCATTTAGCATCATTCTTTTCGTTTGTGAAAGAACCCATAGAGGAAGCATCGAGCAAATCTTTATCCTGTCGAGAGAGCCTCGCATAGAAATTAGTAATAATCAGATCTTTGGGGAGCCCATGGTTAGGACTTTTTAGCATTAACGTTTTCAGTCTCCCCCAAGCTTGAGCTATGCTTTCTTCGTCATGAGGATAAAAATTATAAACATAATTCCTATTCTCATGAACTTCATGAAGAGGATAAAACTTGGAGTAAAAAAGAGACTGGATCTCTTCCCACTCCAGCAGGTGAGAGTCATTTAGTAGCCTATACCATTCTGAAGCTTTATCTATAAGTGATACGGCGAACAATTTCCTCATGAAAAACTCCCTTGATACACCTGCAAGCTTAAATAATGAACATAATTGTGACAGATATAGCAAGTGTTCACCGGGATGTCTGTCTCCTGCATAACGATTAGCCAAAACATAATCGATAATACTAGCTGGTATTTTATAGGGCACAATTTCAGTAGGGGGAGGAGCAACCACCACAGGTGTGGGGCGTCTTCCCGCAAGCAACGATCCAATAGCACGGTTTTCCATAAACATAACTAGTGAAACTAAAAACAAGAAACAAAAAGATGTAATTGCAAGATCTAAAGATATACCTTCAAGCGCTCACCTCCCCAGCAACGGCGCCAGAAATAGCTTGATGTCTACACACGCTTCTACTCTTGTAGAATATGTTGGGCCTCCAAGCGCAGAGGTTTGTAGGACAGCAGCAATTTCCCTCAAGTGGATGACCTAAGGTTTATCGAACTCAGGGAAGTAGAGGTTGAAGATGGTCTCTCTCAAGCAACCCTGCAACTAAAATACAAGAAGTCTCTTGTGTCCCCAACACACCTAATACACTTTTCAGATGTATAGGTGCACTAGTTCGGCGAAGAGATGTTAAATGGCAAGTGATATGGATGGCAAAATAAAGTAATATAAATCTGTAATAAAAAGTGCAGCAAGCAAACAAGTGGTAAACGTGAGCACAAATGGTATTGCAATGGTGGAAACAAGGCCTAGGGATCATACTTTCACTAGTGGCAACTCCCAACAACATTAACATAATCGAATCACATAATATTTCCCATAAAACATGCAATGGAGACGCACCCGGAGGTCATTCCTTCGTGGTCAAGAGAGGACGAGAATTATGTAGGGCTACAAAAGCACACCTCAAAGTTCGTAGTTCTCAATCTAAGGATTTCCCAATGTCACCGCGGCCATCCAAAGAGAGTCCCACAATCACCACAACATATCTAAAGGATAGTCAAAGACAAGCACCAAGAGACTCTCAATCTTCAATCAACACACAAGAGAGGAAATCACTCATGAAAATATTTTTCTAATCCATGTCCAATAGACCGCTGTCACCTTGGTCTCGGGGATTATACTAGATAAAGAAAAGTGAGTACATCAATCCAATACATAGAGGAAGGGGAAACATCATGGGATCACCCTAGATTAACATAGCCTATGATCACAACGAAGATCACATCATGGGAGAGAGAGATAACCACATAGCTACACGTACGAGCCCTCGGCCCCGGAGAAGACTACTCACACATCGACATGGTGAGGAGGAGGTTGATGATGGTGTTGATGGAGAGGTGCAGCCCCGCGAGGAGGAGATGGCCGGCGGCAGCCACTGAGGCGGCGGCGGCGGCCCTTGGGGGCGCGGCGGCGGCGGCGGCCCTAGGGGGCGGCGGCGGCCCTCGGGGCGGCGGCGGCCCTAGGGGGCAGCGGCTCCTTGGCCCCCCTTCTTCCTTGTGGATGGTGCTGCAATGATGCTGGTCCTCCCCTCCAAGACGGCGGCTCGGGAGGAGGAAAATTCGTGGCCCTTGGTGACCTAGGTTTCCTCTCTTTATATAGACTCTCGGATTCCCGTCATCAGATTTTGGGCCTCAGTAAAACGGGCTTTACTCGGCCGTCCGGACTCCGATTTGGACGAATTTTATATCCAGAAGCATCGCCTCAAAATTCCCCACAACTTTCGCAACTAGACTTTTTTTGTTTGACGTATCCTTAGGGCAGGAACGTGACCATCTTTAAAAAACGTTCTCAGACAGATTTCAGGAAAGTCAGAGTCCTACTCCAATACGACTCCTTTTGCGTTTTTGTCAATTTCCAAGTAATTCCTACACAATAAAGTGTAAAACAAGAACATTGTGCACTTTTGCAACCATTAGTAGGTTAGTCCAAATATGATCAAAAGTGTATGGAAGTGCATAAATATTATAGCAATATCACACAAAAAAGGCATGGAGCAAGCAGAAATTATAGATACGTTTTGGACGTATCAGAGGGACTCGGGCGTGGTCTCCTACTGGATTGATACCTTGGTTCTCAAAAACTGAGGGAAATACTTACGCTACTGTGTTGCATCACCCTTTCCTCTTCGAGGGAAATGCAAGCTCGAGAAGTAGCAAATAACAACTTTATTATTTCACACATAGATCAAGTTTTATTGTTACTATATGCATGCTATTTTAATTCTCGTAGCTAGCATGTCCATTGACAAATTACCTTGATCCGCTTGTCGCCTATTCTTTTGACACCTGAGTATAATTATAGTATTCTGGTAGAGTAGAAATGCTTATCCATGCTTATCACCCAATAGGTCCTTTGTTGAATGACCTTTGAGTCATTGACACTTGAAACTTATTGCTGAGCTAGGCCGGTTGGCCCTTGTTGATCTCCTCTACTCTCTTCTACTCCGGGTGAAACTTACCCTCTGAATACTGGCGCGGGCGACGGCTGAATCAAGGATTGAAGGAGCGATTGGCCGCCCTTTACGAAATGAAGGGGGGCAATCAGTCGTCCGTGACGCATAAGGCCTAATAAGTCTTGGATTTGAAGATTGTGATAACAGTATAGCCACATGCTATATGGGAACTGGCTTGGTCAAGTAAGCTAGTCAGCCTTATGTGTCGATGTCGCCATACTGCAGATGGGATAGCTGCCCTGCGGGGAGTATCCTCGGCACGGACGGGGGGGCGGTTTGAGGACGTACTATCAGTTCCGTGCGCCAGACCCGGTGGGCATGTCACATCTTTGGGGGATCTAGTCCAAAGACCTCGTCACAATCCCCCTGCCGGTACACCAAATGGAGTACTATACCAGCGGCCACTGGTGGCAACAAGTCGGGATTGTGTCGTGTGGGTAAAGTGTACAACCTCTGCAGATTGTAAAACTATTCGAATAGTCGTGTCCACGGTCATGGATAACACATGAATCTTTCTTGACATACAGTACATGTCTTGGTTATTCCCTCTTTCCCCTATTCTTGGAACCTATGAATAGTGTGAGTTGATCGAGGATCCTCACTTTGATGAAAGTTATTCTGGAGATAAAACATGTTTTCATCTAAAACTGCTATTATCCAACTGCTATAAGTTTTTCAAACAAAATTAGCTTTTATGCAAATGAGCCATACAACCATCCTTTGAAGCCACATGTAGCTATTAGGTCCTTCCCCGTGGGAGGCATGTTGAGTACGTAATGTACTCATGGCAATAATTTTGTTGACAACAGAGTTCCATGAAGACGAAGGTGGTGACTACGACAACTATGGCGATCCGTAGGAGTGAGGTCACATGGACTACATCGACTGCCTGTGGCTGAGATGGAGTCGCTACGCATTGTACTTTCCGCTATTTTCTGATTGTAAATGTCATGAGACAATTTTCTAGGTATGTCTTGTGACAAATATACTACTTGTAATGCTTTTACGCATTCTGCAATGATATCATTCCACTGTGTTGTCAACAATGATCCTGGGGTTGACAATTAAACACAGGAGGATCTGGAAGATAATTCCAGGTTCTCACAGAAGTGGTATCAGAGCCGATGTCGACCTAGTTGTGTGGCCTTAGATAGAATGGAAAGCCTTAGGACTATTTTCAAAATAAAACTATTTTGAAAAGAATCATTCTCGTAGTCTTCTCCTTCACTATTGCTCTACTTGTCTCATCTTATTCAATTGAAATTTAAACTCTACTTCTCTACCATCTTCTTTGTAGTATGTGAATCCCTTTTCCCTGCCCTTGGTGATGAAAAGTCAGAAGCTTCACAAGATGTGCCAAGAATTTCAAGATAACTTCAACCCATGAAGCTCGGAGTAGCAACATTTTCCCAAAAGAAGACACCACGAGACATCAAGAACTCAACAACCGCTAATCATGCTTCAGCCATCAATGTTGATGATTTGCCCCACGGTTTATTCTGACCATCCATATAGGATTAGGTTGGTTAACACCCTTGTAGTGATAGAATTCATAGCATGTAGACGCAAAACATTTCTTGTGTGAGTAATGTCTGCATATTTTTGGCGTTTTCCTATGCAGTCATACTAAAACCCTATTTTCCAAAATGAGTTTCTTTTGAGTTTTATTTGGATATCTTCATGGCTATCTTAGTGTTATCTTTGTTTATCTTTTGGGGTATCTCCGCCTTATGTAGGATTCTTTTACTCCTCTTATGCTCTTTCCCTCTTCTCTATAAACCCTGGAGGACACTTTGAGAGGAAGTTGTAAAATCATCCTTCGAGATCTATCATAAATGCAAACCCCGTGGAAACCTCTTTTAAGGGGGATACTAAACGGTGATTCATGGCAAGATCGAAGATTTGAATACCTTCATTTGCAAAGAATATGAAGAATTGAAGACCTTCACTCAACCTACTGTAAGTTCAACCTGAAGGAAGGATCAATTAGTCTATCCGCACAAAAGCTTGACCTACAGAAGACGGCAATACCAAAGAATGTTCAAGCACTCGAAGATGCTATCAGGTTACCAACGAAGGACTGCTTCCAAGCCTTGGGAAAGCTGGAGACAGTATCAATAATCGTAGTATGTCTAATCAAGACCTAGTGCCACCTATCATCGAGTACAGAATCAACCGTGATTCCACAAGTTTCTAAGAAGAACTGTGTCGAGGACAAACCTAACCTAAACCCATTCTCTTTAGTCAGCCTGAATCTCGGGGACGAGATTTCCTTTAAGGGGGGTAGATTTGTAACATCCCAATTCTCGGAATGTTCAAGAAAAAGTTTTCCAAAAATCAGGGTGAGAAAATTTCATTTGTTTTATTTGATCACAAAGCTTAAATTCGAAATTTATATTCAGAGGATTTAATTTGAACTAATGTGAACCTAAATTAAAATTTGAATTTACTTCTTTCTTTTAGTCGGGCTTTATTTTCTCTTCTTTGGCATTTTTAAATATGCACCTTTGAATTTACTTTGGTTTTCTGAAATCCATTTCATATTCCATTTCTAAATTTTCGTAAGAGGAAGATCAAGTTATTTTTCCTCTCTCAAACTATAAGTCGAGCTCTACGCCTATCTTCTTTTTTTTTCATGGGCGCAACCCAACTACTCTCCTCTGTTTTGTTTGTTCGTCAACCGAATGGGCTAAGTCCATTTCTCTCTCTCTCTCTCTCTCTCTCTCTCTCTCTCTCTCTCTTCCCACTTGGGCCGAATGAACTGGCCCATATCTCCTATAGCTGGCGAACGCCTCATTTCCTTCCTCTTTTCTCTGTACGTTCTCAACCTACAGAATAGAGGAGAACAATCACACACATATTAAGAGAAACAGCCACCACCTATAATTACAGAAAGGAAACTGCTCCACCCTCCTTTAATTCCCTCTCCAGTTACCTATCTTCTAGCACCAGGCCCCAAGCGCTTCCTCTCCTCGTCCACTCACATCGTACACTTAAAAGAGAAGAAGAAATGTACATGAGAGAAACAGCCCCTTCTCTAGTTTTCTTAACTCCCCACCGTTTCCAAATCCACACTTATACGTGCGCCCCAACCTCCTCTTCCATTCCTGCAGCAACTCCTTCCTTATTCCTTCATCTCTGTCTCCAGAAACTCTCTCCAAAGAATGATGCACCATGGACGCCGGTGCTCCATCCCGTTGATGTAGGCCATCCCCGTCCATACCCTTGCGCCAGAAGATTCTCGTCCACGCCATGAATTCATTCAGGGAAGAAGAAGTTTGTTCCGTCGACCGTACGCTAAGAATTCTGCATGTACGTCCACACTGTTCGTTGAGTTCATCGCGCTGTTTCGTCAAGTTCAGTGAGCTCTTGTCCAATTCCATTCGCAGGCTCACTTCCCTATACCCTGTCCATCTGTTAGGCATCATTTTAGGGCATATTTCTTTAGTTGACCACGTGCGTTCAAAATAGGAGGCAATTAGGTGGCATCGGCATGTTCCCATAGTGTTTGTTCCTCGGATGACTTCATGCGAATGTATCAAATGCTCCCTATGACAATAGGAACCTATTGGTGGAACTAGTTTGCTAGATTGGTAACTCAGTTTTTAGAATGTATTTTATCCAGTTGTTCTTTTAATCAGAATGATAAATTTTAATATAGTTTTGTACGGTTTCATGTGTTAATTTCCTGCATCATATCGTAGTGTGATATGCGTTTGCATTAGGTCTTGTGAATTATCACATGGGTAGTAGTTCACTCGTGAACTTTTTTTTTAATATTTTATCATTCATATATTCGTGATATGTTAGGAGTTCTTGCTAATCATCTTATATTACTAGAACAATGATGACGAGCGTTGTTGCGCCCGTCCATTTTCTAATGCAGCGATCGTAATTGGTGGCATGAAATAAGTCAACTAAGTTTCTTGAAATTTAAAGTCAGACAACAGCTACCAACACTGGTAATTATTGAAAACATTGTAATTCATAGATCTTTGTCTAAAAAGACACGTGAACATTTCAACATTCTTTCGCCAAAGTCATTGTTCAACATTCTTTTGCATATAAAAAAACATCAGTTCTCTCTCTTGTAAAGTTCATGCCTCATACGATGCAAGTATAGCAATCTATTTCCAATTCTAAACCAAGCACAAAGCATACCATACAAAATTACGTGGCAACCGGGTAGAATGTTGCACTAATCTTTAAATTATATTATTCCAAAAGATAGCTCATATTCCACGTATCCACAATTTCATGGAAGGTGTAAGACAAAAAAAATATCCGTTGACAAAAAGCATTAATGGGAATCCATGCATTCCGCTCCTCTATCACTTGTTGCATTGATCTTCAAAGCATTCTAGTTTGCCCACCCACATAAAATAAGATATTGCCTGAGCGTCTATCTTTAGCTGGCCAGATATTGTTTCCTCTACCACCATGGAGCTTGAGGCATGATTATGAAATATCAAGAAACACCTACACCAGAAGCAGTAGCAAAGTTTACTTCAATGCCACCCAGGATACCAAAAAAGTATAGTAGATAAAGGAAACATGAAAATTGTGTACTTTGGTTGATAGTCTTCATATCTGTAAATTATCATCTTTCCATTTCTTGAGGGGATTATTCCAGTTGATTCACATGATTTCGTATTAGAGGACCTATAGATCAGTAAGTGACAAAATTGTAAGTGTAACCTGTAGTTGCCTTGAGCAATTGAAACTGGACTTATGCTTAAATGAAGGTTTGAAATTTGATTTATATTAGGTGCATTCTCCATAAGCTTAGGGGTGTGTTTAACTGTTTATTAAGCAGCAAAATAGGTGGAAAATTTTCATTATATCTATCTCGAAGTCATAGATCCATAACAGAAAATTGTCACTGAAATATACTCAAATCAAGCATAGTAGAAGAACATAAATTGGTATGTTTATTCAGGTGGAGGTACTTCTCCCCCGGTGATTCTAACTTTTTTAGTATATTTAGTATTAACTTGATTGGATACATCACCATGACAATTTTCAGTTTAAGATGATGCATAGACTTTTATATCGAACTGAAACCACCCTTTTAAACATATTTTTTGACAATGCGCGGTTTTTATACTTACCGATTATAGCTTCGTAGGCTTTGTGTGCTTCCAATTATTCTTGTAGAAGACATTTTTGAAGATCGTCTGACAGGCAAATTATACTATCATCAAGACGTATCTAAGCATAGTATGAGTTAGATGAATAGAAACTAAGGCATACAAGCATCTGCATTGTACAGGATTAGCAATTCGCATTTACTTATCGTGAAATTAATTAATTGACTCGACTCATCCAGCCGTTTACCACCTGATGGCAAAGTAAAGCATACAATCAAAGAAGGAATAAAATATTACTTACCAAAAAGAGCTTGTTGAATCGAATTCATGAGATCTGCTCTAATTGCATCAAGGATATAAGGCCTAATCTAATGCACTACCACGTAACTTTTGATTTAACTTCAGGAGCTTAAGCAAACATGCTGCAAAAAGTGTCTGGAGGTTCCACCTTTTGTTGTCCTTCAAAATGATTTACCTCTAGGATAAATTTCAAGAATCGCAAAAAATGTTTTGTAAACCTATGCATCGATACATAAAAGAGAGAAAATCTAACTGTTCTGGAGGGCAGCCCAATTAACAAGGTAAAATGATCTTACCATGTGGGAGCCGTCAACATGGAGGGGTTATCGAGGAGGATCTCAGAACTGAGCTGGGAGCTTAGGCACAACTTTTCCCAGTAAAAAAATCCTCTGCCTTAAGCGGAATCTGGATCTGCTATATTCTGGTGCATATCCATGTTAAGTATTCTGGAGCACGGCCATGCTTATCTCACTGCTAAGAGAAGTCGGGCAATGTCAACCTGGAAACATAGGATAGAGTGAAACAAAATAACCTGACATATTAAAGATATGTTGAAAAGAAAGAACATGCAAATCAACAAGGAAAAATCCAACACCAAAAGACTATCACTTCCTTTCTCGTCATGCAAGAAAACATTTGAGAACAGGAAAGAACATACAAATGCAAACTATTATATGCCCCAACTGCATTGGGTGATTTTTCTCCTAGTCCTCCACACTATATTATTAAGCTTGCACAACCTCTCTGCAATCTATAAAAACATTGGATGTTCATTCTTACCATGCGTAGTAGTTGATTGGTGTATTGGATTATTATTGATCGTACATGCTTGTCAGGTGTTACTATTTTAATTAGATTTGGAGCATTGATAGGTAATCATATTGTTATCATTTAAATAATGCTTAGTACTGTTTATTGTGCTATGTTGAGAATGCGTAAAGATTTTTCGTGAACTGTCTTCATGCTTACAACTTTGTAGAATGATTCTAAGATTTGTTTTATTTCTTTAATTATTAAATACTTCATGTTTTAATAATTTTCATATTTATTTATCATGAAGATATCTTACATATGGTTTACTTATTCATTATTATTCATGTCACATGTTTGCTTTATTGTTTGAAAATCATGCCATATCTATGATAGATGCTTGTATATATTTAATATATATTGTCACATATTTTTCTTCATGCTAGATGTCGAATGTAATACTTTGTCGTTCGAGAACAAACACATTGTAATTACTTGATGTGTACCATTTTATTGCCTAGCCGTTCCTATTATTTTGTAGATGTTATTATCCAGGATTCAATTGATGGTTGCTTTATGTCATGGCTTAGAGTTGTATTGCTAGATAGAATTTATTTTTATGGGATATAACCTTGTTTGTTACCTTTTGTAATTGTTTGGTGTGTGTTTATTTATCTTAGTTTATTTCCATGCCATGTAAACAATTGCTTCAAATAGAATGCTTGACTGATTGTCTCATACCATGTGTTATAGCATTGCTAGTATGGACTACCGTGTGATTGCACGTATGGTTAGCTTTCATTGAGATGATTCACATGATACTAGTTTGTTGATCCCATACTTTCTTTTATTAAATAACTTCTCGCTTGAACAATATTGTGCCATGTTGTTGTGATTGCATAACTAGAATGCTTAGTATGGGTGTAGCAATTCATGTCTTGCATGATGCCAAGTTGTGTACCTTATGTATTTGCAACTGTAGGATGTGCTTAATATAAATGCATTGTTACTCATGCTACTACATGGCTCGATGATGTCGATGGCATGGTCTAGTTGTTTAGTTGTCTACACTCTTCGTATGCATCTTGGGTGTACTTATTTGTCATAACTAGTCTCATATGGTTGTATGCTAATACCGAGCTTGATCTATAGGTTAGTTTTCATTAACTAAGTTGTGATTTGGTTATGAGTTGTATTGTACTAGTACCATAGCGCCTACCTCGTGTGATGATCATCTCCATGTTGAGCAATATATCATGTTTATCGTACTATTTCATTTGTGGTTTGCCTAACCTAGACATCATGTCATGATAGTTACCTTCATGTGTCTTGTTTTATTCCATGTGATATAGTTGTGCTTGCGTTGCTTCATGTTATTATGAGTGTTGCAATAGATCATCACATGCTTAGGATAGTTTACCTTTCTTGTTAGTTGAGTTGACAATTGCTCTTATGCTTAGTATGCACAACTTATTATGTTATTACAAGTGTGTGGTAGTAGTATTATTAGTAGTGGTTATTTGGACATTGGTTGTTAATTCTTATTAAGAGCATAACCTAGTTTAATATCTTCTCATGATAAATCGTAAGTGTGATGCTTGTGTTATTAGATAAAACCTCTTTGTGTTTTTATACTCATATGCCTTGTATGAGATGTGTCTTATTACTTAGTTATTTAATTAGCTTTCACCATAGTGTTGGTTGGCTCTTGTTATATCATGTTTTCTAATAGTTGTTATGGTTGATGTTTGGCTCTGCTTGATGTTAACCACTATAAATATTCAGTGACGTCTAAATATTTATTTGTGGTTAACTGTAACTCTTAAAATACCTTGTTCTTGCTTGTGGTAGTTTGTGGTTGCCTTAGCATGTATTACCATGTCATGTACATGTATATGACAAATCTTATTTATCTGATGTGATGTTTTAACTTGTTGACATATGTTTGGTTTGAAATATTGAATCGATGTCATTTAGTTTTGCTTTAGGACCAACCTAGATCCAACTCAATTCAAGTTGTTGAATGATATTTGATTGCTTAACTGGTATGGTTTGTAATGTATGTTGTCTTATGAAACACTTGCTTCTCAGTTATTATATAGTTGATGTATACGTTTGGTTGCAATTGACCATTATATATATTAAGATTCTATCTATCTAAATATTTATCATGGTTAACTTTTACCTTTATCATGTCATATTGTGATTGTATAGTTAATATGCATAGGATGGTTCCTTTTCATGTGTGTTGATGACATTGCGTTTGTTATGGACTAGTCTCTTGTATCGTTATCCGAGAAGTGTAGTGGGCACTACTAATGTTGGTTAGCATAGTTCTTATCAAAACGTTTGTATTACTAGCAAGCGTTGATTATCCATCATCGACCTAAATCCTACCAATTCGTTCAATCCTCTTTCATACCTCCCTATCGTGCTACTTCATTTTGAATATCCATCTTGATCAATATCTTGTTATCCATCCACTCTTAATTTGTTTTGGATGATATTTGGATTTACTTTTGCTTTGGTATTTATTTGATGTTCATTTGCTATCGTTACGACGAGTAGGGAGTGACGACGATGTTGGACATGGACAGAAACAGGTTACCGAAGAAGGACTCAACAACGAAGGCATGCCTCCTTCTTTGATCATACTTATCCTATCTTTACAAAATTGCATTGAGTTTTATTGTTACTATATGCATGCTATTTTAATTCTCGTAGCTAGCGTGTCCATTGACACATTACCTTGATCTGCTTGTCGCCTATTCATTTGACACCTGAGTAGAATTATAGTATTCTGGTAGAGTATAAATGCTTAGCCATGCTTATCACCCTATAGGTCCTTTGTTGAATGACCTTTGAGTCATTGACACTTGAAACTTACTGCTGAGCTAGGCCGGTTGGCCCTTGTTGATCTCCTCTACTCTCTTCTACTCCGGGTGGAACTTACCATCTGAATACTGGCGTGGGCGACAGCTGAATCAAGGATTGAAGGAGCGATTGGCCGCCCTTCACGAGTTGAAGGGGGCAATCAGTCGTCTGTGTCGCATAAGGCCTAATAAGTCCTGGATTTGTAGATTGTGATAACAGTACAGCCACATGCTATATGGGCACTGGCTTGGTCAAGTAAGCTAGTCAGCCTTAGGTGTCGATGTCGCCGTACCGCAGATGGGATAGCTGCCCTGTGGGGAGTATCCTTAGCACAGATGGGGGGCGGTTTGAGGACGTATTCTCAGTTTCGTGCGCCAGACCCGGTGGGCATGTCACATCTTCCGAGAAACATATCCTTCGTCCTTTTCGGGTACTTTAGGATGTTCTTGACCGCTGTCCAGTGATCCACTCCTGGATTACTTTGGTACCTCCCTGCCAGACTTATAGCAAGGCACACATCAAGTCTGGTACACAGCATCGCATACATGATAGAACCTATGGCTGAAGCATAGGGAATGACTTCCATTTTCTCTCTATCTTCTGCAGTGGTCGGGCATTGAGTCTTACTCAACTTCACACCTTGTAACACAGGTAAGAACCCTTTCTTTGACTGATCCATTTTGAACTTCTTCAAAACTTTATCAAGGTATGTGCTTTGTGAAAGTCCAATTAAGCGTCTTGATCAATCTCTATAGATTTGGATGCCCAATATATAAGCAGCTTCACCAAGGTCTTTCATTAAAAAATTATTATTCAAGTATCCTTTTATGCTATCCAGAAATTCTACATCATTTCCAATCAACAATATGTCATCCACATATAATATCAGAAAGGCTACAGAGCTCCCACTCGCTTTCTTGTAAATACAGGCTTCTCCAAAAGTCTATATAAAACCATATGCTTTGATCACCTCATCAAAGTGTATATTCCAACTCCGAGATGCTTGCACCAGTCCATAGATATATCACTGGAGCTTGCACACTTTGTTAGCACTTTTAGGATCGACAAAACCTTATGGTTGCATCATATACAACTCTTCTTTGAGATATCCATTAAGTAATGCAGTTTTGACATCCATTTGCCGGATTTCATAATCATAAAATGTGGCAATTGCTAACATGATTCAGACAGACTTAAGCATCTCTACGGGTGAGAAAGTCTCATCGTAGTCAAGTACTTGTCAAAAACCTTCCGCAACAAGTCGAGCTTTGTAGACAATAACATTACCATCGGCGTCACTCTTCCTCTTAAAAATCCATTTATTTTCAATGGCTTGCCGATCATCGGGCAAGTCAACCAAAGTCCACACTTTGTTCTCATACATGGATCCCATCTCAGTTTTCATGGCCTCAAGCCATTTTGCGGAATCTAGGCTCATCATCGCTTCCTCATAGTTCGTAGGTTCATCATGGTCTAGTAACATGACTTCCAGAACAGGGTTACCGTACCACTCTGGCGCGGAACATACTCTGGTTGACCTACGAGGTTCAGTAGTAACTTGATCTGAAGTTTCATGACCATCATCATTTGCTTCCTCACTAATTGGTGTACGATGAACTACTTTCGGGAGAAGGTACAATTACCTCATCAAGTTCTACTTTCCTCCCACTCACTTCTTTTTAGAGAAACTCCTTCTCTAGAAAGGATCCATTCTTAGCAACGAATATCTTGCCTTCGGATCTGTGATAGAAGGTGTACCCAATAGTTTCCTTTGGGTATCCTATGAAGACACAATTCTCCAACTTGGGTTCGAGCTTATCAGGTTGAAGCTTTTTCACATAAGCATCGCAGCCCCAAACTTTAAGAAATGACAAATTGGTTTTCTTGCCAAACAACAGTTCATAAGGTGTCGTCTCAATTGATTTAGATGGTGCCCTATTTAACGTGAATGCAGCTATCTCTAAAGCACAACCCCAAAACGATAGTGGTAAATCGGTAAGAGACATCATAGATCGCCCCATATCTAATAAAGTACGGTTACGATGTTCAGACACACCATTACGCTGTGGTGTTCTAGGTGGCATGAGTTGTGAAACTATTCCACATTGTTTCAAATGAAGACCAAACTCATAACTCAAATATTTGCCTCCGCGATCAGATCGTAGAAACTTTATTTTCTTGTTACGATGATTCTCTACTTCACTCTGAAATTCTTTAAACTTTTCAAATGTTTCAGACTTGTGTTTCATCAAGTAGATATACCCATATCTGCTCAAATCATCTGTGAAGGTCAGAAAATAATGATACCTGTTGCGAGCTTCAACACTCATTGGACCGCATACATCAGTATGTATGATTTCCAATAAGTCAGTTGCTCGCTCCATTGTTTCGGAGGATGAAGTTTTAGTCATCTTGCCCATGAGGCATGGTTCGCAAGCACCAAGTGATTCAAAAGTCCATCAGCATGGAGTTTCTTCATGCGCTATACACCAATATGACCTAAATGGCAGTGCCACAAATAAGTTGTACTATCATTATCAACTATGCATCTTTTGGCTTCATTATTATGAATATGTGTATCACTATGATCGAGATTCAACAAAAATAGACCACTCATCAAGGGTGCATGACCATACAAGATATTACTCATAGAAATAGAACAGCCATTATTCTCAGATTTAAATGAATAACCATCTCGCAACAAACAAGATCCAGATATAATGTTCATGCTCAACGCTGGCACCAAATAACAATTATTTAGGTCTAAAACTAATCCCGATGGTAGATGTAGAGGTAGCGTGCTGACGACGATCACATCGACTTTGGAACCATTTCCCACGCGCATCGTCACCTCGTCCTTAGCTAATCTTCGTTTAATCCGTAGCCCCTGTTTCGAGTTACAAATATTAGCAACCGAACTAGTATCAAATACTCAGGTGCTACTACGAGCATTAGTAAGGTACACATCAATAACATGTATATCAAATATACCTTTGTTCACTTTGGCATCCTTCTTATCTGCCAAATACATGGGGCAGTTCCGCTTCTAGTGTCCAGTCCCTTTGCAGTAGAAGCACTCAGTTTCAGGCTTAGCTCCAGACTTGTCGCGGGAGTAGCAACTGGCTTGCTATTCTTCTTGAAGTTCCCCTTCTTTCCCTTGCCCTTTTTCTTGAAACTAGTGGTCTTTTTAACCATCAACACTTGATCCTCCTTTTTGATTTCTACCTCCGCAACTTTGAGCATAGCGAAGAGCTCGGGAATTGTCTTATGCATCCCTTGCATATTATAGTTTATCACGAAGCCTTTATAGCTTGGTGGCAGTGATTGAAGAACTCTATCGATAACACTATCTTCATCAACTTTGACTCCAAGTTGAGTCATTTGATTGTAATACCCAAACATTCTGAGTAAGTGTTCATTGATAGAACTGTTCTTGCAGCTATAGAACTTTATGGAGACTTCATATCTCTCAACTCGGGCATTTGCTTGAAATATTAACTTCAACTCTTGGAACATCTCGTATGCTCCATGACGTTCAAAACGTCTTTGAAAACCCGATTCTAAACCGTAAAGCATGGCACACTGAACTATTGTGTAGTCATCAAACCGCGTCTGCCAGACGTTCAAAGCGTCTACATTTGCGGGAGGGGGCTTGTCACCTAACGATGCTTCAAGGACATAATTCTTCTGTGCAGCAATGAGGATAATCCTCAAGTTACGGACCCAGTCCGTGTAGTTGCTACCATCATCTTTCAACTTAGCTTTCTCTAGGAACGCATTAAAATTCAAGGGAACGGTAGCACGGGCCATTGATCTACAACAACATAGATATGCAAAAAAATCGGGACTAAGTTCATGATAAATTAAATTTCAATTAATAAAATTACTAAAGAACTCCCACTTAGATAGACATCCCTCTAGTCATCTAAATAATCACGTGATCCAAATCAACTAACCATGTCCGATCATCACGTGAGATGGAGTAGTTTTCAATGGTGAACATCTTATGTTGATCATATCTACTATAAGATTCCCGCTCGACCTTTCGGTCTCGAGTGTTCCGAGGCCATGTCTGTACATGCTAGGACCGTCAAGTTTAACCTGAGTATTCTGCATGTGCAAAACTGTCTTACACCCGTTGTATGTGAACGTAGAGCTTATCACACCCGATCATCACGTGGTGTCTCAGCACGATGAATTGTCGCAGCGGTGCATACTCAGGAAGAACACGTGTACCTTGAAATTTTGTAAGGGATCATCTTATAATGCTACCACCGTACTAAGCAAAATAAGAAGCATAATAAGATAAACATCACATGCAATCAAAATATGTGACATGATATGGCCATCATCATCTTGTGCTTTTGATCTCCATCTCCAAAGCATCGTCATGATCTCCATCGTCACCGGCTTGACACCATGATCTTCATCGTAGCGTCGTGGTCGTCTCGCCAACTATTGCCACTACTACTATCGCTAACTCATAGTAATAAAGTAAAGCAATTACATGGCTTTCGCAATTCATACAATAAAGAGACAACCATAAGGCTCCTGTCGGTTGCTGATAATTTACAAAACATGATCATCTCATACAATAACGTATAACTCATCACGTCTTGACCATATCACATCACAACATGCTCTGCAAAAATGAGTTAGACGTCCTCTACTTTGTTGTTACAAGTTCTACGTGGCTGCTACGGGCTTAGCAAGAACTGTTCTTACCTACGCATCAAAACCACAACGATTTTCGTCAAGTGTGCTATTTTAACCTTCAACAAGGAGCGGGCGTAGTCACACTCGATTCAACTAAAAATGGAGAAACTGACACCCGTCAGCCACCTATGTGCAAAGCACGTCGGTAGAACCAGTCTCATGCACGCGGTCATGTAGATCCGGGCCGCTTCATCCAACAATACCGTCGAATCAAAGTGTGACATGCTGGTAAGCAGTATGACTATTATCGGCCATAAATTTTGTTTTTACTCGTGCATATGATCCACGCATAGACCTGGCTCTGATCCCACTGTTGGGGAACGTAGTATTTCAAAAAAAAATCCTACGATCACGCAAGATCTAACTAGGAGAAGCATAGCAACGAGCGGGGGGAGTGTGTCCACATAACCTCGTAGACCGAAAGCGGAAGCGTTTAGTAACGCGCTTGATGTAGTCAAACGTCTTCACGATCCAACCGATCCAAGTACCAAACGTACGGCACCTCTGTGTTCAACACAGGTTCAGCACGATGACGTCCCTCGAGCTCTTGATCCAGTTGAGGATGAGGGAGGGTTCCGTCAGCACGACAGCGTGGTGACGTTGTTGATGATGTGATCTGCGCAGGGCTTCATCTAAGCACTACGACAATATGACCTGAGGTGGAATCTGTGGAGGGGGCATCGCACAAGGCTAAAACAATTGTTAACTTGTGTGTCCTTGGGTGCCCCCCTGCCCCCGTATATAAAGGAGCAAGGGGGAGGCCGACCGGCCTCATAGGGTGCACCCAAGGGGGGCAATCCTACTCCTAGTAGGAGTTGGACCCCCCCCCCCCCTTTCCTAGTCCAACTAGGAGAGTAAGGAAGGAGAGGGGAAGGAGAAGGAAGGAGTGGGCGCCACCCCTCCCCCTAGTCCAATTCAGACTAGGCCCATGGGGGGGCGCGCCGCCAGCCCTTGGCTGCTCCCTCTCTCTCCCCTAAGGCCCAATAAGGCACATTACTTCTTCGGTGGTTCCGATAACCCTTCCGGCACTCCCATATTTATCCGGTGACCCCCGGAACTTATCCGATGTTCAAATAATATCATCCAATATATCATTGTTTATGTCTTGACTATTTTGAGACTCCTCGTCATGTCCGTGATCTCATCCGGGACTCCGAAAAACTTCGGTAATCAAAAGCACATCACTCATAATACAAATCGTCATCGAACGTTAAGCGTGAGGACCCTACGGGTTCGATAACTATGTAGACATGACCGAGACATATCTCCGGTCAGTAACCAATAGCGGAACCTGGATGCTCATATTGGCTCCTATATATTCTACGAAGATCTTTATAGGTCAAACCGCATAACAACATACATTATTCCCTTTGTCATCGGTATGTTACTTGCCTGAGATTCGGTCATCGGTATCTCAATACCTAGTTCAATCTCGTTACCGACAAGTCTCTTTACTCATTCCATAATACATCATCTTGTTACTAACTCATTAGTCATTTGCTTGCAAGGCTTATTATGATGTGTACTACCGAGAGGGCCCAGAGATACCTCTCCGACACTTGGAGTGACAAATCCTAATCTTGATCTATGCCAACTGAAGGAAATATGCCCTAGAGGCAATAATAAAAAAATTATTTGTATTTCCTTATATCATGATAAATGTCTTTTATTCATGCTAGAATTGTATTAATCGGAAACTTTGTACATGTGTGAATACATAGACAAAACAGTGTATCCCTAGTATGCCTCTACTAGACTAGCTCATTGATCAAAGATGGTTATGTTTCCTAGCCATAGACATGAGTTGTCATTTGATCAACGAGATCACATCATTAGGAGAATGATGTGATGGACAAGACCCATCCGTTAGCTTAGCACTATGATCGTTTAGTTTACTGCTATTGCTTTCTTCATGACTTATACATGTTCATATACTATGAGATTATGCAACTCTCGAATACCGGAGGAACACCTTGTGTGCTATCAAACATCACAACGTAACTGGGTGATTATAAAGATGCTCTATCGGTGTCTTCGAACGTATTCATGGTGTTGTCATAGATCAAGAATAGGATTTGTCACTCCGAGTGTCGGAGAGATATCTCTGGGCCCTCTCGGTAATACACATCATAATAAGCCTTGCAAGCAAATGACTAATGAGTTAGTCACGAAATGATGTATTACAGAATGAGTAAAGAGACTTGCCGATAACGAGATTGAACTAGGTATTGATATACCGACGATCGAATCTCGGGCAAGTAACATACCGATGACAAAGGGAACAACGTATGTTGTTATGCGGTTTGACCGATAAAGATCTTCGTAGAATATGTAGGAGCCAATATGAGCATCCAGGTTCCGCTATTCGTTATTGACCGGAGATGAGTCTCGGTCATGTATACATAGTTCTCGAACCCGTAGGGTCCGCACGCTTAATGTTTGATGACGATCGGTATTATGAGTTTATGAGTTTTGATGTATCGAAGGTAGTTCAGAGTTCCGGATGAGATCACGAACATGACGAGGAGTCTCGGAATGTCCGAGACATAAAGATTGATATATTGGACGGTCACATTCGGACATCGTAAGTGTTCGGGTGATTTCAGAGATAACCGGAGTGCCGGAGGGGTTATCGGAACCCCCGGGGGAAGTATTGGGCCCTAGTGGGCCTTAGGGAAGAGAAAGGGCAGCAGCCTAGGAGGTGGCTGATACGTCCAAAACGTATCTATAATTTCTGCTTGCTCCATGCCTCTTTTGTGTGATATTGCTATGATATTGATGCACTTCCATACACTTTTGATCATATTTGGACTAACCTATTAACTCAGTGCACCACAGTGCCAGTTCCTGTTTTCTGTTGTTTTTCTATTTCAGGTTTCCCCCATATTAAAAGTGCTCCAAAAATTCCAGGAAAAATACAGGAAAAATCAGCGTACAGGAAGCTTCGCGAAGAACCAAAGCGGGGCCAGAGGGGAGCCAGGGGGGCCCAGGCGGCCACCTAGCGCGGCCCCACCCCTGGCTGCGCCAGGGGGGCGCCTGGGGCCCCTGGTCCACCTCTGGCTGCCCCCCTTCGCATATATACTCCTCTCGTCCCGAAACCCTCGAGGACGGAACCCTTTTTCGCGATCTCGCCTCTGTTCCGCCGCCGCGGCGCTTCCAAGATCGGGAGCATCAGGAGAACTCTTCCAGGCACCCTGCCGGAGGGGAGAACTACCACCGGGAGCTTCTCCACCACCATGGATGCTTCCCGGATGAGTCGTGAGTAGACCCCTTGGACCATGGGTCCATGATCAGTAGCTATGTGATGTTCTCCTCCCCTCTTTGCTCTTCATGGTTTAGACCTCGTGAGCTGCCCTACATGATCGAGGCACATATGTAATCTTTCTGCTGTTGCTTTAGTGAGTTTGTTGGGATCTGATGGATTATGAGATTATGTTCAGATTGTGTGTGAGTAATATATTTGATTAACCTCTTTTATATCTTTGTTCTTGAGTAATTCTAGCATGTTCTCCGTTGCTGTTTATTGCTTTGGCCAAGTAGTAGGTAGTAACTCCAAGAGGGAGCGTTATGCTTGATTGTGGGTTCATGCCCCCTGATGACTAGCTTGAGTGACAGAAACATGAGTCTAGGGGATGTGATGTTGCCACAAGGGAGAAAACAACGGTGCTTGTACTTGCGGGTGCAAGGATTGTTTACTTTACGCAAAGTTCTTTTAATACAGTTGTCTGTTGCTTTGAGTTTACACTTTGGGTGGGATTCGCAACTTAATACCAGCGAGATGTTCTGGATAGATATCTCAAGGGGGATGATTAGTAGTAGATGCAGATGAATTTCGGTCTACTTGCCTTGGCGTACCGCCCATGCTTTTGAGCCTCTACCTTTCTTTGCAGCATAGTTAGCATTGGTTTGCGCACATAATCTTGTCAATTGCCCAGCTGTAATTTGTTTACCTCGCTTTGTTATTTCATCGTCTTTTGGCAGAGAGACATCACTAGTGAACATCATGGGACCCCGGTCCATATTACCACCGCTGATCACACCTTCTATTTACTTCCTGTTTTTATTTCCTAGTTGTAGTCATAGCTATCATTATTACCTCTTGTGTTTGATCCTTTGTAAACAACAAGGCCGGAGGGATTGACAACCTCTCTGTACTCGTTGGGAGCAAAGTTATTTGTATCTGTGTGCAGGTCCTGTCAACCGCTAAGTTTCTGGCGCCGTTGACACCTACTTGTCGACCCTCGGAGTCTCACGGGATTCGATCCTTGGTATCTTTGCCAATGGAAATTTGCCGCTATGCTACATCTCAAACCTTCCACTTGGGGTAACCAATGAGGGGCGAGAAGCCATCAGTGGTGCGCCCCCTCCCATGGGGAGTCCGAATTGGACTAGGGGAGGGGGGCGCGGCCCCTCTTTCCCTCCCCCTCTCTTTCCTTCCCCCTTTCCCCTTCCTAGTAGGACTAGGAAAGGGGAGTCCTAGTCCTACTAGGAAGAGGACTCCTCCTCTCCTTGGCGCGCCTAGGTCCGGCCGGCCTCCTCCCCTTGCTCCTTTATATACGAGGGCAGGGGGCACCCTAGAACACACAAGAAACATTGTTCTAGCCGTGTGCGGTGCCCCCTCCACAGAAACACACCTCGGTCATATCGTTGCAGTGCTTAGGCGAAACCATGCGTCGGTAGCTTCATCATCTCCGTCACCACGCCATCGTGCTGACGAAACTCTCCCGTGTAGCTCAACTGGATCAAGAGCTCGTGGGACGTCATCAAGCTGAACGTGTGCTGAACGCGGAGGTGTCGTACGTTCGGTGCTTGATCGGTTGAATCGCGAAGACTTTCGACTACATCAACCGCGTCACTAGACGCTTCCGCTTTCAGTCTACGAGGGTACGTAGACACACTCTCCCCTCTCATTGCTATGAATCTAGTAGATAGATCTTGCGTGATCGTAGGAAATTTTTGAAATACTGCGTTCCCCAACAGTGGCATCATGAGCCAGGTCTATGCGTAGATGATATGCATGAGTAGAACACAATGAGTTGTGGGCGATAATAGTCATACTTCTTACCAGCATGTCATACTTTTATTCAGCGGTATTGTGAGATGAAGCGGCCCGGACCGACATTACGCGTACGCTTACGCGAGACTGGTTTCACCGTTATGAGCACTCGTTGCTTAAAGGTGACTGGCGGGTGTCTGTCTCTCTCACTTTAGCTGAATCGAGTGTGGCTACGACCGGTCCTTGTGAAGGTTAAAACAGCACATACTTGACGAAAAATCGTTGTGGTTTTGTATGCGTAGGTAATAACGGTTCTTGCTAAGCCTGTAGCAGCCATGTAAAACTTGCAACAACAAAGTAGAGGACGTCTAACTTGTTTTTGCAGGGCATGTTGTGATGTGATATGGTCAAGACATGATGAGCTATACATTTTTGTATGAGATGATCATGTTTTGTAAAGTTATCGGCAACTGGCAGGAGCCATATGGTTGTCGCTTTATTGTATGAAATACAGTCGCCATGTAAGTGCTTTACTTTATCACTAAGCGTAGCGATAGTTGTGGAAGCAGTAGTTGGCGAGACGAAAACGATGCTACGATGGAGATCAAGGTGTCGCGCCAGTGACGATGGTGATCATGACGGTGCCTTGGAGATGGAGATCAAAAGCACAAGATGATGATGGCCATATCATGTCACATATGTTGATTGCATGCGATGTTTATCTTATTATGCTTCTTATTTTGCTTTGTATGACGGTAGCATTATAAGATGATCCCTTACAAAATTTCAAGGTACAAGTGTTCTCCCTGAGTATGCACCGTTGCGAAAGTTTGTCGTGCCGAGACACCACGTGATGATCGGGTGTGATAAGCTCTACGTTCACATACAATGTGTAATGCCCAGGATGGAACTATATCTCCTACGTGTCGAGGCACGACTTAGAGATATAAGCCCATGCTGGAATGATCGCAAGTTTGGTACCTTTGCACATCTCATGTAAAAATGGGGATGGAAAACTGAAAAGATAGTTGGCTTACACTCGCCACGTCACACAAATACATTACATGATTCAAGCATCATTCAAATAAACATCATAGCCCATCTAAGGGTAAAATCCAAATGTCAAGATACCAAACATGACTTAAACCACAGGTCTGAATCGAATCCTAGTAGAAGGTCTACTGATCAGTCGGATAGTTCACGTAGTAACGGCTACGCTCCTCGTCGTACTCCCAGTCTAGCTCAGTGCCATCACCAGTGTAACTCACCATCGTACCTGCATCTGGTGTGTTGAAGTAATTGTGAGCCACAGAGGACTCAGCAGTCCCGTTCCCGGGTAACATGACTATTTAAGCCTTGGGTGTAGAACAAGGCTGAAGAAAAATTAAGAAATAAGTGGTTGCAGCAGCACTAGCCTAGCTTACGTAAAAGAGAGCGAGAAGAGAAGGTGCCTCGGTCGACAGATGATCACTAAGTGATCCTAACTAAAGCAAGTCAAACATAACCCCACCGTGTTCATCTCCCGAAAATCCCTTTCGGAAAATGATAGTCACGGTACTCACGCTGGTAGTGTATTGGAACATGGTGTCAAGTTTTCTACAACCGGATATTAACAAGCTCCCATCTGCCACATAACCGCGGGCACGGCTTTCGAAAGTTCAAACCCTGCAAGGGTGTTCCAACTTGGCCCATGACAAGCCTACGATCCGCGGAGTCGCAACTCCAAACGTGGGAAGGCCTGAGTATCCTCGGAATCCCGTGCTCAAGATACTCCGAACTAAGGTAAGGCTAATCCAGCAAATCCTCCCGGCGTGCCGACACCCTGACAATAGCCGCGCGTATCTAGTCTCAGGCCACGACCGGATGGGCGAGGCTACGGGTTTTTACCAAACCTCGAGTTTCCTCGTGGTGGCCCCGCAGGCTCCCCGTTTCGGACCAACACTCATGTGGAGCACTGGCCCGGGGTTGTTGATTAAAATAAAAGGGATAGCTAGTCCCTATGCAAGTTTTATTAGTTATTAGGCGAATAGTACCAATGTTGGGACTTGCTGGAAAAGACTTAGCACTTAGCGGTTTATCGAGGGGGCCCCATAACCCCAACCGTGTGAGGAACGCATAATCAAGGAACATAACACCGGTTTATATGGTTCCTAGCGGCATGAGTGGAACAAATCACCAAGCAAAAGGCTTAGCCTTCCACCCATTACCAATATATAGATGATTTCATTTAAGCATTTATATAGTGTGTATAACCCAACAAACTTCAACATGAAGCAAGCATCTTCAATTTCACCTGCAACTAGCAACGCTATAAGAGGGGCTGAGCGAAGCCTACGTATAGCCAATCAATGGTTTGCATAGGTAGGGTGGTTAGACGGGTTCATGGTTACAATAGGAGGCTGACAGGAAAACATGGGCATCGAGGCAATATAGTAAAGAGCGATACTCTAGCAATAGGCAAAGATAGTAATGGTATCCGGGTTCGGTCATCTTGCCTGAAGAGTTGTCGATGGAATCGTAAGAAAGCTCCTCGTTCTCAACCTCGGTAGTAACCTCGTTCTCGTACTCGTACTCAGCTTCTGGCTCTACTCAACACAAACACACAAGGCACGAAATCAACAAGATGCAATGCGCACACAAAATATGTTGGATGCATGACGGATGCACTAAGGGAGCACACGGAGCATGACAAAATACGATCATGCAAAATGCTTCAAAACATGATAACAATAGGATATTATTAATCTACATGAAAAATCACACAAGTTTCATATAGGACTTGCTGAAAACGGAGCTACGGGCTAAAAGTTACACACAAAACAATAAACATGCGAAAGCTGAAAATTACAGCCACATAGCAACTTCGGGGCAAGAAATAATTAAGCTACAGCACTCAAACATCATGGGAAAGAGTATGGACATAAACTAGACATATCCTATAGCAAATAAGTCCATTGGAGCACCCCTAAAGGAGTCATGGATCAATAGCAACAAGCTATGACATATTGAACTTGATAACAAAATCCTGACAGCAGTATTTTATTGCAACTTGGGAGCAAAAGTTAAATATGCTACAGCCACTCAAATAAGCATGTGAGAGCATGAATGGATAGCCAACAATATATACTACAAGGAATCATCAAGAGTCACCCCAAAACTATCATGGATTGGCCTAGAACAGCAAGCAAACATGGCATCTGGAAATTACAGATTCCAGACTTAGTGAAATTTCACTAAGTGTTAAAACAGCAGTTTCATCATGGCATCTTTGAGAGCAAGTTTAAGTCACCTCAAAGCTAAACATGGCAAGTGGTAAGAAACACAGCAAAGTACACATGATGGTGAATCCAAAACACCTAAGCATGCCTCAAGAGAACAATCACATCAATAGCAATGAGCTCCTCAAGTTGACATCTCATAACAAGTTTAACAACTTAACAGCCACATAGCACTTTGCAACGGAGATAAACATGGCAAGTTTAATTCTATCATGCAAGCCTAAGCAATCAACATGTAGAGCATGACAAGACGAACACGTGGACATGTCATTTGCTTCATTTGGATAAACATGCAAAAAGTTATCACCTTGCAAAGATGGCATGAAAAATAACACTAACAGCAGTTTTTATCAAGATGCACTCTTCCAACAGATATATAAGCACCTAGATGATCTCAAACATGCATGGCACAATGGAATGAAATGTAGTACATGTCTCCACGAACAATTTGACATATCATTCACTCAAATCGGAGCTACGCACAAAAAGTTATCCACGAAACAAATATGCATCAGACAGGCAAAATATCTCAGACTTAGTGGATTTGGGGGCAACCTCAGATCTGGAAAAAAAAGGTCAACGGGCTCCTGGGCTTCGGGCGGCTCGGGCCGGATCCAGCGGATCGGGCGGCAACCGGGCAATCGGGCTCGGCCCACTAGGGCGACGGGATCCGGATCGGGATCGAGGGGATCCTCCAATCCCCCGATCGGTGGCGCGGCGGCGGCCTCGAGCGCTGGGAGGCGGAAGGAGAGGCCCGCGGGGCGATGGCCCAGCTGGCCGATCGGGCCTAGGCGGAAGGCGGCGGATCGGGATCTGAGGGAATCCCCTCGATTCCCCAAGGCGGCGGCGGAGGCTTCTGGGCCGGGGCGGCTGGAGGCCCGCGAAGGGGGCCGGGGTGGTTAGGTTTTGGCCCAGGCGGCGAAGTGGCGATCGGCTCGGGCGAGGGCTCCTCCCTCGTCCCGAGCGGCGGCGGTAGTGGCGAGCTCGCCCCGGCGGCGGACGGCGAGGGGGATCCGGGGCGGCGGCTGCCTGCGGGCCGGCGGCGGGGCAAGGTGAGGCCGGCAGGGTGAGGGAGCCCGGCGGCGGGTGGTGGTGAGGTGGCGCGGTCGCGCGGCGAGCTGCTCCGGCGGTGGTCCGGCGAGCTGCTCCGGCGGGGCTCCTGCGAGCTCCGGCCGGAGTGGAGAGAGGAGAGGCTGGAGGTAGGGGGTGAGGGGGCTAGGGTTTCCTATATTTGGGGCAAAAATTGAGGAAGGTGGGCAAATATATAGGCACAAGGAGCTAGGGTTGTCCAAATGAGGTGTGGTTTTCGGCCACGCGATTAGAATTGGATGGCCTAGATGAAGGGGGGGTTTGGGTTGGTTTGGTGGGCTGTTGGAGGGGTGTCTTGGGCCTCAAAGTGGAGGCACTTTGAGCCCACGAGAATAATTGTTGGGGTAGCAAACGAACTCCAAACGCGACGAGATTTGACAGGCGGGTTACACATACCAAAACAACAACACACGACAAGTCTCGCGCCAAACCGGTAACGTTACACGGCCAAACACCAAAGTAGGCCTCGGGAACGCCACGGACACGTGAGGGAGCTCCGGAACGCGAAACGGACAACGGGAAGAACGAGTGGGACCGGATGCAAACAACAACACAAATGCAATGCGATGCACATGACTACATGATATGAATGAATGCCACACACGCACGCGACAAAACGACGAAAACCCGAAAGACAAAGAACCCGGAATGGAATTGATGAAGCCAGAGATATCATAAATTGCCCAAAAGGGAAAGTATTACATCCGGGGCATTACAACTCTCCTCTACTACAAAAAGATCTCGTCCCGAGATCTAGGACTGGAAAAAGGAAGGGTACTCGGAACGAAGATGATCTTCTCGTTCCCACGTAGCTTCTCGGTCGGTATGGTGTGACCACTTGACTTTCAAGAATTTGATGGACTTGTTGCGGGTCTTGCGCTCGGTTTCTTCGAGAATAGCAACGGGATGCTCTCGGTAGGACAAGTCTTGTTGAAGATCAATCTCTTCAAACGGAATCATGCGTTCAGGAGTCTTGAAGCACTTGCGGAGTTGAGACACATGAAACACATCATGAACATTGGCGAAGTTGGAAGGGAGCTCAAGTTGATAGGCTAGATCGCCTCTTTTTCCAAGGATCTTGAAAGGCCCGACGTATCTAGGAGCAAGCTTTCCTTTGATACCGAATCTTTGGGTGCCTTTCATCGGAGAAACACGGAGATAGACATGATCACCAATGTCGAAAGCCAAGTCACGATGCTTGCCGTCATAGTAGCTCTTCTGACGCGACTGAGCGGCCTTGAGATTCTCACGTATGACTTTGCACATTTCTTCGGCTTCTGAGATCAAGTCATTACCAAGAAGTTGACGTTCGCCTGTCTCGTACCAGTTGAGAGGGGTACGTCACTTTCTACCATAGAGGATTTCAAACGGAGCTTTGCCGGCACTTGCTTGAAAGCTGTTGTTGTAAGAGAACTCGGCAAATGGAAGGCAATCTTCCCATTTCATGCCAAAAGAGAGGACACAGGCTCTGAGCATGTCTTCTAGAATCTGATTCACTCTCTCGACTTGACCACTAGTCTGAGGGTGAAAAGCAGTGCTGAACCTGATCTTAGTGCCCATGGCGGACTGAAAGGAGTCCCAGAACTTTGAAGTGAACAAACTTCCACGGTCTGAGGAGATAACTTGAGGGATGCCATGTAAGGACACAATTCTAGAAGTGTACAACTCTGCCAATTGAGCTGCATTGATTGATTCTTTGACTGGAAGGAAGTGAGCAACTTTGGTAAGCTTGTCAATCACCACAAATATAGAATCATTCCCTCTCTTGGACTTCGGAAAGCCAGTGACGAAATCCATTTCAATGTGGTCGAATTTCCACTCGGGAATAGGAAGAGGTTGGAGAAGACCGGCTGGACGTTGATGCTCTGCCTTCACTCTTCTGCAGACATCACATTCATTCACAAATTGGGCAATCTCCCTTTTCATGCGTGTCCACCAGTAAGATTGCTTGAGGTCTTGGTACATCTTGGAGCTACCAGGATGAATCGAAAGGAGAGGATCATGTGCTTCTTCCATTATGAGCTTCATGAGATCACCTTTTGGAACCACGAGTCTGTCCTCAAAGAACAAGGTATCTCTCTCATCAACGCGATAGCACTTGTATTTAGGAGTACCCTTTGCAATACCATGTTTCACTTTCTGCACCATGGCATCACTGAGTTGGACCTCACGGACCTGATCTTCCAAGGTAGGAGCCACTTGAAGATTTGCAAGAAAACCCTGCGGAACAACTTGGAGGTTGAGCTTCCTGAAAGCTTCACAAAGCTCAGGCTGGAACGGCTTGATAAGAAGGCTGTTGCAATATGCCTTTCTGCTCAAAGCATCTGCAATCACATTTGCCTTGCCAGGACTGTATTCAATGTTGGGATCGTACTCTTGGATCATTTCAACCCAACGAGTCTGGCGGAGGTTCAGATTCGGCTGTGTGAAGATGTACTTCAAGCTCTTGTGATCGGTGAAGATGTCGACTTTTCTGCCCAGCAGCAGGTGTCTCCACGTAATCAAAGCATGTACCACAACTGCTAGTTCAAGATCATGTGTGGGGTAGTTCTTCTCACTTGGCTTCAGCTGACGAGAAGTGTAAGCCACAATTCTCTTGTCTTGCATAAGCACACCACCAAGACCCTGAAGAGAAGCATCACAGAATACTTCGTAGGGCTTGGACTCATCTGGAGGAGTGAGAACTGGAGCAGAGACGAGCTTTTCTTTGAGAGTTTTGAATGCCACTTCACAATCTGGAGACCAGTGGTACTTGACATTCTTCTGCAGCAAGTTGGAGAGAGGCTTGGCAATCTTGGAGAAGTTCTCAACGAACCTTCTGCAATAGCTGGCAAGACCAAGAAAGCTTCGGAGTTGCTTGACGTTCTGAGGAGCTTCCCAGTTGACAATTGCTTCAACTTTCTCGGGGTTTACCGCAATACCGTCAGCAGAGATGATATGGCCCAGGTACAAGACCTTATCGAGCCAAAATTCGCACTTGGGGAACTTGGCATAGAACTTATGTTCACGGAGTCTGTCGAGAACGAGACGGAGGTGCTTTTCGTGATCTTCTTCATTCTTGGAAAATACCAAAATGTCATCCAGATACACAAGCACAAACTCTCCGGCGTAGGGGTTGAAGATGTAGTGCATCATTCTCGAGAAGGTAGGTGGAGCATTGGCGAGACCAAAGGACATGACTGTATACTCATATGAGCCGTAACTCGTTCTGAAGGCAGTCTTGGGGATGTCTTGCTCGCGAATGCGAATTTGGTGATAGCCCATTCGGAGATCGAGCTTAGAGAACACTTTAGCTCCTTTGAGCTGCTCGAATAGTTCGTTGATGTTGGGGAGCGGATACTTGTTCTTTATTGTCTTCTTGTTCAATGGCCGGTAATCGACGCAGAGGCGCTCCGTGCCATCCTTCTTCTTGACAAATAAGACACCACAGCCTCAAGGAGACGTACTAGGCCTGATGAGACCCATACGCTCCTGTTCATCAAGCTGCTTCTTCAACTCCTTCAACTCTTTAGGAGAGAGCTTGTACGGACGCCGACATGCTGGCTCAGTACCCGGCTCGAGTTCAATGACGAATTCCACTTGCCGATGAGGAGGCATGCCTGGAAGTTCTTCAGGAAAGACGTCTTGGTATTCGTTAACCACCGGAATTTGAGAGATGGCATTCACTTCGCCCTTGTCATTGAGAGGGAAAAGCCTGATAGTGTTATCCCTGGAGTCGAAGATAATCACATCATCATCGGAATGAGTAATCTTGACTTCCTTCTGTGCACAGTCAATTTGAGCATCATGCTGAGAAAGCCAGTCCATTCCGAGGATAAGATCGATGTCAGAATTGCCAAGAATCACCGGTTTAGCCAGAAATCGATAATCACCCATGCGAATAGAAACATCCGGAGCATACACACCAGAATTCATACGTCTCCCCGAAGAAATAACTTGCAACCTCTGAGGCAAATTTTTGGTGACGATGTTGTGCTTGGATGCAAATGGATATGACATGAAGGAACATGAAGCACCCGAATCAAACAAAACTTTTGCAGGGATAGAGTTAGCTGGAAGGTTACCCAAAATCACATCAGAAGAATTCTCCGCTTGCGCTGCATTCATCAGATTGACCCTTGCTGCCTTTGGATCATGCTTGACCATAGCGGTACCGACAGGAGGAGGAGGCGGAAGGCGCTTCGGGTTGGGGCACTTGTTAGCATAGTGACCTTTCTGAGTGCACTTGTTGCAGACCACTTCTGAGAGAGGACGGTAATGAGAACCACTTGACTTGGAACCTTGAGACTGAAACTGATTCCTCGACTGGTTGCTCGGGTTGGGTGGGTGGGAGAAACCACGACCACTAGAGTTCTTGTTGTTGTTGGAGTTGTTGTAGGGAGCTCGAATCACTGGAGGAGGAGGAAGCCAAAATTTCTGTTGTTTCGCGACCACTTGAGAAGATGAGGAGGAGTGAACGGCATCTCGAATCCTCTTTTTGGAAGCCTCCATCTTGAGTTGGGCTGCCTCTTGCTTGAGCGCCATGTTATAGAATATGTCAAACTCATCGGGCTCGAACAAGGTGAGAGCAAGTTGAAGTTCATCTTTCAGACCTCCACGGAACTGATAGATCTTGCTCTTGGCATCTGGTATGTCTTGCTTAGCATAGCGGGCGAGATTTTGGAACTTGACATTATACTGGTAGACAGTCATAGAGCCTTGCTTCAGGTTGCGGAATTGCTCACGCATACCCTCGATGACACTTGTTGGAATGTGGTGAGAGCGAAAATCCATGCAGAAATCCTCCCAAGAGATCACACGACCTTGCCTGGAGTCTTTGTACTGCTGCCACCAGTCAGCTGCTTGGTCTTTGAGTTGGAAGGCTGCAAACTTCACATAGTCCTCTCCCCTTACGTTACTGCACTCAAAATGCTTCTTGATATCGGTTAACCAATCTTCAACATCAAGAGGGTCGACACAGTAACTGAAAGCTTTTGGTTGATTGGCCAAGAACTGGTTGAGAGTAGCATGGTGCTGTTGGTTGAAGAAATTGCCTTGATTACCCTGAGCACCCTGATTAGCTTGATTAGCTTGCATCTGCTGCATCATCTGCATCAACATCTGGGTGTTCTGATTTGTAGTTTGCATAATCGCTCTCCAAGCCTCAGACGGAGGAGGAGGGGAAGGAGGACGCTCTGGGACCTCTTCACCCTCTGGGTTAGCATTGGGAACTCGTTTCGGAGCCATCCTGAAAGAGATGACCACGAATCAGCAATTGATTGAAAGAAGGTATAAGCTAAAACAACGGATAGAAATGCAACATAGTCTTCACAAGAATCATTCGAACAAGAGGAACGAATGAAATTCTCAGCTTAATGATAACAACAATCTTCACGAGAAGCCACATAGGGGACAAAAGGTAAATAAGAAAAACAACAAGGTACAGACGGAAACAAACACAAGATAGGAGCTTCGTTCTAACATCTTTGTGCTGAAAGCTTATGAACGCGTTACGAAAGGGTTTTGCAATCCCCGGATCAGCATAGCCAAGGACCCTTTAAGATGCAACTCCTGATCGGAACATCGGTCATAAAGCCACTTCACTCAATGTAGAACCCCGAACTCGCTAACCTGCATTCGTTGGAAGAATGCCTACGATCTACTGGATAACCCACCTATGAATTTCCGAAAGTTTCCAGTTATGCAATCAGGTGTTGGGGATACAGGGGAAGCACCGCGCAATCAACTCTAAACCTACATCCAGCTGTATCCATCCTTCAACACATAACCAGTCTTTCTCGGAAACCGTCTACCTCGGACCTTCGAAAAGCATCCACTATACCAAGCTATGGCAATACTCCCGAACTACCTCCCCGGTACTGGGTGATGTCGGGGTTATCTTGCCACTAACCGTATAGGAGAGATTTTCGATGTCGGCCGTCTTAAGTATTTAGTACTACCGCGATATGCTTGTGACGACAATACCCCGAAGCTCAACTCCCCGGGACACTGCCACAACCCCTAATGTCAGGAGGCATCGAGAACAATATTCTCGTCACAAGAACATCGAAACAATCCGACAATACTCGCGAGATTCCTAAAAAAAAATTGGTGCAATTTTTGAAAGTAGAAGAGGCAAGAGTAGTCGTCAGGAGTCCTCACTAGAATGAAAGGGGATGAGAAGCAAAGAAATCCTACTCTCTGATATAAATATAGGACTCAAAAATATTTTTAGTGTGTGCCTAGACTCGACCGACAATGATTCGATCAATCAGTGGGGGCTTCTAGATCGGAGAAGGCTCTGATACCAACTTGTAATGCCCAGGATGGGACTATATCTCCTACGTGTCGAGGCACGACTTAGAGATATAAGCCCATGCTGGAATGATCGCAAGTTTGGTACCTTTGCGCATCTCATGTAAAAATGGGGATGGAAAACTGAAAAGATAGTTGGCTTACACTCGCCACGTCACACAAATACATTACATGATTCAAGCATCATTCAAATAAACATCACAGCCCATCTAAGGGTAAAATCCAAATGTCAAGATACCAAACATAACTTAAACCATAGGTCTGAATCGAATCCTAGTAGAAGCTCTACTGATCAGTCGGATAGTTCACGTAGTAACGGCTACGCTCCTCGTCGTACTCCCAGTCTAGCTCAGTGCCATCACCAGTGTAACTCACCATCGTACCTTCATATGCTGTGTTGAAGTAACTGTGAGCCATAGAGGACTCAGCAATCCCGTTCCCGGGTAACATGACTATTTAAGCCTTGGGTGTGGAACAAGGCTGAAGAAAGATTAAGAAATAAGTGGTTGCAGCAGCACTAGCCTAGCTTACGTAAAAGAGAGCGAGAAGAGAAGGTGCCTCGGTCGAGAGATGATCACTAAGTGATCCTAACTAAAGCAAGTCAAACATAACCCCACCGTGTTCATCTCCCGAAAATCCCTTTCGGAAAATGACAGTCACGGTACTCACGCTGGTAGTGTATTGGAACATGCTGTCAAGTTTTCTACAACCGGATATTAACAAGCTCCCATTTGCCACATAACCGCGGGCACGGCTTTCGAAAGTTCAAACCCTGCAGGGGTGTTCCAACTTGGTCCATGACAAGCCCACGATCCACGGAGTCGCAACTCCAAAGGTGGGAAGGCCCGAGTATCCTCGGAATCCCGTGCTCAAGATACTCCGAACTAAGGTAAGGCTAATCCAGCAAATCCTCCCGGCGTGCCGACACCCTGACAATAGCCGCGCGTATCTAGTCTCAGGCCACGACCGGATGGGCGAGGCTACGGGTTTTTACCAAACCTCGAGTTTCCTCATGGTGGCCCCGCAGGCTCCCCGTTTCGGACCAACACTCATGTGGAGCACTGGCCCGGGGTTGTTGATTAAAATAAAAGGGATAGCTAGTCCCTATGCAAGTTTTATTAGTTATTAGGCGAATAGTACCAATGTTGGGACTTGCTGGAAAAGACTTAGCACTTAGCGGTTTATCGAGGGGGCCCCATAACCCCAACCGTGTGAGGAACGCATAATCAAGGAACATAACACCGGTTTATACGGTTCCTAGCGGCATGAGTGGAACAAATCACCAAGCAAAAGGCTTAGCCCTCCACACATTACCAATATATAGATGATTTCATTTAAGCATTTATATAGTGTGTATAACCCAACAAACTTCAACATGAAGCAAGCATCTTCAATTTCACCTGCAACTAGCAACGCTATAAGAGGGGCTGAGCGAAGCCTACGTATAGCCAATCAATGGTTTGCATAGGTAGGATGGTTAGACGGGTTCATGGTTACAATAGGAGGCTGACTGGAAAACATGGGCATCGAGGCAATATAGTAAAGAGCGATACTCTAGCAATAGGCAAAGATAGTAATGGTATCCGGGTTCGGTCATCTTGCCTGAAGAGTTGTCGATGGAATCTTAAGATAGCTCCTCGTTCTCAACCTCGGTAGTAACCTCGTTCTCGTACTCGTACTCAGCTTCCGGCTCTACTCAACACAAACACACAAGGCACGAAATCAACAAGATGCAATGCGCACACAAAATATGTTGGATGCATGACGGATGCACTAAGGGAGCACACGGAGCATGACAAAATACGATCATGCAAAATGCTTCAAAACATGATAACAATAGGATATTATGAATCTACATGAAAAATCACACAAGTTTCATATAGGACTTGCTGAAAACGGAGCTACGGGCTAAAAGTTACACACAAAACAATAAACATGCGAAAGCTGAAAATTACAGCCACATAGCAACTTCGGGGCAAGAAATAATTAAGCTACAGCACTCAAACATCATGGGAAAGAGTATGGACATAAACTAGACATATCCTACAGCAAATAAGTCCATTGGAGCACCCCCAAAGGAGTCATGGATCAATAGCAACAAGCTATGACATATTGAACTTGATAACAAAATCCTGACAGCAGTATTTTATTGCAACTTGGGAGCAAAAGTTAAATATGCTACAGCCACTCAAATAAGCATGTGAGAGCATGAATGGGTAGCCAACAATATATACTACAAGGAATCATCAAGAGTCACCCCAAAACTATCATGGATTGGCCTAGAACAGCAAGCAAGCATGGCATCTGGAAATTACACCTAAGCATGCCTCAAGAGAACAATCACATCAATAGCAATGAGCTCCTCAAGTTGACATCTCATAACAAGTTTAACAACTTAACAGCCACATAGCACTTTGCAACGGAGATAAACATGGCAAGTTTAATTCTATCATGCAAGCCTAAGCAATCAACATGTAGAGCATGACAAGACGAACACGTGGACATGTCATTTGCTTCATTTGGATAAACATGCAAAAAGTTATCACCTTGCAAAGATGGCATGAAAAACAACACTAACAGCAGTTTTTATCAAGATGCACTCTTCCAACAGATATATAAGCACCTAGATGATCTCAAACATGCATGGCACAATGGAATGAAATGTAGTACATGTCTCCACGAACAATTTGACATATCACTCACTCAAATCGGAGCTACGCACAAAAAGTTAACCACGAAACAAATATGCATCAGACAGGCAAAATATCTCAGACTTAGTGGATTTGGGGGCAACCTCAGATCTGGAAAAAAAAAGGTCAACGGGCTCCTGGGCTTCGGGCGGCTCGGGCCGGATCCAGCAGATCGGGCGGCAACCGTGCAATTGGGCTCGGCCCGCTAGGGCGACGGGATCCGGATCGGGATCGAGGGGATCCTCCAATCCCCCGATCGGTGGCGCGGCGGCGGCCTCGAGCGCTGGGAGGCGGAAGGAGAGGCCCGCGGGGCGACGGCCCAGCTGGCCGATCGGGCCTAGGCGGAAGGCGACGGATCGGGATCTGAGGGGATCCCCTCGATTCCCCAAGGCGGCGGCGGAGGCTTCTGGGCCGGGGCGGCTGGAGGCCCGCGAAGGGAGCCGGGGTGGTTAGGTTTCGGCCCAGGCGGCGAAGTGGCGATCGGCTCGGGCGAGGGCTCCTCCCTCGTCCCGAGCGGCGGCGGTGGTGGCGAGCTCGCCCCGGCGGCGGATGGCGAGGGGGATCCGGGGTGGCGGCTGCCTGCGGGCCGGCGGCGGGGCAAGGTGAGGCCGGCGGCGTGAGGGAGCCCGGCGGCGGGTGGTGGTGAGGTGGCGCGGTGGCGCGGCGAGCTGCTCCGGCGGTGGTCCGGCGAGCTGCTCCGGCGGGGCTCCTGCGAGCTCCGGCCGGAGTGGAGAGAGGAGAGGCTGGAGGTAGGGGATGAGGGGGCTAGGGTTTCCTATATTTGGGGCAAAAATTGAGGAAGGTGGGCAAATATATAGGCACAAGGAGCTAGGGTTGTCCAAATGAGGTGTGGTTTTCGGCCACGCGAATAGAATTGGATGGCCTAGATGAAGGGGGGGTTTGGGTTGGTTTGGTGGGCTGTTGGAGGGGTGTCTTGGGCCTCAAAGTGGAGGCACTTTGAGCCCACGAGAATAACTGTTGGGGTAGCAAACGAACTCCAAACGCGACGAGATTTGACAGGCGGGTTACACATACCAAAACAACAACACACGACAAGTCTCGCGCCAAACCGGTAACGTTACACGGCCAAACACCAAAGTAGGCCTCGGGAACGCCACGGACACGTGAGGGAGCTCCGGAACGCGAAACGGACAACGGGAAGAACGAGTGGGACCGGATGCAAACAACAACACAAATGCAATGCGATGCACATGACTACATGATATGAATGAATGCCACACACGCACGCGACAAAACGACGAAAACCCGAAAGACAAAGAACCCGGAATGGAATTGATGAAGCCAGAGATATCATAAATTGCCCAAAAGGGAAAGTATTACATCCGGGGCATTACAACTCTCCTCTACTACAAAAAGATCTCGTCCCGAGATCTAGGACTGGAAAAAGGAAGGGTACTCGGAACGAAGATGATCTTCTCGTTCCCACGTAGCTTCTCGGTCGGTATGGTGTGACCACTTGACTTTCAAGAATTTGATGGACTTGTTGCGGGTCTTGCGCTCGGTTTCTTCGAGAATAGCAATGGGATGCTCTCGGTAGGACAAGTCTTGTTGAAGATCAATCTCTTCAAATGGAATCATGCGTTCAGGAGTCTTGGAACACTTGCGGAGTTGAGACACATGAAACACAACATGAACATTGGCGAAGTTGGAAGGGAGCTCAAGTTGATAGGCTAGATTGCCTCTTTTGCCAAGGATCTTGAAAGGCCCGACGTATCTAGGAGCAAGCTTTCCTTTGATACCGAATCTTTGGGTGCCTTTCATCGGAGAAACACGGAGATAGACATGATCACCAATGTCGAAAGCCAAGTCACGATGCTTGCCGTCATAGTAGCTCTTCTGACGCGACTGAGCGGCCTTGAGATTCTCACGTATGACTTTGCACATTTCTTCGGCTTCTGAGATCAAGTCATTACCAAGAAGTTGACGTTCGCCTGTCTCGTACCAGTTGAGAGGGGTACGGCACTTTCTGCCATAGAGGATTTCAAACGGAGCTTTGCCGGCACTTGCTTGAAAGCTGTTGTTGTAAGAGAACTCGGCAAATGGAAGGCAATCTTCCCATTTCATGCCAAAAGAGAGGACACAGGCTCTGAGCATGTCTTCTAGAATCGGATTCACTCTCTCGACTTGACCACTAGTCTGAGGGTGAAAAGTAGTGCTGAACCTGATCTTAGTGCCCATGGCGGACTGAAAGGAGTCCCAGAACTTTGAAGTGAACAAACTTCCACGGTCTGAGGAGATAACTTGAGGGATGCCATGTAAGGACACAATTCTAAAAGTGTACAACTCTGCCAATTGAGCTCCATTGATTGATTCTTTGACTGGAAGGAAGTGAGCGACTTTGGTAAGCTTGTCAATCACCACAAATATAGAATCATTCCCTCTCTTGGACTTCGGAAAGCCAGTGACGAAATCCATTTCAATGTGGTCGAATTTCCACTCGGGAATAGGAAGAGGTTGGAGAAGACCGGCTGGACGTTGATGCTCTGCCTTCACTCTTCTGCAGACATCACATTCATTCACAAATTGGGCAATCTCCCTTTTCATGCGTGTCCACGAGTAAGATTGCTTGAGGTCTTGGTACATCTTGGAGCTACCAGGATGAATCGAAAGGAGAGAATCATGTGCTTCTTCCATTATGAGCTTCCTGAGATCACCTTTTGGAACCACGAGTCTGTCCTCAAAGAACAAGGTATCTCTCTCATCAACGTGATAGCACTTGTATTTAGGAGTACCCTTTGCAATACCATGTTTCACTTTCTGCACCATGGCATCACTGAGTTGGACCTCACGGACCTGATCTTCCAAGGTAGGAGCCACTTGAAGATTTGCAAGAAAACCCTGCGGAACAACTTGGAGGTTGAGCTTCTTGAAAGCTTCACAAAGCTCAGGCTGGAACGGCTTGAAAAGAAGGCTGTTGCAATATGCCTTTCTGCTCAAAGCATCTGCAATCACATTCGCCTTGCCAGGAGTGTATTCAATGCTGGGATCATACTCTTGGTTCATTTCAACCCAACGAGTCTGGCGGAGGTTCAAATTCGGCTGTGTGAAGATGTACTTCAAGCTCTTGTGATCGGTGAAGATGTCGACTTTTCTGCCCAGCAGCAGGTGTCTCCACGTAATCAAAGCATGTACCACAACTGCTAGTTCAAGATCATGTGTGGGGTAGTTCTTCTCACTTGGCTTCAGCTGACGAGAAGTGTAAGCCACAATTCTCTTGTCTTGCATAAGCACACCACCAAGACCTTGAAGAGAAGCATCACAGAATACTTCGTAGGGCTTGGACTCATCTGGAGGAGTAAGAACTGGAGCAGAGACGAGCTTTTCTTTGAGAGTTTTGAATGCCACTTCACAATCTGGAGACCAGTGGTACTTGACATTCTTCTGCAGCAAGTTGGAGAGAGGCTTGGCAATCTTGGAGAAGTTCTCAACGAACCTTCTGCAATAGCTGGCAAGACCAAGAAAGCTTCGGAGTTGCTTGACGTTTTGAGGAGCTTCCCAGTTGACAATTGCTTCAACTTTCTCGAGGTTTACCGCAATACCGTCAGCAGAGATGATATGGCCCAGGTACAAGACCTTATCGAGCCAAAATTCGCACTTGGGGAACTTGGCATAGAACTTATGTTCACGGAATCTGTCGAGAACGAGACGGAGGTGCTTTTCGTGATCTTCTTCATTCTTGGAAAATACCAAAATGTCATCCAGATACACCAGCACAAATTCGCCGGCGTAGGGGTTGAAGATGTAGTGCATCATTCTCGAGAAGGTAGGTGGAGCATTGGCGAGACCAAAGGACATGACTGTATACTCATATGAGCCGTAACTCGTTCTGAAGGCAGTCTTGGGGATGTCTTGCTCGCGAATGCGAATTTGGTGATAGCCCATTCGGAGATCGAGCTTAGAGAACACTTTAGCTCCTTTGAGCTGCTCGAATAGTTCGTTGATGTTGGGGAGCGGATACTTGTTCTATATTGTCTTCTTGTTCAATGGCCGGTAATTGACGCAGAGGCGCTCCGTGCTATCCTTCTTCTTGACAAATAAGACACCACAGCCTCAAGGAGACGTACTAGGCCTGATGAGATCCATACGCTCCTGTTCATCAAGCTGCTTCTTCAACTCCTTCAACTCTTTAGGAGAGAGCTTGTACGGACGCCGGCATGCTGGCTCAGTACCCGGCTCGAGTTCAATGACGAATTCCACTTGCCGATGAGGAGGCATGCCTGGAAGTTCTTCAGGAAAGACGTCTTGGTATTCGTTAACCACCGAAATTTGAGAGATGGCATTCACTTTGCCCTTGTCATTGAGAGAGAAAAGCCTGATAGTGTTATCCCTGGAGTCGAAGATAATCACATCATCATCGGAATGAGTAATCTTGACTTCCTTCTGTGCATAGTCAATTTGAGCATCATGCTGAGAAAGCCAGTCCATTCCGAGGATAAGATCGATGTCAGAATTGCCAAGAATCACCGGTTTAGCCAGAAATCGATAATCACCCATGCGAATAGAAACATCCGGAGCATACACACCAGAATTCATACGTCTCCCCGGAGAAATAACTTGCAACCTCTGAGGCAAATTTTTGGTGACGATGGTGTGCTTGGATGCAAATGGATATGACATGAAGGAACATGAAGCACCCGAATCAAACAAAACTTTTGCAGGGATAGAGTTAGCTGGAAGGTTACCCAAAATCACATCAGAAGAATTCTCCGCTTGCGCTGCATTCATCAGATTGACTCTTGCTGCCTTTGGATCATGCTTGACCATAGCGGTACCGACAGGAGGAGGAGGTGGAAGGCGCTTCGGGTTGGGGCACTTGTTAGCATAGTGACCTTTCTGAGTGCACTTGTTGCAGACCACTTCTGAGAGAGGACGGTAATGAGAACCACTTGACTTGGAACCTTGAGACTGAAACTGATTCCTCGACTGGTTGCTCGGGTTGGGTGGGTGGGAGAAACCACGACCACTAGAGTTCTTGTTGTTGTTGGAGTTGTTGTAGGGAGCTCGAATCACTGGAGGAGGAGGAAGCCAAAATTTCTGTTGTTTCGCGACCACTTGAGAAGATGAGGAGGAGTGAACGGCATCTCGAATCCTCTTTTTGGAAGCCTCCATCTTGAGTTGGGCTGCCTCTTGCTTGAGCGCCATGTTATAGAATATGTCGAACTCATCGGGCTCGAACAAGGTGAGAGCAAGTTGAAGTTCATCTTTCAAACCTCCACGGAACTGATAGATCTTCCTCTTGGCATCTGGTATGTCTTGCTTAGCATAGCGGGCGAGATTTTGGAACTTGACATTATACTGGTAGACAGTCATAGAGCCTTGCTTCAGGTTGCGGAATTGCTCACGCATACCCTCGATGACACTTGTTGGAATGTGGTGAGAGCGAAAATCCTTGCAGAAATCCTCCCAAGAGATCACACGACCTGGCCTGGAGTCTTTGTACTGCTGCCACCAGTCAGCTGCTTGGTCTTTGAGTTGGAAGGCTGCAAACTTCACATAGTCCTCTTCCCTTACGTTACTGCACTCAAAATGCTTCTTGATATCGGTTAACCAATCTTCAACATCAAGAGGGTCGACACAGTAACTGAAAGCTTTTGGTTGATTGACCAAGAACTGGTTGAGAGTAGCATGGTGCTGTTGGTTGAAGAAATTGCCTTGATTACCCTGAGCACCCTGATTAGCTTGATTAGCTTGCATCTGCTGCATCATCTGCATCAACATCTGGGTGTTCTGATTTGTAGTTTGCATAATCGCTCTCCAAGCCTTAGACGGAGGAGGAGGGGAAGGAGGACGCTCTGGGACCTCTTCACCCTCTGGGTTAGCGTTGGGAACTCGTTTCGGAGCCATCCTGAAAGAGATGACCACGAATCAGCAATTGATTGAAAGAAGGTATAAGCTAAAACAACGGATAGAAATGCAACATAGTCTTCACAAGAATCATTCGAACAAGAGGAACGAATGAAATTCTCAGCTTAATGATAACAACAATCTTCACGAGAAGCCACATAGGGGACAAAAGGTAAATAAGAAAAACAACAAGGTACAGACGGAAACAAACACAAGATAGGAGCTTCGTTCTAACATCTTTGTGCTGAAAGCTTATGAATGCGTTACGAAAGGGTTTTGCAATCCCCGGATCAGCATAGCCAAGGACCCTTTAAGATGCAACTCCTGATCGGAACGTCGGTCATAAAGCCACTTCACTCAATGTAGAACCCCGAACTCGCTAACCTGCATTCGTTGGAAGAATGCCTACGATCTACTGGATAACCCACCTATGAATTTTCGAAAGTTTCCAGTTATGCAATCAGGTGTTGGGGATACAGGGGAAGCACCGCGCAATCAACTCTAAACCTACATCCAGCTGTATCCATCCTTCAACACATAACCAGTCTTTCTCGGAAACCGTCTACCTCGGACCTTCGAAAAGCATCCACTATACCAAGCTATGGCAATACTCCCGAACTACCTCCCCGGTACTGGGTGATGCCGGGGTTATCTTGCCACTAACCGTATAGGAGAGATTTTCGATGTCGGCCGTCTTAAGTATTTAGTACTGCCGCGATATGCTTGTGACGACAATACCCCGAAGCTCAACTTCCCGGGACACTGCCACAACCCCTAATGTCAGGAGGCATCTAGAACAATATTCTCGTCACAAGAACATCGAAACAATCCCACAATACTCGCGAGATTCCTAAAAAAAAATTTGGTGCAATTTTCGAAAGTAGAAGAGGCAAGAGTAGTCGTTAGGAGTCCTCACTAGAATGAAAGGGGATGAGAAGCAAAGAAATCTTACTCTCCGATATAAATATAGGACTCAAAAATATTTTTAGTGTGTGCCTAGACTCGACCGACAACGATTCGATCAATCAGTGGGGGCTTCTAGATCGGAGAAGGCTCTGATACCAACTTGTAATGCCCAGGATGGGACTATATCTCCTACGTGTCGAGGCACGACTTAGAGATATAAGCCCATGCTGGAATGATCGCAAGTTTGGTACCTTTGCACATCTCATGTAAAAATGGGGATGGAAAACTGAAAAGATAGTTGGCTTACACTCGCCACGTCACACAAATACATTACATGATTCAAGCATCATTCAAATAAACATCACAGCCCATCTAAGGGTAAAATCCAAATGTCAAGATACCAAACATAACTTAAACCATAGGTCTGAATCGAATCCTAGTAGAAGCTCTACTGATCAGTCGGATAGTTCACGTAGTAACGGCTACGCTCCTCGTCGTACTCCCAGTCTAGCTCAGTGCCATCACCAGTGTAACTCACCATCGTACCTTCATATGCTGTGTTGAAGTAACTGTGAGCCATAGAGGACTCAGCAATCCCGTTCCCGGGTAACATGACTATTTAAGCCTTGGGTGTGGAACAAGGCTGAAGAAAGATTAAGAAATAAGTGGTTGTAGAAGCACTAGCCTAGCTTACGTAAAAGAGAGCGAGAAGAGAAGGTGCCTCGGTCGAGAGATGATCACTAAGTGATCCTAACTAAAGCAAGTCAAACATAACCCCACCGTGTTCATCTCCCGAAAATCCCTTTCGGAAAATGACAGTCACGGTACTCACGCTGGTAGTGTATTGGAACATGATGTCAAGTTTTCTACAACCGGATATTAACAAGCTCCCATCTGCCACATAACCGCGGGCACGGCTTTCGAAAGTTCAAACCCTGCAGGGGTGTTCCAACTTGGTCCATGACAAGCCCACGATCCGCGGAGTCGCAACTCCAAAGGTGGGAAGGCCCGAGTATCCTCGGAATCCCGTGCTCAAGATACTCCGAACTAAGGTAAGGCTAATCCAGCAAATCCTCCCGGCATGCCGACACCCTGACAATAGCCGCGCGTATCTAGTCTCAGGCCACGACCGGATGGGCGAGGCTACGGGTTTTTACCAAACCTCGAGTTTCCTCGTGGTGGCCCCGCAGGCTCCCCGTTTCGGACCAACACTCATGTGGAGCACTGGCCCGGGGTTGTTGATTAAAATAAAAGGGATAACTAGTCCCTATGCAAGTTTTATTAGTTATTAGGCGAATAGTACCAATGTTGGGACTTGCTGGAAAAGACTTAGCACTTAGCGGTTTATCGAGGGGGCCCCATAACCCCAACCGTGTGAGGAACGCATAATCAAGGAACATAACACCGGTTTATACGGTTCCTAGCGGCATGAGTGGAACAAATCACCAAGCAAAAGGCTTAGCCCTCCACCCATTACCAATATATAGATGATTTCATTTAAGCATTTATATAGTGTGTATAACCCAACAAACTTCAACATGAAGCAAGCATCTTCAATTTCACCTGCAACTAGCAATGCTATAAGAGAGGCTGAGCGAAGCCTACGTATAGCCAATCAATGGTTTGCATAGGTAGGGTGGTTAGACGGGTTCATGGTTACAATAGGAGGCTGACAGGAAAACATGGGCATCGAGGCAATATAGTAAATAGCGATACTCTAGCAATAGGCAAAGATAGTAATGGTATCCGGGTTCGGTCATCTTGCCTGAAGAGTTGTCGATGGAATCGTAAGAAAGCTCCTCGTTCTCAACCTCGGTAGTAACCTCGTTCTCGTACTCGTACTCAGCTTCCCGCTCTACTCAACACAAACACACAAGGCACGAAATCAACAAGATGCAATGCGCACACAAAATATGTTGGATGCATGACAGATGCACTAAGGGAGCACACGGAGCATGACAAAATAAGATCATGCAAAATGCTTCAAAACATGATAACAATAGGATATTATGAATCTACATGAAAAATCACACAAGTTTCATATAGGACTTGCTGAAAACGGAGCTACGGGCTAAAAGTTACACACAAAACAATAAACATGCGAAAGCTGAAAATTACAGCCACATAGCAACTTCGGGGCAAGAAATAATTAAGCTACAGCACTCAAACATCATGGGAAAGAGTATGGACATAAACTAGACATATCCTACAGCAAATAAGTCCATTGGAGCACCCCCAAAGGAGTCATGGATCAATAGCAACAAGCTATGACATATTGAACTTGATAACAAAATCCTGACAGCAGTATTTTATTGCAACTTGGGAGCAAAAGTTAAATATGCTACAGCCACTCAAATAAGCATGTGAGAGCATGAATGGGTAGCCAACAATATATACTACAAGGAATCATCAAGAGTCACCCCAAAACTATCATGGATTGGCCTAGAACAGCAAGCAAGCATGGCATCTGGAAATTACAGATTCCAGACTTAGTGAAATTTCACTAAGTGTTAAAACAGCAGTTTCATCATGGCATCTTTGAGAGCAAGTTTAAGTCACCTCAAAGCTAAACATGGCAAGTGGTAAGAACCACAGCAAAGTACACATGATGATGAATCCAAAACACCTAAGCATGCCTCAAGAGAACAATCACATCAATAGCAATGAGCTCCTCAAGTTGACATCTCATAACAAGTTTAACAACTTAACAGCCACATAGCACTTTGCAACGGAGATAAACATGGCAAGTTTAATTCTATCATGCAAGCCTAAGCAATCAACATGTAGAGCATGACAAGACGAACACGTGGACATGTCATTTGCTTCGTTTGGATAAACATGCAAAAAGTTATCACCTTGCAAAGATGGCATGAAAAACAACACTAACAGCAGTTTTTATCAAGATGCACTCTTCCAACAGATATATAAGCACCTAGATGATCTCAAACATGCATGGCACAATGGTATGAAATGTAGTACATGTCTCCACGAACAATTTGACATATCATTCACTCAAATCGGAGCTACGCACAAAAAGTTATCCACGAAACAAATATGCATCAGACAGGCAAAATATCTCAGACTTAGTGGATTTGGGGGCAACCTCAGATCTGGAAAAAAAAAGGTCAACGGGCTCCTGGGCTTCAGGCGGCTCGGGCCGGATCCAGCAGATCGGGCGGCAACCGGGCAATCGGGCTCGGCCCGCTAGGGCGACGGGATCCGGATCGGGATCGAGGGGATCCTCCAATCCCCCGATCGGTGGCGCGGCGGCGGCCTCGAGCGCTGGGAGGCGGAAGGATAGGCCCGCGGGGCGACGGCCCAGCTGGCCGATCGGGCCCAGGCGGAAGGCGACGGATCGGGATCTGAGGGAATCCCCTCGATTCCCCAAGGCGGCGGCGGAGGCTTCTGGGCCGGGGCGGCTAGAGGCCCGCGAAGGGAGCCGGGGTGGTTAGGTTTCGGCCCAGGCGGCGAAGTGGCGATCGGCTCGGGCGAGGGCTCCTCCCTCGTCCCGAGCGGCGGCGGTGGTGGCGAGCTCGCCCCGGCGGCGGACGGCGAGGGGGATCCGGGGCGGCGGCTGCCTGCGGGCCGGCGGCGGGGCAAGGTGAGGCCGGCGGGGTGAGGGAGCCCGGTGGCGCGGTGGCGCGGCGAGCTGCTCCGGCGGTGGTCCGGCGAGCTGCTCCGGCGGGGCTCCTGCGAGCTCCGGCCGGAGTGGAGAGAGGAGAGGCTGGAGGTAGGGGATGAGGGGGCTAGGGTTTCCTATATTTGGGGCAAAAATTGAGGAAGGTGGGCAAATATATAGGCACAAGGAGCTAGGGTTGTCCAAATGAGGTGTGGTTTTCGGCCAAGCGATTAGAATTGGATGGCCTAGATGAAGGGGGGGTTTGGGTTGGTTTGGTGGGCTGTTGGAGGGGTGTCTTGGGCCTCAAAGTGGAGGCACTTTGAGCCCACGAGAATAACTGTTGGGGTAGCAAACGAACTCCAAACGCGACGAGATTTGACAGGCGGGTTACACATACCAAAACAACAACACACGACAAGTCTCGCGCCAAACCGGTAACGTTACACGGCCAAACACCAAAGTAGGCCTCGGGAACGCCACGGACACGTGAGGGAGCTCCGGAACGCGAAACGGACAACGGGAAGAACGAGTGGGACCGGATGCAAACAACAACACAAATGCAATGCAATGCACATGACTACATGATATGAATGAATGCCACACACGCACGCGACAAAACGACGAAAACCCGAAAGACAAAGAACCCGGAATGGAATTGATGAAGCCAGAGATATCATAAATTGCCCAAAAGGGAAAGTATTACATCCGGGGCATTACAACTCTCCTCTACTACAAAAAGATCTCGTCCCGAGATCTAGGACTGGAAAAAGGAAGGGTACTCGGAACGAAGATGATCTTCTCGTTCCCACGTAGCTTCTCGGTCGGTATGGTGTGACCACTTGACTTTCAAGAATTTGATGGACTTGTTGCGGGTCTTGCGCTCGGTTTCTTCGAAAATAGCAACGGGATGCTCTCGGTAGGACAAGTCTTGTTGAAGATCAATCTCTTCAAACGGAATCATGCGTTCAGGAGTCTTGAAGCACTTGTGGAGTTGAGACACATGAAACACATCATGAACATTGGTGAAGTTGGAAGGGAGCTCAAGTTGATAGGCTAGATCGCCTCTTTTGCCAAGGATCTTGAAAGGCCCGACGTATCTAGGAGCAAGCTTTCCTTTGATACCGAATCTTTGGGTGCCTTTCATCGGAGAAACACGGAGATAGACATGATCACCAATGTCGAAAGCCAAGTCACGATGCTTGCCGTCATAGTAGCTCTTCTGACGCGACTGAGCGGCCTTGAGATTCTCACGTATGACTTTGCACATTTCTTCGGCTTCTGAGATCAAGTCATTACCAAGAAGTTGACGTTCGCCTGTCTCGTACCAGTTGAGAGGGGTACGGCACTTTCTGCCATAGAGGATTTCAAACGGAGCTTTGTCGGCACTTGCTTGAAAGCTGTTGTTGTAAGAGAACTCGGCAAATGGAAGGCAATCTTCCCATTTCATGCCAAAAGAGAGGACACAGGCTCTGAGCATGTCTTCTAGAATCTGATTCACTCTCTCGACTTGACCACTAGTCTGAGGGTGAAAAGCACTGTTGAACCTGATCTTAGTGCCCATGGCGGACTGAAAGGAGTCCCAGAACTTTGAAGTGAACAAACTTCCACGGTCTGAGGAGATAACTTGAGGGATGTCATGTAAGGACACAATTCTAGAAGTGTACAACTCTGCCAATTGAGCTGCATTGATTGATTCTTTGACTGGAAGGAAGTGAGCGACTTTGGTAAGCTTGTCAATCACCACAAATATAGAATCATTCCCTCTCTTGGACTTCGGAAAGCCAGTGACGAAATCCATTTCAATGTGGTCGAATTTCCACTCGGGAATAGGAAGAGGTTGGAGAAGACCGGCTGGACGTTGATGCTCTGCCTTCACTCTTCTGCAGACATCACATTCATTCACAAATTGGGCAATCTCCCTTTTCATGCGTGTCCACCAGTAAGATTGCTTGGGGTCTTGGTACATCTTGGAGCTACCAGGATGAATCGAAAGGAGAGAATCATGTGCTTCTTCCATTATGAGCTTCATGAGATCACCTTTTGGAACCACGAGTCTGTCCTCAAAGAACAAGGTATCTCTCTCATCAACGCGATAGCACTTGTATTTAGGAGTACCCTTTGCAATACCATGTTTCACTTTCTGCACCATGGCATCACTGAGTTGGACCTCACGGACCTGATCTTCCAAGGTAGGAGCCACTTGAAGATTTGCAAGAAAACCCTGCGGAACAACTTGGAGGTTGAGCTTCCTGAAAGCTTCACAAAGCTCAGGCTGGAACGGCTTGATAAGAAGGCTGTTGCAATATGCCTTTCTGCTCAAAGCATCTGCAATCACATTCGCCTTGCCAGGAGTGTATTCAATGCTGGGATCATACTCTTGGTTCATTTCAACCCAACAAGTCTGGCGGAGGTTCAAATTCGGCTGTGTGAGATGTACTTCAAGCTCTTGTGATCGGTGAAGATGTCTACTTTTCTGCCCAGCAGCAGGTGTCTCCACGTAATCAAAGCATGTACCACAACTGCTAGTTCAAGATCATGTGTGGGGTAGTTCTTCTCACTTGGCTTCAGCTGACGAGAAGTGTAAGCCACAATTCTCTTGTCTTGGATAAGCACACCACCAAGACCTTGAAGAGAAGCATCACAGAATACTTCGTAGGGCTTGGACTCATCTGGAGGAGTAAGAACTGGAGCACAGACGAGCTTTTCTTTGAGAGTTTTGAATGCCACTTCACAATCTGGAGACCAGTGGTACTTGACATTCTTCTGCAGCAAGTTGGAGAGAGGCTTGGCAATCTTGGAGAAGTTCTCAACGAACCTTCTGCAATAGCTAGCAAGACCAAGAAAGCTTCGGAGTTGCTTGACGTTCTGAGGAGCTTCCCAGTTGACAATTGCTTCAACTTTCTCGGGGTTTATCGCAATACCGTCAGCAGAGATGATATGGCCCAGGTATAAGACCTTATCGAGCGAAAATTCGCACTTGGGGAACTTGGCATAGAACTTATGTTCATGGAGTCTGTCGAGAACGAGACGGATGTGCTTTTCGTGATCTTCTTCATTCTTGGAAAATACCAAAATGTCATCCAGATACACAAGCACAAACTCGCCGGCGTAGGGGTTGAAGATGTAGTGCATCATTCTCGAGAAGGTAGGTGGAGCATTGGCGAGACCAAAGGACATGACTGTATACTCATATGAGCCGTAACTCGTTCTGAAGGCAGTCTTGGGGATGTCTTGCTCGCGAATGTGAATTTGGTGATAGCCCATTCGGAGATCGAGCTTAGAGAACACTTTAGCTCCTTTGAGCTGCTCGAATAGTTCGTTGATGTTGGGGAGCGGATACTTGTTCTTTATTGTCTTCTTGTTCAATGGCCGGTAATCGACGCAGAGGCGCTCCGTGCCATCCTTCTTCTTGACAAATAAGACACCACAGCCTCAAGGAGACGTACTAGGCCTGATGAGACCCATACGCTCCTGTTCATCAAGCTGCTTCTTCAACTCCTTCAACTCTTTAGGAGAGAGCTTGTACGGACGCCGGCATGCTGGCTCAGAACCCGGCTCGAGTTCAATGACGAATTCCACTTGCCGATGAGGAGGCATGCCTGGAAGTTCTTCAGGAAAGACGTCTTGGTATTCGTTAACCACCGGAATTTGAGAGATGGCATTCACTTCGCCCTTGTCATTGAGAGAGAAAAGCCTGATAGTGTTATCCCTGGAGGCGAAGATAATCACATCATCATCGGAATGAGTAATCTTGACTTCCTTCTGTGCAAAGTCAATTTGAGCATCATGCTGAGAAACCCAGTCCATTCCGAGGATAAGATCGATGTCAGAATTGCCAAGAATCACCGGTTTAGCCAGAAATCGATAATCACCCATGCGAATAGAAACATCCGGAGCATACACACCAGAATTCATACGTCTCCCCGGAGAAATAACTTGCAACCTCTGAGGCAAATTTTTGGTGACGATGTTGTGCTTGGATGCAAATGGATATGACATGAAGGAACATGAAGCACCCAAATCAAACAAAACTTTTGCAGGGATAGAGTTAGCTGGAAGGTTACCCAAAATCACATCAGAAGAATTCTCCGCTTGCGCTGCATTCATCAGATTGACCCTTGCTGCCTTTGGATCATGCTTGACCATAGCGGTACCGACAGGAGGAGGAGGCGGAAGGCGCTTCGGGTTAGGGCACTTGTTAGCATAGTGACCTTTCTGAGTGCACTTGTTGCAGACCACTTCTGAGAGAGGACGGTAATGAGAACCACTTGACTTGGAACCTTGAGACTGAAACTGATTCCTCGATTGGTTGCTCGGGTTGGGTGGGTGGGAGAAACCACGACCACTAGAGTTCTTGTTGTTGTAGGGAGCTCGAATCACTGGAGGAGGAGGAAGCCAAAATTTCTGTTGTTTCGCGACCACTTGAGAAGATGAGGAGGAGTGAACGGCATCTCGAATCCTCTTTTTGGAAGCCTCCATCTTGAGTTGGGATGCCTCTTGCTTGAGCGCCATGTTATAGAATATGTCGAACTCATCGGGCTCGAACAAGGTGAGAGCAAGTTGAAGTTCATCTTTCAGACCTCCACGGAACTGATAGATCTTGCTCTTGGCATCTGGTATGTCTTGCTTAGCATAGCGGGCGAGATTTTGGAACTTGACATTATACTGGTAGACAGTCATAGAGCCTTGTTTCAGGTTGCGGAATTGCTCACGCATACCCTCGATGACACTTGTTGGAATGTGGTGAGAGCAAAAATCCTTGCAGAAATCCTCCCAAGAGATCACACGACCTGGCCTGGAGTCTTTGTACTGCTGCCACCAGTCAGCTGCTTGGTCTTTGAGTTGGAAGGCTGCAAACTTCACATAGTCCTCTTCCCTTACGTTACTGCACTCAAAATGCTTCTTGATATCGGTTAACCAATCTTCAACATCAAGAGGGTCGACACAGTAACTGAAAGCTTTTGGTTGATTGGCCAAGAACTGGTTGAGAGTAGCATGGTGCTGTTGGTTGAAGAAATTGCCTTGATTACCCTGAGCACCCTGATTAGCTTGATTAGCTTGCATCTGCTGCATCATCTGCATCAACATCTGGGTGTTCTGATTTGTAGTTTGCATAATCGCTCTCCAAGCCTCAGACGGAGGAGGAGGGGAAGGAGGACGCTCTGGGACCTCTTCACCCTCTGGGTTAGCGTTGGGAACTCGTTTCGGAGCCATCCTGAAAGAGATGACCACGAATCAGCAATTGATTGAAAGAAGGTATAAGCTGAAACAACGGATAGAAATGCAACATAGTCTTCACAAGAATCATTCGAACAAGAGGAACGAATGAAATTCTCAGCTTAATGATAACAACAATCTTCACGAGAAGCCACATAGGGGACAAAAGGTAAATAAGAAAAACAACAAGGTACAGACGGAAAAAAACACAAGATAGGAGCTTCGTTCTAACATCTTTGTCCTGAAAGCTTATGAACGCGTTACGAAAGGGTTTTGCAATCCCTGGATCAGCATAGCCAAGGACCCTTTAAGATGCAACTCCTGATCGGAACATCGGTCATAAAGCCACTTCACTCAATGTAGAACCCCGAACTCGCTAACCTGCATTCGTTGGAAGAATGCCTACGATCTACTGGATAACCCACCTATGAATTTCCGAAAGTTTCCAGTTATGCAATCAGGTGTTGGGGATACAGGGGAAGCACCGCGCAATCAACTCTAAACCTACATCCAGCTGTATCCATCCTTCAACACATAACCAATCTTTCTCGGAAACCGTCTACCTCGGACCTTCGAAAAGCATCCATTATACCAAGCTAGGGCAATACTCCCGAACTACCTCCCCGGTACTGGGTGATGTCGGGGTTATCTTGCCACTAACCATATAGGAGAGATTTTCGATGTCGGCCGTCTTAAGTATTTAGTACTGCCGCGATATGCTTGTGACGACAATACCCCGAAGCTCAACTCCCCGGGACACTGCCACAACCCCTAATGTCAGGAGGCATTGAGAACAATATTCTCGTCACAAGAACATCGAAACAATCCCACAATACTCGCGAGATTCCTAAAAAAAATTGGTGCAATTTTTGAAAGTAGAAGAGGCAAGAGTAGTCGTCAGGAGTCCTCACTAGAATGAAAGGGGATGAGAAGCAAAGAAATCCTACTCTCCGATATAAATATAGGACTCAAAAATATTTTTAGTGTCTGCCTAGACTCGACCGTCAACGATTCGATCAATCAGTGGGGGCTTCTAGGTCGGAGAAGGCTCTGATACCAACTTGTAATGCCCAGGATGGGACAATATCTCCTACGTGTCGAGGCACGACTTAGAGATATAAGCTCATGCTGGAATGATCGCAAGTTTGGTACCTTTGCACATCTCATGTAAAAATGGGGATGGAAAACTGAAAAGATAGTTGGCTTACACTCGCCACGTCACACAAATACATTACATGATTCAAGCATCATTCAAATAAACATCACAGCCCATCTAAGGGTAAAATCCAAATGTCAAGATACCAAACATAACTTAAACCATAGGTCTGAATCGAATCCTAGTAGAAGCTCTACTGATCAGTCGGATAGTTCACGTAGTAACGGCTACGCTCCTCGTCGTACTCCCAGTCTAGCTCAGTGCCATCACCAGTGTAACTCACCATCGTACCTGCATATGCTGTGTTGAAGTAACTGTGAGCCACAGAGGACTCAGCAATCCCGTTCCCGGGTAACATGACTATTTAAGCCTTGGGTGTGGAACAAGGCTGAAGAAAGATTAACAAATAAGTGGTTGTAGCAGCACTAGCCTAGCTTACGTAAAAGAGAGCGAGAAGAGAAGGTGCCTCGGTCGAGAGATGATCACTAAGTGATCCTAACTAAAGCAAGTCAAACATAACCCCATCGTGTTCATCTCCCGAAAATCCCTTTCGGAAAATGACAGTCACGGTACTCACGCTGGTAGTGTATTGGAACATGCTGTCAAGTTTTCTACAACCGGATATTAACAAGCTCCCATCTGCCACATAACCGCGGGCACGGCTTTCGAAAGTTCAAACCCTGCAGGGGTGTTCCAACTTGGTCCATGACAAGCCCACGATCCGCGGAGTCGCAACTCCAAAGGTGGGAAGGCCCGAGTATCCTCGGAATCCCGTGCTCAAGATACTCCGAACTAAGGTAAGGCTAATCCAGCAAAACCTCCCGGCATGCCGACACCCTGACAATAGCCGCGCGTATCTAGTCTCAGGCCCCGACCGGATGGGCGAGGCTACGGGTTTTTACCAAACCTCGAGTTTCCTCGTGGTGGCCCCGCAGGCTCCCCGTTTCGGACCAACACTCATGTGGAGCACTGGCCCGGGGTTGTTGATTAAAATAAAAGGGATAGCTAGTCCCTATGCAAGTTTTATTAGTTATTAGGCGAATAGTACCAATGTTGGGACTTGCTGGAAAAGACTTAGCACTTAGCGGTTTATCGAGGGGGTCCCATAACCCCAACCGTGTGAGGAACGCATAATCAAGGAACATAACACCGGTTTGTACGGTTCCTAGCGGCATGAGTGGAACAAATCACCAAGCAAAAGGCTTAGCCTTCCACCCATTACCAATATATAGATGATTTCATTTAAGCAGTTATATAGTGTGATATAACCCAACAAACTTCAACATGAAGCAAGCATCTTCAACTTCACCTGCAACTAGCAACGCTATAAGAGAGGCTGAGCGAAGCCTACGTATAGCCAATCAATGGTTTGCATAAGTAGGGTGGATAGACTGGTTCATGGTTACAATAGGAGGCTGACAGGAAAACATGGGCATCGAGGCAATATAGTAAAGAGCGATACTCTAGCAATAGGCAAAGATAGTAATGGTATCCGGGTTCGGTCATCTTGCCTGAAGAGTTGTCGATGGGATCGTAAGAAAGCTCCTCGTTCTCAACCTCGGTAGTAACCTCGTTCTCGTACTCGTACTCAGCTTCCGGCTCTACTCAACACAAACACACAAGGAACGAAATCAACAAGATGCAATGCGCACACAAAATATGCTGGATGTATGACGGATGCACTAAGGGAGCACACGGAGCATGACAAAATGCGATCAAGCAAAATGCTTCAAAACATGATAACAATAGGATATTATGAATCTACATGAAAAATCACACAAGTTTCGTATAGGACTTGCTGAAAACGGAGCTACGGGCTAAAAGTTACACACTAAACAATAAACATGCGAAAGCTGAAAATTACAGCCACATAGCAACTTCGGGGCAAGAAATAATTAAGCTACAGCACTCAAATATCATGGGAAAGAGTATGGACATAAACTAGACATATCCTACAGCAAATAAGTCCATTGGAGCACCCCCCAAAGGAGTCATGGATCAATAGCAACAAGCTATGACATATTGAACTTGATAACAAAATCCTGACAGCAGTATTTTATTGCAACTTGGGAGCAAAAGTTAAATATGCTACAGCCACTCAAATAAGCATGTGAGAGCATGAATGGATAGCCAACAATATATACTACAAGGAATCATCAAGACTCACCCCAAAACTATCATGGATTGGCCTAGAACAGCAAGCAAACATGGCATCTAGAAATTACAGATTCCAGACTTAGTGAAATTTCACCAAGTGTTAAAACAGCAGTTTCATCATGGCATCTTTGAGAGCAAGTTTAAGTCACCTCAAAGCTAAACATGGCAAGTGGTAAGAACCACAGCAAAGTACACATGATGGTGAATCCAAAACACCTAAGCATGCCTCAAGAGAACAATCATATCAATAGCAATGAGCTCCTCAAGTTGACATCTCATAACAAGTTTAACAACTTAACAGCCACATAGCACTTTGCAACGGAGATAAACATGGCAAGTTTAATTCTATCATGCAAGCCTAAGAAATCAACATGTAGAGCATGACAAGACGAACACGTGGACATGTCATTTGCTTCATTTGGATAAACATGCAAAAAGTTATCACCTTGCAAAGATGGCATGAAAAACAACACTAACAGTTGTTTTAATCAAGATGCACTCTTCCAACAGATATATAAGCACCTAGATGATCTCAAACATGTATGGCACAATGGAATGAAATGTAGTACATGTCTCCACGAACAATTTGACATATCTTTCACTCAAATCGGAGCTACGCACAAAAAGTTATCCACGAAACAAATATGCATCAGACAGGCAAAATATCTCAGACTTAGTGGATTTGGGGGCAACCTTAGATCTGAAAAAAAAAGGTCAACGGGCTCCTGGGCTTCGGGCGGCTCGGGCCGGATCCAGCGGATCGGGCGGCAACCTGGCAATCGGGCTCGGCCCGCTAGGGCGACGGGATCCGGATCGGGATCGAGGGGATCCTTCGATCCCCCGATCGGTGGCGCGGCGGCGGCCTCGAGCGCTGGGAGGCGGAAGGAGAGGCCCGCGGGGCGACGGCCCAGCTGGCCGATCGGGCCCAGGCGGAAGGTGACGGATCGGGATCTGAGGGAATCCCCTCGATTCCCAAAGGCGGCGGCGGAGGCTTCTGGGCCGGGGCGGCTGGAGGCCCGCGAAGGGAGCCGGGTGGTTAGGTTTCGGCCCAGGCGGCAAAGTGGCGATCGGCTCGGGCGAGGGCTCCTTCCTCGTCCCGAGCGGCGGCGGTGGTGGCGAGCTCGCCCCGGCGGCGGACGGCGAGGGGGATCCGGGGCGGCGGCTGCCTGCGGGCCGGCGGCGGGGCAAGGTGAGGCCGGCGGGGTGAGGGAGCCCCGACGGCGGGTGGTGGTGAGGTGGCGCGGTGGCGCGGCGAGCTGCTCCGGCGGTGGTCCGGCGAGCTCCGGCCGGAGTGGAGAGAGGAGAGGCTGGAGGTAGGGGATGAGGGGGCTAGGGTTTCCTATATTTGGGGCAAAAATTGAGGAAGGTGGGCAAATATATAGGCACAAGGAGCTAGGGTTGTCCAAATGAGGTGTGGTTTTCGGCCACGCGATTAGAATTGGATGGCCTAGATGAAGGGAGGGGTTTGGGTTGGTTTGGTGGGCTGTTGGAGGGGTGTCTTGGGCCTCAAAGTGGAGGCACTTTGAGCCCACGAGAATAACTGTTGGGGTAGCAAACGAACTCCAAACGCGACGTGATTTGACAGGCGGGTTACACATACCAAAACAACAACACACGACAAGTTTCGCGCCAAACCGGTAACGTTACATGGCCAAACACCAAAGTAGGCCTCGGGAACGCCACGGACACGTGAGGGAGCTCCGGAACGCGAAACGGACAACGGGAAGAACGTGTGGGACCGGCTGCAAGCAACAACACAAATGCAATGCGATGCACATGACTACATGATATGAATGAATGCCACACACGCACGCGACAAAACGATGAAAACCTGAAAGACAAAGAATCCGGAATGGAATTGATGAAGCCAGAGATATCATAAATTTCCCAAAAGGGAAAGTATTACATCCGGGGCATTACACAATGGGTGCAAGCCAGTTTTGCACACGCTGAATACTCGGGTTAAACTTGACGAGCCTAGCATGTACAGACATGGCCTCGGAACACTGGAGACCGAAAGGTCGAGCGTGAATCATATGGTAGATATGATCAACATAAGTTGTTCACCATTGAAAACTACTCCATCTCACGTGATGATCGGACATGGTTTAGTTGATTTGGATTAGGTGATCATTTAGATGACTAGAGGGATGTCTATCTAAGTGGGAGTTCTTTAGTAATATGATTAATTGAACTTTAGTTTATCATGAACTTAGTCCTGATAGGTTTTTTTGCATATCGATGTTGTTGTAGATCGATGGCCCGTGCTATCGTTCCCTTGAATTTTAATGCGTTCCTAGAGAAAGCTAAGTTGAAAGATGATGGTAGCAATTACACGGACTGGGTCCGTAACTTGAGGATTATCCTCATTTCTGCACAGAAGAATTATGTTCTTGAAGCACCGCTAGGTGACAAGCCCCCTCCCGCTAATGTAGACGCTTTGAACGTGTGGCAGACGCGGTCCGATGACTACACGATAGTTCAGTGTGCCATGCTTTACGGCTAAGAACCGGGACTTCAACGACGTTTTGAATGTCTTGGAGCATATGAGATGTTCTAGGATTTGAAGTTAATATTTCAACCAAATGCCCAGATTGAGAAATATGAGATTTCCAATAAGTTCTACATCTGCAAGATGGAGGAGAATATTTCTATCAGTGAACACTTGCTCATAATGTTTGGGTACTACAATCATATGACTCAACTTGGATGCAAAGTTGACGAAGATAGTGTTATTGATGGAGTTCTTCAATCACTTCCACCAAGCTATAAAGGCTTCGTGATGAACTATAACATGCAAGGAATGCAGAAGACAATTCCCGAGCTCTTCGCTATGCTCAAAGTTGCGGAGGTAGAAATCAAAAAGGAGCATCAAGTGTTGATGGTTAACCAGACATCTAGTTTCAAGAAAAAGGGCAAGGGAAAGAAGGGGAAATTCAAAAAGAATAGCAAGACAGTTGCTACTCCCACGAAGAAACCCAAGTCTGGAGCCAAGCCTGAAACTGAGTGCTTTTACTGCAAAGGGACTGGACACTGGAAGCGGAACTGCCCCAAGTATTTGGCGGATAAGAAGGATGGCAAAGTGAACAAAGGTATATGTGATATACATGTTATTGATGTGTACCTTACCAATGCTCGTAGTAGCACCTGGGTACTTGATACCGGTTCGGTTACTAATATTTGTAACTCGAAACAGGGGCTACGGATTAAACGAAGATTGGCTAAGGACGAGGTGACGGTGCGCGTGGGAAATGGTTCCAAAGTCGATGTGATCGCCGTCGGCATGCTACGTCTACATCTACCTTTGGGATTAGTTTTAGACCTGAATAATTGTTATTTGGTGCCAGCGTTAAGCACGAACATTATATTTGGATCTTGTTTATTGCGAGACAGTTATTCATTTAAATCTGAGAATAAAGGTTGTTCTATTCATATGAATAATATCTTTTATGGTCATGCACCCTTGAAGAGTGGTCTATTCTTGTTAGATCTCGATCGTAGTGATACACATATTCATAATATTGAACCCAAAAGATGCAAGGTTAATAATGATAGTGCAACTTATTTGTGGCACTGCCGTTTAGGTCATATTGGTGTAAAGCGCATGAAGAAACTCCATAGTGATGGACTTTTGGAATCACTTGATTATGAATCACTTGGTGCTTGTGAACCATGCCTCATGGGCAAGATGACTAAAACTCCATTCTCCGGAACAATGGAGCAAGCAACAGATTTGTTGGAAATCATACATACTGATGTATGTGGACCGATGAGTGTTGAGGCTCGCGACGGGTATCGTTATTTTCTGACCTTCACTAATGATTTGAGCAGATATGGGTATATCTACTTGATGAAACACAAGTCTGAAACATTTGAAAAGTTCAAAGAATTTCAGAGTGAAGTAGAGAATCATCGTAACAAGAAAATAAAGTTTCTACGATCTGATCGTGGAGGCGAATATTTGAGTTACGAGTTTGGTCTTCATTTGAAACAATGTGGAATAGTTTCACAACTCACGCCACCCGGAACACCACAGTGTAATGGTGTGTCCGAACGTCATAACCGTACTTTATTAGATATGGTGCGATCTATGATGTCTCTTACCGATTTACCACTATCGTTTTGGGGTTATGCTTTAGAGATAGCTGCATTCACGTTAAATAGGGCACCATCTAAATCCGTTGAGATGACGCCTTATGAACTGTGGTTTGGCCAAAAACCAAAGTTGTCGTTTCTTAAAGTTTGGGGCTGCAATGCTTATGTGAAAAAAGCTTCAACTTGATAAGCTCGAACCCAAGGAGAAATGTGTCTTCATAGGATACCTAAAGGAGACTGTTGGGTACACTTTCCATCACAGATTCGAAGGCAAGATATTTGTTGCTAAGAATGGATCCTTTCTAGAGAAGGAGTTTCTCTCGAAAGAAGTGAGTGGGAGGAAAGTGGAACTTGATAAGGTAATTGTACCTTCTCCCGAATTGGAAAGTAGTACATCACAGAAACCGGTTCCAGTGATTCCTACACCAATTAGTGAGGAAGCTAATTGTGATGATAATGAAACTTCGGATCAAGTTACTGTTGAACTTCATAGATCAACCAGAGTACGTTCCGCGCCAGAGTGGTACGGCAACCCGGTTCTGGAAGTCATGTTACTAGACCATGATGACCCTACAAACTATGAGGAAGCGATGATGAGCCCAGATTCCGCAAAATGGCTTGAAGCCATGAAATCTGAGATGGGATCCATGTATGAGAACAAAGTATGAACTTTGGTTGACTTGCCCGATGATCGGCAAGCCGTCGAAAATAAATGGATCTTCAAGAGGAAGACCGACGCTGACGGTAATGTTACTGTTTACAAAGCTCGACTTGTTGCGAAAGGTTTTCGACAAGTTCAAGGAGTTGACTACGATGAGACTTTTTCACCCATAGCGTTGCTTAAGTCTGTCCGAATCATGTTAGCAATTGCCGCATTTTATGATTATGAAATCTGGCAAATGGATGTCAAAACTGCATTCCTGAATGGATATCTCAAAGAAGAGTTGTATATGATGCAACCAGAAGGTTTTGTCGATCCTAAAGGTGCTAACAAAGTGTGCAATCTCCAGCGATCCATCTATGGACTGGTGCAAGCATCTCGGAGTTGGAATACACGCTTTGATGAGGTGATCAAAGCATATGGTTTCATACAGACTTTTGGAGAAGCATGTATTTACAAGAAAGTGAGTGGGGGCACTATAGCATTTCTGATATTATATGTGGATGACATATTGTTGATTCGAAATGATATAGAATTTCTGGATGGCATAAAAGGATACTTGAATAAGAAATTTTCAATGAAAGACTTCGGTGAAGCTGCCTACATATTAGGCATCAAGATCTATAGAGATAGATCAAGACGTTTAATTGGACTTTCACAAAGCACATACCTTGATAAAGTTTTGAAGAATTTCAAAATGGATCAGTCAAAGAAAGGGTTCCTGCATGTGTTACAAGGTATGAAGTTGAGTAAGACTCAATGCCCGACCACTACAGAGGATAGAGAGAAAATGAAAGTCATTCCCTATGCCTCAGCCATAGGATCTATCATGTATGAAATGTTGTGTACCAGACCTGATGGGTGCTTTGCTATAAGTTTAGCAGGGAGGTACCAAAGTAATCCAGGAGTGGATCACTGGACAATGGTCAAGAACATCCTGAAGTACCTGAAAAGGACAAAGGATATGTTTCTCGTTTATGGAGGTAACAAAGAGCTCGTCGTAAACCGTTACGTCGATTCAAGCTTTGACACTGATCCGGATGACTCTAAGTCACAAACCGAATATGCATTTTTATTGAACGGTGGAGCTGTGAGTTGGTGTAGTTCCAAGCAGAGCGTCATGGCAGGATCTACGTGTGAAGCGGAATACATAGCTGCTTCGGAAGCAGCAAATGAAGGAGTCTGGATGAAGGAGTTCATATCCGATCTAGGTGTAATACCTAGTGCATCGGATTCATTAAAAATCTTTTGTGACTACACTGGATCAATAGCCTTGGCGAAGGAATCCAGGTTTCACAAGAGAACAAAGCACATCAAAAGACGCTTCAATTCCATCCGCGATCAAGTCAAGGAGGGAGCCATAGAAATTTGCAAGATACATACGGATCTGAATGTCGTAGACCCGTTGACTAATCCTCTTTCACGGGCAAAACATGATCAGCACCAAGACTCCATGGGTATTAGAATCATTACTTTGTAATCTAGATTATTGACTCTAGTTCAAGTAGGAGACTGAAGGAAATATGCCCTAGAGGCAATAATAAAGATGTTATTTGTATTTCCTTATATCATGATAAATGTCTTTTATTCATGCTAGAATTGTATTAACCAGAAACTTAGTACATGTGTGAATACATAGACAAAACAGTGTGTCCCTAGTATGCCTCTACTAGACTAGCTCATTGATCAAAGATGGTTATGTTTCCTAGACATAGACATGAGTTGTCATTTGATCAATGAGATCACATCATTAGGAGAATGATGTGATGGACAAGACCCATCCGTTAGCTTAGCACTATGATCGTTTAGTTTTACTGCTATTGCTTTCTTCATGACTTATACATGTTCCTATGACTATGAGATTATGCAACTCTCGAATATTGGAGGAACACCTTATGTGCTATCAAACGTCACTACATAACTAGGTGATTATAAAGATGCTCTACATGTGTCTCCGAAGGTGTTCGTGGTGTTGGCATAGATCAAGAATAGAATTTGTCACTCTGAGTGTCGGAGAGGTATCTCTGGGCCCTCTCGGTAATACACATCATAATAAGCCTTGGAAGAAAATGACTAATGAGTTAGTCACGAGATGATGTATTACGGAATGAGTAAAGAGACTTGTCGGTAACGAGATTGAACTAGGTATTGAGATACCGACGACCGAATCTCGGGCAAGTAACATACCGATGACAAAGGGAACAACGTATGTTGTTATGCGGTTTGACCGATAAAGATCTTCGTAGTATATGTAGGAGCCAATATGAGCATCCAGGTTCCGCTATTGGTTATTGACCGGAGATGAGTCTCGGTCATGTCTACATAGTTCTCGAACCCGTAGGGTCCGCACGCTTAACGTTTGATGATGATCAGTATTATGAGTTTATGAGTTTTGATGTACCGAAGTTAGTTCAGAGTCCCGGATGAGATCACGGACATGACAAGGAGTCTCGGAATGTCCAAGACATAAAGATTGATATATTGGACGGTCACATTCGGACACCGGAAGTGTTCCGGGTGATTTCGAAGATAACCGGAGTGCCCGAGGGGTTACCCGAACCCTTTGGGGAAGTATTGGGCCCTAGTGGGCCTTAGGGAAGAGAGAGGGCAGCAGCCCAGGAGGTGGCGCGCCCACTCCCATGAGGAGTCTGAATTGGACTAGGGGAGGGGGGCGCGGCCCCTCTTTCCCTCTCCCTCTCCCTCTCTTTCCTTCCCCCTTCCCCCTTCCTAGTAGGACTAGGAAAGGGGAGTCCTAGTCCTACTAGGAAGAGGACTCCTCCTCTCCTTGGCGCGCCTAGGGCCGGCCTGCCTCCTCCCCTTGCTTCTTTATATACGGGGGCAGGGGGCACCCTAGAACTCACAAGAAACATTGTTCTAGCCATGTGCGGTGCCCCCCTCCACAGAAACACACCTCGGTCATACCGTTGCAGTGCCTAGGCGAAGCCCTGCGTTGGTAGCTTCATCATCTCCATCACCATGCCGTCGTGCTGACGAAGCTCTCCCGTGAAGCTCAACTAGATCAACAGCTCGTGGGACGTCATCAAGCTGAACGTGTGTTGAACGTGGAGGTGTCGTGCGTTCGGTGCTTGATTGGTTGGATCGCGAAGACGTTCGACTACATCAACCGCGTCACTAGACGCTTCCGCTTTCGGTCTACGAGGGTACGTAGACACACTCTCCCCTCTCGTTGCTATGCATCTAGTAGATAGATCTTGCGTGATCGTAGGAAATTTTTGAAATACTGCGTTCCCCAACACCAACACCACAAACACTTCCGGAAACACATGTAGAGCATCTTTATAATCACCTAGCTACATTGTGACGTTTGATAGCACACAAGGTGTTCCTCCGGTATTCGGGAGTTGCATAATCTCATAGTCAGAGGAACGTGTATAAGTCATGAAGAAAGCAATAGCAATAAAACTAAACGATCATTGTGCTAAGCTAACGGATGGGCCTTGTCCATCACATCATTCTCCTAATGATGTGATCTCGTTGATCAAATGACAACATATGTCTATGGTTACGAAACAGAACCATATTTGATTAACGAGCTAGTCTAGTAGAGGCATACTAGGGACACTCTGTTTTGTCTATGTATTCACACATGTATCGAGTTTCCGGTTAATACAATTCTAGCATGAATAAAAGACATTTATCATGATATACAAGGAAATATAAATAACAACTTTGTTATTGCCTCTAGGGCATATTTCCTTCAGTTAGCTCTTTCATGAGGGTCCAATTTGGTTTTGCCCGTC
>LR738709.1:73187164-73203857 GCA_902687465.1 Secale cereale
CCCCCCCCTGGGCCACGCCGGGGGGGCGCCTGGGCCCCCCGAGCCCCGTCTGGTGCCCCCCTTTGGCATATATTTAGAGCGTCCTTCAAAACTCTGGGGACGGGAACTCTTTTTCGCGATCTCATCTCTGTTCCGCCGCCGCCGCCGCTTCCAAGATCGGGAGCACCAGGAGAAATCTTCCCGGCACCCTGCCGGAGGGGAGGATCATCATCGGGAGCCTCTCGACCACCATGGATGCCTCCCGGATGAGTTGTGAGTAGTCTCCCTTGGACCATGAGTCCATGACCAGTAGCTATGTGATGTTCTCCTCCCGTTCTTGTGCTTCACTAATTAGTCCTCGTGAGCTTCCCTACATGATCGAGGCACATATGTAATCCTTATGTTGTTGCTAAGATGAGTTTGCAGGGATCCGATGGATTATGAGATTATGTTCAGATTGTGATTGACTAATATATTTGATCTACCTCTTTTATATTTATGTTCATAAGTAATTCTTGCATGTTCTCCATTGTTATTTATTGCTTTGGCCAAGTAGTAGGTAGTGACTCCAAGAGGGAACGTTATGCTCGATTGTGGGTTCATGCCCCTCGATGACTAGCTTGAGTGACAGAAACATGAGTCTAGGGGATATGCTGTTGCCACAAGGGGGAAAACAACGATGCTTGTGCCCGCGGGTGCAAGGATTAAAGTTCTTTTAATGCAGTTGTCTGTTGCATTGAGTTTACACTATGGGTGGGGCTCGCAACTTAATACCAGCGAGATGTTCTGGATAGATATCTCAAGGTGGATGATTAGTAGTAGATATTGATGGATTTCGGTCTACTTACTTTGGCGTACCGCCCATGCTTTGAACCTCAACCTTTCTTGCAATGTAGTCAGCATTGGTTTGCGTTCGTGGTCCTGTCAATTGCCCAGCTGTAATTCGTTTACCTCACATAGCTGTTTTATCGTCTTTTGGGAGAGAGACATCACTAGTGAACATCATGAGACTCCGGTCCATATTACCATCATTGATCACATCCGCTATTTACTTTTCGCTTTTACTTACTATTGCAAACATTATCTATCACTACTATCATTTGCGTTTAATCCTTTGTGAACTACAAGGCCGGAGGGATTGACAACCTCTCTGTACTCGTTGGGAGCAAAGTTATTTGTATCTGTGTGCAGGTCCACGTTGATTGCTAATATCTGGCGCCGTTAGCAGTTGACACCTACTTGTTGAACCTAGGAGTCTCTGGGGATTCGATCCTTGGCATCTTTGCTAAGGGAAAAACTTCCACAACACTGCATCTCACACCTTCCACTTGGGGTAACCAACGAGGGGTTAGAGGCCCATCAAGGAGTTTTTCTGGCGCCGTTGCCAGGGACTCCACTCTTCAGGATAGGGGAGTTGCACGCTATTTTTTACCTTTGCTTTTAGTCTTGTTAGTTTACCTTTCAGTTTTTGCTTTAGTATCCTTTATCGAAAATCACAAAAATAGTTATCTTGCTTGCTTGCTACTATGGGTTCCACCGAGAACACCAAGTTGTGTGACTTCACTAGTCACAACAACGATGACTTTATCAGCACACCTATCACTACACCTGCCACTTCAGCACCTTCATATGAAATTAAACCTGCTTTACTTAACTTAGTCATGAAAGATCAATTCTCCGGTGCTGGAGATGATGCTGCTTTACACTTAAACAACTTTGTTGAACTTTGTGATATGCAAAAGTACCACGAAATAGATGGTAATATTGTTAAGCTTAAGCTTTTTCCTTTCTCCTTGAGAGGAGGAGCTAAAATTTGGTTTCAGTCTTTGCCTAGAAATAGCATAGATTCATGGGACAAGTGCAAAGATGCTTTTATCGGAAAACACTATCCACCTGCTTAAATTATCCAACTTAGAAGTAACATAATGAATTTTAAACAATTGGATAATGCACACGTTGCCCAAGCTTGGGAACGTATGAAATCTCTTATCAAGAACTGCCCTACTCATGGTTTGACTACTTGGATGGTTATCCAAACTTTTTATGCAGGCTTGAACTTTACCTCGCGGAACTTGCTAGATTCGGCCGCGGGAGGAACTTTTATGTCAACTACACTTGGTGGTGCCACAAAGCTTCTCGATGAGATGATGACCAACTATTCCCAATGGCACACCGAACGCGCCCCAACAGGTAGGAAGGTAAACTCTGTCGAGGAGATTTCCTCCCTAAATGAAAAAGTTGACTTGATCATGTCTCTACTTTCGAAGCAATCTTCTGTTGATCCTCGTTATGATCCTTTAGATTCTGTGATTGCTGATGCTTATAGGAGTAACTTTGGTAGTAATCCTAGACCGTTCCCCTCTAATTCCTATGGGAACAACAATGCTTATCCTAGCACCAAGAACTCCATCCAAAAAGATAGAGATTTGCCTGGCTATGAGAAACTGCTAGAAATAGAGAAGGCCACTAAGAATTACATGCACACCCAATATGAACAAAACAAAACCTTCTCGAGGCAATTAAATGAGCATACTGCTATCTTGCAAGACATTAGTAGACGATTAGAGAACATAAATATTGGGATTTCTAACCTCCAGACTAGACTCACTATCACTAAGACCCAAGTTTCCAATATGTCCCACACACAAGCCACTTTGATAAACCAAATGACAGCTAAACCCGAAGTGGTTGCATCCCTAAGGGAGGAAGAGGATAGAATTAAGAGCCTTCCTACCCACCACACTGTTGCTACTATCCAAGTTGTTGAGGATGTTCAAACTCTTAGCACCCAATGTACTCCTGGTCCCATTGGACCTATTAATGGTGATGCTATGACTATAGAAACTACCAAACAAGTGAACCTAAAGGACACCACTACCACTTTACTTGATGCTAATGACCTTGATTTTGATAATTGCACTCTTACCGAAGTTATTGATTTCCTTCACAAGATGTCTAGAGATCCCCGCACTAGCACGCTTAACCTTGCCTTCACGGAGCATATCACTAATGCTCTCATCAAAGCTAGGGAGGAGAAACTTAGAGTAGAAGCCTCCATACCTAGAAAGCTAGAAGATGGTTGGGATCCTATGATAAAAATTAAATTGAATGACTTCTCTTGCTATGCATTATGTGATGTTGGAGCTAGTACCTCTGTTATGCCCAAAAGAATATATGATATGCTTAAATTAAAACCTTATGATTCTTGTTCTTTTGGTGTTCGTCTCGTTGATTCTTTCATAAAGAAACCTTTGGGGAGGATCGACGATGTTCTTATCGTTGTTAATGATAATTATGTTCCCGTTGATTTCACTATTATAGATATTGAATGTGATCCTTCTTGTCCAATTATTTTGGGACGTCCCTTTTTACGCACCGTTGGTGCTATCATTGACATGAAAGAGGGTAATATAAAATTTCAGTTTCCTCTCAAGAAAGGGATGGAACACTTCCCTCGTAAGAAGATCAAGTTACCTTTTGAGTCCGTTGTACGGGCTAGCTATTATTTTACTCTTGATAAAACTTGATCTATATGCATTATGCCTAGCTTAAAGGCATAAAAGAAAGCGCTTTTGGGAGGCAGCCCACATGAATAAATTTTTTGCTTTTCTTGTGTCTTGATGTTGTTTACTACAGTAGCATCATCATTGTATCTTTGCTTTTCATATTTGTGCCAAGTATAGCCTCTGATTGCTAGAAAGTTCAAAAGTTGTGAGGTGCTGTCCAGGAAACAGATTCTGTCCTTGGATAGAAAAATTCGTATAAAATCACCAGTTAATCTTTTTGGTCTGAATTTTTTCGACAGCGTTCTCTATATAATTGTCTTTCGTGCGTCTGTTCTGAGTTTTTTTATTAGAGTTGCAGAAGTGCCCCGAACAAATCATTTACTACCTGCTGTTCTGTTTTTCACAGATTCTGTCCTGTTTTGCCTTTCCTTCATTTTGCAAACCAAGAGCTTGCTTTTTCTTTGCAAAAACCTTTTGGCAATCTTGAGAAATAGTAGAACTTCAAGAATATCTTTATTTCCAGCAAGGAACAATTATTTTATTAAGAGTACTAACCTCGCTAATCAGACTATGATGAGTTATGTATGAAGGGAGTTTTCAAGTGTGCGAGGGAAGATGATAAAAAGATTCAGGAGTGTCAAGCGCTCAAGCTTGGGGATGCCCCCGTGCACCCCCAAGAAATATTCAAGGAGACTCAAGCGTCTAAGCTTGGGGATGCCCCCGTGCATCCCCTTCTCCATCAACATTATCAGTTCGTCTTTCGTTCTGCTATATTTTTATCACTTCATGTGTTATGTGCTATGCTTGGAGCGTCTTGCTTTTAGTTTTCTTTTTAGTTTTTCATAACGAGTCGGAACTCAGCGTTCTTTATGTGGGAGAGAAACACGCTCCACTTCTACCTAGAACATAACATAGAACTTTCATGTCTATCTTTGATGTGTGTGTTCTTTGTCTTTTAATAGCTACTATCATGCTCTGCTCTTAGTATTCATGCTTATCTTTTCAAAGAGATTTTGTTTAGTTGGTTGCTTGAACTCTCTTTAATTATCATGGTTATCGTATTAAGAGAGTTTGCTTCCGTTGCATTGGTTGATATGTCTATGATAAAGATGCTACGTGCATAATGGCGCTTAGTAGTTCAGGTTTTCTTATGGTTAGTCTCAAATAGCTGGGGGATTCCCAATGTGTTATTGGAGTACCAATTTGATTTGTTTGCCTATGATGTGGTATGGTTTAGTAATATATTCCTTTGAGAATTTATTTTGATTGACTTGGCGTATGCTCACGCATATTAAGACTGTAAAGAAAGTCTGTCAAGCCTTGATGATCTTTTATTTCTGAGTAGCGATATAACTACCATGCCTGATTCAATGTTGCTTTGTCGCTCTGCATGATTATGACCGTCATTGCTATCTTAGTTGGTCGCTCCCAGTCTTTTGCTAACCTCCACCTGTACTAAGCGGACTAACTTTGCAATACATAGCTCATGGGAAAGTAGCTTAAAAACTATTGTGGTAAAGAATATGTTGCATATGTATCTTATTTCTTATAAGTTGCTTGCTGAGCGGTAACCATGTTTCTGGGGACGCCATCAACTGTCACACTTTTGTTGAATATCATGTGAGTTGCTATGCATGTTCGTCTTGTCTGAAGTAAGGGTGATTTGCCATGGGTTGAATGGTTGAGTATGCATATTGTTAGAGAAGAACAATGGGCCGCCAACCAAAGCCATGTATCATGGTGGAAGTTTTAGCTTGGACATTAATCCTCAATCTCTTATGAGAATATGCTTATGCATTAAAGAGGAGTCCATCATCTATTTTCTATGTTGTCCCGGTATGGATGTCCTCAAGTTGAGATCTATCAAAAACGAGAAATCAAATGCGATTTATCTCCTTGGACCTTTGTACAGGTGGCATAGAGGTACCCCTTTGTGACACTTGGTTGAAACATATGTAATGCAATGATAACCCATGGAAATCCGAGCTAATTAGGACAAGGTACGAGCACTATTGGTATTCGATGCATGAGGCTTGCAACTTATAGGATATCTTATGCATAACACATATGAAGTACTACTACCGTTGACAAAATTGCTTCTATGTTTTCAAAATAAAAATAAAAGCTCTAGCACATAACCATTCTTTTACTTTTATGTTGAGTCTCCACCTTCTTTCTTCAAGCATCGACTACTGAGAGCATGATTGTCATTCTAAGCGTAATGTGCATTGTTCCAAAGTAGCATTGTCTTTTGCATGGTTGTGATATCGTTTATTTTGAAATCATTGTATCTAGTCATCACTTAAACCTTGAAGGTGCCCCTGCATTTATGTTTTGCTTCACTAAAGGGGGCAAGCTAGATATCACTTTATCATATTTGCACACCATGTTCATTGCAAATCTTTTTGATGCTTCAATGTCATGTTGTAAAACTTTCAGTCATTTGTGATTTTCTCATGAGGCAACTTAATTACTACAGATTCATTGTCTCAGTAAGCTTTTGTCATATGACTATACAAAGTCCTATATGGTTAATAGCATGTCACCATAGAAATTATTCTTGTTATCATTTACCTACTCGAGGACGAGCAGGAATTAAGCTTGGGGATGTTGATACGTCCAAAACGTATCTATAATTTCTGCTTGCTCCATGCCACTTTTGGGTGATATTGCTATGATATTTATACACTTCCATACACTTTTGATCATATTTGGACTAACCTACTAATCCAGTGCATCCCAGTGCCAGTTTCTGTTTTCGGCTGTTTTTGTATTTCAGGTTTTCACATTACGAGAACTGTCAGGAAAAATCCAGAAAAATTATATAAAAAATCAGCGTTCCAGAACCTACCTTGCGCCCGAAGTACAGCCGGGGGGGCCACCAGGGCCCCAGGTGCCCTGGCGGCACGCCCCCCCCCCCCGGGCCGCGCCGGGGGGGGCGCCTGGGCCCCCCGAGCCCCGTCTGGTGCCCCCCTTTGGCATATATTTAGAGCGTCCTTCGAAACCCTGTGGACGGGAACTCTTTTTCGCGATCTCATCTCTGTTCTGCCGCCGCCGCCGCTTCCAAGATCGGGAGCACCAGGAGAACTCTTCCCGGCACCCTGCCGGAGGGGAGGATCATCATTGGGAGCCTCTCCACCACCATGGACGCCTCCCGGATGAGTTGTGAGTAGTCTCCCTTGGACCATGAGTCCATGACCAGTAGCTATGTGATGTTCTCCTCCCGTTCTTGTGCTTCACTAATTAGTCCTCGTGAGCTGCCCTACATGATCGAGGCACATATGTAATCCTTATGCTGTTGCTATGATGAGTTTGCTGCGATCCGATGGATTATGAGATTATGTTCAGATTGTGATTGAGTAATATATTTGATCTACCTCTTTTATATTTATGTTCATAAGTAATTCTTGCATGTTCTCCGTTGTTATTTATTGCTTTGTCCAAGTAGTAGGTAGTGACTCCAAGAGGGAACGTTATGCTCGATTGTGGGTTCATGCCCCTCGATGACTAGCTTGAGTGACAGAAACATGAGTCTAGGGGATGTGCTGTTGCCACAAGGGGGAAAACAACGGTGCTTGTGCCCGCGCGTGCAAGGATTGTTTACTTTATGCAAAGTTCTTTTAATGCAGTTGTCTGTTGCATTGAGTTACACTATGGGTGGGGCTCGCAACTTAATACCAGCGAGATGTTCTGGATAGATATCTCAAGGTGTATGATTAGTAGTAGATATTGATGGATTTCGATCTACTTACTTTGGCATACCGCCCATGCTTTGAACCTCAACCTTTCTTGCAATGTAGTCAGCATTGGTTTGCATTCGTGGTCCTGTCAATTGCCCAGCTGTAATTCGTTTACCTCACATAGCTGTTTTATCGTCTTTTGGGAGAGAGACATCACTAGTGAACATCATGAGACTCCGGTCCATATTACCATCATTGATCACATCCGCTATTTACTTTTCGCTTTTACTTACTATTGCAAACATTATCTATCACTACTATCATTTGCGTTTAATCCTTTATGAACTACAAGGCCAGAGGGATTGACAACCTCTCTGTACTCGTTGGGAGCAAAGTTATTTGTATCTGTGTGCAGGTCCACGTTGATTGCTAATATCTGGCGCCGTTAGCAGTTGACACCTACTTGTTGAACCTAGGAGTCTCTGGGGATTCGATCCTTGGCATCTTTGCTAAGGGAAAAACTTCCACAACACCGCATCTCACACCTTCCACTTGGGGTAACCAACGAGGGGTTAGAGGCCCATCGGGATGACACTTTGAATTTTGCATATGTATTTGCAAGAAATTGAAAATCTCAATTGCAAATAGACGTATGATACGTCCAAAACGTATCTATAATTTCTGCTTGCTCCATGCCTCTTTTGTGTGATATTGCTATGTTATTTATACACTTCCATACACTTTTGATCATATTTGGACTAACCTATTAACTTAGTGCACCCCAGTGCCAGTTTCTGTTTTCTGCTGTTTTTGTATTTCAGGTTTTCCCATCACGTAAACTGCCAGAAAAATCCCGGAAAAATTATATAAAAAATCAGCGTTCCGGAAGCTTCCACACGGCCGAAGTAGGGCTGGAGTGGGGCCACCAGGGCTCCAGGCGCCCTGGTGGCGCGGACCCCCTCCTGGCCGCGCCGGGGGGCGCCTGGGCCCCCCGGGCCTCCGCTGATGCCCCACTTTGGCATATATTTAACACGCATCCCGAAACCCTCGAGGACGGAACCCTTTTTCGCGATCTCATCTCTGTTCCGCCGCCGCCGCGCTTCCAAGATCGGGAGCACCAGGAGAACTCTTCCCGGCACCCTGCCAGAGGGGAGGATCACCACCGGGAGCCTCTCCACCACCATGGACGCCTCCCGGATGAGTTGTGAGTAGTCTCCCTTGGACCATGGGTCCATGACCAGTAGCTATGTGATGTTCTCCTCCCCTTCTTGTGCTTCACTAATTAGACCTCGTGAGCTGCCCTACATGATCGAGGCACATATGTAATCCTTATGCTGTTGCTATGTTGAGTTTGCTGGGATCCGATGGATTGTGAGATTATGTTCAGATTGTGTTTGAGTAATATATTTGATTCACCTCTTTTATATTTATGTTCGTAAGTAATTCTTGCATGTTCTCCGTTGCTATTTATTGCTTTGGCCAAGTAGTAGGTAGTGACTCCAAGAGGGAACGTTATGCTTGATTGTGGGTTCATGCCCCTCGATGACTAGCTTGAGTGACAGAAACATGAGTCCAGGGGATGTGTTGTTGCCACAAGGAGGAAAACAACGGTGCTTGTGCCCGCGGGTGCAAGGATTGTTTACTTTACGCAAAGTTCTTTTAATGCAGTTGTCTGTTGCTTTGAGTTTACACTATGAGTGGGACTCGCAACTTAATACCAGCGAGATGTTCTGGATAGATATCTCAAGGTGGATGATTAGTAGTAGATGCAGATGGATTTCGGTCTACTTGCCTTGGCGTACCGCCCATGCTTTGAACATCTACCTTTCTTGCAACATAGTTAGCATTGGTTTGCGCACATAATTCTGTCAATTGCCCAGCTGTAATTCGTTTACCTCACACAGTTGTTTTATCGTCTTTTGGGAGAGAGAGACATCACTAGTGAACATCATGGGACCCCGGTCCATATTACCATCACTGATCACATCCGCTATTTACTTTCTGCTTTTACATACTAGTTACAGTTTTACCTATCACTATTATCTCTTGCGTTTGACCCTTTGTAAACGACAAGGCCGGAGGGATTGACAACCTCTCTGTACTCGTTGAGAGCAAAGTTATTTGTATCTGTGTGCAGGTCCAAGTTGATTGCTAATATCTGGCGCCGTTAGCAGTTGACACCTTGTTGAAACTAGGAGTCTCAGGGAAAATCGATCCTTGGTATCTTTGCCAAGGGAAAACTACCGCTACACTGCATCTCAAACCTTCCACTTGGGGTAACCAACGAGGGGCGAGAAGCCATCAACGTATTATTCTCGACATGTGTTTAACATGGAAATAGATACATCTTAGAAATATTCCGGAATACCTTGTACTCAACGGAGAAACAGTATTGCAGAGGTACTGAAGTTATCATTGCAAGAGATTAAAAATCTCTATTGCAAATGGATGTATTAATCTCAACACGTGATAAACATGAAAATGTATTACATCAACTTAAGATCTGGAATACATCTCAGTACTCAACAGAAAAATACTACTAATGTAGGGAATAATAATGATGTTGCAAACTTGATGCTCAAGTGTAAAACTTGAATTGTATAGACCTCAAAATGAATGAGATGATTTGGTATCAAATTGCAAGATAATTCAGCGGGGTGAATTAATATTTTGCGAGAGAAAATTAATCCCAATCGCAATGTGATTGTTTTGTGAGAAAAATAATATATTTCTCAATCGCAAATCAATATTGTTATGTGAGAAAACTTACTCAATCGCAAAACAATGCCGCTGTACTAATAGGACATATTATAGGGATTGCTAAAAAGCATACACATTGAACATGCCACAAATAATAACCACATATTTTCTGGAATGTTAAAATTCAACAGAAAAATGGGTGAAATGCAAAGTCCAAGGAGCCAGATGGCTTGAATACAGCAAAGTGTTGGGCTAAACTGTAAAGACCATAAGCCTGAGGATCTAACAGAATTTACTTGGATGTATTTAGCATTAAGATAAAGTTAGAGGACTAAATCGAGAAATGGTTGAAAGGATAAGATTTTGTTTCTTCCTCCTCTGCGGATATGAAATTCCCAATGGGGAATTTTCTACGCCACAGCCATTCGAGGTAGACTCCGCCGGCCGGAGGTGCCGCTTCCTTCCGCCGCGTGAGAGGCCGCTGCTGTGGGCGCGTCGTCGTCTCCGCTTCCGGGAGCCATGTCGGAGGAAGCCTCGCGACGGGCTCGGGCCTAGCCAAGCGTCGGGTGCAGGCTGCACGCTGCCAGCCAGAGGGAGAGCTTGCCCCATCTCCACCACGGTCAGCCGCACCTGGAGGAGTGGGGTCGGGGGATAGCGCCGCACTCCAGGGCAGAGGGCCACAGTGAACAAGTATGTTTAGGCAATACACCACACATGGGGCGGCCCTCGTGTTTCATATATATAGGAATACATGAGAGTTACATGCCTTGGAGGCCAAGGGAGATCACAACCATAACATACAAAATCAGGTAGGTTGAGATATTCCTATACATAAGCGATACACGGAGATATACTCTAACATCCCCCCTCAGTTTGTGCGTCAGCTGGCAAGAGGCACAAACTAGAACAGAACTCCGAGAAGAGCTGGGAAGGTAAGCCTTTCGTCATAATGTCAGCATACTGTCGAGATGATGGCACATGAAGCACCCGAACCTGACCAAGGGACACCTTCTCGCGAACAAAGTGAATGTCGATCTCGATGTGTTTGGTACGGCGGTGTTGCACCGGGTTGGAGGCCATGTACACTGTGCTGACATTGTCACAAAAAACAACCATGGCAGTAGTCAGGGGGTGATGAAGCTCTGTAAGAAGCTGACAGATCCAACAGCACTCTGCAACAACATGAGCCATAGCACGATACTCAGCCTCAGCACTCGTGCGGGAAACCGTGGTCTGGCGCTTGGAGGACCAAGAGACCAAGGTATCGCCGAGATAGACACAGTAACCTGCGGTAGACCACCGAGTATCAGGACAACCCGCCCAGTCAGCGTCGGAGTAGGCCGTGAGAGTCAAGGTCGGCGTCCGAGGAATGTGCAGGCGGAGGTCAAGTGTACCCTTGATGTAGCGAAGAATACTCTTAACCAAGTGTAGATGCGGCTCGCGGGGAGCATGCATATAGAGGCATGCCTGTTGCACAGCATAGGCGATGTCCGGACGGGTGAGGGTGAGATACTGTAATGCACCAACATAACTCCGATAAGTAGTAGCATCATCAAGCAAAGCACCATCAGTGGCTGAGAGTTTGACCTTGACATCAACTGGAGTAGGCGATGTATGACAGGCGGCCATGCCTGCACGCTGAAGAAGATCCAAGGCGTACTGTCGCTGAGAGAGAACCATGCCATTAGCGTCACGGGTAACCGAGATGCCGAGAAAAAATGAGAGATCTCCAAGGTCTGTCATGGCGAACTCTGAGTGTAGCTGCTGCGTCAAGTGCTGAAGGAGCGCGGGTGAAGAAGCGGTGATCACAATATCATCAACGTACAGGAGAATGTACACGAGCTGGTGTCCGTGGTGGTAGATGAACAGAGAGACGTCCGATTTGGATGCAACAAAGCCGAGGCGGTGAGCGTAGAGAGCAAACCGTTGGTACCATGCACGGGGCGCCTATTTGAGGCCATAGAGCGACTTGTGAAGGCGGCACACATAGTCGGGGCAGCGGGCATCAACAAAACCAGGCGGCTGCTGACAATAGACCTCCTCGTCAAGATTGCCGTTGAGGAAGGCATTCTTGACATCAAGCTGGTGGATCGGCCAGGCACGGGAAACCGCAATGGTGAGGATGATGCGGATGGTGGCCGGTTTGACAACCGGGCTGAACGTCTCGTCGAAGTCGATGCCCGGCTGTTGAGAGTAGCCGCGGACCACCCACCGAGCCTTATAGCGAGCGAGCCGTCCATCCGAATGGAACTTATGCTTGAAAATCCACTTCCCAGAAACAACATGAGCATGAGGTGGGCGTGGAACAAGTGACCACGTCCGGTTAGTGACAAGCGCCTCAAACTCATCGTGCATGGCACGATGCCAGTGTGGGTCGTTTAGAGCACCCCGGTATGTTTTGGGAAGAGGAGAGATGGAGGATTCGGAAGCCATAAGATTCATACGATCGACGGGCTGAAAGAGACCGCGCTTGGCGCGAGTCAGCATGGTGTGGGTGTTGCTGGGAGAAGGTGGCCGGTGCACGATAACGGGAGGGGAAGGTGCGCTAGACCCAGGGGAGTTGGGTGCGCTCGGCGGGTCAGAGAGAGCGGGAGGGCTCAGCAGCCCAGCAGGGCTAAGTGGCGGGCTCGGCGGCCTAGCGGGACTAGGTGGCGGACTCGGCGGCTCAGCGGGGCTAGGAGCGCTGGCGGGCGAGCGGGCAGAGGGGTGGGGGGAGACGGGGGGTTAGCATGCATAACGGGTGCATGCATAGCGGGTTGGGCTGTAGAGAAGGGGGCGAGTGCGGTGTCTGTGGCTGCGAGGTGGAGGAGGAAATCCAGCGATGCAAGGGGGTTGGACGGGCGCTCCGGAGAGGAGGAGAAGGGAAAGGTCGTCTCATCGAAGACGACATGGCGAGAGATGATAACGCGACGTGTTTGAGGATCTAGACATCGATACCCTTTATGGTTGGAGGGATAGCCAAGGAATATGCACGCGACGGAACGAGGCGCTAGTTTATGCTTGGCGACGGAGGATTGGTTAGGGAAGCATAAACATCCGAAGACACGGAGCATGCTATAGTCTGGAAGTGAATTGTGGAGGTGGATGTAGGGATAGCAAACTCGATGTACTGGGAAGGTCTTATGTTAATAAGATGGGTGGCGGTGGCCAAGGCTTCCGCCCAGTAGGGTGGTGGCATTGAGGAATAGAAGAGGAGTGTGCGTGTAACATCGTTGAGGGTGCGGATGGCACGTTCGGCCTTGCCGTTTTGAGCGGAGGTATACGGACATGAGAGTCGAAGGTGAATGCCGTGAGAGGCAAAGAAGGTGGTGACCATGGAGTTGAGAAACTCGGTGCCATTGTCGGACTGCATTGCTACGAGTGGACGGGAGAACTGTGTGCGGACGTAGGCGACAAAATTAATAAGGGTGGTGGCGGTGTCGGATTTGTTGCGAAGAGGGAACGTCCACATATAATGCGAGAAGTCGTCCACAATAACAAGATAGTACTTAAAACCAAAGTTGCTCAAAACAGGAGATGTCCAAAGATCACAATGCACTAACTGAAAAGGTTCGACACAATGCGAGGTAGACCTAGTGAACGGCAAGCGCACATGTTTGCCAAGTTGGCAAGCATGACAAACGTGTGAAGCCGGTTTATTACAAGGGATAGACGATTGTTTATGAAGATGCGACATAGCGTCGCGACCTGGATGTCCTAGACGACGATGCCAAAGCTCGGTGGAGGTGGTGGCGACGAGTCCATGGGCGTGATGGTTGATGACTGAGGAGGGGAACACGTAGAGATCTCCATGGCTATTGCATCGAAGAATCACGTCCTTGGTGCGAAGGTCCTTCACAGAGAAGCCGACGGGGTCAAGTTCGATGGAACATAAGTTATCAATAGTGAAACGACGAACAGAGAGAAGATTTTTAACAATATGAGGTACGAGAAGAACATTGTGAAGAAAAAGTGTGCGAGCGGTAGTAGGAATAGATGTGTCACCAGTATGAGAAACGGGTAGTGCGGAGCCATTGCCAACGGTGATAATGGAGGAGGAAGGAGCAGGAAGGAGGTGGCGAAGCATACCAGGGTCGGAGGCCATGTGGGAGGTGGCTCCGGAGTCCATGACCCACTCACCGACATTGGAGGCCGATGCAGCGTTGTTCAAGGCGGCCATCAGCGCGGCGCAGTCCCACTGAGGCGCCGGGTTGTAGCCATGGACCGGGGGAGCGTTGGTGCCGAAGGCCTGGCCATGAAGAGGAGCCAGGGAGGTGAACGCCTGGGCGGGTGGCAGCACCGGGGGACGCGGGCCCAGAAGGCCGGCTCCACCGGTCGGGCGCGGCGCGGGAGCGCCCTAGGGCTGTAGCGGCTGGCCCGTGTATGGGTTGAAGCAGATCCACGGGCCGACCGCGGGCTGTCCGCCTGCACCGACGCGAGAGCCGCCGAGTTGCTGCCACTAGACCCGCCGCCTTGCCTCTTCCTGCGCCAATTGCCGCCGTTGCGGTTGCCGCTGCCACCGGTGTTGCCTCCTCCGCGGTTGCCGTCGCCGCGGTTGGAGTTGGTGCTGCCGGAGCCGGAGCCCTGGGAAGAGTGGCCGCCGTACAGGGCGACCTGGTTGGCCACGGCGGAGGTGTTTGTGAGCTGAGCCTCGCGAAGAACCAACAGAGAGCGCGTCTGCCCGAAGGTGGGGAGCGGGTTCTGCATGGTCACGATCGTGGTGATGTAGGCAAACCTCGGGTTGAGTCCGCGAAGGCAGTTGAGGACGAGGGTTTGGTCCGTGACTGGAGTGCCGACGTCGGCGAGGGCGTCGGAGAGAGCCTTCAAGCGGTGGCAGTACGCGGTGACCGAGAGGTCGCCTTGGACGAGGCCACGGAACTCGGCCTCCAGGTAGACCGCGCGAGTCATCTAGTTGTCCAGAAAGAGGTTGGAGATGAGAGTCCAAGCCTCGTGCGCCGTCTGTTCCTCCGCCATGATCAGATCAAGGATCTCGTCGGAGAAAGAGCCGTACAGCCAGGACCAGACAACATAGTCCTCCCGGGTCCAGTCCGGCGTGCGGTCCGCCGCGACCGTGACGGTGGTGACGTGGGGAAGCAAGTCGTACTTGCCAAGGAGGACTCGGATGAGCATCCGCCATTTGGCGAAGTTGGAGGTGTGGAGATCCAACGTGACGGGCACGTGGGTGCGCACGCTGGCAACTTGCACAGCCGGCGAGTTGGAGGCGGGCATGGTGGAGTTGACGAGGGGGCCGACGGTGGTGGAGTTGGAGGCGGGTAGGGTGGGAGAGGTGAGGGAGGGGGTGGTGGAGGCGCCGGTGCCAGCCATGGCGAGGTGACGGCGATCAGGGAGGGCGGCGGCGGCTGCGTGGTAGGATTTTAGGAGGAGATGATCCATCTATCTGATACCAAGTGAACAAGTATGTTTAGGCAATACACCACACATGGGGCGGCCCTCGTGTTTCATATATATAGGAATACACGAGAGTTACATGCCTTGGAGGCCAAGAAAGATCACAACCATATCATACAAAATCAGGTAGGTTGAGATATTCCTATACATAAGCGATACACCAAGATATACTCTAACAACCACCACGTCGTCGAGCAAGAGCCGCGTGAGCAACCGCGCCGAAGGCGCCGCTGCAGGCTCCACTACGAGTCGTGATGAGGAGGGCGCATCACGTTTGACGGAGCGCGGGAACGCCGCGTGTCTCCGTCATAGTGGCCGGCGAGCATGCCGAGGTTGCCGCCTACGCGTCGGGGCGGCCGTAGAGCCGTGCCGCCTGAGTTGAGGTCCGTGTAATGGTAGTGTGGTACGCGGACTGCAGCCGCTGCTCAGACATGAGCGCGGGGCCACCTCCGCCGCGTGATGCGGCTGCGCTGCGAAGAGCCGGGCCTAGGACCGCTCGGAGGAGTGGCATGCCGTGGCTGCGTTCTCCACCGCGGCTGCTACTGCATGCGTCCTCGACGAGCATGTTGCTTCAGCATTGATGGCGAGACGGCAAGCGGCACCGGCCGCTAGTTACAGCGTAATAGAAATTAGGAAATTACCAGGTACTTTCCGTTGCATCATTGGTTGTTTTCGTTGATATGCCTGAACCTAGGAAATGCTCCAGAATTCAGTCCTTGAATCAACAGATCATGACGCCCTCTGTTCTTGGATGAACTTTTCTTCGGATTTCTTCTCGATCAACACTACTGCAGCCACGGCCGTGTATCACGGCCTGGCCGTTGGTCGATGTGCGGCACTCCGCGTCAGCCTGCCCTGCCTTGCCGACCGACGCGCGAGCTGCCGGAGTTGTGAAACCGCTGTTCTTCTCTCTTGCCTCGCTCTCGGCAGAGCGTGCTGATAACGTGTTTGGAATTGAGATTGGGAGAGAATCGACAATTGATGTAAATGAATCTCGTAGTCTTTCCTGATGATTTGCACAGATTATATACAAGACGAGGAGACGCCTTGGAGAGGCGTCGGTTTGCATGTCGGTTCACGAAAGCATGGTTTCAGAGCAACCGTCGTGACGATTACCAAAGCAGCAACCAAGCAGCAACCGCACGCGGGGAAATGGGGATTCCCCTAATTAATCACATGGATTAATTAGTCTTAACACACATCACACTCACACGCACGTCTGCATCCTAATCTGCGCAATTTCAGCACATACCGCAACCTCTGGCACCTCCCATGTCTTGTTCCCATTAATATAACAGGAATTGAGCTAAACACATTCACATTTTTCCATGTCGTTTCACGTATTCCGCTCAATATTAATAGCGTTGCATCAACTAGATTGCAGCTATGATCGACATTCACTTTCTTCATGAGACTAAGGAAACTACACCGTTGCCTCTC
>LR738709.1:73203968-73213976 GCA_902687465.1 Secale cereale
CAAAAAAAATATAAGCGCCCATTGCCGCACCCGTGCATATATTGAGACATAAAATGTTAGTGGAAAACTTCAATAGTTGATTTTTTTTTAATAAAATGTAAGTAATTTGAATTGCAGTAAGTCAGGTAGAGGTGCTGAGACATATTTATGTCAGAACTAATGCACTCACATGAATGCTTTCTTTTTTTACATTTTCTCTAAGTCACATCATGAGAGGTGTTAAGAATAATTAACATATTGTTAATTAGGGGATAATCCCCGCTCTCCCTTGCGCGTTATCCCACGACATGAGAACCGTCACAGCGGTTTTGTCCATGGAGCGTCGCTCCAGGAACCATCGTCTCCTTTGGAGGCGCCTGTACACCTTGTACATAAAAGATCCAAAACTATCAATAAAGGATGACTTGATTCATTTTTGTTGTCTCTCGATCTCTCTCTCAACACGTTATCAGCACTTCGACTCTGCCGAGAGAGCGAATTGGCCGAAATCACCAGTGAACCCGCTGGAAAAAGAAGAACAGAAGGGAAAGCAACAATCGGTAAGATGCCGGCAGTTTCCTGGGGTATTCTCTTCGTGTTCTGCGCGAAGATGGTCGCCGGCCGTACCTTTTTTTTTTTTGAACCGGGCATTACCCCTTTCCATTAAAAGCATAACGGAAATACAGCCGTCCCAGATCCAAACGAAAAGGAAACCGAGAAAAGGGTAAAGCGAGTTCAAAGCATCGTTGGGAAACCCACCACAAATACCCGTCATCGGGCAATTTGCCATGGGGCGAAAACCCAACGACACCAAAGAAACGCTATCACAAGTCTACCAGCTCAGCTAGGGGAGATAAGTTGCCACAAGGGTCTAACAATCGACCATCATAAAGGCTCACGCAGGAGCTCAAAAGAGACGACCTGAAAATCACTAGAAAGCAGTCCAGGGAAAACGGAGAGTTGAGCTCGGGGTCAACAAGAGACTTCAGTCATCATCAACTCAGCTCGAATCACCTGGCGGGGCACACAGACGCATCATGTTCGAAGCACTTGTCTTCAGAATCTTCGCACCACGCTCCATAGCTTCGCGATCCTCTCCTTTCAGCAGACCTGCCCAGTACAACATGTTTCCACAGGCAGAGTACACAATATCAAAAGGAGATCGTATCTTTTTTTTTTCAAAAGTGACACTATTACGGGTGTTCCAAATAGCCCAGCAAATAGCCGCCAAGCAATAAGTATAAAAATTTTCTCCATCAGGAAGGAAGATATAGCACCATGAGAAAAATTGCCACAAATTATTAGGACCAACATCCGTGCCCAAAGCACAACCTGCTGTTCTCCAAACAACCCTGGCCACGGGGCAGGTGAAGAACAAGTGCTGAGAGGTCTCCCTCTCACCACAGAAAGAACAAGAAGGGTTCCCCATCCAGTTCCTCTTATTCATAACATCTCTAGTTAACACAACATCTTGGGAAAGCTGCCAGATAAAGATTTGAATCTTATGTGGAACCTTGGCTCGCCAAACCCATCTATAGTTACTCCCTGCAATATTTCTCTCCAGATAACTATAGACAGACCTGGTGGTGAATTTGTTTCTATTACCACCCCTCAAGGACCAACTAATCGTGTCCGGTTCATCAGAACGAGGCCACGAGTTAACCACATCCTGAAGCTCTTTCCATTGTTCCAGAAGCGTCGGATGCAGATTTCTCCTGAAGAAATCAGTTCCCACACCTTCTCTAAATTTGGCCACCGTAATGTTTTGATCATTACAAATATCAAAGAGAGTAGGGAAACGACTACACAGTGGCTGATCAGAACCAACAGAGTCAAGCCACATCCTAGTAATGTCCCCAGCCTTAAGAGTAATCCCTCGGCCAGCAAGATACACATCCTTAACTTTCATAATATCTTTCCAGATAGGAGGGTCCCCAAACTTAGCTTTGACCGAGGAAATCGAGTCTTTCCTCAGGTATTTAGCCCGAATTACATCTTGCCAAAGCCCCTGTTCCGTATCTAGCTTCCACCACCACTTGGTCAGGAGGCTTATATTTTGTTTGCGGAGGTCTTTCACCCCCAAGCCCCCTTTATCTTTCGAGCGACAGATCCTGGACCATTTAACCAGGTGGTATCGTTTACGTCCTTCATGCTCTTGCCAGAAGAAACGTTTACGATGTTTGTCTAATTTCACGATCACACCTTTAGCCAATAAGAACATACTCATGTAGTAGTACACAATTCCTGTTAAGGAAGTGTTAGCGAGAATCAGACGCCCCCCCCGAAGTGGCTGCATTCCCAATCCATGATTCACAACATTTCATAAACTTCTCATCTAGGAAATCCCAATCTAAGCACCGAAGAGTAGAAAAGCTCACAGGAACACCCAGGTATTTCATCGGAAAATGCCCAATATTACAATTAAACAGCTCAGCATAGAAAGATCTCATGTCATCGTCACCCCCAACACAAAGGATTTCGCTTTTCTCAAAGTTGATCTTCAAACCTGACATTAATTCGAAAATGTATAATAGGAGTTTTAGATTGACAGCCGCCTCCCTATCATGTTCAATACAAATGACCGTATCATCGGCGTATTGCAAAATGGCCACTCCATCTTCAATCAGGTCCGAGGCCATGCCAGTTAACAACTTTTCTTTCTGGGCATTGCGGACCATCTTAGATAGGGTCTCCACGGCCAAGTTAAACAGAAAGGGGGAATGGGGGTCACCTTGGCGCACCCCTTTGCAACTTTGGAAGTACGGGCCATTCTCTTGATTAAGTTTGATACTAACCGTACCATCACGAAGGATCTTCTCCACTCACCCACACCAAGTGGGGCAGAAACCCCTACTCTTGTGGCAATCTATCAAGAAAACCCAACTGATCTTATCATAGGCTTTCTCGAAGTCCAGTTTCAAAACGACCCCTACTTTTTTCTTTCGGTAGGAGTGGTGGAGAATTTCATGAAGGGTAAGAATACCATCCATAATAGTCATGTGCTTAATGAAAGCATTTTGGTGCTTACTAATAAGCTTGTCTGTGAACAAAGCCACCCTGTTGTCTAGTACCTTAGTGATGATCTTGTAGGGGCATCTAAGTAGACATATAGGGCGATATTGCTGGATCTTTTTTGCCCCATTCATTTTAGGTATCAAAGTAATAATCCCATAATTCAATCTGGCAACATCCAGGTTGTTGTTATAGAATGCTTCAAAGATACGCATAATATCTTCCTTTACAAAGTCCCAGCAAGCTTTATAGAACTCAGCCGGAATGTTATCCGGGCCAGGAGCCCTGTTACTATCCATGCTAAAAAGGGCTTTCTTAACCTCCTCCACAGTAAAAGGACTAGTCAGAATGATGTTGTCATCCTCTGACAGTTTCTCATCATTAGTCCAAGTTTCAGGGGAGAGATGGAACATATTTCCTCTAGCAGGCCCGAAAAGATCTTTGTAAAACGAAGTGGCATGAGCTAGAAGGTTCTTGGTTCCTTCCACCACCGTATCTCCACTAACCAGGGAATGAATGGTATTTTTCCTTTTTTTCCCATTCGCTATTCTATGAAAGTAGGCCGTATTACGGTCCCCTTTTAAAAGCCACCTCTCATTAGACTGTTGGAGCCAGAACAACTCCTCATTAGCCAGCAGCTCATTGAGCTCTACACATAGGTCACTTCTTCTCTCATAGGATTCGGTATCTAGCGGACCAAGCTCCTCTTTGGCTTCAAGGTCCTCTAGTTCTCTTAGGATCACCTTTTTTCTTTTTCTGGCATGCCCAAAGGAGTGGGATCCCCACCCTTTGAAATACTTTTTAAAGCGCTTCAGTTTTATATTAAGAATGTCTATAGGGTCCTCCGAAGCAACATACTGCCCCCAGATGTTCTTGGCTATATCATAGAAATTCTCATTATTAAGCCAGCTAGCTTCAAATCTAAACTCACGTTGACGAAGGTCCTTCTTCTTAATAGGGTTTGAGTTCAGCAATAGGGGATTATGATCCGAAACATCCCTAACCAGCTTGCGGATAGCAACAAGTGGAAACAGATCTTCCCAATCATAACTCATGAGGACTCTATCAAGCTTTTCAAGAGTAGGGTGCTTTTGATTATTCGACCACGTATATCTGCCCCCACTCATATGAATCTCCCTGAGGTTTAAATGCTGAATAACAGCATTGAACCTATCCATGTGCTTGGAGCGTCGCATGTTTTTATTCTTATCGTCATCACCCCTAAGGATATTGAAATCCCCCCTATCACATAGGGGGTGTTAATATTCCCACACTCATTATTAAGCTCCTCCAAGAATTCCCCTCTCTTGTCATCATGAGCAGCCCCATAAACCACAACTAGGGTCCACACACATCTCAGTTTGACATCAAACACTGTAGCTTGAAGTAGATAGTTACCAAATTTCCAGGAGATAATTTCCAGACTGTCCTTCCTAACACCACAAAGGATCCCACCAGCTTTGCCTAAAGATGGAATCCAATTCCAATCAAGGCTATCATAGGGGTCAACTTGGGCGCCGTACCTGAGGCGCCCACGGCGCACGAACCACCGGACGCTGCGCCAAGCGTCGGCTTCGGACTCCTCAGCGCGCCAACCGCCGCGCATGGGGACGTCCTCGACAACGGGTCGAGAAGCTCCACCGCCCTGTCGCCCATGGATGCTTCATCGTGCCGCGCACCGTGCTGGCAAGGGCCAGCGCCGGTCGCCGGCCTGGGGAGTGGAGCCCAGCGAGACTTGGACTCGCGAACGGGCACTCCAAAGGGGTCGCGCCCGGAACGCGTCTCTCAGGCGGATCCTCGTCCGACGAGGAAGATGAAGTGGTGGCGGTGCGGTTTTTAGCCACCATCGCAAAAGGGGATCAGGGGAGCGGTTGCTCTCGGAGACGAATCTGGCGTGGCATGTGCCACGGTAGTGGACTGCCCATGTTCTCCATCCACGACGGCAACATGCAGCGGCCTGACGTGGCTTCTCGAGCGGCGGCGGCCGACGCGGTCATCCGATTGCAGTGTTGCCGCACCGTCCGCGAGAGCGCCCCCTGAGTTGCATCGCCGATGCCGCGACGCAATGGCGACCTTGGCGGCACCTACCCACTGGAGGGCGTGCTCGACGAAGCCGAGGCTGCTCCACTTCCGTCTCCGACCCCTGCGGATATTGAGGTGGAGGGCGACGCCCTCGCCTACGTCTCCGCACCGCCTGGGGCCTCTGCCTTCGTCTACGGCTCCGGCGTCCGCAGCTTCTCGAGCGCCACGCCGACTACGCCATCGCGCCTTCACGCCTGCCATCCCGACACCCACCATGCCTCCGCCTCACCGCCGAAATATGCCCTTCGGCTTCTCGGCATCAAGCTCCCCATCGAGCAGCCGCGCCGTGAGCGCGGGGACTTGGAGCCCGGTCGCCCTCGGACTCGCGAACGGCGCCTGGAACGGCGTCGCGCCGGGCATCCTGCTCCCTGGAGGATTCTCGAACGAGGACGAGCGCGGCGGGAGCGCCTCTCGCCGCCGGTGAACGCCGCTGTGGCGGCATACGTGCTGGTGGCGGCCGCCGTGTACTCTCCATCTGTTTCTGTCTCAGGCGTGGATAGGGCCAATCGATTGGGGAATTTTTTTCCTCTCCGTCCTTCTCCTTACACTACTGGAATCAGGGTCTTTGCCATCTGCCAGCTCTTTGCCATCTGCCAGCTGATGGCAAAGAAGGTCTTTGCCGTCTGCTTACAAAAAACAGACGGCAAAGAACTGACAGATGGCAAAGAACCTGGTTGCCATCAGCCAACTCTTTGCCGTCTGCCAGCAGATGGCAAAGAATCTTTGCCGTCTGCTGGCAGACGACAAAGAGGTGGGTGGGTCCAGTGGACGCCAGTGCTGTAACGGCCCACCAGCCTCACCTCTTTGCCGTCTGCCAGCGGATGGCAAAGAATCTTTGCCGTCTGCTGGCAGACGGCAAAGAGGCCGAAAGCAGACGGCAAAGAAAAATCTAACGCCCGCCCCCGCCCACTGGCACACACCCTCCCCCTCTCTCCGCTAGGCACCAGCCCTGATCTCTCTCCCCCTCTCTCTCTCGCACCGCACCTCACCCGCGCCCGCACCGCCGCCGCCGAGCACCGCCGCCGCCCGGACGCTGCCGCCGCCCCACCACCCCGCTGCCGCCGCACCACCCCGCCGCCCCGGAGCCCTGCGGTCCCATCGCCACCGCTGCCCGGCGCCCCCGTCGCTCAGCTCTCTCTCTGTCTCCCGGTCCTCTCTCCCTTTCCTCTTACTCCTCTCGATCGCTGTCGCCGACCCACGTTGCCCTCACCGTGGCCGACCTTGCGCTACCCTTGCCTTCGTCGACCTCGCGCGGGAGAAGACCCCGCACCCCCGCTCCTCCTCGTCCGCGCCCTCGACACGGCCGCCTCCGGCCCGCCCTGCTTCGCCTCCTTCGACCGTCCATCGCCGCATCTCTGACCACTCCGGCCACCTCCGTCTAGCAGGTGATTCTTTGTTCCTCCCCTCCAATTTCTAGGGTTTGCTTAGTTCCCTAAAATCCCCAATTTCTAGGGTTTGTTGTTGCTGTTGTTCTAGGTTGTCATGTGCTAGTGTGGTCTGAATCATGTGATTTTGCTATTGTTCTAGGAATTTTACATTAGGGATTAGGATTTCTTTTTGGTAGAATTTGCTTGTATAGCTTGCTGTGAGAAGTAGGATAGAAAAATACTAAGTCTTTTCATATAAAAATTGGTAAAATCATGCATATATCTTAGTCTTGTTAGTGCTGTCCAATTTAGGATACATATTCAAAGTCTAAAAAATCTGTAGAATCTGCCATCAATCTTGACTCCATTTCGTTGGAAACTTGGGCTACATGATGACAAGACTACTTTCAAAACTTGCTTTCAAAACTACTGTCAAAACTTGCTTTCAAAACCACTGTCAAAACTACTGTCAAAACTTGGAGTAGTGTAAACTCGGGAGAGGCTAGGAGAGATCTTGCTGAACAAATATACCTGACTTCACGAATGTCTGTACTTAGCATGATTGTGATCTTCACAATTAATGTAAGTGATGCTCTTCGGCTAAAAAAAAGTACAACTATGTGGAGATATTTATTCCATCAGTACATGTTCCTTTCCTGAACAACACACCCTTTTTAGACGAGCTTAGGTTATTTGAATCTTCACATATGTCCTTACTAATCAACAACAATGATACAATGTAGATTTGTCGATCATATGCTTTTTGGATGTTTTGGAAGATAATGCAGGGTTGCCACATCTGCTTCCAAATAAAAACATGTCAGAAATGCTTATGCTGTCAGAAACATGCTACTGAACCCATTTTTTCACTATAGGATTTGCGCCGGGGTAATGGGATGTATATGTTTTTCTTTTGGGACTCTGGCACTGCTTGTATAACATATGATTACTGTTTTGTTGGTCGGGAACACACTTTGGAAATAATAACATTATAGGAAGAAGAAGCTGAACTGGAGTATGTGTCTTCTCTTCCTGAAAGTTTCCTTAAATGATTCAGTGCCCCATGAAATTAATCTAGACTGAAATTCCATGTTTTTATTAGGTGAAACAGTACAGAAGACAAACAAGGCATCTTGTGCATATATATAATTAGTTTCACTACTCTGTTCTTTAAAGATGTTTTTTCCTGTGGCTATTTAATATAGATGCTTCATCAGTTGCACAAGCATATATGATTCTCTGAGCAAATCATCTTCACTGATCTGTTTTAGAGAGATGTCTGATTAGCTGCACAATCATACATGGTTCTGTTAGTAATTTGTTTGCCTTGATCATCTTGCTATAGATATAGGTCACCGGAGCGGCGGGGAGGTGTAAAAGGAAAAGAACAAAAAATAAGAAGAAAAAAGAAGAAACAGAAGAAGAGGAGAAGGGGAAGAAAAAAGAAGAAGAAGAAGAAGAAGAAGAAAAAAAAGGAGAAGAGGAGGAGAAGAAGAAGAAGAAAGAGGAGAGGAGGAGAAGAAGAAGAGGAAGAAGAAGAAGAAGAAGAAGAAGAAAGAAAAGGAAGAGGAAGAGGAAGAAGAAGAAGAACAAGAAGAAGAAGAACAAGAAGAAGAAGAAGAAGAAGAAGAAGAGGAACCCTGACACCACACCCTGACCCTGACCCCGACACCCTGATCGACACCCTGATCGACCCCGACATACGACACCCTGACACCCCGATCGACACCTACACCCTGACACCACACCCCGACCCTGCCCCCACACCGACCCCGACGGGGTCATATATTTGTGAATTATGAGTTAGGTCGTATATTTTTTGATTTTGTTATGCAAAACATCATATATATTTGTGTTAATCAGGTGGATTTAAAATGTGCAGTTGTTTCGTCGCTGCGAGGGTGCGGTGTTTGACGACCTCCCCGTGCGTTCGACGAGCTCCGCCCCTGCTTTCCTTGGTGAGCACAAATGACATCTCCTCCCCCCCCCCTACATTTGCTCTGTTCTGGTCTTCGTGCCAATGAAACTGGCTAGCTATAGGTGTCAGTCATCAGTATGCGTAACCACTATGCGTCTCCCGTTCGAAAGGGTTACATCTATAAATATGCATGCATTTGCATATTTATAATCGTGATTCTTTCGAATTGTCCAACGTTATCCATGGACAGTCCGAGTATGTGTAGATTGGGTTCGTTTTCCTATATGCTCTGCTCCGGATCCGATGCAGAATTTCGTCAGTGCCTCCCTGTTGTTCTCCGGGTACACATCCTCTCTGCTTATTGCCGAGACGTGTATCAGGAGAACAGCGGGGAGGTGCTGCCGAAATTTTGCGTCGGATCCGGAGCAGAGCATGGGAAAACGAACTCAATCTACACATACTGGGGTGGGATTAGGACCTATCTTTACCTATTAGCATGTAGGTTGCATGGACGTAATAGAACTGACAAACTCCATTAACTGATGGATATGGTTTGCTTAATTATGTATATATTTATTGTCTGTCCAGTAGGAAGTCAATATGAGTGATCGTGCGTGGATGTACACCGGTTACACTAGTCAGAAAGTTTGGACCGACGAATGGTTAACAAAAACCAAAGAGTTTCTTAGAGCCGCATTTGCTAATGGCCAGAGATTAAGCTGGTGCCCCTGTGTCTGGTGCGACAACTTTAATAAGAGGGACGAGCTTGAAATGAGTAAACACCTGCAGAAGTTTGGTTTTACGCCTGGTTACACGGTCTGGACATTTCATGGTGAGTCTGCCCAACGTGCCAGACCTAAGGTGGTTCGTCGTCGCACCGACGAGCATGGTACCGGGGTGGAAGACATGGTGCAAGACTTTGACGATGCTCGGGACTCGGACGAGGAGATGGAGGAATCTGCAAAGGCCTTCACTGAAATGTTGGAGTCCTCAAAACGTCCTCTCCACGAGCACACTGAGCTTTGTCAGCTGGATGCCATCTCACAAATCATGGCTTTGAAGGCTCAGTTCAACTTGGGTAGAGAATGCTACGACGCGATGATGACAGTATTCGGACGATTTCTACCCAAAGGCCATGTGCTACCTGCAAACCTGTACCAGTCAGACAAAATCCTTCGTGCTCTTAAGATGCCCTATGAGAAGATACATGCCTGTGAGAAAGGATGTGTCTTATTTAGGCACCAGTATGAGGACTTGAACTATTGTCCCATTTGCGAGTCATCCAGGTATGTTGTGGTAGACAATGGTACGGGTGAGAAGACGCAGACCAAAATAGCCGTTAATGTTCTTCGGTATTTGCCAATTGTACCAAGACTTCAACGTCTTTTCATGGTCAAAGAGACGGCCAGACAGATGACATGGCACAAAACGGGCAAAAAAACCAAACGTGATGCAGATGGGAATTTGATGATGGTGCACACATCGGATGGTGAAGCGTGGAAGCGCTTCGATGCATTACATAAGGAAAAAACGGCAGATCCAAGGCATCCTCGAGTCGCCGTCGGCACGGATGGGTTCAGTGTGTATGGTCAGACGGCAACCCAATACAGTTGTTGGCCCGTGTTTGTCATTCCACTCAATCTCCCCCCC
>LR738709.1:73214815-73228709 GCA_902687465.1 Secale cereale
AGAAATGGAACAGTTGGCACCGGAGTTGATCTGCAAGTTAGAGAAAATCTTTCCGCCGAGCATGTTTAATCCAATGCAGCACTTGATTTTGCATCTCCCGACCGAGGCAAGATTGGGAGGGCCCGTGCAAAATCGTTGGTGCTACTCAACTGAGAGAATGCAGAAGACGCTTCGAGCAAAATGTAAAAACAAACGTAGAATTGAAGCATCGATGGCCGAGGCATTCATCACTGAGGAGGCGGCAAACTTCGTGACAGCACACTACGAAGCCAAAAATCGTCATTTGCATAATCCGAAGCCTCGGTACAATGCTGACGACCCTAAAAAGGGTCGATCCAACCTCAGCCTATTCAAAGGGGATCTCGCACCAGCCAGTGGTTCGAAACCAGTACCGTTGGGTGTCGAAGAATGGCGGACCATTTCGCTGTATCTCTTCAACAAGCTAACAGAAGTGCGGCCGTACATCGAGTAAGATCTCCGTACATTGTTTCGCAATTTCTAATTCCTTTGAACTGCTCTTATTCCGGGATATTTGATGCAGTCGATACGTCGCCATATTCTCGTATGGAGCGGTGATACAAAAGGATTCCGTCGAAGAGTATGAGCTTCTCGCAAAGCAAGGAGGCGCCTATCCCGGTTTCATCTCTTGGTTCAAACAAACGGTAATTTCCGTTAGACCATTTCATTTCTTTGGCTAATTTGCGACTAATGCAACAATCCTTTCGTATTAAACTTGTAGGCTAATTCAGAGATTATGGATGCCGAATTGAGACAAGTAGCTAATGGTTTTGACTTTAAGGTCCGTTCATTTGACAAATACGACATCAACGGGTATCGCTTTCATACCTATGGCAAAGAGCTATCTATGGCCGACCGAAAGTCTACAAATTGTTGTGTCTCTGCTATCGGCGAAGGAGGTATCGAGTATTATGGAAGAGTTGAAGCAATTTATGAACTTCAATTCTATGGTGAAAACCCACCAAACGTCGTAGTCTTCAGATGTTATTGGTTCCAGCCGAAGGATACTAGAAGGACTCATGAACATATAGGGCTAGTCGAAATCAAACAAAGCACCCATTTGGATGTTCCCGATGTCTATATTACGGCTCAACAGGCAACCCAAGTTTTCTATCTACCGTGGGCCTGTCAAAGTGATTCAAATCTCAGTGGTTGGGATGTTGTTTATGAAGTGCCGCCACGTGTTAGACCACCTCCCCCCAATGAAGAGGATTATGACCAAGACACATATGACGAAGGAGAATTCTTCCAAGAAACACGTCTTTCCAAAAAACGTTTCAAGAACCGCTCAACTGTACCCCTGAACATTGAAGTAGACAGCGATAGTGAATCCGACTTCACCCCTGAGCCGGAACAAGAAGAGCCGGAACAAGAAGAAGTTACTGCTGCAGATGACCTTTCAATGCTTGAACAATTACGTAAAGGAGGCCTTCCACATGTTGATGCATTTATTAATGATGATGATGAGCTCATCACTGATAGTGATGATGATGATGCATTTAATGATCCCGGAGCATATATAGACGATTCAGAGTAATATTAGTAATGTCAGGTATTCAATTTTTTATTATGTTCATGATGATGATACTCTTAAATTATATACATAGTATTCATGTCAGTTATTCAATTTTTTTTATGTTATACTAATTTCGTTTACTTTTTGTCATTGCAGGTGTTGACAGGACGGTGGGCAAGGGTCCAGAGCGCTCCGAGCCTCGTGCGAGCGCTCCTGGGAGGGGTGCTTCCATTATTCCAGCCCTGCCCCTCCGGAGAGCGCTGCTAGACAGTATGCAGTCAGCACCGGCGGGCCCTTCTTCTTCGGCCGGCAGAGGTCGAGGGAGGACGAAGAAGGCTGCTAGAGGTGGACGTGGCAGCGGGAGATGTAGGAAGGCTGCTACGCCTTCCTCGCCGCCACCCCCAGCTGATTCACCCGACCACAGGACCGCTCCGTCTGACGTGGACCCGTCTCGGACTCCGGTCCATGAGCCTCCGGTCGTCGATTCTTCGGCCCACCAGACTCGGGTCGCGGATCCTTCGCCCCACCAGACTGGGGTTGCCGATCCTTCGCGCCACCAGACTCGGGTCGCGGATCCTTCGCCCCACCAGACTGGGGTCGCCGATCCTTCGCGCCACCAGACTCGGGGCACCTCTCCTTCGCCACACGTGAGTCCGGTCCCAGAGTCTTCGTCCCGGAAGACTCCGGTCCCGGAGTCTTCTTCGCACGAGACTCCGGATGCTAGTGGCCCTATTGATGATAGCGAGGACACCTTCTCTGATGATAGCTACACCGAGGGCGAGATGGTTGACAAGGGCAAGAAGGTCTACCAGCGTGGCGGTACAAAGCTCCCGCCCGTGCCGACGACCCCCGACCAGAGGTGGTTGATACAGCCTAATGGGTTGAAGTAAGTGAATTTACTCTTTTTTAACCTTTTGCCTTCATGTTTCTTCAAATTAATATCTAATGCATTGGCCTTGACATACTGCAGGGGCTGGGTACACCCCCGTGGTGTCCGCAGGCCCAACCAGGTCCTTGGTGTGCTTTGCCGGCAGCACTTCCCTGGGTGGGTCACGTTGCCCGGTGAGGGTCAGGTTCCACAGCTAGCACTTAGCTGGGAGCTGTACGAGGCTGCCCCGGCCCCGCCGGGGGAGATGGTCACCGGTGTCGAGTGCGAGACGGTGGCCGACATTGTGTTCTGTCGGTTCTGGGTAATTTCTCCTTTACAGAATTAAAGATCAACACTACGTAGTGATTTTACTAATCAGCGTTGTCTTGTTTGACTGCAGACCTTCTACAGGATTTCAGATGGAGAGCAGGAGGCTGCGGCTTCAGTTGTCGAAGTCGAGTGCAAGCGCCTACTTAAGAACTTACGGCACGAGGCTCGGGTGCAGGCCGTTCGAGACTACTACGCCTCGAAGGGTATTAGGAGGGCGAAGAAGAAGTGTCGCGGCAAGTTTCTGACTAAGGAGAAGTACATGCTGGTAATTACCTATTCTTAAGGCCTTGAACTTAGTTCTCTTGATTTGATTCGTAGGCGTAGCGCTGAAATTTCTCTTGACTACCTTAGGTGCCCCCGAGATGGTGTGCGGATATGATGGACTGTTGGGAGGCGTTGGTGGATGAGTGGTGCTCTCCCAAATGGCTAGTCGAACACCAAAGGGCCAAGGATAAGTGTGCCCAAATGGTTGGTGTGCCACACCATCAAGGGAGCTGCGACCTGTTTGAGCTCGGCGGTCACTGGGTATGTGGTTTGCTTCATGATTCATGCAATTTCATTCTACATGATAGCATTTTTCCTTGGATAGCTCAATAATGCTTACTTAGTTAAAAAATGGCATCACTACCTTGGATAGCTCAATAATGACCTAAACTTAGTTTAGCTCATTCATTTATGACATAATTAGCTCTAAAATGACATAATATGCTTTAGTTAGCTAAAAAATTGCATAACTACCTTTGATAGCTCAATAATGACCTAAAATAATTTTAGCTCGTTCATTTATGACATAATTAGCTCTAAAATGACATAATATGCTTTAGTTAGCTAAAAAAAGGCATAACTACCTTGGATAGCTCAATAATGACATAATTAGCATAGTTTGGTCAAAATTGGCATAATAATCTTGGTTACCTCCAAAATGATCTAAACTTAGCTTTTTTTTCCTCAAAAATGACATAATAACCTTACTTAGCTCCAAAATGACCTTATTTACATAGCAATTTCATTCTTCATGCTAGCTTGAGCCCTTGACTAATATTTTGTTCCTCTCTCTCAGTCGCACCACAACAAGAAGCCCGTGCCAGGTCTGTTCGACCTCTATGGCATGGCCCATAGTGCCCCGTACAAGAAGGCCAAGGCATTCTCGGAGTCTGACCTAGATCATCCAGAGACCTTCACCAACATCTCCTCCCACAACAAGCTCGTGAGGTACAGAGACGAGGGGAAGGCAAGGAAAGGGGAGGACTTTAACCCGAGCCAGGATCCTTTTGATACAGAGCTGGTTATGATATCTGGTGGCGGGAGGTCCCATGGCTCGACAGCCATTGGTGATGGACTGATACGTTGTCCTAAGACTCTCACGCAGATCAAGAAGCGCCAGAGTAGCTCTGATCCTGAGATAATGCCTCGTGCACGGCCATCAGAGCTCGCCATGGCGGTTAGTTATACGGACTCGGATACCTTTCCTATCCATTACATTGTGTGTGCGTCCGTCGATGATTACAATGCTAACGAGGAGTGGTGTGTTGCAGGCTGCTCTTGAGAAAGAGAGAGCAAACACGCAGACGCTTTTGGAGGCGGCAAGAAGGCAGGCGGAGGAGAGGGAGACGGAGCTGGAGGAGAGGACGGCTAGGCTGTTGGAGGAGGAGAGGAACCGGAACGATGCTCAAAACCGGGCCCTATATGACATCTTGGTGGTATGTTTCTCCTGCATATTAGCCAAATCATGCACATAATGTTTGTTCCATTACTAACTAATATGACTAACTCGTGAGAACCAAATGTGTAGAGCATGTGTGAGAAAAGCGGTCAGACCCCTCCGCCGATGCCCCAGATTGCTCCGGCGACCACGGTGAGTTTGATTTGAATGGTCGTTAGTTACTAGTATTCACATTTATGTTGCATCATGCTAACGAGACATTGCAAATGATCTTTGGTGTAGAATGCTTCCCGACAAGCATCAACCGATCCTTCTCGGTCTGCCCTTGGTGGAACCCCGACCGGCCCTTCACCTCAGTCTGGCACTGGCGCAGCCTCGACCGGTCCTTCACCTCCGTGATAACGGTATTTTTCTTCTTATTTAGCCTAGTTAGTCCATTTATGACATAATTTAGCCTATTTAGTCCACAAATGACATAATAAGATGAAGAAAATCAAGGAATAGGAAGAAAAGAAGGAATAGGAAGAGAAGAAGAAGATGAAGAATAAGAAAAGAAGAAGAAGAAGACGATCTTCTTCTTCTTCTTCTTTTCCTCCTCTTATTTAGCCTTTTTAGTCCATTTATGACATAATTTAGCCTATTTAGTCCACAAATGACATAATAAGATGAAGAAAATCAAGGAATAGGAAGAAAAGAAGGAATAGGAAGAGAAGAAGAAGAAGAAGAAGAAGAAGAAGAAGAAGAATAAGAAAAGAAGAAGAAGAAGAAGAACATTTCTTCTAGCTTTTCTTATTCTTCTTCTTTTCTTATTCTTCTTCTTCTTCTTCTTCTTCTTCTTCTTTTCCTCCTCTTATTTAGCCTATTTAGTCCATTTATGACATAATTTAGCCTATTTAGTCCACAAATGACATAATAAGATGAAGAAAATCAAGGAATAGGAAGAAAAGAAGGAATAGGAAGAGAAGAAGAAGAAGAAGAAGAAGAAGAAGAATAAGAAAAGAAGAAGAAGAAGAAGAACATTTCTTCTTCTTTTCTTATTCTTCTTCTTTTCTTATTCTTCTTCTTCTTCTTCTTCTTCTTATTCTTCTTCTTCTTCTTTTCCTCCTCTTATTTAGCCTATTTAGTCCATTTATGACATAATTTAGCCTATTTAGTCCACAAATGACATAATAAGATGAAGAAAATCAAGGAATAGGAAGAAAAGAAGGAATAGGAAGAGAAGAAGAAGAAGAAGAAGAAGAAGAAGAAAAGAAGAAGAAGAATAAGAAAATCTTCTTCTTCTTTTCTTATTCTTCTTCTTCTTCTTCTTCTTCTTTTCCTCCTCTTATTTAACCTATTTAGTCCATTTATGACATAATTTAGCCTATTTAGTCCACAAATGACATAATAAGATGAAGAAAATCAAGGAATAGGAAGAAAAGAAGGAATAGGAAGGGAAGAAGAAGAAGAAGAAGAAGAAGAAGAAGAAGAAGAAGAAGAAGAATAATAAGAAAAGAACTTCTTCTTCTTTTCTTATTCTTCTTCTTCTTCTTCTTCTTCTTCTTTTCCTCCTCTTATTTAGCCTATTTAGTCCATTTATAACATAATTTAGCCTATTTAGTCCACAAATGACACAATAAGCTTAGTTATGTCAAAAATGGCCTAATTAGCCAGGTTAGCTCCAAAATGACCAAGTTTACCTATGTTAGCTCCAATATGATCCATTTAACCTACGTTAGCTCCAAAAAGACCAAGTTTACCTAAGTTAGCTACAATATGATCCATTTTACCCGCGTTAGCTCCAAAATGACCTATTTACCTAAGCTAGCTCTAAATTGACCTACACACTTAGCATTTTTACCTAGCTTAGCAAAAAATGACATTTTTACCTAGGTTAGCTAAAAAATGACCAAGTTTACCTAGGTTAGCTTCAATATGATCCATTTAACTTAGCTTAGCTCCAAAATGACCAAGTTTACCTAGGTTAGCTCCAATATGATACATTGAACTTATCTTATCTCCAAAATGACCTATTTACCTAGCTTAGCTCTAAATTGGCTTTTTTAACTACATTTGTTGGAAAAGAAGAAGATAAAGAAGAGGGGGAGGAGAGAAAGAAAAGAGAAGATAAAATCTTCTTCTTATTTTCCTCTTCTTCTTCTTCTTCTTTTCCTCTTCTAGCTATTCTTCTTCTTCTAACTTTCATCTTTCCCAATTTGCAGATTTGCTTGAGATGAGGAAGCTTGCATTGATGGACTCATATATTCTCCTTGTGCTTCCTTTTTGTTTATGAAAACATGTTTGGGAACTTCTTATTGTTGGATATGTTGTTGGAAACTTCTTATGTCATATGGATATATGTTGGACTTGAGAAAATATATTGTTGGAAACTTCTTATGTCATATGGATATATGTTGGACTTGAGGAAATATATTGTTGGAAACTTCTTATGTCATATGGATATATGTTGGACTTGAGGAAATATATTGTTGGAAACTTCTTATGCCATATGGATATATGTTGGACTTGAGGAAATATATTGTTGGATATGTTGTTGGAAACTTCTTATGTCATATGGATATATGTTGGACTTGAGTAAATATATTGTTGGATATGCTTGTTGAGTATATATGTATTATCTGTGTATATCTATGAATTTCTGTCAAATTGAATGAATTCAATTAGAAACAGGGGTTATATAGGCTCTTTGCCGACAGCAAGCAGTCGGCAAAGAATGCCACGTGGCAGCTCCCTGTTCAACCTGGGAACACTGGTTGCCTATTTGGGCATTTTGCCGACTGCCGGCAGACGGCAAAGAGGCTCAGCTCTTTGCCGACTGCCGGCAGTCGGCAAAGAGGCTAAGGTCTTTGCCGACTGCCGGCAGTCGTCAAAGAGGCTAAGGTCTTTGCCGACGGCCAGCAGACGGCAAAAAAGGCCACGTGGCAGCTTCCCAGTGACTCCTATTTGGCCTCTTTGCCGTCTGCCAGCAGACGGCAAAGACCTTAGCCTCTTTGTCGTCTGCCGGCTGACGGCAAACCACGCCGTTAACCCCTAACGGCTCCCACCTCACCTCACTGCCGTCTATGCTCTTTGCCGTCTGCTGGCCGCAAACGGCTGACGGCAAAGAGCTTTGCCGACTGCTTCTATGAAGCAGACGGCAAAGAAGGCCTTTACCGGCGTTAATTCAGCCGGACTGTTTGCCGACTGCTAGCAGTCGGCAAAGAGCTTTGCCGACTGCCATTCATGCCTTTGCCGACTGCCATGGCAGTCGGCAAAGAAGCTGATTCCTGTAGTGTTATCTCTTCACGCCAGGAGCAGTACGTGGCATGTCCACATGTGCGTGTGTGGCAGGGAGCGAGGGAATCAATCCTCTAGCAGCTACACGTGCATGCGATGGAAATAAGACACCAGCAGCCAGTGTGGTTATTTAATTGTTGGTTCTTCAACTATTTCCTTGTTGCTCACTAGTCAAGTTTGTTTAGTGCAGCAACAGTAGTTCTACCAGTCATTTAGTACTGTTTTGGAGCTGCTAAATCAGTACATATATTTTAATACTGTTTTCTGTCGAGTACCCAGTTGTATTCCAGATTCCATGTTGATGTAATATATTTTCACGTTTTATCACGTGTTGAGATTAATTACATCCATCTGCAATTGAGATTTCTTAATCTCTTGCAATGATAAATTCAGTATATATGCAGTATTGTTTCTCCGTTGAGTACTATGTATTCCGGAATATTGCCTATGATGTATTTATTTCCATGTTAAACACATGTCGAGATTAATATGTCTATTTGCAATTGAGATTTTCTATTTCTTGTAAATACAGATGCAAAATTCAAAGTGATTTCTTCAAATTGATGCTTGGGATCAGTCATATGGATCTACTACCTACGCAGATTATTGATGACGGCTGATAAAGCCTACATTTTGTCATTTTGACATTATGATTGCTTTACAAAGTGCCCTCCCACACATTTTACTAAGTCATGACATAAGGCATTACGAGTGAGTATCAACTGATTTCATCAGATTATACTCCCTAGTGCTGCGAGATCTACTCCATTTTGAAGATTATCTTCAAGGTGTCATATTTAGTAATTTGAGATTCACACTAATGGTTTCAAGATAACTACTTGAAATGCCCATTGATTTTGCTAAATTCATTACAGCATGATCCATGATGGTCTTTAATTTACTGTTGTAAATTAATTATCTCTGGCTTACCCATAGAGGTAACATATGGCTATAGAATTTGAGGCATTCACCCTCAATGGCCACCACTGCCCTATCTGGGCCATGGACACCATGATCGCTCTTGTGTCTTGTGGGATAGTGTGTGTAATCCTAGATTCATCTCTGGTCAGGATCACGCCGCTAACAAAAAAATGGTGTCTTATATGACATAAAGCATTAGATTCAGATCTCAGCATGTGGTTATTTTGTATCAGCAATTCCTGGGATACAATGAACCTCAAGGGTAAAGGTTTGAATCTTACTTCAACCTTCAATCCTACATCACCAGCTGTGACAGGACCCTATGGGCACAGAGAATGTTATGGTTGAATATGCCTCAACCGACATGTTTCGAGACTATGAATAGTTTTTCAATCTCCTGAGTGGTCAATATAATTAATGTCCATTTATGATGTTGTAACAACAACATAAGTATTGTTGTCATCATATATTGTATATCACAATATACTGTATCAGCACTTTGGTACAAATACATTTGTATGTATTCTATATATCTGACAGTGTTTTTCATATTGAAAATCTTCATGTCTATATATAGATTTCTACGGGATCAATCTGATGAAAGATGATTTGCGCCATGTGGACATATACACCACGAACTTTATACTCAGGGAAGTGAAATGTTTCCACTCTCGTTGAGAGAAAGGAGATATTTTAAAATCGCTAGACGCGATGAGGTATTTGTTGGCTCAACTCGTGTCATATTTACTGCCCCTGTGGGTACTCGAGTAACGTCAGGATGCTTTATTGCTTCCGGGTTTAACTCGTACCCTACTAAACTATAGAGGTATCCGTCAAAATAGTTTCCATAGTGAAACTTATGATGACAACAAAGAGGAATATCTTCTCTTTACCATATGCAACGGATATGGCAAGCACATTCTCTTTGTATCATCTGGATTGTACTACACATACTACAAAACCCGTAGCACATGTTGCGTATGAGATAGTTTTCCAAAGTGTCTTGTACATGACAAACTTGGCACTCTCGCCTTGGTCATCGAGACATTGGGTTGAAACTGAAACTACCAGCAATTCCAATAGTTTATGATTATTATGATGCTAAATTCTAACAACATTTGGATTTTATGTGCACTACAAGTGACACAGGGAAGCTAATTTTAAGGTCCGCACACCTTAAAGTCTACGCTGAACCACTCAGACTCCTTGAATGCATCAAGTTGAGGTAAGTGGCTCTTCCCATCCATTGACTAGACTATTCCGGTATTCCATGGTTCTAAAAGACATATCTACATGATGGTCTTAAGTGTGTGCTTTATTCACACAAAACCATTGGCTTTATCCTGACATTGATTTCAAGCAAATCAGATGGACATCATTGCAGAGTTCTCCTTGAGTGCCTCCTCTATGGCTCTCGGATTGAAGTTTAGCAATTTGTCTTAATGTCTAGTCTCAAAATGGTTCGGTAGAATCCCATCCAAAGAATTGAGCTCATTGCATGATCTTTAATTTGAATTGCAACTTGCCAACTTTACGTTGGAGTCATGTAGTTTTACACGCTCATGACCAAACTGCATAATATTATTCCCCTCTGTCTTTGATACGTGGAAATCTACCAAGTATTTCCTATCTGCGGTAATTCGGTTGCATACCGATATCACCACCCAGCATACATCATTGGCCCCTCAACATATAGTTGGGATCTATGTGAGGAATAACTGTATTTCCGTCAATACCTCAAGCCCCTCACATGGGGAGTTATTCAAGGCCAGTATGCTGATTCAATGAGGAATATTTTCATGCATTAGGGGGAGATTTCAAGTACCACAAAGAATGCCATGAAATTAGTGGAATGTTCAACACATTTCTGCCTCAAATCCACATACTCAAAGATCTGAACCATATGCGTTCAGAAGATTTGCAACACATTGCAAATAACTTGCCAGATTCATTTACTGACTATAAAGGTGTCATACAATCCTACAATTCTACATAAGTACGCCTGAAAGAGTGGAGGTACCAACTAAAACCACTCAACTCCTCGTTCAAAGCAACAGGGGGAGAAGTACGGCAATAGTACATCAGGATTCAGCTTCTTGCAAGCAAGGATATCAAGGCCTCTGAATCAGTAAATGCATGTCAATCTTACGTTGACAGACACCTAATGGGTAGTATACACCCAGTGGAAGGGAAACCTCCACCAACCCAGGTCATAGTGCACACAATGACCGGGACATCGGAATACCCGACTCGATCGCATTGGGAAATCGCGAGCAGTCACCATGGGTAATGATATTTCCATTAATTGTATATTGATATATAGATTCTGGAGAATCATATAACCGGAAGTCTACAATTGTCGACATACATTTCTCAACTAGATTGCAAAGACCTTTCAAATGATTCAGATCCAAAGACCATGGCCATGGCAAAGTGTGAACAACACTTGGACTGAACTCAAGCAAAGGGTATAATCTAGGTAGAAATGATATTGCTCAATAATGGGGAGGTATTCATAAACAATACCTACACCAGTTTTCTTTTGGAAACAGAATTGAGAACAACTATGTGGTGAAACAAAGAGCAAGTATTGTAGCACAAGGGTTCACGCAGATACCCAACTATTCTCCAGAGGTGGAATCTCTTTCCGATTACTTATATCATTGGCAGTACAAAATCATCTATTTCTGCAGTTGATAGATGTAGTGATCACATATCCATGTGGACCACTAGGTTCAGACATATATGATTGATTCCCGATGGAATCTCACATGTGAATCGAAATGCAAAACGCAACATACATTGTGTAAAATCAATAAGTCACCATAAGACTTATTGTTGTCGGTACATATGGTACAACCGACGTAGTGAGTTCCTTATACACAAGGATTACTCCTACAATGATGATTATCCATGTGTTGTGTGTCTGCAATGACGACACATATACTCATCTAAGTGACGGACTTTAAAATGAAGGATTTGGGTAAACCAAAATACCGCTCGTTACTACAACTTGAGCACCTTCATTCATACATTATGGTATACTATGTTGTCTATATCCATAATATATTGGAGAAATTCATTGTGGACAAATCTTATCAATCCATAACTCTCATGGTAGTTCATTCTCTAGACGTAGAGAAAGATTTATTAGACCAAGAGATGATGGAAATGAGATATTGGGACTCAACGTTCCATAATGCCATTGGATCCACCAAACACAATTGGTTGGTACTCAAGAATATCTTTCGATATCTCCAAGGCATGAAACATCTTGTCCTGATTTTTCAGTTTCGGAGAAATCTGAACACCAATATCATTGGATGCATCGATCAGATCCCCGCTATATCGGATCGTAGACAAGCTTAGTGTTCCTACTAGGTGTGGTAGCTCCCTCATGAAGAGTCTTTGAAACAGACCTCATGCCTACATCCACCAACCATTATCTCAATGATAATGTGTCTTGTGTTGCGCGGATGCAAACAGGTTACATAATAAGCAATATCACTATATTGCATATCTTGCAAGTCAAATCATGCAACTGATTTGTTCACGAAGTCTCCACCAACTTCTACATTCCAGATATATGTTCTTGGAATTGGTGTGTGACGGCTTCAAAATTTGCAAGAATCAGGGGGAGTATCTTCCTGAATTGTTCCTGTTTAATGCGTCATATTATACTCTTTTCCCTTCATGAGTTTACTATACAGGTTCTCATAAAGGTTTTTAATGAGGTAATATCAACATGAGATCATATGTCATACTTTCAGTTTTCCCCACCGGGGTTTTTAGGAAAGTATACATGACATATTTATTGTTCTCTTGATTCTATGAGTTTTATCATATTGAGTTAAATGAGACAATAACCATTATATGTTGCATAGTTTTCTCCTTATTTTTCCCACTGGGTTTGAAGGAGTTTTGGCAACATATCAAATACTATACTCCTCACATTTTTCCCACAGGGTTTTTGAGGAGATTTGATCAAGATAATGGATCTTTATGCAGTCAAGCGGTGATTAGGGGGAGTGTTAAGAATAATTAACATATTGTTAATTAGGGGATAATCCCCGCTCTCCCTTGCGCGTTATCCCACGACATGAGAACCGTCACAGCGGTTTTGTCCATGGAGCGTCGCTCCAGGAACCATCGTCTCCTTTGGAGGCGCCTGTACACCTTGTACATAAAAGATCCAAAACTATCAATAAAGGATGACTTGATTCATTTTTGTTGTCTCTCGATCTCTCTCTCAACAAGAGGAAGCAAAAAGAATGAGTGGAGCTAAACTTCAATATTTAAAAACCATAAGTCTATGATATATTATGATCATAGCTAGATAAGAGAAAAGCTTGCCAAGCCTGCGTCAGCAAACTCAGAGTGGACAAATTCAGAAGTTATCAGACAATACATAATGCTTCTCCACAAACACACAAAAGAAAGAATTTACTTTCTAGATTTCTCTAGAATAATCGTATGACATTGTTCACTTTCTGGACTTTTTTTTCAAATTGTTTCTAGATAATTTTATTTTTCGGCAAAAAAAAGACCAGAAGCTGATGCTAACAATGTAAAACTAAAGTTTTTCTCAATCCCTACAGCCAAATGAGTTGAATTTTTCCCAAGATGATTAGTATAACATGCTTTAATTTTTGGATTTGTTTCAAAGATTTGTAGATACTTGTAATTGTCGGCCAAAAAATTCCCAAAAATTGATATTTTGCAGTTTCTCTCAATCTGATCAACCAAATGAGCTGAAGGGCCAGTTCTTTTGGGCGGCTTAAAAAATAAGCTGCCTCTCCCTAGCTTAAAAAATAAGCCGCTCTCAAAATTTCTTGAAGCTTCTAAATTAATAATGCCATAACTAGTTCAGAAGCTTCAGTTCTTTTGGGCGGCTTAAAAAATAAGCTACCTTTCCCTAGCTTAAAAAATAAGCCGCTCTCAAAATTTCTTGAAGCTTCTAAATTAGTAATGTCATAACTAGTTCAGAAGCTCCAATGAAAGAGGGAGGCAGCTTATGGCAAAAGCTGGGGAGGAGGCGGCTTATTTTTTAAACCACCAAAAAAACTGGGTTGAAATGATGGGCCTAATACAGGACAGAATCAGAGCAATACATGTATATGATGCACCATATCCAAAATTGACAAACTTTCAACAGTTTGTCAGCAAGATGCACCAGCACGTAGGGGATCCTACAGCTACAGATCAGGATTTCTTCAATTAGTAAACCGTACCACCTAGGGGATCCTGTGTTAACTTGAGTCATTATTAGAACTGATATCCTCCACATAATAGCATCTCCAGC